>JAOANR010000001.1:82658592-83355435 GCA_030278955.1 Hygrophila difformis
AAATCTTCAAATCAAAACTAAACCAAATCTACTTGAATCTTCAAACCAATCTACTTCAATCTTCAAACCAAACACATTCAATATCAAAAGCTAATCCCTAAAACTAAGACAGTTAAACAAAGGGCAAGACCCACCCTAACCTAGATCTGAAATAAAATACAGAACATACCTTCTTCTTCACCGTCTCCACCGCCACGCCCGCCACGCCCGCCACCGCCACCACCACAGCCGCCGCCAGCCCTCCCTCCCCGCGTCCTAGGCATTTTTTATTAACAGATTTGGTTTCTTTCACTTGGCCTTCTTCTTCTCGTGTGTTCTTGTGGTGGGTGTTCTTCAATTTTCTCTTTCTCTTGCAAAGTGTGTGTACCCTAGAGAGCTAAACCCTTCACCCGATGTGTGTTAGAAAACATAGTAGGCCTGGACTAAAAACAAAAAGACCTGGACTCCGAATGTATTATATGAGTTGAAAGGGTAGAATGGGTATGTATTTTTGTGTGTGCCCCAATCCAATGATTTTTTGTGTGTTTGTGGAAAAAACTTGTGTGTATATAACGGGTCCCTTTGGAGAATTTGAAATTGGGGCAGCGGACGACGCTACGCCGGTACACTCGGGACGACGCTAAAGCCGACGACGTACTACGGCGCTGAGCATTGGACGACGACGCTGGAGGACTCCGTCGTAGCTTGCAGGGTGGATGGCGTCGTAGGTTTTTCTGCCGGCGATGAGGAGGGGAGCTTCGGAGGCTTTATCGGAGTTGGGGATGGTGACTGGAGAAGGAGGTAGGATGGCGGGCTGCTGGAGATTGAGGAAGCTCGCCGGAAAAGATGACCAAGGGCGGATTGGTTGCTGTTCCCGATTGAGGACTGTCCGGCGAGCTTAAAAGCTTGATGGTGGCGGATGACGATTAGGGCTCATAGGAGAGTAGGGATGTAAACGGGTAGGTAGGGTACGGGTAGGCCACCTCCACTCACTACCCAAAATATAATTATCCTACCCTTACCCTACCCTATTACCCTAAAATTAAATATCGGCTAGGATTCGGGTAATACCCGTCGGGTATGCGGATTATCCGCGGGTAAACGGATACCCGAAATCTTAAATATTACATAATTAACCGACTCTACTCGACCCAACTTTAATAAAGAAAAAAATTATTTTTCACCATAAAAAAATAAATAAAACATTCATTATTGCACGAGAACAAAATTTAAAAGAATATTTAAAAGAAACCACTAAAGCAACATAAATAAATATTGTAATATTTAAGAATATTCAGTCAAAATTCATAAATCTTTTTACTGCCAATCTCAATCGTTAATAAATTTGAAATATAAAAATAAATAAATAAATAAACAAACATATAAATATATCTCAATATATAATATAAATTAAATATATATAAGTATATATAGATAAATAAATAAATATATATTTAATCGGGTAGGGTAATCGGGTAATATATGAAATTCGTACCTACCCGCACCCGATATGATTTATTTCGGTTTCGGGTAATACCCTACCCGATTACCCGATTATCTCTACCCTATCCTACCCGATACCCGATTACCCGACGGGTTACCCGACCCTACGGGTAAAGTTGACATCCCTATAGGAGAGATGAGCAGCATGGTTGGAATGGGAACTATGGCTGCTGCTATCAGCGGCGGTACTAGTATGGAGCAAGGGGGGTCAGCTGACCCCCCTGAAATTTAAAAAAAAAAAAAAAACATATTTTTTTTATTTTTTCATTTTTTAATAAAAATATTAATATTTTAATGAATAAATCCATCCTTTCTAATTTAAAAATCTTTTATTCTTCCCTAATTTGAAGTGAGCAACTATTATCATTACAAAATTATAGTTTTTATCTATAGTGATATTTAGATTTTCTCAACATTTAGGGTTGACTAATCGTTTTGACAACACAGATATCGAGTTGCTTGGATTGGTTTCTTTTTCATTTTGCTTCCAAGTAAATCATTTGTTGCATTTAATAAGAAGGCTTTGATAAAATTGACAATATTTTACCCATATAATTAAGACGTTGCAGTTGAAATGTTTGAAAATCGATTTTGAGGACTATATTAAATATGTCAGAAATGATCCCGACTTCTTCGATGTAGTTAATATTAGTGGACTTTTTATGAGATTAGTTTAAAAGAACAAGAACAAAACTTATCAATTGATGTATTTGTTGATTAAAATATTATTAATTTTACATGTGGCAACTACCAGTAGAAATAATATTTTATGCTGTGAATGATTAATTATTGTCGTTTTTTGAAAAAGAATTATTAGAAGAGATTAATGTAGATGAACTATTCTTTCAAGAAAAATGCCGGTGCATTGAAGAATATTGTAAACACATTTAACTTTGAAATTCTTGGAGTACAACTTTTAAGAAAGAAACATTATTCATATGAGTAGATTGTTTTAATCATTTTAAGTCATTTTCAAAATATTACAGATTAAATTTTTGCACACCCTGGATGAAAATCCTAGTTCCGCCACTGACTGCTATGACTTCCGGAGCTTGGGGTTGAGGGTGGTCTTGGAGTTGGATGGCCGGAGTTGTTGCCGGTTGTCGCGATTTTGCAATCGGAGATGGAGGGAGGTGGGGACGACGGCGACGAGATTTGGCCGGAGCAAGGTTGATGATCGGCGCTCCGTTGTGGCTGTGTTCCCGTTCAATTTGCAAATTGGGGGAGAAGACTTGGTGGGCCCCACCTGCACACCAATTCAATTTTGATTAATTCATTCATTTTCATTTTTTTTTCTTTTTCGTTGCTTGTTTCTCTCTTTTTTTTTTTAATATATATATATAGTACTATATATGTATAAATAAATATAGATATTTGTTCCAATTGATTATTTGGCTTGTGTTCCGTTTAATGGACCCGTGTTCCACCGAACAGCTACCATCAAACCATAATTTATCAATTGTGGGATTTTTAATATTTTATCATGTTTTTGGGTTTTTAAGACACAAATTTAATAAAATAACAATATTTTTGTATTTTTCAATACCAGCTTATTATTTATACAAACTTGCATATATCTGTATAAATTCAACTGCTCTCTTATTTAAATAAGACCGGAATGCGATCAAATATCCATGTTTAGACACGGAAATAGATTGAAAATAATAGTCAATTTTGGCCATTATCACACTTGCGACGCATTCTGAAGCTTTTTCATCCGAAATTTTCCCAAGTGTTGATGCGGCGCCTGGTGTGGCGCTCCGAGGTCTTTTCCGGCGCCGCCATGCCTATGCAGCGCATCCTGGGCATATTCCAGTGTAGAAAAATCCGAATTTGACTTAATTTATCCTCCGAACATTTTTCTTTCGTCATCTTAATGCCTGAAACATCATTGCAATGTATAAGATTTGCCAAAGTCTTATTAAAAAGCATAAAACGTGGTAAATTAAACTCAAATAAGCTTAATTTAACCATGATTATTAATATTCATAAACCACATGAAATATAAACTAAAAAGCATTAAAATAGGGTCACATGCGTGCAAATTAGGATCATTTTAACACAATTTAAGCTCATTTAAATGTGGTTTCACAAGGTGCATCAATGTGTTTGCAGAATGTCCAGGTAGTTGACAATAACAACAGTCCTTCCGTCGTTTGGACGGCGTTGCAACATCATCACTGCCAGTCTCATTGTATTGCGAAGTCAAGTATCCTCCACTTACGAACATGGTATTTGCTTGGAGTTGATTTCTTCTTATAACCTATACTTGTTTGATCTCCAACACGTTTTCCAGAAGTTAGAATTTCATCAAGAGCATTTTTACCTTTGTTTACCTTTTGTAGATCATCGTTCTTGAGTTTCAAATCATCTAACTCCTTTTGCAAATCAGAATTTTAGGGCTTTAAACTTATCATTCTGCCTCTTCAAGGAATCTACTTCATTCTGTATTACTTCATTATTCTCGACTTCTTCATCATAAGAAATTCCGGCGTCTGCAAGTTGTCCCAACAACTTCTTATTTTCCCGAACAGCAGCTTTAAATTCTTCTTTAAGCTCATTGTAGTCAGTAAGTAGTTGATCATACTCATCATCACTGTCACCTGAATCAGAAGCATCTTTGTTAGGTGAAAAACATATTGATTTTATTATACCTTCCAATGGAGTGAGGCTTGCATCTCTCAACGTAAATACAACAACTTCTTCTGTGTCACTGATCTGATCCTCAGGAGTTCATCGTCGTCTCAATCACTGAGGGTTGCTTGCAATTCTTTCTTTGCCTTCATTTCTTTCCTTTGGGCCGTGGCACATTCAGATTTAAAGTGTCCCGTTCCTCCACATTCATGGCATATCACAGGCTTCTCATGATTTTTGCTCTTTCGATTTGATCGATCACTTTTACTGCGGTCTTTCCTTTTAGAATCTCTGCGGGGTGGACTGTCTGTCGTCTGAACCTCATCAGAATTGCGATCTTGAGTCTTTATTTTGTTCCTCCTTTCTTGAAGCACTCTAGTCAATTTCTTCATTAGGTGGACTAGCTCATCTTCAGAACTATCTCAAGAATCTTCTTCAATGTTTAGAGCAACGGTTCTTGGTAGTTCTTCTTCCAAATGATTCATTTCATAGGTTTGAAGATTTCCCACTTGACCATCCAAGATAATAGTGTTCAACTTATCCAATTCTTCCAATGTAGCAACCTTGGGAGCATACTTCTTAGTGAGAGTCCTTAACATCTTTTGAACGAGTTTTTGATTATCATAAGCCAAACCAATGAATAGGCTTGATTTACAATGTCCTTGAACCTTCCATAATAGACAGAAATTGATTCATCCTTCTTCATCTTCAAACTTTCGAACATAGTCTCAAATCGTTGTAACTTGGTAGCCCGAACATCCTCAGAACCTTCATACATTACCTCTAGCGTTTTCCATGCATCATGAGCTAGCGTGTGGTTGGTGACCAATTGGAACTGCGTCTCATCCATAGCACTGAAAATTGCATTAAAGGCTGTATAATTTCCTTTCTTGGCATCTTTCTCGGCTTGTGTATATTCATCTTTGCTTGCTGGCCGACTACCGGGTGGTTCTGTGGAGCCTTCAGTTGTAGCACGTGGTCGGGTTGGTGGTTGCCAGGCTGTTTCGACTGCATCCCATACCTCATCTCCAATGGCCATTAGATGAATCTTCATCTGTGTTCTCCAATATCTATAGTTGGTGCCATCGAACAAAGGTGGTCTTGAAAGTGATGCGCCTTCTCTATTCATTTTGCCAAGATTTCTTCGGATCGCCTCTAATACGTCAGAGTTTGCCGCTCTGATACCAATTGTTGGTCCCAGATAATACAGAAAATCTTGTTTTAAGCGCGTTGTCGAGTGGTCATCTAAACTACCGAATAATGAGTGGTGTGTGCACAGAGTGTTTAATGGAAAGTAAAAACATGAAAATTTGGTGACCCTGTTCGATCCAACGGATCTACGTCTGGGGGATTCCAATCCAGGTGACTTATACTAATACTCAAGAAAAACTAGACTTGAAAGACTCAAAAACAACCAATTCAAACTCTAATGCAACACTTCCCTGTTTGCAGACAGACTGCAGTCGCGACTCCTCACAACTCAGTCTCTGGACGATCCTGTCCAATTTGAATTCTCTGGCTGTTCAAGCTTCAAGAACCATGGCATGTCGGCATAGAAGTCCTCCTGAATCCATCTCCTTCAACGTTTGAGCGCTTCCACAAAAGCCTCTTCAATCGGGTGTTGTATAGAAGATTTGTCCAACAAGAACACTTGTTGAATCAATGTAATTCAGACCTCGTGTGTACAGAATGATCTTCAAATTGCAGTATGAACACAAGGATTTTCCTAACTCTCTCAAAGAATAGAACGATCAAGTCTTGGAGAGAATAACCGACTCAAGTGTGTGTAAAAATGTGTAAAGTGTGAAAAATACAACTCAATAATGCTTATACTAATTACAGGGAACCTAATCATAAGTATATATACTCAGAGATACAGATTAGATACGACTAGGTCGGTTGGAATGCGCGCACAGATCAGATAACTGTCGCACATAACTGTCAGTAACTGCTCGCGTAGTTACGGCATAGTTTCAACAACCATAAAACTACATCATCTGCACAGAGAGTCTGTTAGGTAATACTCCCTCTGTCCCAGCTAAGATGTCTTGTTTGACTTCTGCACACAATCCAATGCACATTTTTAATTGTTAATATCTCAAAATATATACAAGCGAAAATTATGTAAAATATATATTCTAAATCTATACAATTAGACGAATCTAATAAGACCGATCTCGACTATTTTCTTCAAATATATAGTTACAATAATTTTGAGTCAAAGTTAAACAATGAACAGTGTCAAAAAGTCAAACAGGACGTCTTATATGGGACGGAGGGAGTAACATATTTCAATTTTTTTTTTTTTTTTTTTTTTTTTTTTGGAGAAGACGAAGCTAGAGAAGTGGTTGTGGTTTCCCTCCTCTTGTTCGCTTTGTAATTGGACTTTTAATGTAATACTATACGACAGACCTACATTATATGGAGTATTTCTAAATTCTAATCTAGCTAGGAAACAAATTTCATCATCATAAACATGAAGTATTACAGAGTAGTATTTGATTTAAATCCAATCCAATACTCTTAAACCAAACATATTCTGATGAGATGGAGTCGTGGTGGGACTTGGGATTTGGGACTGAGGCCTTTTTCCGCAGCCACACTGGTCTTCAACAGAGGCTAACCATGCATAGTAGTAGTAGTATTCAGCGGATGCTCGAGAGAGCTTTTACAATTTCGTTCATCGATGCTCGGAAAATATCACCATAATCCAGACACGAGTCGGCCACCTCAGCCATCTGTTTCGTCCGGGGAAAATAATAATCACGATAATAATCATGAAGCAAATTATCACTGACCACATTTGTACGTACGTTATAGTGAACACAAAAGCACCCCCGATTTTTTTTTGGGTGAGTCAATCATGGCCAGACAAAAAAGCACCCCCGATTTGAATCTGTAAACAAGACATGATATGATATGATATATGGCGTGCGTTTACCTTAGCAACTCCTTCACGAGAGTATTCTCCATTCAGCCTACCATCAACACACTCCTTTACCCTGTCTTCACTGAGATATTTTCTTGCCTGACAATACAAAACAAGTTTGCCATCAGATCTCACAGTAGATTTATGAAACAAGCACTACACTAGGAACTAGGAAGCTCACAGATGTATCTATACCCATATAACAAGATATTTTTGATCCATTGGTGCTTTATCATCGAATGCTTTACGACCAGTCAAGAGTTCCAGGAGGACCACACCGAAGCTGTACACATCTGATGTCTTTGCTCCTGGCTTCTCTTTCCGGAGTATATACCTAACAATGCAGATTCAATTAAACACTTAAAAAAAATAATAATAATAAAAAATCCTTTCGTATATGTTAGGTAGACCGAAGACAACAGCCCTACCCAGAGTCTCTTAAGCTAAATAAGGGGTTGTCGAAAAGGGAATCTTCCTCCTGTACCTTCGCTGGACATGGACTTCGTATATGGAAATCAGTGATTTTAGCCACTTGGGAATCATTGAAAACTAAAATATTGCTGGATTTGAAGTGTGCATGAGTATGGTTCTTCTCGTGCAAGTACTCTAATCCCTTTGCAGCATCAACAGCAATTTTAACTCTTTGGCTCCAAGACAGAACTCGACCTGACCCTGTAATACCAATGCCACCTTTACAAGACCTCCCCATATATAAATTAAGTAGCTAAATAATGAAGGCCTCATTTACGCATCTCTCAAGTTTACCAAGTTTAGTTCAACAAAAATCTTTATACTATTGAATCCAATACGAGTCAATATGTCAAAAGAGCAGCAGAATGGACGTACCATGAAGAATGTCATGTAATGAACCATTAGAAGCATACTCATAAGCCAAGATCCTTCGAGCACCATACATCGAATAACCAAGTAACTCAGCCAAATTTTCATGCTTTAAGCTCGACATTTTTGAAACCTAGAAACACATATTATAAGGTACCAAGTTTCAGAGAAGGTCAATGTAATTTGTAAATGGGCAATATCTTAGGGGCAAACCTGTTCTAGAAAGTCTTGGTTTGTTTGTCCGTCGTACTTTAGCACCTTAATTGCTGCAGCCTGCCCACTTTTTAGGACCCTATGGTGAAAGTCCACATCCCTTGTAGAACTTTGATCAAAATTACGTAGCATGATCTTTAGCTCATCGAATGGAATTACAGGGACATCAGGAGCAAGAAGATGGTCTGTAGAAAATACAAGCGAAAAATAACTGTGGTGAAAAAGGGTCAACAAAGGCATGAAATATTGGAATTAAATAACTATGTCTCCCAAGGGTGCGCCTATGGGCTATGGGAGATGACAAAAGTTCATCACTGGCAGATGGAACACCTTTTTTGCGAAATGCACCCCATGGCCAAAGTCGTGATATTTTAGACATTCTGGTCTTTCTCTGATTCTTCGTAGCAGCTAAAGACTTTGCATTCACCACATCGTTATCAAATTGATCAGCAGAAAGCTGCTTTGGTGTATTTTCATTTTCAGAGGCAAGCACTTGGTCATCGCATTGTTCCTTCACAGGGGGCGGTAGCAGATTTTCACCTTCAGAGGCTTCTGGTCCAAGTTTCACAGAGCTAGAAGAGGAGTGAGTTTCATCATCTAATGGATGGATCTCATTGAAACGACTCATATAATCTGACACAGTATATGTTGAAGTTGAACCCTCTTGTAGATCAAGCACAAACTGAAGAAGTAGCACAACTTCAGACATTGTTGGACGTTTCTTTGGTTCATTATGCAAGCACCTTTCAGCAACACCCACAAAAGCCTTCAAGCTTTTCTCTGACATTTCATCCTTCAGATTTGACGCCACAATCCGCTCAGGTTCTCCCTTACTAATTTTTTCCAGAGCCCATTTGGTCAGATTTCGCTCTTCTTCTAGATACCCTCCATCAATTGCTCGTCTCCCACACAATACTTCCAGTAACACTACTCCAAAGGCATACGTGTCACTTTTCATGGTCAGCTTACCAGTAGCAAGATATTCTGGGTCCCAATATCCTAATGTGCCCCTGACTTTTGTGCTCACATGACTTTGTTGTAGTTTGCCTGGATTTAAATGTTTGGCCAGGCCAAAATCAGCAATTTTTGCAGTGAAATCTTCTCCTAGCAATATGTTTGAAGCCTTTACATCTCTGTGAATGATTGAAAGTCCAGTGTGAAGATAATCCAGCCCTCTGGCAGCTCCAATGCATATATTCAGGCATTGTTTCCATGTAAGAGATGGGGTGTTATCATCATCCCACACAATTTTGAAAAGGCGATCATCCAGCGATCCAGATGCCATATACTCGTAAACTAGAATCATTTCCTTACCCTCATTGCAATAGCCAATAAGTGACACTAAATTAACATGTCCAACTTTTGTCAGTGTTTCAATCTCTGTCAAAAACTCGCGTTCCCCTTGACTGGAATTTGATTTTAACTTCTTTAGAGCCACAGTTTCTTGCCCATTATCAATACTGCCTTTGTAAACTTTACCGAATCCACCTCTTCCAATGAGATGCCCACGACTGAAATTTTGGGTTGCTAACTGAATCTCTGCTAGTGAAAACCGGCGACAAAGTCCTCCCACCTTGACTGAGGGCATGTTTTCTTCCTCTACGCGACTGGCTTTCTGAATCATCCACAGCATATGTAGAGTAATATTCAGAAGAACAAGTACCAGAATTGCACAATTCACAATTGCATTGCGGCCTAGAACTTTGTGTAAAATGTGCGGAGTCTGGTAGAATGTAGGATTCCCAAAATGCAAGGGATTTGGACTGGCAAGGCTATTGTCAGGATTGCTCAATTTCAGAATTTCAAATCCTTTAAGGGGCCCTTGTCCATCCAGAAATTCATCATTTGACAGCATGTTAATCAGAATATCACGTTTACCCACCAATTTGCTCCCTTTCATCGCCACTGAATAGTCCCTATACCAGTCGATGGTATCTTCATCTCGTTCTTTAAATGTGTCAGAACTGGTGGTGGCAACTCGTCCATTAATCAGAACTTGGAACCGAAACCCACCAATCTCTGCCATCTTAAATCCCAACCTGGAGAAATGAAGCCTGACCACATACCTAAATCCAACATCCACTGGTATCTTCCAGGAAATATTTTTGGCCACGTTCCCGCCCTCCATTGGAACAGTTCTTCTACTCTCGAACCCTTCACCAGTTCTATCAGTTGATAACGAAACAAATTCATGTTTAGTATTCAGCCTGCGGATAACTTCAAGGACAGTGATACTATCAATATATACAGGAGATTTCCCAATCAATTGGACTCCTACATCTTCCATGTGGAAGTATGACCGGCTGGCAGGCACAGAGAATATCTCAATTCCATTAATGAAAGCATATTTATCGCTAATTTGACTAGAAGCAGGAGTGAAAGTTATAATGAACTTTTGATTTTCTTCTATAATCATGCAGAACTCCTTTACGAAGGAACTGACACCAAGAGCATCAGCATTAACTGTAGCACTGAAGTTACTGAGCAAAGTGAAAGGGCCGGCTTCAACATCAAACAAGTCTTTGTACTGTTTGAAGCCGTTGTACGGAGCTGCGTTAAAGTGAAAGCGAAGAATCTTCTGACCTGGATTTGTTTGAATCTGATATGAAAATTGGGAACGTGATATTCGCGCTGTTTGGTAGGGAACTGGATCCGACACCAATTTCTGATGGATGGCATAGGAGGGAGTAGATGAGCCCTTCAGCTTTACGGAGGAAATTGATTTGTGTCCATCTCCCAGCCATTCGCGGCCGTTTGGGGCTGCGGAAGTGCGAATAGAGCCACAGTTGATTGAAACTTCATCGGGAGGGTGAAATGGCTTAACATCAGTGGATGCCGTGATTGTGCTGAAGAAGCGTAGTAACAGAAGCACAAGTGGAACTGTATAGAGATTCATGGTTCGATGAGGCTGCGTTTTGGCGGCTGACTACAACGAAAAGAGATATAATGGAGAGATTGATGAACGTGTCGAATTCATTGGCAGTTGGCAATTGGCCTACAATGTAATGAGAGTATAATGTATGATCGACAAATGTGGTAGGGTCGTCGTTGACTTGAACTCGCCGGAAGTATTGAATGAATCAATATAATTATTTTAAAATGACTTTCCACGACTTGGGAATTTTGTTAGTAATTTAAATAGTTGTGAATTTTAATTTAATAATAAAAATATGTTTTTCTTTACTACTATTACTACTACATTTTACTGTATTTGTAGGGAAAAAAAATGAATGGGAGACGCGGGGAGAAGAAGACTAAAAATATTTTTATTCTCGATAAATTCGATTTTTTACAAATTATATAGAAAATGCCCTATTTTATAGATACACAAAACAAATTTAACTATCAAATAAATCTCAATAAATTTAAATTCTTTTGTAGTTCCAAACAATTTCTTATACCAGCATTACAGAGCTTCTGAAACCAAATCATATATGATATAATTGCTGCAGCCTGACCACTTTCTAGGACCCCATGGTAAAAGTTGTTCTTCCTTGCAGAATTTCGACTGAAATTATGAAGCTCGACCTTTAGTTCATTGAATGGATTTGAAGGGACAGCAACAAACTTCGTATCTACTGCATGCATCAACATGTGAGGCGTGAAGAATGCCCATAGAAAATACAAGGGAAAAATAAACCAGTACTATATATATCTCCATGTGCCTGTGGGATAAAGAAAAAATATATATAAAAGAACACACATCAGAAATGTGTTGAATTCGAGCTTAATGGCCCTAAATTCTGCATGGCGGGAGTGGCTGAGCTGCTTACCTGCTCTTTAGCTACAGTACCGGCTAAAGGCTTTCTAGTACCTGACCAACTACAATAATGTTGTTTTCGTTAAGAAATTGTGGCTATATAAACTGATACCTGATGAGAATGAAACGCCTTTTTTGCGAAATGCATCCCATGGCCAAAGTTTTGATATTTAGTCATTCTGGTCTTACTCTGATAGTTCATAGCAGGTATAGACTTGACATTCACCACCTTGTTGTTATCAAATTGATCAGATGAAAGCTGCTTTGGTGTATTTTCATTTTCAGAGGCAAGCACTTGGTCATGGCATTGTCCCTTCTCAAGGGGCAGTGGCATATTCTCACCTTCAGAGGCTTCTGGTCCAAGTTTCACAGAGCTAGAAGAGGAGTGAGTTTCATCATTTAGTGGATGGATCTCATTGAAACGACTCTTATAATCTGACACAGAATATGTTGAAGTTGAAAGCTCTTGCAGATCAAGCACAAACTGAAGCAGTAGCACAACTTCCGCCATTGTTGGACGTTTCTTTGATTCATTATGCAAGCACCTTTCAGCAACACCCACAAAAGCCTTCAAGCTTTTCTCTGATATTTCATCCTTTAGATTTGAAGCCACAATCCTCTCAGGTTCTCCCTTACTAATTTTTTCCAGAGCCCACTGCGTCAGTATTCGCTGCTCTTCTTCTAAATACCCTCCATCAATTGCTGGTCTCCCGCACAATACTTCCAGTAACACTACTCCAAAGGCATATGTGTCACTTTTCCTGGTCAGCTTACCAGTAACATAATATTCTGGGTCCAAATATCCAAACGTGCCCTTGACTTTTGTGCTAACGTGACTTTGTTCTAGTTTGCCCGGGTTTAAAGGTTTGGCCAGTCCAAAATCAGCAATTTTAGCTGTGAAATCTTCTCCTAGCAATATGTTTGAAGCCTTTACATCTCTGTGTATGATTGAAAGACCAGTGTGAAGATAATCCAGCCCTCTAGCAGCTCCAATGCATATATTCAGGCATTGTTTCCATGTAAGAGATGGGGTGTTATCATCATCCCACACAATTTTGAAAAGGCGATCAGCCAGAGATCCAGATGCCATATACTCGTAAACTAGAATCATTTCTTTACCCTCTTTGCAATAGCCAATAAGTGATACCAAATTAACATGTCGAAGTTCTGTTAGTGTTTCAATCTCTGTCAAAATCTCTCGTGCCCCTTGACTAGAATTTGATTTTAACCTCTTTATAGCCACAGTTTCTTGCCCATTATCAATAGTGCCTTTGTATACTTTTCCGAATCCACCTCTTCCAATGAGATGCCCACGACTGAAATTTAGGGTTGCTAACTGAATCTCTGCTAGTGAAAACCGGCGACAAAGTCCTCCCACCTTGACTGAGGGCATGTTTTCTTCCTCTACGCGACTGGCTTTCTGAATCATCCACAGCATATGTAGAGTAATATTCAGAAGAACAAGTGCCAGAATTGCACAATTCACAATTGCATTGCGGCCTAGAACTTTGTGTAAAATGTGCGGAGTGGGGTAGAATGGAGGATTCAGAATACTAAAGGGATTTGGACTGGCAAGGCTATTGTCAGGATTGCTCAATTTCAGAATTTCAAATCCTTTAAGGGGCCCTTGTCCATCCAGAAATTCATCATTTGAAAGCATGTTAATTAGAAGATCGCGTTTACCCACCAATTTGCTCCCTTTCATCGCCACTGAATAGTCCAGTCCCTATACCAGTCGATGGTATCTTCATCTCGTTCTTTAAATGTGTCAGAACTGGTGGTGGCAACTCGTCCATTAATAAGAACTTGGAACCGAAACCCACCAATCTCTGCCATCTTAAATCCCAACCTGGAGAAATGGAGCCTGACCACATACCTAAATCCAACATCCACTGGTATTTTTCAGGAAATATATTTGGCCATCAATCTCTGCCATCTCGTCCTATGTCATATACACCAAATCAATCACTGAATCGATGATGAATGCACAGACCTAACAAAAATTTCCGACCCAAATCAAAATCCCCAATTTTTATATTAACTAGTACTCCACCCGTGCGATGCACGGCTTCATATTTAATAGTTATGTTTATATTAACATTCATATATAATACTCCCTTTGCCCCACTATATTTGTCTGGTTTGTTTTTTTGACACTGTTTATTGTTTAACTTTGACTCAACGTTATTGCAAGTGTATATTTGAAAAAAATAGTCGAATTGGGTCTTCTTGGAATCGTAAAATCGTGTAGTTTTAGAATATATATTTTGCATAATTTTTTTGTTGTACATATTTTGAGATATTAACGATTGAAAATGTGTATTGGATTGTGTGCAAAAATGAAATAAGACAGGTTAAATGAGACGGGTGGAGTAATAGTATTAATTTATAAAATCATACTATTATACATTAATTTTAAATATCTGATAATTTAGTTTGTGAGCAATAATGATAATTTTGTTACGAAATATATTTTATTTATTAGACATAAATTTTGATAGAATGGCTTATATCATGACCATTCCTATTAATTTTTTTTATTTAATGCACTTGAATAGATGTATTTATTTTATGTAGAATGTCACATATATTGAAATAAATACAATTAACCATTTAGCAATTTAAATAAATGTATATTTCAATCAACATGAATGAGTGTTTCAGCAAAACAAATATGAATGAGTGTAACTGATTGGATCTTGCAATTGGGTCGTCGCGATTACGGGTTGGGTGTTCCATCAGAGCAATTCTTTATTTCCGTTCAAGTTCCCTCTAAGAATCAATTCTTGCGCTAATTCGAAAGAGAAAAAGAAGCTTTTTGTGGGAAAGCGTAATGACTTTAGAGACAATTCCACTGTTTGAAGTCTAGGCGCCACGTGGTACTGTCAAATGAATGCAAAGGGCGTGTATTATGAAGGAACATAAAGGGTGCATAATAAATGTAAATTTAATGTGACAAAATCAGCATAGACGGCGGTTATTATATTATAATAATATAATACTTTCTTTTTTCTTTTTTTAAATTTGTGGGACATTTTGATATTTTAGATTATTCATTGTGTAGTTTTTGTTCAACATTTTTTAAATCGCTTCTTAAAAAATAAAGAACATTTTTTAATCGAATTTATATAATAAAAATATATAGTTTTAAAATATATCAATTTTCTAATTTTTTATAATAATTTAAGTTAATAATTAAAAATATATTTTGAATTTATTGTGGTTATTAAAAAATATAGATAATAATAGTATTAAGATAACATTACGGTAGGAATTTTTTAATAAGTCTTCATGAATATTTCCGCATACGCTTCCCATAGAGTGCAATTTATTCTTCCTCCGCTTAAAAAAATAAAATAAAATTATGAGTCCGCTTCCAACCAATAGTGTAGTACATATGAAGGATGTTAGCATAATATTTAGATAGAAATTTTTTAAAAAAATACTCACGATCTTCTAGAGTAAGGTTGAGCAACTTTTTCTCCCATCCTCCTGATGGCATTGTTGAAACATTAGGAGTACAAAGTATTCTTCGAATACCATCTAAGTACATTTATATAAAATTAAGTTATAAATTCCAATTGTATATGTCTATAGTTATATTAGATATGATTACCTATTTGAACCGAGTCAGCAATATTTTCAATGGAATGGATTTTATAAAATAATTTGAATGAATATATCATTCTTGGAAATGTATCATTGCTTTCCTTTCTCACATTTGTGTTCCAATAGAAAATAGTCTTGTACTTATGAGAAGCAACTCTATTTTGATAGGTTATGTGTGATCCCGAAGTTTTTGATGCCATATTAAATGTATTGAGGAACATGGATACTAAGGCCATTGGGGCAGTCAAATCATATCTAGTTCCCTACAAATAAAAATTCTAAAACGTTAGTTGTTTGTTAATTATGAAAATTAGTGATGTTTGTCTTTTGAGTTAATACCTCAACATCATGGAAAATACTTTCAAAGCTATTATATTCGCCGGTCTTCATGGATGGAATTGCATAACAACGCACACATCTAGCCTTCTAACTGGGTGACACGGACAAAGGATGAAAATCATTGAAACTGACCACATTTTTTGAGGTATTTTTATGGGTAATATTTTTTACTTGATGATGGAAGCTAGATGAAGTTGGGGAAGCGAGTGTATTGAAGCAGCTAAATGACGGGTGTCATTTAGGAATTAGTGGTGGTATTTATAGGGCACTATTTAGTCATGACGCACAAATTGAGCTCAATTTAGTCAACAAAGTTAACTATCATTTATCTATTTAAATAAATATATTATTTAAACCATATTCTATGGTAATGGATAAATTAAATCATTTTAATATATAAATTAGGGATGGGGTATGAGGTGTAATGATAGGTGTAAATTAGGGATTTAATTGGTTGGGTAATAAATGTAAGGAAAAAAAATGCTTTATAGTATTTATTAATTAAAACTAATTGAAATGGATATAAATTATTTATTTTCTCTAATCATAATTTAATTAAAATGGATATAAGTTATTTATTTTTTATACGCTTTTAGCTTATTTAATTCATTATTGGAATTAAATCACATGGCTATCGTTTAGCATTAAAAACATCAATATTATCAAGCCAATAATTTAAATTGAAATATATTAATATTTGATAATAAATAGCTTTTGATTAAAATGGATATAAAGTTGGGGGAGTGAGTGTATTAAAGCAGCTAAAAGCTAGGTGTTATTTAGGAATGAGTGGTGGTATGTTATAGGGCATTGTTTAGTCACAAGTGAAAGTGATGCACAAATGAAGCTCAATTTAGTCAATGGAGTTAAATATCATTTATCAATTTACATAAATGTATTATTTAAACCATGTTCTATGATAATGGATAATCATTTTGATATGAAGTATAAATTAGGGATAGGGTATCGTGTAGGGCTGATTATTTGGATATGGCGGTTGTAGGGCTGTGTTTCTTGTGTATCGTGTACTATTGCCTTCTATATATATTCTCCTCAAAAAGAAAAAAATTAGGGATAGGGTATGATGTGTAATGATTGGTGTAAATTAAGGATTTAATGAGTTAGTAATAGAAGGAAAATAAATGCTTTCTAATATTTATTAATTAAAACTAATTGAAATGGATATAAGTTATTCATTTTCTCTAATCATAATTTAATTAAAATGGATATAAATTATTTTTTTTATACGTTTTTAGCTTATTTAACTCATTATGTGAATTAAATTACATGACTATCTAACATTAAAAAAATCGTATTATCAAGCCAATAATTTAAACTGAAATATAATAAAGCAATTGAAATATATTAACATTTGATAATAAATAGCTTTTGATTAAAATGGATATAAAGTTGGGGGACAGGGAGAGTGAGTGGATTAAATCAGTTAAAGGGTGGGTGTTATTTAGGGGAAAAAAACACATTTAGTCACGCAAGTTTTTTTCAATTTCCAAATCATCCTACAAATAACAAATTAGACGAATCCGTCCCATAACTACCCTAATCATCGCCGAACCCGTCCATGAACCGGTTTTTTCGCTAATCATCACCGAACCCGTCCCATAACTTCTCCAATAGAGGGAGGTTTGGCGATGATTACGGTAGTTATGGGATGGGTTCGACGATGATTAGCGAAAAAACTGGGTTCATGGACGGGTTCGGCTATGATTAGAGTAATTATGAGATGAATTCGTCTAAGTCGATATTTGTGGGACTGTTTTGGAATTTTTTTTAAAATTATGGGACGATATATGTTTTTTCTCCTGTTATTTAGGAATGAGTGGTAGTATCTTATAGGGCACTATTTAGTCTCAATTTAAAGTGATACACAAATTGAGCTCAATTTAGTTAATGGAGTTAATTATCATTTATTAATTTAAATAAATGTATTATTTAAACAATGTTATATGGTAATGGATAAATCATTTTGATATATAAATTAGGGATGGAATATGAGGTGTAATGATATGTGTAAATTAGGGTAGTTAATGAGTTGGGTAATTGAAGGAAAAGAAATTGTGTTTAGAAGAAGGAATAACAGTGGAGAGTTAAGTGTAATAAAAATTGGGATTTTTTTCAGAAGAAAAAAAAAATAGATAGTGAGTTAATATAGTGTAGTAGATTTTTAGGCGGGAAGATGGATTAGTGAATAGTGAATTTTAGTATATTATAGATTCGAAAGCAAGAATCAGGACCCCAAAACCAATTTCAAGAAGGAGAGCGATAGGCTTGTGAATTATTCGAGCTCGGGTTGGGCTAAAATTCCATTAAAGCGCGACTCGAATGGCTCAGTTCGAGCTGAGTTGGGCTCGTAACACTCATGATCTCAAGCCGAGCCAATTACTATTCTGCTCGAAAACTCGATAACAGGCTCGATTTATTTTTATACGTATATTTATTTATTAGTAAATATAGAAATTATATAAAATATTAAAAATATTAGTGTTATCATTGTTTATATCTATTAGTTTTTAAATTATAAATATATTTTTAATAAATACATACTTTAAAATTTTTTTTTTCGGGGAGAAAAGGAGGGCCGGAGCCAAATTTATTCAAAGAACTGTTGGATATTACATGATCCAGATAAATCTTCTAAAAGCGAATTCAAAATGTAGTCCGGTGGTCTACCAAGGCGTTCCACCCCAAGCATGGTACTGCTTCTTCTAACCAAAAGGTCAGCAGTCCTATTGCACTCTCTCGGAATGTGTTTGAACTTCAGATGCCAGGACCAATTTTTCATTTCCCTGGTTTATGACTCTAACTTGGGAACCGTTTGAAATATCCTCTGATTGAAGCAGCTCAATTATCTCTTTGTTATCAGCCTCCACAATTAGATGCGTAACTCCAAAATCCCAGGCAAGTTGCAAGCAGAGTGCGATACCCCAAGCCTCAGCAAAAACTGGAGAATTCTTTCTCCCTGAGCTAGAACACCCCCCAACCATTGCCCATTTGAATCTCTGAGAAGTCCGCCAGCCTTGCTTGAATTTGGCGTTGGATTACCATCGCTATTAGTTTTAAACCACCCAAATGGAGGTTTGCTCCATCTAACTCTGCGGACGAACCAGTTCCGGACTCCCAATTTCTTCAAATCATTCCTGCCCGCAAGGTATTCGACAGAAGTTCTCTTTGCATGCCAATGAAGATGTTCCCAAGCTATAGCCTCGCAACCATGAAATTCTTTACATCTATTCTTCCAAATCAACCAACAACATGTACCAAAATTTGTAGCTATTGTTTCCTCTGTCTGCATACAACTCATGGAATGGATCCACACCTTGAGATTGGACGTCCAGAAGAGCTCGGGTAAATGAAAATTCATATTAAGCCAAACCATGGATGAGGTGCTGCAATCTCTTAATGCATGTAGAACTGTGTCATCTGCCCCACACTTCCAACAACTAGGATTATTGATAAGTCCGCTCTTGAATTTCTCTGTGGCTATTAGGATACGATCATGAATGGCCAGCCAAAGGAATGTTCGGACACGTTGTGATGCAGGCCATCTCCAGATAGTGTTCCAGATTTTATCCTCAGCAGGAGGGTTGCGGAGCGACTCCAATTCAGCAGCTGCGCTTCGGACTATGAACTTGCCATTGGGGCTATGTCTCCAGAATGGTAAATCATCCATGTTGTTCAGGCCAAGTGGACTGGATTCCTCAATGGATAGGATGAGGTCTGGTGGTAATGTTCCAAAAAGATCTTGAAGTTCCCAGTGGCCTTCCGGTGCATAGTCTGCTACTGTCTTTTGGCGTTCATGTATTGATAATTCATGGGTGGCCCAATCCTGCAAAACAAGGTTGGAGTTAAGCCATCTGTCTGACCAGAAGAGAATAGACTTACCATTCCCAACCCTCCATCCAATGTTTGGTTGGAATTTTGGCCAGGTAGCTAGGAAATCTTTGGCACTATAGGAGAGTGATTGAGATTTGTGCTTGAACTTGTGAGCATTCCACCCATATCTGGCTTTCATTATTTGGGTCCAGATAGTGTTTCTATGAAGGAGGCTCCAGTAGCATTTCATTAGCAAGGCTTCATTGAAATCTTTGGTTCTACGAATGCCCAGACCTCCTCTCGAGCAACTCACTGTGATGCGGTCCCAGGCTAGCAGATGGACCTTGCGCATGGACTTGGTAGATCCCGATATGAAGTTCCTGGTAATAGCATCTAATTCTCGAGATATTGATTTAGGGAGTCTAACTAATTGCATGGAATAAGTACTTAATCCTTGAAGCACAGACTTGGCTAAAGTGATCCTCCCAGCAAGACTAAGGTGTTTAGTAGCCCAACTGTTAACTTTGTTATTGGCTCGATCAATTAGATAAGCGAAATCCTTGGCTGAGCGCCTTCCAGAAGATTAAATATGTAGATTAAATAAAATATAATTAAATATATTAAATATAATTCCTTTTATAAATTATGTGAGAATGAAAATGATATTGTTCGAGCTCGACTCGAATTCATCAAAGCTCGGTCAACGCTATCGGCTCGAAGCAGCTCGATCAATGTTTGGCTCGGTCAAAGCTCAGCTCGAATTCTTATGAGCTCAAGCCGAGGTTACCACTATTCGGGCTCGGCTCGACTCGTTTACACCCCTTGGAGAAGGGATGCGTAGAAGTTGAACTGTTGAAAGAGAAGAAAAATATTACCCTCTAAACCCGCATTCCACCCCGGTATTAAATTATACACCATTTGATGTATTAAAATAATACATGTACATATCCAAAAAACTGCCAAACATGGATATGTATTAATTGTATGTATTAAATTAATACAGTGAGGCCTAATACAAATCAATATATGAAACCAAACATATTCGATGAGGTGGAGTGGTGGTACTTGGGACTTGGGAGCGAGGCCTTCCCCACTTTAGCCATTCATAGTAGTATTCAACACAGACTTGAGAGCTTCTACAATGGTTTTCATCGATGGTCGGTCCCTAGCATTATATTTCAGACATAATTTGGCCACAGCAATCATCTGTTTTGGGCAAAATAAATAAATGATGAAGCAAATATCACTGCCCGCAAATTCCCGATTTGAATCTGAAAACAAAGTCATGATACGATTTGTGGCGTGCATTTACCTTTGCAACATGTGAATCTGGATACAAAGCCATGTCTTCACTGAGATATTTTCTTGCCTAACAATACAAAACAAGTTTGCCATCAGATCTCACAGTGGATTTATGAAACAAGCACTACTAGGAACTAGGAAGCTCACAGATATACCCAATCAACAAGACATCGTTCATCCCTTGGTGCTTTAACATCGAATGCTTTACGACCAGTCAAGAGTTCCAGGAGGACCACACCGAAGCTGTACACATCTGATGTCTTTGCTCTTGGCTGGTCACCAGGGAGTAAATATCTACAACACAGAAGATAACAACGCAAATGCATCAAGAAAAATGAAAAATCTGTTTGCATGTAGTAAGACCGGTGACCAAAGACCCCAGCAATTAGCAAAGACCACATACCCTGGGCGCCTCGTGTATTTAATAGACCATACGCCTGTCTCAGTGTTGTCTAACTCATATGTACTTATATGGAAGTCAGTGATTTTAGCCACGTTGGCATCATTGAAAATCAAAATATTGCTGGATTTGAAGTGTCCGTGATAATGGTACATCTCATGCAAGTACTGTAATCCTTTTGCAGCATCAACAGCAATTTTAGCTCTTTGGCTCCAAGACAGAACCGGACCTGACCCTGTGCCAATGAAATCTTCAAATTATTCATCAACATTTCAATTGATCAGTGAGTCGTACAAGATCTATTAAGTTTATTTGGTGAATGACTTGTGAAGTTTACAATTCAAGGCACCCCCATATACAAACAAAGTAGCAAGATTATGAATGATTCATTTATAGATATGTCTATGTTACCATGTATGTTTAGTTCAAAAAAACAAAAAAAAACTATATCCTTTAAGTTCAATAAGGCAAAAATGGAACCTATGCATCCAGAAACTAATGAATCCAATAAGAGTCAGTATGTCAAAAGAGCAGCAGAATGGACGTACCATGAAGAATGTCATGTAATGAACCATTAGAAGCATACTCATAGACCAAAATCTTTAAAGGACCTTCCTCACTTGGACCAACTAAATTACTCAAATTCCAATGCTCATCATCCATCCTATAACCAAATAACTCAGCCAAATTCTCATGCTTTAAGCTGGACATCAATGAAACCTGGTAACACATCTAATAAGTTACCATGTTTCAGAGAAAGTCAACCTAATTAAATGGTTAAAATGTTATGGGCGAACCTGTTCTAGAAATTCCTCTTTTGAGTCCCCGTCGTACCTTAGCACCTTAATTGCTGCAGCCTGACCACTTTTTAGGACCCCATGGTAAAAGTCCTTACTTCTTGTAGAATTTCGACTGAAATTAGAAACCACGTCCTCTAGCTCATTGAATGGAATTTCATGGACACCAACAAACTTCATATCTACAGTCTTGTTCAAAGACGTCGAATTGCTACACACATTTTTGCCTGTGGGAGTAAAGAACACACACCAGAAATTGTGTTGAATTCGAGCGTAATGGGACTAAATTCTGCATGACTCGACCAACTACAATAATATTGTTTTCGTAAGAAAATGTGGGTATATAAACAGATACCTGATGATAAAAGTTCATCACTGGCAGATGGAACGCTCTTTTTGCGAAATGCACCCCATGGCCAAAGTTTTGATTTTTCACTCTTTCTGGTCTTACTCGGATAGTTCATAGCAGGTATAGATTTGACATTCACCACGTTGTTATCAACTTGATCACATGAAAGCTGCTTTGGTGAATTTTCATTTTCAGAGGCAAGCACTGGGTCATCGGATTGTTTCTTCACAGGGGCCGGTAGCAAATTTTCACCTTCAGAGGCTTCTCCAAGTTTCACAGAGCTAGAAGAGGAGTGAGTTTCATCATTTAGTGGATGGTGGATGGATATCATTGAAACAACTCATATAATCTGATACAGTGGATGTTGAAGTTGAACCCACTTGCAGATCAAGCACAAACTGAAGCAGTAGCACAACTTGAGCCATTGTTGGACGTTTCTTAGATTCAGTATGCAAGCACCTTTCAGCAATACCCACAAAGGCCTTCAAGCTTTTGTCTGACATTTCATCCTTTAGATTTGAAGCCACAATCCGCTCAGGTTCTCCCTTACTAATTTTTTCCAGAGCCCACTGCGTCAGTATTCGCTCTTCTTCCAGATATCCTCCATCAATTACTGGTCGCCCGCACAATACTTCCAGTAAAACTACTCCAAAGGCATATGTGTCACTTTTCATGGTTAGCTTACCAGTAACATAGTATTCGGGGTCCAAATATCCAAATGTGCCCCTGACATTTGTGCTAACGTGAGTTTGTTGCAGTTTGCCTGGGTTTAAATGTTTGGCCAGGCCAAAATCAGCCATTTTAGCAGTGAAATCTTCTCCTAGTAATATGTTGGAAGCCTTCACATCTCTGTGTATGATGGAAAGACCAGTGTGAAGATAATCCAGCCCTCTAGCAGCTCCCAAGCATATATTAAGGCATTGCTTCCAGGTAAGAGATGAAGTGTCATCATCATCCCGCACAATTTTGAAAATGCGATCAGCCAGCGATCCAGATGCCATGTACTCGTAAACTAGAATCATTTCCACACCCTCATCGCAATAGCCAATAAGAGACACTAAATTAACATGTCGAAGTTCCGTTAGTGTTTCAATCTCTGTCAAAAACTCTCTTGCCCCTTGACCGGAATTTGATTTTAGCCTCTTTATGGCAACAGTTTCTTGCCCCTTACCAATAGTGCCTTTGTAAACATGACCGAATCCACCTCTTCCAATGAGATGCGCACGATTGAAATTTTGGGTTGCCAATTGAATCTCTGCAAGCGAAAACCGGCGACAAAGTCTTCCCACCTTAACTGAGGGCATGCCTTCTTCCTCTGCGCACGGCATGTTTTCTTCCTTTACGCGACTGGCTTCCTGAATCATCCACAGGATATATAGAGATATATTCAAAAGAACAAGTACCAGAATTGCAGAATTCACAATTGCATTCTTGCGGCCAAGAACTGTGTGTAAAATGTGCGGAGTCTGGTAGAATGGAGGATTCGAAAAATGCAAGGGATTTGGACTGGCAAGGCTATTGTCTGGATTGCTCAATTTCAGAATTTCAAATCCTTTTAATGGCCCATGTCCATCAAGAAATTCATCATTTGAGAGCATGTTAATAAGAAGATCGCATTTACCCACTAGTTTGCTCCCTGTCATCAACACTGAATAGTCCCTGTACCAGTCGCTCCCATCTTCTTCCCGTTCTTTAAATGTGTCAGAACTTGTGGTGGCAACCCGTCCATTAATCAGAACTTGGAACCGAAACCCACCAATGTCCGCAATCTTAAATCCCATCCTGGAGAAATGAAGCCTGACCACATACCCGAATCCAACATCCACAGGTATCTTCCAGGTAATATTGTTGGCCTCTTTCCCTCCCTCCTCCGGAACATTTCCTCTACTCTGGAACCTTTCACCAATGCTATCACTTGACAACGAAACCAATTCCTGTTTAGAATTTAACCTTCGGATGATTTCAAAGACCCTGCTACTATCAATATTGACAGGAGATTTCCCAATCAATTGAACTCCTACATCTTCCATGTGGAAGTATGACCGGCTGGCAGGTACAGATAATATCTCAATTCCATTAATGAAAGCGTATGTATCTCTAAATTGACTAGAAGTAGGAGTGAATGTTACATTGAGCATTTGATTAGTTTCTTTTATGTTGATGCAGAACTCCTTTATGATGGAACTGACACCGAGAGATTCAGCAGTAAGTGTAGCACTGAAGTTACTGAGCAAAGTGAAAGGGCCGGCTTCAACATCAAACAAGTCTCTGTACTGTTTGAAGCCGTTGTATGGAGCTGCAGCATTAAAGTGAAAGCGAAGAATCTTCTGACCTGGATTGATTTGAATCTGATATGAAAACTGGGAACGTGATATCCGCGCTGTTTGGTAGGGAACTGGATCCGACACCAATTTCTGATGGATGGCATAGGATGTAGTAGATGAGCCCTTCAGCTTTACGGAGGAAAATGATTTGTGTCCATCTCCCAGCCATTCCCGGCCGTTTGGGGCTGCAGAAGAAGTGCGAATAGAGCCACAGTTGATTGAAACTTCATCGGTAGGGCGAAATGGCTTATCATCAGTGGATGCTGCCGTGATTGTGATGAAGAAGTGTAGTAACAGAAGCACAAGTGAAACTGTACAGAGATTCATGGTTCGATGAAGCTGCGTTTTGGCTGATGGGTACAACGAAAAGAGATGTAATGGAAGAGTATGATGTAAGTGTCGAATTCGTTGGCAGTTGGCAGTTGGCCTACAACGTAAAGAGATTATAATGTATGATCGACAAATGTGGTAGGGTCGTTGACTCGAACTCGCCGGAAGTACTGAGTGAGTCAATTATTTTAAAATGACTTTCCACGAGTTGGGAATTTTGTTAGTCATTTAAATAGTTGTGAGAAAAGGACGTAATATGTGAATCGAACCCAAACTTATAGATTAAGAATGAGAGAATTTGAATCGAACCCAAACTTATAGATTAAGAATGGGAGAATTTGACCAGGAGCTAGTCCTTATTCATTGTGAATTGGATTTTAATTTAAATTTAATTAATAATAAAAAGTTGTTTAAACTTTATATGATACTCCCTCCGTCCCATTAAAAGTGGTCACTATTCCTTTTTGGGGTGTCCCATTAAAAGTGGCCACTTTCCCTTTTAAGTAAATTAGATTAACATAAACATGATTAAAAACCCCACAATAATGACAATTGTACTTTCTGCACAAAGTCCCTATATATGTTTAACCATTAATATCTCAAAATGGGTATAAATAAAAATTATATAAAATATATATTCTAAAACTATACGATTAGACGATTCCAACAAGATCACACTTGACTATTTTTGTCTTTCTACATCATTACGATAACATTAAGTCAAAGTTAAATAATAAATATGGTTAAAAGTCAAATGTAACCATTATAAATTAGATAGATGAATTAGTCAAATTTACTCACACCACTTTAACTACTAAATCCCACTACCTAAATTCTCGTGCCCAAAAGAAAGGGGCCACTTATATTGGGACGGAGGGAGTACTAGTTAACTACCCTATTTGAAAATTCACAATCGTAATAGTATACTGTATAACGAGACAATCCAAATGAATGAGTGGATTATTATCAATGGGGCGAAGGGATTACTTTCCATCAAACATACTTCTTCCTCCGTCCCATCTCAAACATCTTGTTACTGTTCGACACAAGAAATTAATGTAGAGTTGATTTATGAGTATATGATGGTCCACATAGTTATTGGATGAGAAAATTATTTCTATTTATAAAAAGAAGACATTTGTAATGGACATCGAAAAATAGTAAGTAGGACATTTGTAATGGGACGGAGGGAGTAAAATTTATAACTTTACTATATTATCTTTTTTTTAAAATTATTTAAAGAAAATTATTTTTGGAGTTGCAACCAATTCCTTATCCGAAGTGTAAGTGAACCTTTGTTAGAAAAAAAAAAGAAAAAAAAAAGAGAGAAGCTCACTCCATCCCACGAATTGTGGCTCGTATTCTTCTTTGGGTTGTCCCACGAATTGTGGCCACTTTCCCTTTTTAGATAAATTTAATTAATATAAATATGATTAGAATTTTAATGATTTCTAAATCCCATTAAAAGTAATCACTTTTACTATTCTGCCCAACTCCGAATACACTTTTATTTTTCTACACAAAGTCCATTGCATTTCTTTAATTCGTCATATTTTAAAATTAGTACAAATAAAAATTATATAAAATATATATTCTAAATCTAGACGTCTAGACGATTCTAACAAGACCACACTTGAATATTTTTCTCTAATTAAATCATTACAATAATATTTTGTCAAAGTTAAACAATAAAGAAAGTCAAAATTCATTAAAATTTTAAACACAAATACACACATCACTTTAACCACTAAACTTCACCACACCCCACCACATAAATTACCGTGCCAAAAAGAAACGAGCCACAATTCACGGGACGGAGGGATTAGAAGTTAACCTTGGAACAAAGAAAGACAATAAAGTGACAGAGGAATGGATATAAGTTACCTATTAATTAACATGAAAAATAACAAGAGAACGAGTAAAACTTGGCTATTAAAACATTTAGGGCACGTTAGAAATATTGTATTGTATTATAATTTATTGTATTATTTATTGCGGATGTATTGTATTATTATATTGTACTACACAGTGTTTGGTATTGATCTTGTATTAAGTCATCATGTATTATATTTTTTTTGGTGAATACCGGATATCCCAAGCCACATTGATCCAAGACCTTATTTAAGCGAATAGAGCCCCAATTCACTCAAGCCAATTGTTGTTTGTATCATGTATTATATTTTAAACAACTAAATAAAAATAAAGTTTTCTAATTTATTAATAAATAATATATTTAAAATAAAATTATTTTAAAAATAATAAATCAAAATTATTAACATATTAATAAATAATTTATTCAAAATAATAATTAAATTAAACAATAATATATTAATAAATATTATATTAAACATAATATTATTATAATATCATAATATTTAATAGTTATGAGATGCATAAGGGGGAAAAAAGAAAAAAGAAAAATAAACATAAATAAAAAAATAATACACCATAAACCCACCCTCCCACAAGGTATTAAATAATACATCAATGATCAAACCCCTCATTAAAATAATACCTATACATTTTTTAAAAATCACCAAACATAGGATAGCATCATTTTAGTGTATAATATTAATACTATACACCCTAATACATACCGTACCAAACGTACCGTTAATGTAATAAATCTAGAAATTATCTCTAATCAAGGAAGAAAATTGATTAAGATTAGTAGTACATATTCTGTATTATATAAGGGGTTTCTTCTGCACGTATATTTTGGGAGCTTTTGATAGCTTTAGTTTTTAATTCGAAATAAAAGCTCCGTTCTGTGCACTAGCTTTTGGGAGCTTCTTTTTAGAAGCTACTTCTTGTAGGTTAAAAATAAGCTACTCCCTATAGCTACAGCTCGCAGCTACAGCTCTTCATGCAAAACAGACCCAAGGCTTGGTATTGTTGGGAGTGCGACCGCCACCTACCTCCGACAATAATATGATATTGTCCGCTTTGAACCGAAGTTTTGTCTTTGGGCACCTCTCAAAAGCCCTCAAATCAGCTGTCAGGAAACATGGAAAAGGAAACAATAATACTAGTAAGGTACAAAGTAAGCACTCGGAAACATGGAATATCAGCAGGTTGTTTGGAATTCCACACAGAAATGCAACTCAAGGCTTTTCAGTTTAGTATAATGATTCTGTGAAGCCCTACAGACAGCAGTAAATCTGTGCGGTCAGGTCAGTGTACAACAATCCCAGAAAAACAGCCCCTTTCCCATGAATGCTTATCTTTCAACTTTACCACCTTGAGGTTCTCCTGCAGACTCCTCCGTTCATGAGGTATGCTTATTATCCAAAATCAAAGAAACTACTGTATCAAATAAAGTCAGACTCTTCACAACTTTTGTAGGAATTGGCATGTTAGAGGCAATTGGCCCTCCCTGAAGATGAGTAGGCTAGAACACATCATTTTAGATTAGAAGCTTTAGGCCCTGTTCTCTAGGACTTAATTTTTCTGGTCTGATCTGAATTTTTAAGATCTGATCTGGTCTGATCTGAATTTGTCTGGTCTGGTCTGAATGTTCCTGGTCTGGTATGATTATATCTTGGTCTGATCTTATTTTCTATATATTATTATAGTAATTTGATCTGATCTGATCTTATTTAATCTGGTCTGATTAATGTTTCTTATCTGATTTAGTCTGATCTGATTTTTATAAAAAATAAGTAATAAGGCCTGAAAATAAGTCATAGAAAACGAGGCCTTAATTAGCTTTTCAAGCCTGACTACGGTCTGCGGTCTGCCATTATGCCTAGCTTCCCCTGAATCCCAAGTTTCCTCAAATTGTAAGCCCTATCAAACATTTTTCTGTAAAAACTGAGGTTAAATTAGAAACTCTTTTTGAGGTACTGAAGCTTTGAAAAAATTATGGGTGGAGATGTGGAGAATCCAATGGGTACTGATATTGTGAGAGTTGTGATAATTGTTAGAAAATGGACGGAAGCAGCAACACAGAATGAACGTCGAGTCGAGTTTGGAACTCTTCCCGCAAGACGTTTATGCCCCGGTAGTGCTCCGGCTACGGCAGAACGTCCCCAAAGGTAAAACGAAGGATGCCTCGGCGTAGCAGCACCGCAAACGCCGACGACCAGCGAACAAAAACAAAGAGCTGAGGGAGTCGGGAGGGGAGGAGGTATGCAGCAGAAGAAGGATGCAGATGAAAGTATGATACCTAAGCCTGCCTGAAGCTGCCATTTATAGGCGTTGGACGAGTCGAAACCGCCGACGACATTGATGGGGCGGTTTCAGCTGGATTTTCAACAGCCGAATTCAAATGGTTTTCAACAACTGTTGAAATCAAAGTGGGCTTCAACGACTGGGCTGCTTGGCATGGGCCTGACAAATAAACTTTGTCTAAAAAATTAGACGGGCCCAAAGCCCACCCAAAGCCCAATTTCCAAGATCCAAGTCCAAGTCCAAGTCCACGGGCACGGGCGCGGGCGACGGCGACGGCGCGGCGCGGCTCGGCTCGGCTCGGGACGGGACGGGACGGGACGGGCGCGCGCGTGTGGGCTTCCCCCACACTTGATCAATCTGTATTAGTTTAATTGTTTCTAACATGCAGAACAATATAAACTAATTCAACTCCCACTGCTTAAGCGATGTGGGACGCGCCACTTTTACCTACCCTTTAACAACCATTTAAATACAAGCGTTTCAACTAGCCGCATTCAATGACCCATTTCGACCACTTATTTCTCACTCACCCGACAACGGTTTTGAGAAAATAAATGCACTACGACAATCTACTCGAAACGTAGAATTCGTATACGCTATTTAATTAATCCAAATTAAATATCGTCATTACGCAAAAAGGAGCTCCAAACCCCCTTTTTCCAACAATCCCCCACATGAGTGGAAATAACAGCGGCAGTGAATGCAATGCAGATGCAAATACCCCGACTCCTTCTTAAAGAAAGGTTACTGCACGGGTTTAAGTAGTTTTTGGCTTTGAACTTAAACCATATCAATATTATCGAGTATACAGGCGGCGTAGTGATTTTTACTCTTGAACTATCCCCCACAACGTATACTAGTCCAATAATAAAGAATCAGTAACTTTTCAGACTCTTTGTCCGTTCTCACGTTTGGTTCCATTCCAGGCCATGGAAACCCCCTTTGGATTCATAAGTCTCTACTGAAGCGGCCACACTTTTACTTATATAGGTGATTCAAACAAGTATCCTGTCATACTTATATGAACACACAGTTCCAGAATCATTAAGAGTCATTAAACTCAACCTCTACCACAGACAGGCATCAAACACTTTATCATTGCTTCTGAGGGAAAGGATGAAGATTATTCTTCAAAAGTGTTTTTACATTTGAAATCATACATCTTAGTTGTCCCTTTGAACCAAGTTTGTGGGATCTCCACGCATCATGGTTGGGTTACCAATGTAATCATTCTTTAGGTGTGGGTTTTAACCCCATTCCCTCTCGCAATTTGCAAAATTGATCTCTGTTGATAGCTTTTGTTAACGGATCCGCTAGGTTATCTCCAGACTTCACATAAGTTAGAGAAATCACCCCACTAGAGATCAATTGCTTAACGGTATGATGTCGACGACGGATATGTCTCGACTTGCCATTATACATCTCATTTTGTGCTCTGCCAATAGCTGCTTGACTATCACAGTGTATCATTACTGTTGGCACAGGTTTCTTCCAACATGGAATTTCCTCGAGGAAATTTCGAAGCCATTCGGCTTCTTCACCAGCTTTATCTAAAGCTATGAATTCAGATTCCATGGTGGATCGGGCTATACACGTTTGTTTTTGTGACTTCCAAGACACAACCCCTCCCGCAATCATGAATACATAACCACTTGTGGATAATGAATCACTTTTCTCTGATATCCAATCGGCATCAGAGTACCCTTCAAGAACAGGAGGATATCTCGTGTAATGTAACCCCAACTCTTGAGTATATTTCAGATATCTCAAGACTCTCATAATAGCCTTCCAATGCTCACGACTTGGATTGCTAGTATATCTACTCAGTTTGTTAACCGAATATGCAAGATCCGGGCGAGTACAATTAGTCAAGTACATTAGACTACCAATGATTCTTGCATACTCTTCTTGAGCAACAGGTTCACCCCTGTTTACTTTCAACTTCTCACTGGGATCCATAGGCGTCTTTGCCGGACGACTATCATAAGCGTTGAATTTACTTAATACTTTCTCAATGTAATGAGACTGAGAAAGAACAATCCCTTCAGGATGCCTTATGATTTCTATCCCTAATATGACATCGGCTACACCCATGTCTTTCATGTCAAAATTCCTTTTTAACATATTCTTGGTCTGATTAATCATATTCAAGTCACTGCCCATGATCAACATGTCATCTACATACAAGCAAACTATAACAAAATTGTCTGTTATTCCCTTGTAGTAAACGCATTTATCACATTCATTGTACTTGAACCCGTTTGACAACATCACATTATCAAACTTCAAGTGCCACTGCTTAGGTGCTTGTTTCAGACCATACAGAGATTTAACCAGTTTGCAGACTTTATGCTCTTGTCCTTGAACAACAAAGCCTTCTGGTTGATTCATATAAATCTCTTCATCTAGATCACCATTTAAGAATGCAGTCTTAACATCTATTTGATGTATCTCAAGATTGTAAAGTGCAGAAATCGAGAGAAACACTCGAATGGAGGTGATTCTAGACACCGGAGAATAAGTATCAAAATAATTATCTCCTTCCTTTTGTCTAAAGCCCTGAACTACAAGGCGAGCCTTGTATTTATCGATTGATCCATCGGCTTTATACTTTCTTTTAAGGACCCAACGGCATCCTAAGGGTTTACAACCTTTCGGTAGATCAGTAAGAACCCAAGTGCGATTCTGCATAATGGATTCTAACTCACTGTTTATGGCTTCTTGCCATAACGCAGCATCTGGTCGAGCCAGAGCTTCACTCACAGTTCTTGGCTCATTATCTAACATAAAAGTGACGAAATCTGGACCAAAAGTTTTAGCCACTTTCGCCCTTTGGCTACGACGAAGTTCAACTGGTTCAGTAGAAACACTTCCCTTGTCAGTTTGCTTCGGCTGATCAGAACTCGTAGCTTCATCAAACGTTCTTTTATTTGAACATTCCGCTCTATCCTTGTAGGGATATATGTCTTCAAAAAACACGGCGTTTCTTGATTCAATTATCGTTCCTTCACTTATACCATATATTTCTGACTTATGTACCAGGAAACGATACGCGCTACTGTTGAGGGCATACCCTATAAAGATACAATCAACTGTTTTAGGGCCGATTGTAACTTGTTTAGGCGGTGGCACCTCAACTTTCGCCAAACACCCCCACACTTTGAGGTATTTGAAAGAAGGTTTTCTACCTTTCCATAACTCGTAAGGTGTTACTTCCTTACCTTTGTGAGGTATTTTATTTAAAATATAATTAGCTGTTAAAACAGCTTCCCCCCACAAGTTTTGGGGTAACCCTGAACTAATCAACAAGGCATTCATCATATCCTTTAGCGTACGGTTCTTTCGTTCCGCAACACCATTGGACTGTGGTGAATATGGCGCTGTAGTTTGATGAATTATTCCGGATTCGGCACACAATTCAGCAAATGGAGCAACATATTCTCCTCCTCGATCACTCCGAATAACCTTAATTCGGCTATTCAATTGAGTTTCAGCCTCAAGCTTGAAGTTTTTAAAAGCTTCAATAGCTTCATCTTTGCTTCTCAACAAATAAAGATAGCAATAACGGGTGCTATCATCAATAAAAGTAATAAAATACTTTTTACCACCCGAGTTTGCAAAGATCTAAAATCACATACATCAGTATGAATTAAATCCAGGGATTTAGTATTTCTTTCAACACTTGGAAATGGAGGTTTTGTCATTTTCGCTTCAACACAAATTTCACATTTGTTTTTATCGTTGAATTCCATTTCCTTTAGTAAATTTAAATTTACCAATCTCTTTATAGCATTTTTATTTGCATGTCCAAGTCTACAATGCCATAAATTAAAACACTCAAGCAAGTAAGAAGAACCTTCAATTTTATTACCAGAAGCTTGCTCAACAACTTGGCGTTTAGCCATTACATTAAACTTGAAAAGACCATTGGTGAGATAGCCTCTACCAAGGAATTTTCCAAACTTAGTCATGTAAACTTATCAGACTCAAAAACAAGTTTGAAACCACTACTAACTAGCAGCGAACCAGAAACCAAATTCTTCCGGATATCAGGGACATGCAGCACATCCTTCAGAGTCAAGTTTTTGCCACTAGTCAGCCTCAGTATCACATTTCCCACGCCAACCACATCAGATGATGCTTGGTTTCCCATGTGCAGCTTTCTGCCTTCAACAGTCCAGTATGAAGTAAAGAACTCCCTGTTGGCAGCCACATGACACGAAGCCCCGGTATCAACAAACCAACCTTTAGCATCATCAATATGCAATACTGCTTCAGACACCACTGCACAAAGGTTGTCTTCCCAACCTTCAGGTTCAGCCTGTACCATATGAGAGACAGGCTTAGCAGGCTTCTTATTCTTCGGCTTTGGGCACTGATTGGCAAAGTGCCCAACCTTGCCACAGTTGTAACAATTCCCGGAGAACTTCTTCCTCTTTTGGCCATCGGCAACCGCTTTTCCTTTGCCCGCAGCGGTCGGCTGCTTGCGTTTACCGGTCGTTTCAGTCAAGTTCGCCTTAGCCTCCACGGAATGGCTTTTTGACACGGCCTTGCGGTTATCCTCCTCGATTCTGATCCGTGTAACAAGATCTTCAAGGGACATTTCCTTTTGCTTGTGCATCAGGTAGTTCTTGAAGTCTTTCCACGAAGGAGGCAACTTCTCGATCACAACCGCAGCGTTGAACGCATCGGGCAATTGCATTCCCTCAGCGTGAACGCCATGTATCAGTAATTGAAACTCTTGAACTTGTTCAACCACTGAACGCCCGTCAACCATCTGAAAACCCAGATATTTGGAAACGGCATGCTTTTTAGTACCAGCATCCTCGGTTTTATACTTCCGTTCCAACTGAATCCACAATTCCTTTGCACCTTTTACAGAAGAGTACACAGCGTAAAAAGGATCCGTGAGAGCACTCAGAATGAAGTTCTTACACATGAAATCACCGTGAACCCATTGTTCTTTGGCGAAGAGCTTCTGAGGATCGGTCTCCATCTCAGACAGGGACGGCCGGCTGCTCCTCAAAAACCCGGCCAAACCAAGAGTGGTCAGATAGAACAGCATCTTCTGTTGCCACGTCTTGAAATCACGCCCGTCAAACTTTGACGGCTTCTCGGCCACTCCAAATGACCTTGGCAACGCCATAGGGACGGAACCCGTTGACGGCCCAACGCCCGACACGAAGGCCGGCTCCGACTGAACATAAGTTGGCAAACTAGTGTTCAGCGGCCCACCGCCCGGTTGTAAACCGGTGTTCATGTTATTAAGTCCTGCGGGTGTAACCCCGACTGTTTGTCCAGAAAACGGTAAAGACGCCCCAACCGAAACGTTGGGCTGGAACGAAACTGTTCCAAAGGAGTGTCCAGAGATAAACTGCCCAGAATTGGGCAAAACAAAGCCGCCAGAATTAGGCGTCGGCGACGGGGGCAGGAAGGCCGTCGCTGGATCAAGGAAGTATTGATCGACGGAGGCGTTTGGGTCTGCCGTCGGCAGTGGCAACGGCAGCGGCAGTGTCACAGGTGGAGGAACGACAGTGGCAGTGGTCAGCACTGACGGCACCGCTGCGGTTGGGGTAACGACAGCGGACGGCTGGACAGACCCAGGCATGGGAACGGAGGCGGCGGCGGCAGCGGCGGATGAGACGTCAGCGGAGGCGGTGGCGGCAGCAGTGAAACCGTCCATTCTTAAACGTCTTGCGCTTGTTAGAAAATGGACGGAAGCAGCAACACAGAATGAACGTCGAGTCGAGTTTGGAACTCTTCCCGCAAGACGTTTATGCCCCGGTAGTGCTCCGGCTACGGCAGAACGTCCCCAAAGGGGAGGAGGTATGCAGAAGAAGGATGCAGATGAAAGTATGATACCTAAGCCTGCCTGACGACATTGATGGATCAAAGTGGGCTTCAACGACTGGGCTGCTTGGCATGGGCCTGACAAATAAACTTTGTCTAAAAAATTAGACGGGCCCAAAGCCCAATTACCAAGATCCAAGTCCAAGTCCACGGGCGCGGGCGACGGCGACGGCGACGGCGCGGCGCGGCTCGGCTCGGGACGGGACGGGCGCGCGCGTGTGGGCTTCCCCCACACTTGATCAATCTGTATTAGTTTAATTGTTTCTAACATGCAGAACAATATAAACTAATTCAACTCCCACTGCTTAAGCGATGTGGGACGCGCCACTTTTACCTACTCTTTAACAACCATTTAAATACAAGCGTTTCAACTAGCCGCATTCAATGACCCATTTCGACCACTTATTTCTCACTCACCCGACAACGGTTTTGAGAAAATAAATGCACTACGACAATCTACGCGAAACGTAGAATTCGTATACGCTATTTAATTAATCCAAATTAAATATCGTCATTACGCAAAAAGGAGCTCAAACCCCCCTTTTTCCAACAATAATCACCATTGTTTATCCCCAATTTTGTGCTATCATAACGATAATTTATCAATGAATCTAACCACAAAAGAAAAAGAACAAAACAAAACAACTAAAAAATAAAACAAACAAATATATGAAGTGCCTTGGTGATGACGACAGGGAGTTATCACCAAACATTATTACACATCAGCAAACGTCATTACAAACAACAACAGCCCACTCGAAATCCCACGAAATTAAAAAGCAATCCAACATGGAAGGTTACAAAACCAACAAGGAACGGTACTAACATGTAGCATTATTGACTCACAAACAACAACAACAACAAACATTTAGAGAGAGTTCACAACAACAAACAAGGCGATGGAAAATGAAGCAATCCAAACAAATTCAGCATTTTTGTGTTCACCAGTCGGGTAGACACAGAGATCTCCATTGATCAGATACCTTCCCAAAGCTATGTGGCAGCTTCTTGCTGGGCCATGTCTGCATGAGATGCATCCATTCGGCATTAATAAACAAATGTCAGCTTAACCAGTACTGTAGTCAGATTGTATGTGATAGAGAGCAAGGAAACGGGCTTAGGCCCATTTATTATTTGTTTTTAGGGTTTTGGTTTTGTTAGTATTTAAGGGATTCTTACTAGGGATTTGAGGCATTGAGAAGTTTATTAGAATTTTGAGCCTAAGGCTGGCCAGCGGGTTCTCCCGTTTGGAGGATTTATCGTTTTGTTCTATTATTCAAAATCTATTCTTATCAATTGGTCCGACCTGCCGGATCTCCTCATGCCGCCAACCACACGTTCAGGGGATGTAGAGGGACGCCTCTCGGCGTTGGAAGACACCGTTACGGCCCTTACAACAGCGCACGCCGAGACACGACAACAAGTGGATACAATAAAAGCAACGCAAATTCACATCCAGAATCAAATGACTGAACAATTCAATCAATTGATGGCTGCACTCCAGGGAGGAAACCAACGACCTACAGGTTCTAACACTGCCGGCTCCACAAGCCTGACGCAAGATGTCCCTGATCGAGAGCACAACCAAGCACCACCACAGGGGGAACATCCCCCTAATCCCATACAACACCCACCCAGGGTGTTGCCCAACGTCACCCTTCCAATTTTTTCAGGAGATGATCCGATTGGGTGGATTGGTAAGGCAGAACAACAATTCGAATTGCATGAGGTGGAAGGAAATCGAAGGGTATTACTAGCCATGGTTGCTATGGAAGGCATGGCGCTTAACTGGTTTCGTTATTTCCGATCCCGACATGAAGACGCCTCCTGGCGTGATTTTACACAGGCCATGGTACGACGATTTGATGACCGTTATGCCGGAAGCCCATACGAACGATTGGCTTCACTGAAGCAGGAAGTGGACGTCGACACTTATATTGACAAGTTTTTGCAACTTGCACAACAGACACGGTATTTTTTTAGCGGATTAGATAGGGAAATCCGGAATAGAGTGCGTCCTCTAGACCCACGGGACTTGGAAACTGCGATAATGATAAGTCGTAGTGTGGAGATTGAGTTACTGGAATCCCAAGGAAAGAGCCCCAGTCGCTACAACACCATTCGTGCCCCGGCTCCGGTCCGATCCGGGAACACAACAGTCACCACACCACCACGTTACTTGACAGATCGTAGGTCGGAACAAGAAGGTTCAATAACCGGGAGTGCCAGCTCTGCTCACTCAACACTCTCAGGGCAGTCCTCAACAAAGACTCAATTTAGACACCTCTCACCATAGGAGTTTAGTGACTTAAGAGCCAAGGGATTATGCTTCCGTTGTAAGCAGCCATATAGCCCTACACATGAATGTCCCTTGAAACAAATAAGAGCACTACTCATGGAGGAAAGTGAGTCATGGGATGCTTAATTAAAATTATTAGAGGAAGGAGACATGGAAGCAGTAGAGCCTGCACCAGATGACTATATCAAGGCAGCGGGCAGATTCCAACCTTGAGGACAAGGTTGTTCGAAGGAGGGAGGAATTGATAGAGAGCAAGGAAACGGGCTTAGGCCCATTTATTATTTGTTTTTAGGGTTTTGGTTTTGTTAGTATTTAAGGGATTCTTACTAGGGATTTGAGACATTGAGAAGTTTATTAGAATTTTGAGCCTAAGGCTGGCCAGCGGGTTCTCCCGTTTGGAGGATTTATCTTTTTGTTCTATTATTCAAAATCTATTCTTATCGGTATGCAATACTGTTGGGGCCATATGGAATAATGGGCCGCGAAAGAGCTACTGGGCCATAAGACATGGGCCGGAAGAAAGAGGAAGTCCAAAAAGAAGATGGGCTCAAGATTGGTAAGGCCGAAAGCACATAGTAAACCGAAGGAAGGAAATCGAAGCTGATGAAGATTTCGGCCGAAATAGGAAGAAACAGCCGAAACCTAAACAACCGAATGGAAGAGAGAAAGAGTTCGGCTCAGAGGAGTTAGCCGGAGAGCGGTTATTCCAGCTCCGGCTATAAATAGGGGTCGACGCACTCAAAATCGGAGAGATCAATCCAACCCCCAAATTACTTTTATCAATTTTAATTCCTTGTTATCTTTACTGCTTTCTTTACAGCTTTCCTTTACAGCTTTCCTTAGAATCTAGCCTAGTTTGTAGCGGTTACCATTTCCAAATCCACCGTTGCTCCTTAGCAGCTGGTAGTTTGGTTCTCTGTTTTTGGTGAATTCCGCCGTTGTTTCTTAACAACAGGCAGATTCTCCGTTGTATCGTGTTATTGTTGATCAATTCAAGGAAGATTCATTCAATTGTGGGCGCATTATTGTTAATCCGAACCCGTAATCGGTTTGATCCTTTTCCGATAGCCTCCCTTGAGGAGAAAAAGGTCCTTGGCTACACCCGAGCCAAACAGTGGCACGCCCAGTGGGACGCAAAATGGCGTTTGAACAAGCAACTCCAGCAGCAAACACGGCGGCGAGGACTGATTTGCCGCCGATTCAGGAAGAGCGTGCACCAGAAGCCGGAGAATTCCCCCCAGGGTTCCCCGGACCATCACATTTCCATAATCAGGAGTTTTCAAATGATGATTTAACCCCGCGATTCCGAGATCAGGTTCAATTTATGGTGGAGGCGGCGGTTACCAACTCGGTTCGCCAAATCGAAGGAAATATCCTGGCAGCGATGCCAGCCATGTTTAGAGCCGAAATCGCAAGGAGTATGTATCCGATGGGAGCGCAGCAAGCTCCGGTGGCGCAGAATCCACCGCAAAATCCTCACAATTTTCAGCAGCAGGCCTTTAGGCCGCCAGGAGGGCATGGAGCTCGGCCTTTTGTTCCTCCGCAGCAGAGGTACGATCAGCAACAGAATCAACCGCCTCAACCAGTAGCTCAACCGCCTGCTCCAGTGGTTCAACAACAATACGCACCACTTCAGCAGAATCCACCACAACTGGTTGACAGAGAGCTGATTGCCGAGATTATTCGCACACAGTTTGGGAATCTCATCGGCCAGGAGAATAGGCCGATGTATCGGAAACCTTATCCGGATTACATCGAGGAGCAGTATCCACTGCCCAGAGGGGTGAAGGTTCCAGATTTTAACACTTTTTCTGGAGAAGTCGGCCGCTCTACCATCGAGCATATCGGCCGATTTACAGCTCAATGTACCAGAATCGCGCAAAATGATTTTCACAAGCTGATATTGTTCAGTTTGTCATTAACTGGCCCAGCATTCGAGTGGTACATTAATCTGCCAGCGGGATCGGTCAATACTTGGGCCGAAATGGAGCGGTTATTCCATGACCGATTCTATAATACTAGTCCGGAAGTCTCGGTAGTTGATCTGACGTCAACCAAACAGAAGGCGTCTGAATCGGTTACTGAATTCATTGAGAGATTTTATGCAGTGAAGGCTCAGGTGAAGACAATGCTGCCTGAGCATGAATATATTCAAATCTTAAAGCAGAATTTGAAGTTTGCCATCAAGGACAGATTGATGGTAACAAGACCGAGGACGGTAGCCGAATTAACGGCTGAAGCAATAAGGATGGAGACATATTTGGCGGAACAGGCGGCTTTCAAATCAAGCCGAAGTCAAAGTGGAAGGTCACAACCTATCCAGTCAGCTGCCTCATTTGCTGAATCTCTGGATAGATGTGAAATTCAGGAAGAGTACAATGCGGAAGACGTTCCTGCATTAGCCGAAGTCGCGAGGGCAGAGTTAATCATAAAAAAGCCTATGACTTGTCCAGCACTTCGGCCAGCCAGAGGCAAGGAGAAAGAAGGAGGAGATGAATCTCAAAGGTTTTACTCTTTCGACTTGTCACAAATGGACGAAATATTTGATTATTGCCAGAAGAACGGATTGCTAGAGTTTAAAGGAAACCATCCACAGCCTACCAAGGATCAGCTGGAGGCCGGATGGTGCAGATTCCACGGATCAGCCACTCATTCCACGGCCATTTGTGGGCATTTTAGGAAGCTGATTCAGAAACATGTTGATGATGGGAAGCTGAAGTTCCCAGAAAGGCTTATGGCAGTCGATAAGAATCCGTTCCCAGCTGCCAACATGGTGATGGTGCAGCCCAACCAGAATAAATTGGTGCATGACCGATTGGGGGATCAAACATCATCTAGCAAGAGCTCTGTGCACGATCGGCTTGGGGATCAGCCATCGGCTCAGAAGTCAGGAGTATGGAAAAGGCTAGGATCTCCGAAGGGAAAAGAGAAAGTTACAGATGTTTTTGACCGATTGGGGAATTATGAGGTGAAAGAGTGGATCAAGCAATCGGAGAGACATCAGGAGATCGAGGTCGGAGATAAGAGTGAGAGACCAACGTTGAAAATCATAACCAACGGATGGGACTCAGAGATGAAGTTAACAGCCGATAAGCAGAATGGAAAGACTGTGATACAGATCACAGTCCCTGAAGAAGCTGTTAGCCCCGAAATGAAAAAGCTTAGAAGGCCACCAGCAAATACTCAGGTAGGCCGATGGGTCCGAAACTCTCCAGAAAGAAGGCATTTCGAATCAACGCCGACATGACCATTCAGCTTGGAGGGCAGAGGAGAGGAAAGTCCCAAAAGGAAAGGGATCATATCGTACTTTCAAACGAAGAATGCAACGGCTTAAAGCAGCTGCTGCTTCTGAGCAAGAGGAGTATGATATGATGCATATGGAAGAGGACTTCCCTGATGACTGTTCGTTCTCGGGAGGACGAATACTCAATAGGGTATTTTCGGCTCGTTTGAAATCCGAATCAAAAGAAGAGAGGAAGCCGAAAGAAGGACAGGATCGGCTGAAGAACAAAACCGAATTTCGGCCAAAAGTAGTACAGCCGAAAGTTGAAAGTGAGCAGCCGAAATCGAAAGAGGAATGGAAGCCTAGACCAGTCCGAACCAGGGAATGGAAACCAAAGACAACCATCATTCCAAATAGTGATACACCCCCTGTTGGGCAATTTAAGTTCGACTTCGGATCTAGCGCGAATATGGTGACGGTAACCACCGAAGAGAAAGAGGAGTACTGGTCGGATTCCGAACCAGCGGTGGTTTTCTGTCAAAAGGATGGAGAATACTATGGTGATGAAGAACCCATAGTGGACTTTTGTTTCGATAAACTTGAGGTATTTTGGCCGGAAGCCGAAATAGAGAAATCGTTTGAGGAAGGATATAAAGCATTTGTTCCTGAAGCTCAACCAGGTACGATTTTGCCTCCAACTGCGAAGATGTCCCAGCATGTGAGGCCTTTATACGTTAAAGGTTGGGTCAATGGGAGACCACTTAGAAGAATGTTTATCGACGGTGGGGCCACAGTTAATATCATGCCACTATCCACGCTAACGAAGATAGGCCGTTCGAAGGAAGATTTACTCCCTACGAGAATGAAGGTAATGAGTTTTGTGGGGGCTCAAACTGCGGCCGAAGGATGTATACTGGTGGATGTAACGGTCGGAACAATATCAATTCCAACCATGTTCTTTGTGGTGGATGCAGAAGTTCCGTATGCGGCCCTATTAGGCCGATGCTGGATTCATACATCCCGATGTTTGCCATCAACGCTTCACCAGAAAGTATGGTTCTGGAAGAAAGATGGCACAGTAGAAGAAGTAGATGGAGATCAACCTCCATTTCCAGTCAGCTCAGCCGGACGAATTGATGCGGTGTTATATGAAGAACCGATTCAACCATTCCTAGCAGTGGTAGGGGATCGGTACCCGCAGGTGATCGAGTGTGATTGGACAGATTTGGGGTTTGAAATCAGATACCAGGCCGATGAACGGCCAGTCGAAGAAGAAAGTAAATGATGGAGTCACAACCGAATCAAGCGACCGAGTTCGAATCGGCCGAACTCGGAGTTTCAGATGACAAAACAGGATGGAGCGATTTAATAGACGCAATTCCAAAGCGAACGCCGGATTTCAAAGCTCAAGACCCCTTGAAAATGGTCAATGTTGGTACAGACGAACACCCGAGGGAGATCCCGTTGAGTGCGAATCTTGATCAGCAGATGACAAGCCGATTCAAGGAGGTTCTAGTCGAATTCAAGGATTGTTTCGCATGGGACTATACAGAGATGCCAGGATTGGAGCGGTCGATTGTAGAGCACAGACTGCCTATTAAAGAAGGATTCAGGCCGCATAAACAGCCGGCCAGGAGGGCAGCGCCCGAAATAGTCCCAAAAATAAAAGAAGAAATAGAGAAATTGTTAGCGGCCGGGTTTGTTAGGCCAGCTAAATATGTAGAATGGCTATCAAATATTGTTCCTGTAATAAAGAAGAATGAAAAATTGAGAGTTTGCATTGATTTCAGGAATCTTAATATAGCCACTCCAAAAGATGAGTATATGATGCCTATTGTTGACTTGTTGATTGATTCGGCCGCCAAACAGGGGATGCTATCTTTCATGGATGGATATTCAGGATACAACCAAATTTTTATGGCCGAAGAAGACATTCACAAGACTGCATTCCGGTGCCCTGGCGCCATAGGGATATATGAATGGGTGGTGATGCCATTCGGACTGAAGAATGCAGGGGCTACATACCAGAGAGCCATGAACTATGTTTTCCATGACCTCATAGGGGATTGTGTTGAAGTCTATATTGATGACGTCATGGTCCGATCCAAAGATATCGAAAGCCACTTGAACGATTTGCGGAAGGTGTTCGCGAGGATGAGGCTGCATGGAGTCAAGATGAATCCAGCCAAGTGTGCTTTCGGAGTACAGGCAGGAAATTTTCTCGGGTTCCTGGTACATAACAAAGGAATAGAAGTTGATGCGAACAAAACCAGGGCTATCCAAGAAGCCAAACCTCCACATGATAAGAAGAGTCTACAAAAGTTTCTTGGAAAAATCGGTTTTCTGAGACGATTCTTAGCAAATGCGGCTGGAAAGTCGAAACCACTAACCGATTTATTGAGGTTAAAGAAGGAAGAGGAGTTCAAATGGGGAATCGACCAACAAAAGGCCTTCGAACAATTGAAGCAGGATTTGATGAGTCCACCAGTGTTGGTTCCTCCAATTTTAGGAAGGCCATTGAAGTTGTATATAGCAGCGGCCGAAGAATCTATTGGAGCATTACTGGCGCAGGAAGACGATGAAGGAAGGGATCGGGCGATCTACTATCTTAGCCGAATCCTAAGGGACGCCGAAGTAAGGAGTTGGAGCAGGGTTTACCCTACAAACACCGGAGGGCAAGATATACAAATATTTCGTGCAACTGCCAGAGTCATATACGAACAACCAAGCCGAATATAAAGCGTTAATTTCGGGATTACAACGGTTGATAGAAGAAGGAGTCAGAGCAATCATTGTCAAAGGAGACTCGCAAGTAGTTGTTCAGCAATTATTAGGCGATTTTTCGGTTAAGAGTTCTCAGTTGATTAGGTTATATGAAGAAGCGGTTACTTTGTTAGAGGAATTTGATGAGGTGTACATTGAGTATATCCCAAGAGAAAAGAACGAAGTAGCCAATGAATTGGCTCAACATGCGGCTAAATATCGGTTGATGCCGATAGCAGGAAATGTAGAAGTGCGTTTGGCCGAAACAGAGAAGGCCGAATGGATAAAAAAGATAGCACAGACGTTAGAAGATCCTTCGGAGGCTAATCCAGCCGAAAAACGGAAAGCGATGGACTACGTCATAATAGGAGGGTTATTATTCAAGCGTGCTATTGATGGAATATTGCTCAGATGCGTCGGAGAAGAAGACGCTAGAAGGGTAATGGGAGAGGTTCATGAAGGAATATGTGGTGCGCATCGGGCAGGAAAGTCGATGAAGTGGAGCATTATTCGGCTGGGATATTATTGGCCGAATATGGGTCCTGATTGTGAAAAATATGCAAGAGGATGCACCGAATGTCAAAAGCATGGGCCGATTCAGAAATTACCGGCCGAAGAATTACATATAATGATCAAACCATGGCCATTCAGAGGATGGGCCATGGACATCATAGGAAAAGTTCATCCCTCTTCGTCGAAAAGACATGAGTTCGTGCTAGTAGCAACAGATTACTTCACAAAATGGGCCGAAGCTCAGGCGTATGTCAGCATTTCACAAGAGGAGGTAATTGAGTTCATTAAGAGACAGTTGATCTATAGATTCGGGATCCCACAGACGATTCTAACAGATAGAGGAACGGTATTTGTGGGAGAAAAAGTCAAGGCCTTTGCGGACGAATACGGGATAAAAATTGTACATTCGTCACCATATTACCCGCAAGGAAATGGACAAGCAGAGGCCACAAACAAACAGCTAATAGGAATTATAAAGAAAATGATTGAAGATCAACCAAGAAAATGGCACGAAAAGTTATCTGAAGCACTGTGGGCTTATCGAAATGCCAAAACCTCAGCTACTAGGTTCACACCATTTCGGCTGACTTATGGAATGGATGCAGTATTGCCAGCCGAAATAACAGTGCCGACTTTGAGAACAAGCCAGGCGGATTCAATGTCAGCCGAACAGTATGATTGTGCGATGAAAGATGAGTTATTGGAGATAAATGCCAATCGGGTGCAGGCCTTTGAGAATTTGCAGAAAAATAAAGATATTGTGGCCGATTGGTACAATAAGCGAATTCGTCTTAAGCGATTTGAAGTTGGAGACTTAGTTTGGAAAGTTATATGGCCGCCTAAGCAGAAGGATGGCCGATTAGGTAAGTGGAGTCCCAATTGGGAGGGACCATTTATAGTTCATACAAGATTACCAAATGGAGCGTACGTTTTGGTGGACGAAAATGGTGAGCAGATGTCAAATCCGGTTAATGCAAGATACATGAAGAAATATTATCCATCAGTATGGGATTAAACATTAAGCGATGCGAAAAAGTAAAGATTTTATTGCATGAACGAATAAGTACAAAGAAGGTGCTACTTCGGCCGAAAGCGGCGTCGATAGCCCGGAATTACAATATACAAGGGAAACGTCCTATACTAAGTAGGCATATACAAGGGAAAGGTCCTAACGAAAGGAAGTGGGAGGATTCCCAGCCTTGTACAAGTGCCGCCTAGAGATATCGGCGAAGGCGAGACCACTGATTTCAGAACAGCAGCGCCGCCGATTGACCCAACCACCAAGCCTCAGGTACAGCCTCCGCACCATCTCAGACGAAGAAGGTGAGAAGTGCAGCAAGGAAAAGAAGTGGGTCCCCCATTAGAAAAGGTCCGACAGGATATGCAACCGCAAAGTCGAAAAGGGGCACATCAGCATACCCGTCGAGACCTGCATTTGGAATAATGGATAAAGATCCTCGCCCATACGAACATGGCGAGAAGGGCATTAGTTGAACTCGTGTTGCATAGGCAAAAGATTTTCGTATCACGTCTGGAAATCCTGGTACAAGAATACTTGCCGGAGGCCATGGGGGAACTGGAGACAGGAAGTTGAACAAGGGAGAAGGGAGATCCATATTGCTATAGAAAAAAAAAGAAAAAGGGAAGTGATGGATAAGTGTCAACAATGCCGGGTATTTATAGAAAGAGATAAGTGCTTGGCGGAAGAAACGGTCAATAGTAAATGTTATTTATGGGAAAACGTTACAGCTGATTCCCGGAAAAAGCTGCTAATATTCAGAAATCAGCAATAAAGGAGACCGAAAACAATGGAATTAACGGGATACGAATCGCATTACAAAAGATACAGAAGATACGAATCCAAGTACAATGTATCGGCCAACATAGTCTAAAAAAGGCCGATTACAGCTGTCAAGAAAGGGAAGAGTGACCGAAATTTACACTTAACAAAGGACAAGTCAAAACACAGAACTGATATGCAAAGACAAATTAGTGGTCTTCCTGGGCGTCAGAAGGAACAGCATCATCCAAGCCTCGCGAGGTGGCGGTAGTAGGATTAGCCGAAGATGTCATCAGATTCGGACTTGCCGAGGGAGGAGGACCAGCAGTTTCACCAGGAGGGAGGTGAACGGTCGATGAACCAGCACCACAGGGAGCACCAGTTTTCCCTAGAAGAAAAGAAGGAAAAGGGAATAATAAGTAAGAGAGCATAAAAGAAAAATCACGACAGGAAAGAGAAGGAAGCAGGGTACCTGAAGGAATGATTGGCAAAGGTGGGTTATCGCCCGAAGGGGAGGACTCTATTTCGGAAGGGTCCAAAGGAAACAAGACATGTGGAGAAAGGACTTGAACAACACTGTGCCCACCAAGGCTCTTGATGGCCGAATCCAGTTGACCAACTAAAGACTGGGTTTCGGCCCATTTTTCTTGGAAGGTACCAATAATGTAATCGTTGAAACTGATCCGCATGGCCAAATAAGAAGCATCCTCCTGAGAATCCAAGATCTTGGCCCTAGGAGCTTCGGCCGATTGACGAAGAATTTTGATCGATTGTTTCAGATCGGCCGATTTTCGCTTAGTGTGAGCCAAAGTTAATTCCAAATCCTTCTCTTGTCTCTGGAGCTTGGCTATCTCAGCCCGAATCAAAGCAAGATCCTCGGACTGTTTAAGCTCCTGAGATTCCACTTCAGACAGCTTACTCATTTGAGCCCGATACTCTGCAGAATAATTGTCAAAGATGGCTCGTGAAGAGGCTGCAGCCTCACGTTCGGCGGCAAGCTTATGTCGCATTTTTAGGTGAGCCAGGAGTTCCTGATCCATTGAGAGGACAGACTTCGTAATCATCTGAAGAGTACCATTCAGATTCAGAGATACCATCTCGTCATGAAATTGCTGTTCAAGATGGGACAAGAGAATAAGGATCGGTTTAGGGTTGACGAATTCCACGTCAGATTGTCGGCCAATTAGATTGCATAGCCTGGCCAGACAATCACCAAGGTGAGTAGAAAGATCCGACGGACGAGAGACCAGAGACGCGGGAGAAAAGAAATCGTCCAAGACATGCCGATCAGGAAATGGCGATAAAGGGACATGATCGGCAGGGGTTTCATCAGCAGCCATACCACTAGGTAGGGGGGCCAGACGGTGTCGGAACAACTAAGGATGAAGGTGTGGCAGAATCCGTAATAGGCTGAGGACGATCGACCGAAAGAGGGACGGAAGGGTCGGCCGAAGTAGAGCTCGCAATCAAACCCCGAGGGGTAACAGCAGAAGAACTAGCGGGAACAACCAAATTACTGGTACTGGCCGATGTGCGAAATTCGGCTACCGGAGGAGCCGATACCACAGTTGGAAGTGGTTGAACATCGGGTTGTGGCAAAATAGGTGGGACCTGACAAGGATAAGAAAAAGGAATTAGTCGAAGGAAAGGAGCCTGGAAAAGGAGAAAAATAGTGTAACGAACCGCAAAAAGGGAGGCAGGGATTCTGCCAAGCGGTGAATGAGATGAACGCCTCCTGGTCTGAGTAGGAGGGAGAAAGTCGACGAGAGAGGCCGAAGGCGAAGCGGGCCTTTTTCGACCAGGTTCTGAAGTAGAGGAGCAAGGAACATCTGAAGAAATCGGATAAGTGAGACATAAAGGAAAAGGAACGAGCAACGACCGAAGAAGAGAGGAAAAGAAAAGAAACATACCTGGGCGAGAAGCGGAGGACGAACCGAGAATGCGCTGAGGAGCGGAACCCGGAGATGATGAAGGGACAGTAGAGAATGCCAGAATAGGAGAAAAACCACCCCTCCGCAGAACCGAATCAAGGTTGGCACTAAAAAAGACACCAGCAACACCGTTCCACCAAGACTGGAAACGGGAGGTAACGGACCCTGGACGAACAGCAAACTTCCAAACCTTGAAGGAGATCAAACGTTTGTGATAGAGGGAGCATTGCTGACGACTGGTAGAAGCAGAGAGGCGTCTACCGGTTCTGAGGGCCTCCACTAAGTCTTGACCAAAGCCGAATTGGCGGCTAACCAGATGGGGATTGTAAACTTCAAAAGGAATAGCAGACTTGGCAGAAACAAATGTGGAACCATTGAAGATCGGGCGGGGTAATATACACCTGTTCCATATTTGAGCAAAAGCCAAAGGAAGAGGAGTCCCGAAGGGGGAAGTAACAATATTCTTGACCCAAGCAAAGTCAGCTTTCCGGTAGTGATAATGAGAAAAGGCTTGTTCGGCAGTACGACCCAGGAAATAGTTGATCCAGTGAGGGATCGACAAAGGAGGAAGGGGTGCTCTAAGAAGATCAGGAGCGATAAAATGGTTAGGACGAATATCATGGGGAGGAAATTGGGAAATGTCGCGAAAGTGCCAAACTAACCACAAGTAAAGGAACCATAACGGGCCACGGGCTTTATCAGACGAACCTTTTTCCCAACCCGACACAGTAGCCGAAATACCCGCATACAGATGAGCGAGGAAGAAATCGGCTGAAGGCAGGGTCACATGATTAAGAAGTGCCGAAGCAAAAGAGTGTGTTTCGAGGAGAACACCCTTGGAAGGAACGCACCAGAAGAATTTCGTAAGGAAATACATCATAAACGCAAGAGGCTCTGAAGGGTGTGGAGCAGGCGAAATAGGATCACTCTGATGGGAAACGATCCAATTAGCAAAGGAATCGCCAGAGGAAAAGCCAGTATTTTTCTCCTTGGGCAACGACATAATGGCGAGGTTATCCCCACGAACAGAGAGGCCAAGGAGAAGTTTCACGTCCTGAATGGTGGGAGTCATCATCCCCCAAGGGAAACAAAAACAGTTCACAGAAGGAATCCAGAAGCAAAGAAGGGCCTGAATAGGGCGGAGATCTGTGGGAAGTGGCAAGGTACTAAGAGAAATCATACGGTAGACATATGACTTATGCCAAGAGTCACGACAGTGGGGTTCGAGGTGATGATACCACGCCACATAATCAGGAGAGGGCGAAGACCAATTAGCGAAAGATGAAGGGAAAAGCTTGGAAGAAAAACAAGGCTCATATAGAAGAACGGAACGATTATCAAAGATCCGAGCAGTACATTCATCGATATCTTCAGGAATGCCCAACGGACCTAAGGAATAGAAGCCCTCAGGCAAGAGGCGAACTGCGGAGTGAGAAGCAAAAGAGTTCTCAATTCTGAGAAGATCAGCAGAAAGAGCAGTAACAGGGGCAGAAGGATTTTCCATCGGAGAAAGTGGAAAGAGAGAGAGAGAGAGGAGAAGTTGGAAAGGCAGTTCACTCCGAGTACGTGGTGGGCTACGTAAATAGGGGAATGATGAAGAGCATCCTCGAGAAGAAGAAAATAACCGCCAAAAGGAAGAAGAAAGGGAGGTTACTTGGACTCTTTCGCATGGAAGCAATTCGCCCAAGTAAGGAGGGCATCTGTTGGGGCCATATGGAATAATGGGCCGCGAAAGAGCTACTGGGCCATAAGACATGGGCCGGAAGAAAGAGGAAGTCCAAAAAGAAGATGGGCTCAAGATTGGTAAGGCCGAAAGCACATAGTAAACCGAAGGAAGGAAATCGAAGCTGATGAAGATTTCGGCCGAAATAGGAAGAAACAGCCGAAACCTAAACAACCGAATGGAAGAGAGAAAGAGTTCGGCTCAGAGGAGTTAGCCGGAGAGCGGTTATTCCAGCTCCGGCTATAAATAGGGGTCGACGCACTCAAAATCGGAGAGATCAATCCAACCCCCAAATTACTTTTAGCAATTTTAATTCCTTGTTATCTTTACTGCTTTCTTTACAGCTTTCCTTTACAGCTTTCCTTAGAATCTAGCCTAGTTTGTAGCGGTTACCATTTCCAAATCCACCGTTGCTCCTTAGCAGCTGGTAGTTTGGTTCTCTGTTTACGGTGAATTCCGCCGTTGTTTCTTAACAACAGGCAGATTCTCCGTTGTATCGTGTTATTGTTGGTCAATTCAAGGAAGATTCATTCAATTGTGGGCGCATTATTGTTAATCCGAACCCGTAATCGGTTTGATCCTTTTCCGATAGCCTCCCTTGAGGAGAAAAAGGTCCTTGGCTACACCCGAGCCAAACAAATACAAAGCAATACATTGGCTAAAGGCTTACCGGAAATTATAACTCAAGAAAAGAAAACTGAGGTAAGACATAAAGGATGTTGCAATAACAATAATATTTCAGGAAATGTTCAGATTAAGGAATGCAAAATCACAGCTACTGATTATCATAAAGTATTACGTACGTACCGGTTAAGTTTGAGTGGGAGGAGGAAAAATGGAGAGCTTGAAGGCACCATCTTTAACGCTCTGCTCTACCAGTTTCGCTTTCTTCTTCTCAAGAATTTCAGTGGCTGAGGGTGCTGCTGCATCTTTACAACGGTACAACTCTAGAACTTGGAAGCTTGGAATTTCAGCCAGACCGATTGGAACTTTTTCAAGTTCCTCGCAGTTATGCAACTCGAGGCGTTTCAGCTTGGGAAAATGATTTTGTGAAGCTTCCCAGAAACTTAAATTAGTGCGCCCAATGTGCAACATTTCCAGACAACGGAAATCTCCTTCTTTCGCATTCCACACCTCTCCCCTGAATGCATTCTCTTTCAACTTCAACACCATGAGGTTCTCCAACGATCCTAAGATATGCATATGATTCTCCCATACCAGAAAAGTCTCTGATAAAGTCAGGCTCTTGAGTTTTTGCGGAAATTGATATGCTGGAGGAAGGCGATGCAGCTGGCCATCGGAAGCTGGGTCAGGGAACACATCATTTATAAGCTTCAGCTTTTCGAGACTGTATAGTTTCTCCAAATGCTTAAACGATTCGTCAAGCAGTGTGGATAGCTTTCCCCGAATACCCAGTTTTTTCAGATTGCGAGCCCTGTCAAAAACTTCTTTGCTGCAACTTTGAGGCGAAATTGTACCAAGTGTTTGAAGCTTTTCACCTTCTTTGCTGCTTTCCGCTACCTTAGGTAAAATAGCCGAAGCATTTGTCTTTATATGACGTAACTGACTCATCTTCCAAATATCAGCTTTGATCTCAAGATTACGTTCCGATGTTTCAATCATCAGTGTTTCCAAGTTCCAGAGCTTGTCAAACTTCCCAGGAAGAACTCCTGAAGAGATGGACAGGGTGAGATACCGCAAGTGCACCAAGTCGTACATCTCACTAGGAATTTTTTTGATTTTGATGGGCTTGTTATCCATAACTCTAAGCAACTTAAAACCTGCAGGGATGGCTGAAGTGTTTTCTGGTTGCAGGGTCAGTTCCTCTTTGGAGAAGCAAACAAAAGAGCGAACACGAGAACCAACAGGCTTCGAGGAAAGAAATTGCAAAACACTAGAATGGATACAAATACGCCGACACCTTGGTACTTCAGGCATCAGATGCCCAAATCCTTCAGCAGCATTACATTTCATTTCCAGGAGGAAGTTATCCTTCTTGGCTTCAGTCTTGCAAAAATCACGCAGCATATCATGGATGCGACACGATTTAACTCTACCATCGTTTCTCCTCTTGTCCACTCGCAATAAATTCCTGTTAATGAGGTCATTCAAATAGTCTTCCGCGACAATCTCCAAGCTCCTTTGGTCGTCTTGCTGTATAAACCCTTCTGCAATCCACATTCGTGTTAATTTCCAGGCTGGGATCTCATAGTCTTCAGGGAACATCCCGAGATATAGAAAGCACGCTCTCAGCTCATAAGGCAATTTGTCGTAACTCAAAGCAATAATTTGCTCCATGCGCCTTCCTGGGTCCCTTTTTAGATATTCCGCCACACTGGTCGATACTCTTTCCCATGCAGCTATCTTGGTACCAATATCATCCGATTTACGGAATTTATCAACAAGAATACCACCTATAACGACTATCGCCAGAGGCAACCCGCCGCACTCCTTAACAATGAGATTTCCGAGATGTTTCAATTCCGAAGGGTACTCATCGGGGTTGCCAAAAACCTCATACCTGAGCAGCAACCAACCCTCGTCTTGATTCAAGAACTTCAAGTCGTGCGGATCTCTTTGTGGATTTGCACGTCGAGCAACGGTCGAGTGACGGCTCGTAATCAGAACTTTGCCGGCACTATTTTTCTTTGGGAAGACTTTCTTGATTCTATCCCAATCCTCAGGTGACCACAGATCGTCTAGCACGATTAAAAATTTTCCGCTCTGCAGATGTTTGTAAACTATTTCGTACAACTCATTTTCAGATTTGTCTCTCATATCTTGAGAGATTGTACTGGTGAAGCCCTTAATAATAGGCAGATAGATATCCTTCATTGTGAACTCCTGAGAAACATAAACCCAAATACGGGTGGGGAACTCATATTTGACCTTGTCATCATTGAATATCTTCCAAGCCAGTGTTGTCTTTCCAAGCCCGGGCATACCAATCACCGAAATCACATCAAGATCAGGTGTTGGTTCGTTCAGGTATCTTGTTATAGTTAAAACCTCATCGTCAAAACCCACCACATTATCTTGTTTCACCGTGGGAGCCTGTTTGACAATTTTAAAAGTTAGAAATATCAAACGTAGCTTGATATATTATCCGAAGCAAGTTAGTGTCCAGTCGGAGGAATCAACAAGGATGTTATTATGCAAGACTCAATTGATGTATAACTTATACTTTGTAAAACTAATGTTATTTAATATGGTAATATGGAGAGATATTATTTGTCATTTATTAGGGTGAGGAAAAAAGAACAATATAGTCCTTTTTTAAATACAAAAAAACTAAATCAGTCCTTTTTTTTATTTTTTGGCCCAATTGGTCCGCTACATATATTAATTACGTCACAATCGGTCCTCCACCCACTAATTATACCCTAATTACATATTTTTGGCCAAATCAGTCCTTTTTTTAAAAAAAATCTAAATTGGTATGTTATTAATTTTTGCCCCATTTCATGCAGTCCAATGCACATTTCAAACCACTAATAACTCAAATTTGATATACGTAAAAATTTGAAAATTTCGATATTTATAAACTACACGACGTATAATAATTTCGATATTTATAAAAATTTGAATTTTTACGTATAGGTCCGTAAATATCAAAATTTTAGAATTTTTACCTATATCAAATTTGAGTTATTAGCGTGGTTTGAAATGTGTATTGGACTGCATGAAAGGGGGCTATTTACGGACCTAGATATAAAAGTTAAAATAAGCCAAGTAGGATCTTGTTAGATTCGTCTCGTCGTGTAGTTTATAAATATCGAAATTTTAGAATTTTTACGTATATCAAATTTGAGTTATTAGTGGTTTGAAATGTGCATTGGACTGCATGAAAGGGGGCAAGAATTAATAACGGACCAATTTAGATTTTTGAAAAAAATGACTGATTTGGTCAAAAATATGTAATTAGGGCATAATTAGTGGATGCAGGACCGATTGGAACGTAATTAGTATATGTAGTGGACCATTTTGGCCAAAAAATAAAAAAAAAAAGATTGATTTGACTTTTTTGTAAAAAAAATGGACTATATTGGCCTTTTTTCTGTGATATTATTTGTAATATCAAGACCAGATCAAATTACATGAGAACAAAAAATTATTGTAGTGTTCGATAACATCTTATTATGATTATATACAACATTTTGTCATGTAAGGTAGGGAAATTACAAAGAGTGGCAAGAAAACATACATGCTCACATCACATCAAACAATTTGCTAGGGCCACTCAATGCGTAGTCCAAGACACATTTTAAACCATTAATAACTTAATTTGATACATGTAAAAATTATGAATGTTTGATATTTAAAAACTACAAGACGAGACAAATCTAAAAGATCCAACTTGACTATATTTTAACTTGTATAACTATGATAAAACTTCAACTCAAAATATTTTTGTGTGAACAATAGCATATTTGCAAATGTAGCAAACTTTTAAAAATAGAGAAAGTAAATGTAAGTAGGGAATTTACTCTTATTTAATACATATTATTTAAAACTAGTATTACCCAACCCGAATGGGCGGATATGATATATGATAACGATATATAGAACATAGTTTGCTTTAATGAAAAAAGAATATTGAAATATAACACTGGTCTGTAGAAAAATAAGAAATAATACACAGTGAAATGTGTTTGAATTTTCTATGAAATAGTTTTTATTCGCAAAATTTTTCGCCCAACAATTGTATACTTTTTTTTATTTGCTACGGAACCACGTTATATGGAGTCCAATTCATATTTTAAACCATTAATAACTTAAGTTTGGTACAAATAAAAAATCTAAAAAGTTTGATATTTAAAAACTATATGACCAGACGAATCTAACAAGATCCCACTTGACTATATTCAACTCGTATAAATATGATAAAACTTTAAATCAAAGTGTGTGTACGTGTGAACATTGACAATTCACCAAATATTGCAATCAATAAAACCGAAGGAAGTATATAAAATTTTTTCAGCAAAACAGCCTGAAAGGCGAGCCAATAAGATATTATTTAAAATATTGCAATCTATAAAAACCGAAATGAGTATATAATTAATTCACCAATAATTTAATAGAAAATATTAATTTTTAAATTCAAATTATTAACCCCAATTGTTAAAATAATAGTTTATTATTTGAATGTATATAATATAATATATATCCAATATTTGGCTCAAAACATGTATTTAAGTTACCAAAAATTACGACATTATACAAATTAATTATCACACAGTATTATGGATAATATTCTTTTTTAGAGGTATTGGATTAAAAAATCCATTTACATCTATAAAATTATCTACGTATTTTTTTAAAAAAATATATATACAATACTTAGTAATCTAATGTAATCCAAATTTTCTACAAAAAGTGTTCATGCCAAAACAATCCTAATTAATATATATAGTAAATAAAATCACAATTAATTTTTTCCTTTAAATTTAGATCATTGTTTTGACCCAATTTATATGAAGCAAATAAAATATTTAACTAAAAAATAGCCTAAGTTCACAAATTAATTATATCGCATAATACAATGGACCAAGGTTACGTTGTTAAGATCGAAATCCTTTATGGGATCGTTTTTGTCTTTGCAAGATCGGAATCGGGATCCTAAGACCTTATGAAATTGCCATTATGGATAAACTCAATTATATATACTAACAAGTAAAAACATTATTTCGTGTGTTTATGAATCTTACAAGTTAATTAATACGGTACGGTACAAAAATATCATAATTAAACATAAAATATTTCCACATACATCCATATTATTTTTTTTACACATCATACATAATGAGTACAAGTTCTTAAGTTTAAAATTAAAGAAAATAAGTTACTTTGATCACAAATCATAAACCCTACAAAAATTTATGTGTTTAAGAGGGTATGATCGTAAGATCGTAGAATCGTTTAAGTGAATAAGACCATAAGATCGTAACATTCTATCATAAGGATCGGGATGTTATCTAGATCTTACTAATTTTAAGATCCTACAAGGATCGGGATCGTGTTTTAGACAGGTGTGATCGTAAAATCGTAAGATCCTAATATCTGGATCGGGATTTTAACAACTATGCAATGGACAATATTTATTCCTAAATAAAGACTAACTGCTAAAATATCAGAATTTATTAAAAAGATATAAATATTTTCTCAAACAAATTTCATTATTTTTAATTAGATTATAATTTATAAATATTTTATATACATAATTTAATTAATTTTAGTAAAAAAATAATTAAATTGCATTATTCTATTTTCAACATATATTCAACAATGTTTTTCGAAGGGTTTTTTTATGAGCTCTTTCATGACCCATAGTATTAATTTATAAAAATAAATTTATATGGTATTATATGTAATATCAATAGGTTTTATATCTTATTATAGATGATGTTATATTAACAAAGTTCATAAATAATTTTGAATTTAGTAAAATGAGTTATGAGTTTTTAATTGGAATGTAGTATGTGTAAATAAATAAACTTTCTAAAATTACACATTTGCGCCACATGAATTTTTTTTTTTGGTTATAAATTAAACTCGTTGATTAATTATGTAATGGGGACCTAAGTAGAAATTTCCGAGAAGTTGTATAAATTCGATAGGTGGCTAGGTAGGTTAATGGTTAGCGTACCTCTCGTAGTTCAGGAGCCGGGGGGCCATCATTGAGGGCCGCGAACTGGGCCTTGTCGGCGTAGATGGCCCTGACTTGTTGGCTAATGCGCTGGACTTGTTTAGCGATATCGTGGAGCTGCAACGGCTTTATGACAGCTTTCATAAAGTAACTTCTGGTCTTGTTGACCGCGGTCTGGGTGACAAAGGTGTCGAGTGCATCCTCGGCATTGTAAACGACTTCCCGTATCTGGCCGACCAGATCTTGATACGCGTTGTTGTCCTGGCGCCTCTTCCTGGCCGAGTCTTTGAGGAAGTTTTTGAAAAGGCGGATGTCGTTTTCCAGATTCTCCAATTCTTCCTTGGCGTTTTTGATGAGATCCAGGTGGTATTTCAGCAGATGCTGGAGGTTACCCAACAGGAAATTTACGGCGGCGTCCGCCATCGCACCACCACCACCTTCCAAACTCCTCTATCTCACCTATTCACCAGGACTAATATGGTCATTGAGATGAATTTGAGTTGGTAAAAATACTACTACTAACTAATAGTAGTGGGTCTGCAACGAAAGGACATACTTCATATACTCCCTCTGTCCCATTAAAAGTGGTCACTATTCCTATTTGGGGTGTCCCATTAAAAGTGGCCACTTTCCCTTTTAATCAAATTAGATTAACATAAGCATGATTAAAAACCCCACAATAATGACAATTGTACTTTCTGTACAAAGTCCCTATATATGTTTAACCATTAATATCTCAAAATGGGTATAAATAAAAATTATATAAAATATATATTCTAAAACTACACAATTAGACGATTCCAACAAGATCACACTTGACTATTTTTTTCTTTCTACATCATTACGATAATATTAAGTCAAAGTTAAACAATAAATATGGTTAAAAGTCAAATGTAACAATTATAAATTAGATTATGGATTAGTCAAATTTACTCACACTACTTTAACTACTAAACACCACAACCTAAATTCCCGTGCCCAAAAGAAAGTGGCCACTTTTAATGGGACGGAGGGAGTAATAATGTATGATCGACAAATGCGGCAGGGTCGTTGACTTGAACTCGCTCGAAATAATGAATGAGTCATTCTTTTTAAAAATGACTTTCGAGGACTAGAGAATTTTATGAGTCATCTTTTAAAATGACTTTCGACGACTTGGGAATATTATTAATCTTTTTTTATAATGACTTTTCGGCGACTTGGGAATTTTATCGCAAATGGATGAGTAGATTATTATCAATAGGGATGAAGGAAGGACTACCCGCTACTTTTCCAACGGTACATATTAAGGCTGTCTTCGATAACGGTACATTTAATTAGCTAGGAATAGGTATGTGCAGTGGCGCGAATCCAGAATTTCTCATTTGGTAAGTTAAATATCATAAAGAGTGAACAACTAACTTTAGAAAGAAGATGTATTCAATTAAATTTTGGTTATATTTTTTAGACTTTTAAAAATCGGTATATTTAGAAAATTTATAAACTTCATATAGAGTTTGTTGACGTTGTATGTTGTACAGACTCGGTAGAAACTATTTTTGAAAAAAATAATTATATAATTATATTTTCCGCTGAGAATAAATTAAAATTGATGGAGTCTAAGCCATGAGGGTGTTAAATGCCTAAAGATTTTTTAGACTTTTTAAAATTTATAGCAAATACCTCAAAAATTTTAAAAACTTGGCTCTTTATTGAATAGATCCCCTTAGAGTTATGAAACTCTTAAAATATACATACATTTATATTAATTAACCAACATGCTACTAAATTTCTATTCAAATTATTCACACTTTTTTCTAAAATTACCACCTAATTCCTAGTTATATCAAAATATTATTACTAATATTGCGACGGAATTTTTCAATTGGATCAAGATTTCCAATTGAATAAGTATGAGTAAAGGATCCAAAATACTTGTACATGAACAGATACACCACTGGGTATGTGCAAAGTCGGTACCATCGATCTTACACTCTGTACATTTGAATGCGTGGTTTGAGTCATATGGGAACAGGTACTGAAATAGTTCCCTAAGTTTCACTATTATGCAATTTTATTCATAAAATATTTGATTATCTCAAATGGTTCTATAACTTTTATATTTTAGTTGAAATAGTCCCAAATGAATTTAAACTACTCTACTGGGTGGACCGGTTTGGCGATGAGTAGGTATTTAATGGACGGGTTCAGCAATTATTAGTAAAAAAACCGAATTCATGAATGGGTTCGGCAATAATTAAGGTATTTAATGGACAGGTTCATTTAATTCTAGGACTGTTTGGAAAAAATTTTGACATTATCGGACCAAATGTATCATTTTCCCGTAGAACTAATATTTATTTTACAACTTTGCGACCAGCTAGCAAGAATATTTTCGAGTATTCACCATAAAACTATAAAATTCCACAATAATTAAGGCGTGCATATATGATCAATATTATAGTCGTCTGTATGTGAAATGAATTGGATTGCATCTAGCTGTACTAGCAACTCTTGTAATTATAAAATGTATTCACATTGCAACTACCGTGGCTTTTTCATTATATTGTCTGCAATTTGCCATAATAATAGAAAAAAGTTGTTCACATCTAACTCCGACTTTATGGCCGATTTAAAATACTACTCCAATCAATTATCATCCTTACTTTGGGATTTAATCCATCTCAAATAGCCAGGTAATGGGTGGCTACTAGGATAGAAATAGGCCAGGCTACTCGACAGGGTATCCACAGGGTATGTGGTCTGGCCTTATGTAGGCCATAACAGGTTAGGTTTTTTTTTATAAATAGGCTCGACTTATGTCATTTTCAAAGCATATTTAGTTAAATATACTTAGGTCGGGCTTTATAAAAAGCCTGTTAAACTTCACAGGCCGGCCTATTTAATTTATCATTATTATTGGTATGTTTATCTTTATTGTATGGGAATGTATATTATTATAATTATTTTGTATAGAAATAATTATTAATTTGATCTTATATAGGTTTCTAAAATATTTATAATTAAGTCATTTCCCCGTATGTAAATAGTTGTGAATAAAAACTTGTTCAAGTGCATAAATTTATATCTTCCAACCTTATGTTTATATTTGGACATATATAAAGGAATTTTAACTTAATTTTATAATTTTAAAACATGCTTAATGAGACTTTTAGTCCTATACGATAAGCCTATCACACAGGTGATAGGTTATGCTCGGAACTTAAAAAATTGAAGTAGACCTAGGTCGTTCAAGCCGTAGCTTAGCCCAACGTGGCCTATTTAGACACTTAATGGCCACCATCACTATGTGTGGAAAAACAGGAATAAATAAATAAATAAAATAAATTGAAATGTCTCACCCTTTGAGTACGACATGCTATTAATTTGTCACGTCGACTATTTGCTGGAGGCACCCCCATGTACATGCATGACTATAAAATAAAGGAATCCAGCAAACCATCTAAATTTACCTGTGTTTGATGTTAAACTGAGAATGATAACACTTTCCCTAAAAACATCTAGCAATTTCCCTTAAAAAATTGTCTAACTTTCAGATTTTGTGTGAGTGGTTTAGAGGACTAACTGGATAAGATTGAATCATGTATGAAAATTAAATTTCGAATAATAATTAAAAAAAATTGAAGAAATAAGAATAATGAATTATCTTAATTAATAGTACTTGGAAACAAGGTTAATCTATACCGTTCATGTTGTCAAACCAATACATAAATGGTGTGGATTGGGAGAGCGAACCAAGGTTACACCCTTCATAAGACGCATGAACCGTGTGGATTATTTTTGGAGTGGGACTACGTACTAAGAATTAAACTTCGCAATTTTTGTTGAGGTTGTGGGTTCGATTCGTCACCCAGCCTCTTATCCCTCCCTTTTGTCCCTTTATAATTTAAAAAGAAAAAAATTTCGAAAAGCAATTAATGAGGATATTCTAAATATACCATATGTTGATTCTAATATGCTAAGCTACCAAATATTTTTAATCAAATCTATTATTATATGATGGTAGAATATAATATTATAATATCTGCTACTTTTATCTACTAATCAAATATGTTATGTGCTATTTATCGCGCTTGTTTTGGAGTCCGTAGATGACAAATGGGTGTTTGGATAAGCGATATGAAACAGATTATCTGATTATTGCGTTTTCAAAACGCAAATAATCAGGTTTGCAGCACCATTTTTTAGCGGTTAAACTGATTATTTGCGTTTTGAAAACGTAATAATCAGATAATCCATTTTCTCACCGCTTATCCAAACACCCTAGGTCCAAGGGTTTTTTGTTATGTTTTTTTCGAAAAGAACAATAGTTAACCATTTTTCCTATTGTTATTGGGCTGGTTTCCCGGTATTTGTTGCAGATATAACTGATGACCTATGCTTTTAATAAGTCGAGAATAAAACAGGTTTCATTCCAAAATAAATATGATCCTGTTTGGCAAATAAGCTAATTTCAAATTAGCTTATTTTATTCAATTTAAGATAAATTATTTTATTTAAAAAGACAAAACAATTTGAAACAGTGTTCAATCAGCTATTTTTGCAACCGCTGCAAATAGCACCATTTTAGAATTAGTTTATTTAGGGAAAAATATTACCACAAAACTGTCAAACAGTTAATTTTAACTAATTTATTACTTAAATTATTCACAAAATCAATTAATGCACAAAATCAATTAATAGCTAACAGTTAATTCCCAAACATGATCTATATAAAATAACCACTAACCAGTCATCGTCCTCACAATTATCTAATGAGTACTATAGACTAGAGTATATAGTTTAATTACCAAATTCAGAGATACCTAACCATTTCAAATGTGTTGGCCTCTATTTATTTTTCAATATTCACCTTTCCCAAACTAATTTTATATATTCACATGCTCGAATTCGTAATCTTCCTTAAGGGATTATAGATTCCTACCCACTCAAACAATAACTACTTGTCGTTATGTGTTGAACAAGCTTAATTTTTGGGAAGATGGTGCAGCTAATTAAAGCCATGAAGGAGTGAGAAATGTCAGAAAGCCCAAGTAATTATAAGTCGGATTGGTTCTGTTTCTGTTCCATGTCTGATCAACATAAATTTATCAATGAATCTAGAGAAAAACAGATGTATAAAGTTGTTGGTGATGGCATGATGTAATTGTTGGGTCAGCCCATTTGTTTTTGGGCTAGACAAATAATAAGCCATTTGGGCTTATGAAATTAAAAAATAAAAAATAAACCCACTTACCTGTGTAGCAGCCGCGTGGAGTGGAGTGGTGAGTAGGTTTTCAATTGTGAATTGAAAACAGCAGCTGGAACGAGAGCAGCAGACAGAAACGAAAACAGAGAGGTGGAAAGGGGAAAGAAGAAAGGGGGAAGAGAAGAAGTAGCAAGACAGCAGCATCCTCCTGAAACTTTTGGTGAAATCTCTCCTACTTGCATATCTTTTGTTGCCTAGAATTGTTTCTAGATGATATTTGAGGAACCCATTTCATATGATGATGATTGTTGTTGGTAGCCAAGATTAGTGAATATCTTGATGATTGTTGTTGGTGAACCTCTAGAAGAATACTAGAGAGAACATTGGTGTACCCATTATTTGTGATAGTGGAGATTTGAAATGGTGGCGACTGGCCCGTGGTTTTTACCTTCATTCTGAAGGGTTTTCCACGTAAAAATCTCGGTGTCGCTTTTATTGTGCTTTATTATTGCTTTGGTTGATTTGGCGTTATCTGGATTGGTTTTGGCTTGGATTGCATCTGTTGAAACCTATTTGCACACAAGGGATATATTGTTTCCGCTGTTTTGTATATTGGTATTTTCTGATTGATCCCACAGGCTCGTGCTTATTCCCAACAAACTGGTATCAGAGCGAAAGTTGGGTTGTGGAAGGATTGGAAGTACATCTGTGTGTTGAAATGGATGAGCAGAATTCATTTGGAATGATGAAATTGAATTCTGGGAATTATGCTATTTGGAAAAGGAAGATGCTTGATCTGCTTTATTGCAAAGATCTTTATTTGCCAGTGTTAGGCAAAGAAAAGCCAACTAATGTGAGTGATGATGCTTGGGGAGTGTCACATATGAAAGCTTCTGCTACAATTCGGCAGTGGGTAGATTCCAATGTATTCCATCACATTGCAGAGGAAACCAAAGCAGATGTATTGTGGAAAAAGCTTGAGGCACTTTATGAGAAAAATACTTTTAGGAATAAGGCACTGCTCATTAGAAGACTTGTGAACTTGAAATTCAGGGATGGAAAGAGTATGACAGAGCATACCAGTGACTTTGTGGGATTGGTGAATCAGTTAGCTGGGATGAAATTAAATCTTGAGGATGAGCTGCAGGCGCTATTACTTCTGGGGTCTTTACCTGACAGTTGGGAAACACTAGTGGTCTCATTGAGTACTTCAGCACCAGGTGGAACACTAACCATGGAGATGGTTAAAGACAGCTTACTCAATGAAGATGCAAGAAGAAAAGAAAAAGGTGAATCTTCTTCAGATGTTCTAGTTTCTCAGAAGCCAGTGAGACAGGGAAGAAGTAAGAGCAGAAATCCACAAGGACGTGATAAACATTATACACCAAGAGGAAGGTCTAAGAATAGAAAAGAGATCAGATGTTATCACTGCGACAAGCCGGGTCACATGAAGAAAGAGTGCAGGATCTTGAAAAGGGAAATTGCAGAAGGCAGAAGAAAGAAGAAAGAGAGACTAATGCAGTTAACCACAACAGTGATGCAGTTATTGCCTTAGATTACAATTGTGTTAATCTAGTGTGTCAGGACACTGATTGGGTGATTGATTCTGGCGCATCGTTCCATGTTACATCTCATGGTGATTTCTTCAGTTCGTACTCTTCTGGTGATTTTGGTAATGTCAAGATGGGAAACAACGGTGTTTCAAAGATTGTGGGCATTGGAGAGATTTGGTTGGAGACAAATCTTGGTACCAAATTAATACTCAAGGATGTGAGACATGTTCCAGATATTCGTCTAAATTTGATCTCAGCTGGAAAGTTAGATGATGATGGTTTCTGCACCCTCTTGGGTGAATATAAATGGAAGCTCACCAAAGGGTCTTTGATAGTTGCAAAAGGGAACAAAGTTAGCACACTCTATGTCATGCAAGCAAAGCTATGCAAAGGGGAAACAAATGTTGTTCAGAAAGGTGTCAGCATTGACCTTTGGCACAAGAGACTTGGCCATGTGAGTGAGAAGAGCTTGCAGACTCTCTCAAGGAAGCAACTTCTACCGAAATTGCAAGGTACATCTCTGAAAACTTGTCTTGATTGCATTGCTGGTAAAACACATAGAGTTTCATTCCACACTTATTCCCCACATAGAAAGTCTGATGTACTGGATTTGATTCATACTGATGTTTGTTTTATGCGAGATAAATCTCTTGGAGGTGCTGTCTATTTTGTGACATTTATTGATGACCACTCAAGGAAAGTTTGGGCCATTGCTTTGAAAACCAAGGATCAAGTTTTTGATGTCTTCAAGGAGTTTCATGTCAGGGTTGAAAGGGAAACATGAAAGAAGCTGAAGGCAGTCAGAGCAGATAATGGTGGTGAATACAGGGGGCCATTTGAGAGCTACTGTAAAACTTATGGTATCAGGCTTGAGAAGACTCCAGCTAAGACACCACAGCTGAATGGTGTTGCTGAAAGGATGAACAGGACAATTGAAGAAAGAATCAGATGTATGCTTTCAAATGCAAAGCTTCCCAAAATCTTTTGGGGGGAGGCTATGCGGACTGCAGTTGATTTGATCAATCTTTCTCCAAGCACTGCTCTTGATGGTGATGTTCCCAACAGAGTTTGGAGTGGGAAAGATGTTTCCTATGACTACTTGAGAGTGTTTGGCTGCAGAGCATTTGTTCATGTTCCGAAAGATGAGAGGTCGAAGCTTGATGATAAGGCCAAAGAATGCATCTTCTTGGGTTATGGTCATGAAGAACTTGGTTACAGGTTATGGGATCCAGTGAACAAGAAAATTGTGAGAAGCAGAGATGTTGTATTTCTTGAAGATCAGTTTGGGGATGATGTCAGCAAAGATAAGAGTCCCAGTTCCTTTGCAGAAATTCCAGTCAGATTGGATCCAGTTCCTTCTCCCTTAGTAGGTCATGATCACGGGGGAGACGTACAACCAGAGGTTGGTGATGATGTTAATGATGAGCCTGCAGCTAATGATGTTGATCCAGTTGGAGAAGTACCACAACCACCACTACCAGTTGAGCCAATTTTGAGGAGATCCACCAGAGAGCGCCAACCATCAAAGAGATATAACACCAATGAGTATGTGATGCTTACAGATGGAAATGAACCTGAAAGTTATGAAGAAGCCATTGGTCATGAAGCTAAGAAAGAGTGGTTGAGGGCTATGGAAGATGAGATGAAATCCTTAAAAGAGAATCACACTTATGAGTTGGTGAAACTACCTGAGGGTAAGAAAGCACTCAAGAATAGGTGGGTTTATAGGTTGAAGACTTCTGAAAATACCTCACAACCAAGGTACAAAGCAAGGTTGGTTGTGAAAGGATTTGGTCAGAAGAAAGGCATTGACTTTGAGGAAATATTTTCTCCAGTTGTGAAGATGAGCTCCATCAGAGTTGTTCTTGGTCTGGCTGCCCGTTTGAATTTGGAAATTGAACAACTTGATGTGAAAACTGCATTCCTTCATGGTGATTTAGAGGAGGAGATCTATATGGAACAACCTCAAGGCTTTGAAGTCAAAGGGAAAAAGAACATGGTTTGTAAGCTTAAGAAGAGCTTGTATGGATTGAAACAAGCTCCAAGGCAATGGTACAAGAAGTTTGATTCATTCATGATGGGTCAAGGGTATACCAGAACACTGTCTGATCACTGTGTGTTTGTGAAGAGGTATTATGATGATGATTACATTATCCTACTGCTATATGTAGATGACATGTTGATCATTGGCCATGATGCTAGCAAGATTGAGAAGTTGAAGAGAGAGTTAGATAAGTCTTTTGCAATGAAAGACTTAGGTCCTGCTAAACAGATTCTTGGCATGAGGATAACCCGAGACAGGAAGAAGGGTAAACTTTGGCTATCCCAGGAACACTATGTCGAGACTGTGCTTAAGAGGTTCAACATGAGCAAGGCAAAGGCAGTGTCTTCTCCACTTGCAGGTCACTTCAAACTTTCAGTTAAACAGTGTCCTACAAATGAGAAAGAAAAAGAAGAGATGAGCAAAGTTCCCTATGCATCAGCAGTTGGTAGCTTGATGTATGCCATGGTTTGCACAAGACCAGATATAGCTCATGCAGTTGGAGTTGTGAGCCGTTTTCTCTCTAATCCAGGAAAAGAACATTGGACTGCAGTGAAATGGATTCTCAGATACTTGAGAGGTACTTCCAGTGTATGTTTATGCTTTGGTACTAATGAGCCTACTCTGGTTGGATATACAGATTCAGATATGGCAGGTAATGTCGATTCCAGGAAGTCCACATCGGGGTTCTTGATGACTTTTGCAGGGGGAGCCGTCTCTTGGCAATCAAAATTGCAAAAGTGTGTTGCTTTGTCTAGTACTGAAGCTGAATATATTGCCATCACAGAAGCTTGCAAAGAAGCTTTATGGATGAAGAAACTGTTAGAAGAACTTGGCCTTGAACAAGAGAAGTGGATTGTTTACAGTGACAGTCAGAGTGCAATCCATCTATCTAAGAATTCGAGTTTCCATTCAAAATCCAAGCATATTGATTACAGGTATCATTGGATTCGTGATGTGCTTGAGGATAAACAATTATGTTTGGAGAAGATCCACACAAGTGAGAACTCAGCAGATATGTTCACCAAGTCTTTGCCTAAAGAAAAATTCGAAGCTTGTAGGCGAGGTGCGGGCTTGGTAGAGCCCCGGAAATGAGCTGACGGGGGAGAATTGTTGGGTGAGCCCATTTGTTTTTGGGCTAGACAAATAATAAGCCATTTGGGCTTATGAAATTAAACAAAAAAAATAAACCCACTTACCTGGGTAGCAGCCGTGTGGAGTGGAGTGGTGAGTAGGTTTTCAATTGTGAATTGAAAACAGCAGCTGGAACGAGAGCAGCAGACAGAAACGAAAACAGAGAGGTGGAAAGGGGAAAGAAGAAAGGGGGAAGAGAAGAAGTAGCAAGACAGCAGCATCCTCCTGAAACTTTTGGTGAAATCTCTCCTACTTGCATATCTTTTGTTGCCTAGAATTGTTTCTAGATGATATTTGAGGAACCCATTTCATATGATGATGATTGTTGTTGGTAGCCAAGATTAGTGAATATCTTGATGATTGTTGTTGGTGAACCTCTAGAAGAATACTAGAGAGTACATTGGTGTACCCATTATTTGTGATAGTGGAGATTTGAAATGGTGGCGACTGGCCCGTGGTTTTTACCTTCATTCTGAAGGGTTTTCCACGTAAAAATCTCGGTGTCGCTTTTATTGTGCTTTATTATTGCTTTGGTTGATTTGGCGTTATCTGGATTGGTTTTGGCTTAGATTGCATCTGTTGAAACCTATTTGCACACAAGGGATATATTGTTTCCGCTGTTTTGTATATTGGTATTTTCTGATTGATCCCACAGGCTCGTGCTTATTCCCAACAGTAATCACCAAACATTATTAAAATTCAACAAATTCCATTACAAACAACAGCAGCCCACTCTAAATTAAAAAGAGATCAAACATGGAAGGTTACAAAACCAACATGGAACGGTGCTAACATGTAGCATTATTGACTCACAAACAACAACACCAACAACAAACATTTTAGAGAGAGTTCACAACAACAAACAAGGTGATGGAAAATGAAGCAATCCAAACAAATTCCGCATATTTGGGTTCACCAGTCGGGTAGACACAGAGATCTCCATTGATCAGATATCTTCCCAAAGCTATGTCCAATCAGATATCTGCACGAGATGGATCCATTCGGCAGTAATAAACAAACATCAGCATAAGCTCTCTACTTAGATTTAGACATTTTTAAGTCTCCAAAACTAGCAGGTGAAATGATGATGGTAGGCAATAATACAAAGCAATACATTGGCTAAACGCTTACCGGAAATTATAACAGAGGAAAAGAAAACTCTCGTAAGAAATAAAGGATGTTGCAATAATAATATTTGAGAAAATGTTCAGACTAAGGAATACAAATCACAGCTACTGAATTATCAAAAAGTTTTACATACCGATTAAGTTTGAATCGGAAGAGGAGAAATGGAGAGATTGAAGGCACCATCTTTAACGCTCTGCTCTCCCAGTTTCGCTTTCTTAGCTTCAAGAATTTTAGTGGCTGAGGCTGCTGCTGCATCTCTACAACAGTACAACTCTAGAGCTTGGAAGCTTGGAATATGAGACAGACCAATTGGAACATTCAAAAGATTCACACAATTATGCAACTCAAGGCGTTTAAGCTTGGGATAATGATTTTGTGAAGCCTCCCAGAAACTTAAGTCAGTGCGCCCAATGTGCAACACTTCGAGACAACGAAAATCTCCATCTTCTGCCTTCCACACACTTCCCATGAATGCATTCTCTTTCAACTTCAACACCTTGAGGTTCTTCAAAGCTCCTAAGATATCCATATGATCCTCCCATACAAGGAAAGTCCTCGATAAAGTCAGGCTCTTGAGTTTCTGCGGAAATTGGAATGCTGGAGGAAGGCGATGCAGCTGGCCAGCGGAAGGTGGGCTAGGGTGCACATCATTTAGAAGCTTCAGCTTTTCCAGACTGTATAATTTCTCCAAATATGTAGACGATTTCACGTCAAGCAGTGTGGATAGCTTTCCCCGAATACCCAAATTCTTCAATTTGCGAGCCCTATAAAAAAATTCTTCAGTGCAACTTTGAGGTGAAATTTTACCAAGTGTTCGAAGCATTTCACCTTCTTCGCTGCTTTTCGCTACCTTAGGTAAAATAGCTGAAGCATTTGTCTTTACATGACATAACTTACGCATCTTCCAAATATCAGCTTTGATTACAAGAGTACGTTTCGATGTTTCAACAATCAGAGTTTCCAAGTTCCAAAGCTTCTCAAACGCTCCAGGTAGAACTCCTAAAGAGAAGGATAGGGTAAGATACCGCAAATGGACCAATTGGTACATCTTACTTGGGATTTTTTTGATTTTGATGGGTTTGACGTCCATAACTCTAAGCAATTTAAAAACCGCGGGGATGGCAAAAGTATTCAGGGTTAGTTTCTCTTTGGTGGTTAGTTTCTCTTTGGATAAGAAAACCAAAGAGCGAACACGAGAATCATCAGGCTTCAGGGAAAAAAAATTCGTAACATCAGAACGGAGACAGATACGTCGACATATTGATTCTTCAGATATTAGATGCCCAAAATTCGTAACATCCGCATTCCTTTTCATTTCCAGGAAAAAATTATCCCTTCTGGCTTCATTTTTGCAGAAATCACGCAGCACATCATGGATGCGGCACGATTTAACTTTTCCATCGTTTGTACTCTTGTCTACTCGCACTAAATTCCTGTTAATAAGGTCATTCAAATAGTCTTCCGCAACATCCTCCATGCTCCTTTCCTCGTCTTGCTGTATAAACCCTTCGGCAATCCACATTCGTGTTAATTTCCACACTGGGATCTCATAGTCCTCAGGGAACATCCCGAGATATAGAAAGCACGCTCTCAAGTGAAAAGGCAATTTGTCGTAACCTAAACCAATAATTTTGTCCATGCGTCCTGCTGGGTCCTCTTTCAGATATGCCTTCACACTCTTCGATACTTTTTCCCACGCAGCTATCTTGATACTAATATCATCTGATTTACGAAAGTTATCAGCAAGAATACCACCAATAATGACTATCGCCAGAGGCAACCGGCCGCACTGCATAACAATGCGGTTTCCGAGTTGTTCCAATTCAGGAGGACACTCCTCGGGCATACCGAAAACCTCATGCTGGAGCAGCAACCAACCCTCCTCTTGAGTCAAGAGCTTCAAATCATGCGGATTTCTTTGTCGATTTGCACGTAGCGCAACTCTGTTGTCACGGCTTGTAATCAAAACTTTGCCGTCTTTATTGGTCCTTGGCAAGACACTCTTGATTCTATCCCAATCCTCTGGTGACCACACATCATCTAGCACGATTAAAAATTTTCTGCTCTGCAGAAAGGAGTGCACGATATCGAACAACTCCGATTCAGATTTGTCTCTGATATCTTTAGAGATCTCGCTGGGAAAACCCTTTATAATATCGAGATAGATATCCTTCATTGTGAACCTCTGAGAAACATAAACCCAACTGTGGGTGGGGAACTCATATTTGACCTTCTCGAATATCTCCCAAGCCAGTGTTGTCTTTCCCAGCCCGGGCATACCAATCACTGAAATCACATCAAGATCAGGTGTTTGTTCGTTTAGGTATTTTGTTATAGTTAAAACCTCATCGTCAAAACCCACCATATTATCTCGTTTAGCCATGGAAGCCTGTTTGACAATTTAAAAAGTTAGATTGAAGTAAGGCTAAATATGAACCATATCAAACATAATGAAAGGCACACAGACACAGAGACAGGATGGGTGAAGTTAATAAACTGAACCACATGAACTTCATTTCTAATTGTTTCAAGCTAAGGTAATCAAATACTCCCTCCGTTTTTTTTTTTTTTTGTTTGCTACGGACCCACGCAGCACGCAGTCCAATGCACATTTTAAATCAGTAATAACTCAAGTTCGATACAAGTAAAAATTCCAAAAGTTCGATATTTAAAAACTACAAGACGAGACGAATCTAACAAGATTTCAATTGACTATATTTTAACTTGAATAAGTATGATAAAACTTCAAGTCAAAGTGATTGTATGAATAGTGTCAAATTCTCCAACGTATCCATCATTTAAAAACGGAGGAGTATATTCTTCCCGAAAAAAAGGTAATCAAGTTTATTGATAAAATCACAATAGGGGCCAAACCCAACAATGTCAGGATACAAGGAATATTAATTATTGGGGAAAAGATGCAGATATAGAATGGGAACAAAAAGGATAAATGTGAAGATATAAAATGCGAGAGAAAAACTATATATACTACTAACAAAAACTTAAAATAGTTTTTTTTTTCTTGCTATTATTCCTATTAGTCCTTTACGTTTACACATAATATCTAAATAGTCTTTTTTCTTACTAATATTGTAATTTAACTAATTAGTATATTATTAATTACGCTCACATAGGTTTAAAATTTGACTATACGTATATATGGAATTTAATGAAATAATAAACTAAAACTGAAATAAAACTAAACAAAAACATTAAATTGAAAACTTTAATATAATAATATTAAATTCAAGAGTTAATTTAAATTTATTCGATATCTAATTAATTTATTTTTTAAATTTAATTCATATTTTAATCTATTTTGATATTTATATACTAACTTTAAATTTAAATATTTATTTTAATTAATTTATATTATATATTTTATTTTATTTAAATTTAATTATTGAATTTAATATTATTATGTTACAGTTTTTCAATTTAATTATTTTTTATTTAATTTTATTTCAGTTTTATTTTATTATCTCATTAAATTTCATGTTATATGTATATTCAAATTTTAAACATCTCATATGGACATAATTAAGAAAATAATTAGCTAAATTATAATATTACTAAGGAAAATGACTATTTTGAATATTACTATCTGTAAAAGTAAATGATCAATATGGACAAAAACATAGAAAATGGACTATTTTGAACAAAAAAAAAAAAAAAGAAGTACCATGTCATACATTTTTCCGATCATAGAATAACTAAGCAGATCATAACAGGGGATAAGTCCCATAATGGTCATAAGTGGCATTCGATTTGGGTAAGATCAGAGTCATGTTTACCATGCAAGGAGTCAAAGGACCAATTAAATAAGTACATGGCATCGTTTATCACATGATCCGACAAACTTGAAATAAACAGAATAGTGTTGGAGTGGAGGACGCAACCAAAAATGCAAAATATATACTCCCTCCATAATTTTTTTTTAATGTTACACTTTTTTGTTTTTAGTATGAAAATAAATGCTGTGTTACTATATTTAGGTAAATACTAGGGTATCCCAGACCACATTGGACCTAAGACTGATCCCTCGAGGATCTGCAAGGGCATTTAAGGGCGCCTCTCTCAAAGCAGTTTTTTGCATACATAAGGCTCGAACCCGAGACCTTGCTTAAGGTACTAGAGCCACATCCACTCAAGCCAACTGTTGTTGGTGCTATGTTACCATATTTGAAAATTATTTAGAATATTTGGAAGGTTAATAATTTTAAAAGTTGAAATTTTTTTAACTTTTTAACTCTCTCCAATATTTTAAATGTTTATTGAAAAAGTCAAAGTTAATTCTTTAGGTTTATTTATTTAATGATATGTAATACTGCAACTCAATTACTCCGTAACAATGGATGGACAATGTTTGGGAGCGAGCGGATCCGCCACTAGATAGCAGATTGGAAGAGCATATTATCTCACAGTTCTCTCTCCGAATCTGCTATCCGCTAACGGATCCACTAACTCCCAAACATCTCAAATGTAATACCCCCTCCGTCCCTGTATACTTGTCTTGTTTGATTTATTAACACTGTTTATTATTTAACTTTGACTCAAAGTTATTGCAAGTATATATTTGAAAAAAATAGTCGAGTTGGGTCTTGTTCGAATCATAAAATCATGTAGTTTTAGAATAAATATTTTACATAATTATTTTATTGTATACTTCCTCCGTATTTAAAAAATTGCTACATTTGCAAATGTAGCACTATTCATACAAACACTTTGACTTAAAGTTTTATTATAGTTATACAAGTTAAAATATAACTAAGTGAGATCTTATTAGATTCGTCTTGTTTTGTAGTTTTTAGATATCGACTCTTAGAATTTGTACTTGTACCGAACTTGATTAAATGATGATTGAAAATGTGCATTGGATTGTGTGCAGAAAAGAAACAAGACAGGTTTAATGGGACGGAGTGTGTATAATATAATACTCCCTCCGTTTTTTTGGTTGCTCCATAGAGTGTTTTGCTACTGTTCACATACATACTTTAACTTAAAATTTTATCATAGTTATGCAAGTTAGAATATAGCCAAGTAGTATTTTGTTGGATTCGTCTTGTCTTATAGTTTTTAAATATAGAACTTTTAGAATTTTTATTTGTACCGAACATAAGTATTTAATGGTTTGAAATGTGCATTGAACTACGTGTTGGATGGATCCGCAGCAAAAATAAAAAAACAAGGGAGTACTTCGTATATACCTCATATATATAATATATATACGTGAACTGGATGGATCATGGATGTCTTCAGAAAACTTCAATAAATGATTATACTTGTGCTCATCTTCAAGATGTTAACTTGTTAAGTGCAGAAATTCTCAATGCTGAGGAAATTTTTTTTGTGGAATGAAAGCTTTTATTTCCAACCGGCTCAAAGTACAAAACCATACAAATGACCTTGAATTGCTCTGACTAATTCACTATCTGATATATATCACCAAAACAGTTCTTCAGACTCAAACCATTAGATATACCAATGCTGAGGAATTTAATTTTTGCTCGGAGGAGATTTCTTAAAATTCTAGCCCAAATTAAGTGGGTTGTATTCAATCAAGCAAGATTGTATAGGATTTTATGAATTTTTAAGGTTTGGAAGTATTCAATTTAAATTTTAAAAAGCTTTTAAAATTTTTGAGGTATTCAATACATATTTTTCTAGTTAGAGAGCTAGCGAACTGGGTTAAGGTGGAGGTTGGGTAATGCTGAGATGATGGATTCGAACCCTCCTGAGCACAATTTTTCTAGTTATAAAAGAAATTCATATTTTAAAAAGTTTTTAAAAATCTAAAGTATCAATACAGATTTTAAAAAATATTTAAACAAATTGAGCTATTGAAGAGTTTATGGATCTTGGCAATTAAGAGTTTATGGATAAAAATTGAACTTAGTTAAAAAAATCTATATTCTAATGGGAAAAAATTGAAATAACACATACAAAAAACATAACTGTAATTAAATAAAAGTGCAAATGGGGTGATGTGATTCATACATGGGAGGGGTTGGGGTGCATAACCTGCAGGTCCAGCCCGGAGTAACGATCCTACCCTGGGCTGGACCTGCAGGTCATGCACCCCATCCCCTCCCCACATTTATGTAACGATCCTACCCCGACTGAACCTGCATGTCATGCACCTCAACCCCTCCCCATATGTGCACCCAAGCTTCCCGCCAAGCACCCCATGGTGGGTTGTTGGAGGTGGGATTTGAACCCAAGACCTCCATTTAACATCCACACTAAGGTAGGGACCTCCCTTTAACATTCAGGCCTCCCGCCCACATGGTTAACATCCCTACCTTAGGGTAGATGTTAAAAGGAGGTTTTTGGTTCAAACCCCACCTCCAACAACCTACCATGTGGTGCTTGGTGGAAGGCCTGGATGCACACATGGGAGGGGTTGGGGTACATAACATAACCTACAGGTCCAGCCCGGGTAGAGTTGTTACAATAATTACTTTACATTTTAAATGATTCGTAGGTTGAGATATAAAATAAATACTTATATTTCCTCCCTTCGCTTTTTTTAGATATTCAGTTTTCCTTTCTGAACTATTTATATGGAGTATACTATAAAATAAAGTGGCTGAAAAACTAGGAGAAAAATTGGACTGTGATGAAAGTAGGAGGAAAAGGATCATTTCTGTGAAAGTGAAAGTTAACAACTAATTAAAAAATGTAAATAACTAGGGAAAGTATTTAAAATATATAGAATATAATAATTTTTCTTTAAAAAAAAAAAAAAGAAACAAGGCGAGCACTCGACTCAATGAGTATCATATCTCTACGCTAGAGTTTGATACTTTGATTGAAGGAATAAATACTCAAATGGTCCTTTAAGTTTCACTATTATCCAATTTAGTTCATAAAGTATATGAGTCTCCCAAATGGTTATATAACTTTTATATTTAGCCGAAATAGTCTAAACACATTTAGTTTTTAATTTTTAGGCTCCTAAACTTTTATATTGTTCACTTTTACCTCCAAAAAGTTTCTAAATTTTGCAATTTAGTCCTCATTTTTTAAAATATAAATATTTTATAAGGACTATAAATTGCAAAAAATAAAATTTTTTTGGGGTAAAAGTGAATAATTTAAAATTTTAGGGGTCTAAAATTGAATATTAAATGCATGGGAACTATTTTGGCTAAAATATAAAAGTTATAGGACCACTTAGAATAATCAAATACTTAACGAACCAAATTGGGTAATAATGAAACTTACATGACCATTTGGATATTTATTCCCTTTGATTGAACAATACTCAACTTATAATTAACTCGATTTGGATTTTTCGAGTAGGTGTTGAAATTTTTTCGAGCTAAATCTCGGGTAATAAAGGATGTTACATACCTTTATTTTGATTGTATACAAGCGTTTTTGTCATGTAAGGTAGGAAATTTACACAGAATGGCAAGCAAACAAACATAATCACATCAAACAATTACCATATTAAACTGAATGAAGATCGATAAATTCGGTAGGTTAGTAGGTAGCGTACCTCTCGTAGTTCGGGAGCGGGGGGGCCATCATTGAGGGCCGCGAACTGGGTCCGGTCGGCGTAGATGGCCTTGATTTTTTTGTTAATGCCCTGGACTTCTGTAGCGATACCGTGGAGCTGCATCGGCTTAAATGAAGCGTTGACACAGCAATTTCTGGTCTTGTTGACAGCGGCCTGGGTGACAAAGGTGTCGAGGGCATCCTCGGCCGTGTAAACGACTTCGCGTATCTGTCGGACCAGCTCTTGATACGCGTTGTCATCCTGCCGCCTCTTTTTAGCCGAGTCTTTGAGGAAGGTTTTGAAGAGCCGAATATCGTCTTCCAGATTCTTCAATTGTTCCTTGGCGTTTTTTATTAGATCCAGATGGTATTTCAGCAGATTCTGGAGATTCCCCAACAGGAAATTTACGGCGGCGACGTCCGCCATCGCACCACCCACCACCTTCCAAAATCCTCTACCTCACCCCCTCTTCTTAATTCTCTTTAATTTCTCTCTACACTTTCATGGAAATAATTAATCAAATAAAATAGAACTGTACGTATAAGGAAATATGGAATGAGTTAGAATGAGTGGTTTGGAAAAACGGTAACTGGCCTGGCTAGTTAAACCTTTGGGGTTATATATATATACTGTATATACCAAGACCTTGATTGATTGACCAAAGGCACTATAATTTCAAGAAAAACAGTGGCTTTTCCTCCCTTACTAAAGATTAATTTCCTACTGTAGGAGTATTAAATAATCAACGGTAAATAAATAAACTTCTCGATCTAACTCTCTCCTACGTCTATAATCTATATTATCTATACATACAAAGTGTCCCACCTGCAGCTGCCCCTCTTACATATCAACAAATGCGGTAGGTCCAGTGATCATGAGTGCAGCGAGCTCACACACCTTCGCAGTGTCAATATTTATAAAAAAAATATATAAAAATAAAAATTATGTCGAGCCTTATTCGAGCTGAGCTTAAGTCGATTATATTATGTCGAGCTTGTACCGAGCTACACCAGGCTCGAGCTTGGCTCGGCTCGTTTACACCACTAACCATAGTAATGCATTATTGAGTACCACATTTCACATGCCTCTAGTACCACACTCTTACATAAAGGGGTGCCACATATGAACTTGAATGATTACCACATTTCTCTATCTACAAGTACCACGACTTCTTAGCCCTCATTACCACAATCACCCTGGGATACCACATTCATACTTGAACTGTTGCCACAATAACGCATTCTATGGTTACCACACTATCACATTGAGGGTACCACATATGATCTTAGATGCTTACCACAATTCTCAATCGGAAAGTACCATAATTTTTTTACACACATTACCACACTCATATTGTAATGGGACGACTTTATTAATATATGAATGTTTAGCACAATAATGCATTTTTGGACGATACCATATACTACCTACGTTCCTTAATATTTGTCACGGATTCATATTTCACGCAATTCAATACATATTTTTTATCCGTAATAATTCAAATTGCATACGAGTAAAAATTATAAAAATTTGATATTCTAAATCTGTGCGATTAGACGATCAACAAGATCCTACTTGACTATATTTTATCTTATATAAATGTATTAAAAATTCGAATTAAAGTTACTCAATAAACAGTGACAAAACCCCCAACGTATCAATAATTCAGGAACGGAGGAAGTATGAGCTTGTATGATTATCATACTCATGCCATATAAGTTACCGTATTCATATCTGTGATGGACAGGGTTTGATTGGTTATGCGTTGCTTCGATGGATCTAGGGTTTTCTTAAATTTACTTTACAAGGTTTTTTTTTTTTTTTTGGATCCGTGCTTCTGTGATGGACAGGATTTAATTAGATCATGTACCGAGCTTCTGTTGGATTTGAAAGCAATGATAGGCAAGATCAAGATGATTTTATTTGACTGAGATATATTTGTGAGTTGCTACAGCACACTCAATTGCTCACTGGATACAAACTCTCATCTAGAATTTATACAATGTAAAGGAAAATTCTAGATGGAAATGTAATGACAGTCAAATACAATTCAATGCTTATTTATTTAGGATGACTTTATTTTTCCAAAGCTAAGAACTTGACTCTCATACTTCCAAGATGCAAATTACTCCAACTTTTAACACCCCCTCTTAATTTGCCATCTTGAGTTGCTTCTTGAATTTCTGGAACTTCTCCAACGTCACAGCCTTGGTCATCATGTCTGCTGGCTGATCATCAGTGGGAATAAAACTAACACAAATTTCTTCCCGATTCACCAACTCCCGAATGAAATGATGACGGAGTTCAATGTGCTTGGACCTCGCATGAAACACAGGATTTTTGGTCATTGCTATTGCGGACATATTATCACAGTGTATTGTTGTCGGCTCATTCTGCACAAACTTCAAGTCTTCCAGGATGCGTCTTAGCCACACTGCTTCACACGCCGCATCGGTCGCTGCAATATATTCCGCCTCGGCAGAGGATAGAGCAACAGATTTTTGCTTTCTGGAGCACCATGAAATCACATTAGATCCAAGACAAAAAATATATCCAGATGTGCTCTTTCGATCATCAAGCGATCCAGCCCAATCGCTGTCTGTGTAGCCAATAAGCTTTGGATCATTTACTTTCTTGAATTCAATGCCTTGATCCTTTGTACCCTTTAAGTACCTTAGAACTCTTTTTGCTGCTGTAAAGTGAATTTTGCTTGGTTCACTCATAAATCTGGATAGAATACTCACCGAATAAGTGATGTCCGGCCTTGTGTTGAGATATAGCAGCGAACCAACCAATTGTCGATAGAGTGATGCATCAACTTTTTCAGCATTGTCATGAACTTGCAATTTTTCATTCAATGCCATTGGAGTGGTAACAGGCTTGCACTGGCTCATATGAAATTTCTTCAAGAGATCATCAATGTATTTCTCCTGAGATAGGAAAATTCTTCCAGGTTGTTGCTTCACTTGGATCCCAAGAAAATATTGCATCAACCCCAAGTCGGTCATCTCAAACTTGGCCATCATATTCTTCTTGAATGCCTCTGTCATGGACTTGTCAGTACCAAAAAATATTAAGTCATCAACATAGAGGCACACAACCAGGAAGTTGTCATCACAATGTTTAACATAAAGTGATGCTTCACTTGGGCTGCGTTTGAAACCATCTTCAATGAAATATCCATTGATTTTGCTATTCCAAGCTCGTGGAGCTTGTTTTAGCCCGTACAACGCCTTCTTCAATTTATAAACTTTAGCCTCTTGCCCTTGGATCTTATAACCCTCAGGCTGCTCAACAAAAACTTCCTCCTGGATTTCACCATTTAGAAACGCTGATTTTACGTCAAGTTGGTAGACAGGCACTTCCAATTGAGCGGCCAATGCAAGAACAGTGCGGATGGTCTCAATTCGGGCCACTGGAGCATAAGTTTCGGTGAAGTCAACTCCAGGTTGTTGAGAATAGCCCTTTGCGACGAGCCGAGCTTTGTACTTTTGTATTTCACCATGTTCGTTGTACTTTATTTTATAAACCCATTTTAGCCCGATAACCTTTTTCCCTTCAGGCAAATCAACGAGCTCCCAAGTTTTATTTTTCTCAATGGTGGACATCTCTTCGTTCATGGCCTTTGTCCAGCATTGCTCATTTGATGCCTCTTCAAATGATTGAGGCTCAGCAGAAAATAATCCAAACTCACATGATTCATATATTTCAGTGAGAGCGCGAGTCTTCCTTGGTGGACTTTCTTCATCAGCTTCTTCATTTTGAGAGACACCAATTTGAGTTTGAGATGCCACTGGATCCTCCAAAAACATGGGCTCCAAAGCTTGCTTTTGATTCCAATCCCATGCTGCTTCTTCATCAAATATGACATCTCGAGACACAATTATTTTATTCACAACAGGATCAAGCAGACGGTAACCTTTGGATTCGTCGCTGTACCCGACAAAGACAAGTTTTTGTCCCTTTTCATCAAACTTCTCACGATTCTGAGATGAAGTAAGAGCATAAACAATACTGCCAAAAACTTTTAGATGATTGATTCTTGGCTTTCGGTCATGCCACGCCTCGTATGGAGTTTTATTCCGAACAGCTTTTGTTGGGGATCTATTGAGAATATACACAGCCGTGTGAACAGCTTCTGCCCAATATTGATTTGGAACTCCTTTTCCTTTCAACATACTCCTTGCCATCTCCACAATCGTGCGATTTTTCCTTTCGGAAACTCCATTTTGCTGCTTCTGCTCACTGTCAGCTGCCTCCTTATTCCATTAGTCTTGCAATACTCCATAAATGGTGTGTAGAGAAACTCTCCTCCACGATCGGTTCTCAAGGTCTTGATAGAATGACCACTTTCCTTCTCCACAAGAGATTTGAATTGCAAGAAGGTGGAAAAAGCTTCTGACTTTTGGTTGAGAAAATAGACCCACATCATCCTTGTATAATCATCGACAAAGAAAATAAAATACCTCTTGTTTCCAGGAGTTGGAGTTTGTGTAGGTCCACAGATATCTGAATGAACCAACTCCAATGGTGCCTTCGCTCGCCAAGATGTTTCAGGAAATGGGAGCCTGTGCATTTTTCCAAATATGCAACCTTCACAAATTTTGTTAGATTTCTGGATATCAGGAAGTCCAACCACCATATTCTTTGTCTTCAACAAGTGTAATCCACCATTATTTAAATGGCCATATCTCAAGTGCCATAGATGTGATAAATCTGAAGTATCCACTTTAAAAGCATTATTTAAATGTACTGGCATCATGAGAGGGAATACCTTATTCTTCATTTCAGCATATGCGATAACCACATTTTTCCCTTTATCCAGAATCTCACATTTTTCTTCATCAAAAAGAACCGAGAACCCCTTTTGCATCAACTGACCAACACTTAGCAGGTTGTGAGAAAGATTTGGTACATAAAGGACTTCAGTGATGAGTTTCCTGTCACCATTCTTAGTTTGAATAGAAATGGTTCCTTTCCCTTCGGCACCTCTCCGTGATCCATCTCCAAGAATGATTTGAGATGTTATATTCGGATTTAGATCGACAAAAAGGTCACGATTGCCTGACATGTGGTTGCTGCAGCCGCTGTCAAGATACCATATGATTTCGGATTCACCTTCAGTACCTGTGTAGAAGAGGATTTCATCACTCGGCTGCTCCGTGAACTTCGCATCTTCTGTTTCTTTAGACTTTCCTTTATTCTGGAACCAACAATCTCTTTGAGAGTGATTTGGGATCTTGCATCTCTTGCATCTAAAGAAACAATCTTTAGACTCATGATTTGTCTTTTTGCAAATGATACAACCAGAAGAACTATCATTGACAGTTTGAGTTGCCTTTCCTTTCCAATTTTTATTCTTCTGATTATTACGCCACTTGAAGTTTCCTTTCTTTTGACTTGCCTGCCCTTTGTTAACAAATTCTTGCTTTGATTGAAAGGCCTGCTCAGTCGATGGATTAGCCGAACGATTAATCCTTTGCTCATGTACGAGAAGTGAACCTGTTAACTCATACATGGTCATTGCTGATAAATCCTTTGACTCCTCAATGGCTGCCGCTGCATGATCGAACTTCGGTGGAAGACACCGCAAAATTTTCTCCACAACTCTTTTGTCTTGAATTGTATCGCCACAACTTTTGATTTGGTTCACAATCTCCGAAACTCGAGATGAGAATTCTCGGACTGTCTCTCGATCATCCATTTTGAGATTATCGAAATCTCGCCATAGGGACTGGAGTCTCAAGGCAATCGTTTTTTCGGTCCCTTCGAACTCTTGCTGCAGAATTTCCCACGCATCCTTGGCTGTTGTGACACCAAAGATTCGAGGAAAAATAGATTTGCCAACACCTTGTTGAATGTACCGTAGCGCCATCGCATCCTTTTTTATTCGCTCCTTTTGTGCTTGGGCAGATTCAACCTCAGTGTTAGATGGTTCTTCGTTTTCAATCACGTCCCAGAGGTCCAGTGAGATGAAGAAGGTTTGCATTTGGCTACACCAGTAGTCGTAGTGCTCTCCTTCAAAAATAGGTACCTGACTTGGAGAATATTGAAACAATGATGCTGTGACGGAAGCCATAAGCCAAGATTGGGAACTTATAGCAGGAAAATGAAATTGAGTGTTTGAATAGGGTAAGAACTTATATAGTCAAGGCTCTGATACCAAATTTGTTGGATTTGAAAGCAATGATAGGCAAGATCAAGATGATTTTATTTGACTGAGATATATTTGTGAGTTGCTACAGCACACTCAATTGCTCACTGGATACAAACTCTCATCTAGAATTTATACAATGTAAAGGAAAATTCTAGATGGAAATGTAATGACAGTCAAATACAATTCAATGCTTATTTATTTAGGATGACTTTATTTTTCCAAAGCTAAGAACTTGACTCTCATACTTCCAAGATGCAAATTACTCCAACTTTTAACAGCTTCTGGATTGTATAGTCAGTTAAACAAAATTGCTAAAATTGATAGTCAGTTGCAACTGGGGACCAGTTTAAATTAGTTATTTTTTGTATTTTTTAACTCGCTGTTGTTCGATCTGTGTAATGTTGATGTGGTGTTTATGTTGGAGTATTAGGCTTCAATTTGAGATGCTTGATTTGAATGAATTTCAGGAGATGGGATGACAAAAGTCATCTGAAAATTCATCAAGGACAAGGTATTAAGTGATAAATGAGTTTCTTTTCTGCATAATCTTCCTTCGTTGCTTCAGGAACTCTTATTACAAATAGATCAAACTGTCTGTGACTGCAAAATGACATTTATGTATTGATTGCAGTTGATTCTGCCTTTTGTGGAGCTGCACATCAGGTACTTCGATCTTGGCCTTCAGCACCGTGATGCCCAGTGGCGTATCTAGAAAAAAATTTAAGCGGGGTCACAAAAATAATAATTTAAATTTAAATATATTAAATATAATATTTAAATTTAAATATATTAAATATAACAATTAAAATATACTACCTCTTACAAATACTCTATACGATCTTTCATACTTTGGAATCGACTAATAACCGCTTCATTCATAACATTGAGGAGAGCTTCTTTCTCTATAGCACAAAATAAGGGAATCGTTGATCAAAAAATCATCACCTATTCGATTTCCCAAATCAGATTTCACATGTTTTTGGGGTCCCCACAAAAATTTAAGCGGGTGCACTAAACTAAGCATAAATATTTTTTACCTTACAACACAAATTTAAGCGGTGTCCCGTGCCCCGGTAAGCGTAACGTACGTCCGCCCCGGTGATGCCACAAATGACAAAGTAGTGAGGGTTGGAATGTTGTGCTTTCTTTGTATATTGAATAATTTTCTTGATATTATTGAAGATAAAGTGGCAATTAAGTGTGCAACGATCATTCCAGGTAAAGAGAAGATTTAGAAGTTCATGTAATTCAGTGACTTTATTATATGTGGAAAATTGTTATCACAAGATTCTATATGAACCTATGAAGTTATTTTTGGATTGGAATCCTAATCATATGCATCATTCTAAACACGAGCTATAGCCCCAACACTTGCTCACTCAAACAAAACAATTCAAATTGCATGATATCTCAATACATCATCCTTTTTAGCATTCACTTCAGACGAGGGGCATCGCCCGTCCAAAACGAAGACTAGTTAATAAGATTATTTAATTAATCGGATTCAAACGATTCATATACATATATTTAATTAATCCATGCAAGTCTATAAGATTATTTAATTAATCATAATTAATAATTTAATTATGAATTAATTAATCGAATTGTTACACTATAAAAATCGGAGTTGTGAATAACATTTTTATGGTAAGTTGCAGACCAATAATAAAAACAAACAAATAAAAAATGAAAAACACAGTTGTTACAAATGTGAATACATTTGTTTACCCAAAAAAAAAAAGGTGAATACATTATATAGTAGTTACAAGAGTTGCTATGGCCCGCTGCAATCCAAATTCATTTCACATAGAGACTGCATAAATACTTCTACTACTATTAATAATGGATTAATTAGTGTCAAAATTTGTCGTTCTATGGTGGAGTACTCGGCGGATGTATACTCCACTATATTGAACCTCGTATTTATATAATCTATTGCCAATACTAATTAAATTAGTCCTCATTATTGTCCTCATTAATTGCAGACCAATGGAGTATAATAAAAAAAAAAAAAAAAAAAAAAAAGGCACGGTTGTTACAAATGTGTATACATTTTATAATTTCCATGCAGACTTTATCTATACCCACGTGCAATCCAAATCATTTCACATGCAGACTTTATAATATTGTACTACTAATAATATATTATTATATGGGAATAAATGCCCAATTAGTCTTTTTTATTTCAACTTTTTCCAAATCAGTCATTTATATATTTTTCATTCCAATTAGTCATCTACATTTCACCTTAATGTCCAATTTAGTCATTTTTTATAAAATAATCTCCACTTACCAATCATTAATACTCATATTAAGTTGGCCACCCACCTTTCAAACATTTTCATTTTAGCCCCAAAACTTTAAATATTGGTTTTTATTGATCCATTCATCAAAAAATACCCAACATACTTCCGTAATAAAGTTAAACCGAAGAACATCGTACCTTGGGTTTTACAGCCTTGTTGCCGGGTTTTCCTAGCTCTGGGATTTTACGAACTCCCTCCAACCACACAACCACAGTCAATGGTTCACCACTTCTGGGTTCCTTCAGCAACAATCAGCACAGTCTTATTTCTTTTCTTACCTTATGACGTAGCGAGGTTTGGGGCAAAAGATCGAGTTTAATTCTAATTTCGGAAGATTATAGATATAGGAAGCATGGATTTTATTGAAGAAATATTAAATATATTACAGAATTATTTTTATCCTAATGGAGAAGACGGACACTTAGATCCTCATACAAGATGATGCTTGACTCTGGGGGACTGACCCCCTGAAAAACAAATACATTAAGAAAATTTTGCAGAAAGAAAATACAACTTATTATTTTGAAGAGTTGGGAGGATTTTCTTATGCCTTCCATCTGCTTCAATCTCCTCCATTTATAGGCGTCCGCGGACTTCAACCATGGACTCCAAACAAACTCTAATTTCTTATGACGAATGCAGTGACGTCACTTGCTTTGGATTCCAGCCTACATTATTATTCTGCCAGAATTATTGCTAGTGGGTTCCTTTGTCAACTTTTCACATGCCCTGCCAACTGTCCCTCTTTACTTTGCCGGCCATTTATTGTGAGGTATTGCCGACACCTCTTTATCTCTTACATCCAGTTATTTTCACTTTGGCTTGTGAACAATTTTTGGACGTTTTTTCCCTTTATCTTGATCAGATCCGGTTTTCTTTTGTGTTACCCTAATCTTCGTGCCAAATAGGGGTTTTTCCTGTTCAGCGCAATATGGGCATATGTGATTGTCCCATTGGTCAACATGCATCATATTGCATGTATTTTTCCTGGTAGACTCAGTTGCTGGCAACTTATTTTCCCAAATGAGTAATCTCTTCTTTTCGAAAGATATTTCCGCCAACTCTGTGCTTTTTTCTATTAAAGAATTAACTAGGAACGATCCATTTAAATTATTTGAAAGATTTTAAATGGATATTTAACCTTCTCCATCTCTGTGAGACAGACCCATAATCTCCATGCTCGTCTGGTGGAGATCTCATCTTCACTGATGGAAGATACCAATGGTGTCTTTTCCTCTATTGACTTTACTCTGTTTAAGGCCATCATATCAGGTCTTTGTAATTTAATAAAATGAAAGACTGGATAGGAACCATTCCCAATAATTTCTGGTACTACAGATATGAACTTAAGTTCCAGAATATCTCCTCTTTGCAGGTGCGGGTTGTTTTGCCATGACTCATGCACTGCGCCACTTATCCATCCTGGAAGTTTTTCTATCTCCGGAAATCCTGGTGATGTAGTATGAACAAATGCCAATGCTCCAAAATCATATCACTTTCGAACCTCTTCTAACTTCGATTCCTCGAGCATCCAAACAATGTTGTATTTCCCTTATGTCTCGATTACTGTCTTACTGGGGTTAATTCCCCTCTTGGAAACCAGTTGTTCCCATTTTCCTTGGTAGTCCACCCAAGCTGTAGAAATGACATTTTCTTCTAAAATAACCTTAGAGGTGTCTGTCATTGGCCTAAGATTAATTTCCTCATCTTTTACCCCAGAGGCTGTGGGTTGACTTGAGCTTTCGGAGACGTGAATTTTCTCTTACTCAACATTTTTCCGGTATCCAACAATGGTTCTTTTGAAGCAGTGCTTGAATCTGCTTCTTCGTATGCGACCACTTTTGTTTGCTGGGCACGCTTCTCTTTGTTAACCCGGGAAGCTGACGCCTTCCTCATTGGCTCGAGTACTGATTCCCATAGCATTTTCATTGCTATGTGGGAGGTTTATGTATCATTGCGGACCATGTCCACATCGCTCTGTTGTATTTGATCAGCTGTTCTTGCATTGATATCCAGCTGCCCAAAATGCTTTGATAGCTCCTTTAGGTATACTCTGAGGTGCCTGAATCTCGTAATAATGGAATCATCTTAAAATGCTTCCATCTCTTGTCAAGAAATCTGCAAGAAAATTTTCATGAGATTTTATAACACCAATATCATAAGTATAATATTGACATTTAGCTTGTCATCTGATAATACGAGCTTTTTTTCAATTTTTTTATTCAAGTTTATTTTTTAAAAAAGCTCCAACATTAGTATTATCAACCTTTAATACAAATTTCTTTGCAAGTAAGAATAAAGACCATTTTTTAAATATTTTCTATACTGCAAAGAATTCCTTTTCGTTAATATGCCAAAGTTTCGCTTGTTTAGTGAACAACACTCATATATATCTGCAGGGTTCTTGCCGTATAGTTATTTTTCTCATAAGCACTCCTGCCCATCGAAAATCATTGGCGTCTGTATAGACTACCAACTCATCCTCATCTTGAGGTATCGCGAGTTTTGACAAGCTGTTACAAACTTGCTTTAGTTCATGAATTCTCTGTGTATGAATTTTCTTCCCAAAGTTTGGCTTGTTGGTCAGTGAACAGCCCTCCTGTATATCTACAGGGTTCTTGCCCCGTAGTTGTTTTTCTCATGAGCACTCCTGCCCATCGAAAATCATTGGCGTCTGTATAGACAGACATAAACTCTAGATAATCTATGAATGGATTATCCATTTTTCTTTGGAATATCTGAGGGGCATTAGAAAGCCCCATGGGCATAACATTCCAAATATATTGCCCTTGTGGGGTGGAGAATGTTGTAAATTTCTTTGACTCATTTTTCATCTTAATATGATAGAAACCAGATTTGCAATCAAATTTACAAAACACTTTAGCACTTTTGATGCAATCAATTAAGTTCTCTACTCGGAATATAATAACCATCAAATTGTATTATTTTATTAATACCTTGATAATTTATTACCAACCTGGGTTTACCTCTTTTTATTTCACCATGGTTTCTTACCAAGAATCAAGTGCTGCTATAAGCTGATACTCCCGGCTCGATAAGTTTAAGATCTATATGCTTCTTGATAATTTATTGCATATCTTTCTTATCCTGCATATTCATTAAGATGGGTTCATATCGAACATACTTATATTTATATTATTCTTTTACTTGTAAAGTAGCTTTGATCTTGTTTTTATCCCACCATTCCAGTAAAATTTCTCTGGATAAGCCTTTTGACATTTTCGAGGGACAATTTAGTTTCACCATCAATGTCTAATGAAGTTATATTTAATGACTTCATTTCCTGCATTGCTTCTTTGAGGTTTATAATTTCCTCAATAGATGCCTCATCAAATCCTTGTTGTCTAAAAGACAACAAATCCTTACCAAACTTTCTTTTATCCTGCATTTTTGGATGGGTTGGTTTGGCATCATTATCACCACGTTTGTTACGAAATGTTATAGGCATTATTTTGTTGAATACATTTTCCCTGCGCAACACTTGTATCTCATTTCCACAACTTGTGGTAAATACTAACAAATTTCTTTTGTTATCTTGATCATATTTTATAAAGGTTTGTATGAAATTATTTCCTAACAAAATATCTACTCCTGTATCATGAAAGTAAATAGGAGTTGTTTTGGGAAAAATCTCTTCCTGATTGGTAATGATTCCATAGCTTCGCTAGGGAAAACTCCTATTTTGCTATGCAAATTCCTGTCTTGAATCAATATAAGCTGCAAAATATTATGAGTTATATTGTTCATGTATTATCCCTGCTAAGATATAAATGAAAAATTAATTTGTCATTTAATTCTGATGGTATGACCCTTCATATTAAATTCTATTCCATTATCTTTCCTTACCCATGATTTATGACTTTCGAGAAAACTCAATCCCAAAGTCATAATCCCGTTGTCTTTTTAGGCGGTGCCTAAGACTCTGATTTCGTGTCCTGCAATTTCAATTGTTTCTTCATAGGTTCCAATTGATGGCTGCTGCAGGTAGTATAAGTCATCACATGGAAAAATATTAATCTTTTCAGTGATGTCAAATATAACTCGTATATATTTTCATCCTTCAGGGCATTTAATCTTTATATTTTCTACCCCAATGGACTGAGGAGTTAGATCTTTGATGAATTCCTTTCCTTTATATGTCATAATTCTGTCTCCAAAAAAGACATACGGCTTGCATACCAAATTCTAGCACTTGTTGATCTGTCTAGCACTTGGTGCATTGAATAATTTGCATATTTATTTTCTAAATTTTAATTCATAAGAGTATTTTCTTATATTTTCCTAATTTAATTTTGAAATATCTACGTCGTTGTGAAATTTCTAATTTTTCAAGTTTTTAGAGTGAATCAATATTAATAATCAATTATAGTCGTGAGTAGAAAGCCTTTTCTCCTTTATGTTTATGGTATAAAATTGTTTTAAGCATTAAATTGTAATATCAAATTATTGGTAGTGGCATGTTGTCTATTGCTCGATTGTTGTACAATGTATATATGTAATCATGTGATGCTTAAAATAATTTAAAGAGCTTGGGGAATGCAATTGACATAACATAATAAAGTTGAACAATTTTATTTGTTAAGTTCAATTTTTTTATTCACATTCTCGCCCATTGAGTGGGGGTCGGGTTAATCTATGTCTATCTATATAATATATAAAAACAATATCCTTATGAACAGTAACATATTCTTATGAACAGTAACCTATCAATTCTCTCTCACAAAAATCCCCTTATGAACAGTAACCTACCTATTTCCCCAACATTCACTTTCTGCACGCAATCCAATACATATTTCTAATGATAAATAACTCATCAATAACTCAAAATGCGTACAAGAAAAAATTCTAAATATTTGATATTTTAAAACTACATGATCTGACGAATCTAATGAGATTCCACTTGACTATGTTTTTTTTCTTATATAGATGTTATATAAGCATTAGTAAAAGTTGAATAATAAATAGTAGCAATAAAAGGAATTGACTTTTGCTATTGTTTATTATTCAAAGTTGAATAATAAACAATAGCAAAAGTCAATTCCTTTTAACTATAAAAATGAAGGTATTATATATTAAAAAAATATATTGCACTTTCAAAATATAGGAGAACAGTTTACCGAAAAAAATATAGAAGAATCAAATTTGAGCGAAATGCACGTTAGATAATTTAATTTCATTAATTATTATAGATAAAGAGTACTATCAAATAAAAGATGTAACAAAAACTTTATGGATTGATAGTTGAATAATAAACATTAGCAAAAATCAATCCCTTTTCACTATAGAAATGAAGGAATTATATATATATATATAAAAAAAAAACTTAATGCACTTTCAAAATATAGGCGAACCAAATTCGAGCGAAATTCACATTAGATAATTTAATTTCATTAATTATTATAGATAAAGAATACTACCAAATAAAGGATGTAACAAAAACTTTATGGGTTGATATTATATTTATTCTTTAAATATAATTTCAATATTTGTTATTATTCTTAACCAATACTCTATTAATTGAAATTATAGTTAAAGACTATATTGTAAATTATTAATAAGTGCTTTATAAATTGATATCATATTCATTAATGAATATCAAATATTTATATTAGATAAATTAAATAAATTACATAAATTATAATACGACAATAAGTTGATAAAAATATATTCATTTTAATTTGTCAATGGATTCATTACAAGAGTATTTCTTATATGTTTTCTAATTTAATTTGGAAATATCTACATCTTTATAAAATTTCGTATCTCAACACTTTATGGTAAATCAATATCAATAATCAATTATCGAGTATAATACGATTTCACGTACTTTCTTTGCCAATGTATGACATTAGAGTCATGAGTAGAAAGGTGTTTATCTTTGTTTTTTCATTTTTTTTTGGTCCTTTCAACTATTGTTTGTAGTATAAGTATTTTTTTAAATACTAAATTGTAATATATAAATATTGGTAATGTCATATGTTAGTCGATTTTTATGCAATGTATAAATATACTCATGTAATGCTTAAAATAATTTAAGGAGGTTGGGGGAATGTAAGCGACATAATAAAATTGTTCAATTTTATTTGTTAAATTAGATAATTTTATTCATATTTTCCATAATTTCCGCTGGGGAAAAACTAGTAGTAGTAATAATAAAATTAATAAAAGGGAAAGTTGTTACAAATGTGAATACATTTTATAGATACAAGAGTTGCTACGGCCAGCTGCCATCCAAATTCATTTCAGATAGAGATTGCATAAATACTACAATTAATATGCACGGATTAATTAGTGTCAAAATTTGTCGTTTTATAATAATAAAAAGGGCAAAGTTGTTACAAATGTGAATACATTTTATAGATAGTACAAGAGTTGCTACGGCCAGCTGCCATCCAAATTCATTTCAGATAGAGACTGCATAAATACTACAACTAATATGCACGGATTAATTAGTGTCAAAATTTGTCGTTTTATAATAATAATAAAAGGGTAAAGTTGTTACAAATGTGAATACATTTTATAGATAGTACAAGAGTTGCTACGGCCAGCTGCCATCCAAATTCATTTCAGATAGAGACTGCATAAATACTATACAACTAATATGCACGGATTAATTAGTGTCAAAATTTGTCGTTTTATGGTGGAATACTCCGCGGATGTATACTCCACTATATGGAACCTCGTAAATAATATGAAGGGTGTAGATTTGACTTTTGTTAAATCCAATCTATCACTAAATTAAACCTTTGGTAAATGTGGGTTAGACTAGATTAACCTTGTTTCCAATTTTTTTTTTCTTTTTTTTTCCCCCAACTATTAACTCCATTATATCGTTCGCAACTGAATACTTCCATACTTCCATTGCAAATTTCTCGCATTTTGCGTTGAGTGAATTTTTTTCGGAACTCAAATCCGTCTCCATGACCAAATTACTGTATTTTTTCCGTCACAAAATCTAACCTTTTTCTATAGTGATCATAAATGATTCGGTTGTAAAAAATTTAGTGTAAAGATTATCATTTGGTGTTCATAATTATATTTTAAAGTGCTATCATTACCATTTACTTTAAAAAGGTACTAAAATCATATTTTAAACAGACTGTCTTTAATGATAGTCCACGTCAACAATGAAATGTCATTAATAGGCTTAAGATTTGAATGTTTTATCAATAATATATTTAATATGGTCTGATTGAGAAATTCCAAATGTGTATGAACTAATTTGGCATTAGAAATGAGCTATGTGACCAAGTGAGTACTCCCTCCATCTCATTTAATATGTCTTATTTCATTTCTCCATACAATCCAATGCATATTTTTAATCGTCAATATCTCAAAATACGTACAACAAAAATTATATAAAATATATATATTCTAAAACTACATGATTCTAGGATTCTAACGAGAACCAACTCGACTATGTTTTTCAAATATATATTTGCAATAACGTTGAGTCAAAATTAAACAATGAATAGTATCAAAAAGTCAAATCAGACAACTAAAGTGGGACGAAGGGAATATTACATTTCGCTCTACTCGTCATTAGTGAACTGAAGGACTAAACAGGTCGTTATTAGTACACTTACATGACCAATTGAGTAAATGAGAAAGTATATGAACGAAATTGGTATAAAGCTTAAATTACAAGACTAAATGAATATGTATCCCTTACCATTTTTCATATTCCAATATGGATATAAAGAGATATAAAAGAGAGTTAGATCGAGGGCGTTTATTTATTTATCCTAAAACATGGTGAAGAAGTGAGGAAAAGTTAATCTCTTTTTCTAGAAATCGAGCCTTTCGGTCAACCCTCATATATGGTCTTGCTACATAGTGTATAGTATAATATAAGCAACCCCAAAGGATTAACTAGGTAGACAAGCTACCGTTTTGCCAAACCACCCATTCTAATCCAAACCGTCCCACCACACTTGTCCTGTTTGACTTTTTTACACTGTTCATTGTTCAGCTTTGAATCAATTTTATCACAAGTATATATTTAGAGAAAAATAGTCGAGTTGGGTCTTGTTAGAATCGTATGATCATGTAGTTTTATAATATATATTTTGCAAAATTTTTCATTGTATATATTTTGAGATATTAATAGTTGAAAAAGTGCATTGACTTGTGTGCAAAAGTGAAACAAAACAAGTTAAATGGGACAAGGGAGTACTATTTACATGAAAGTGTAGAGAGCAATTAAAAGGAATTAAGTAGAGGGGGTGAGGTACAGATTGGAAGGTGGTGGTGCGATGGCGGACGCCGCCGTAAATTTCCTGTTGGGGAGCCTCCAGCATATACTGAAATACCACCTGGATCTCGTAAAAAACGCCAAGGAAGAATTGGAGAATCTGGAAAAGGATTTGCGCCTCTTCAGTGCCTTCCTCAGCGACTCGGCCAAAAAGTGGCGGCAGGATGGCAGTGCCTATCAAGACGTGGTCGGCCAGATACTCGAAGTCGTTTACATGGCCGAGGATGCCCTTGACACCTTTGTCACTGATGCCGCTGTCAATAAAACCAGAAATTACTTTTTCAAAGCTGCAAACAAGCCGTTGCTGCTCCACGAAATCGCTATACAAGTCCAGAAAATTAGCGGACAAGTCAGGGCCATCTACGCCGACAGGACCCAGTTCGCTGCCCTCAATGATACCCTCTCCGCTTCTCAACCACGAGAGGTACGACTACCTACCTACCGAATTTATAGATCTTCATTGAATTCAACATGGTAGTTGTTTGATGTGATTATGTATACTTCATGTTTGCTTGCCATTCTGTGTAAATTCCCTACCTTACATGAAAATTAGTTTTTTTTTGTTTTGTCTTTTTTTTTTTTTGTGTGTGTGTTCGTGGAGCCAAACCCAAGTCACAAAACTACAAAGGGAATAAAGGGCAGGAATAGGGAGCGAGGTGTGAATCGAATCTCAAACTATAAGATTGGAAGTCATGAGACATATATCCACTAGGTCAAGTCTTCATTCCCATAAATAGTGTTGTATATAAATAAAATAAATTACTCCCTCCGTCCCACCCCAAGTGTCTTGTTACTGTTGGGCACGGGAATTAAGGTAGAGTTAGTTTGTGAGTATATGGTGGGGTCCACATAGTTGTTGGAGGGGAATATTATTTCTATTTATAAAAAGAAGACATTTGTAATGGGACATCCAAAAATAGTAAGTAGGACATTTGGAATGGGACAGAGGAAATATATAACAAGCCTTATTATTTAGGCAGAGGGGTAATCAATGAACAGAGCTATTCGAGCAACTTGACTCAGGATTAGGTTCGGAGAAAAACTTTTCACGTACATGAAAAATTCGAATAGAATAGAGTCAAGTATAGTTTAATCAAGTATCCAGCTGTTATCGCCGGAAAAGTGGTTCCTTGATAACAAAAATAGTTTGGTCCATTACGGTCGGCAAGTGTTCCGATAGCCTGGCCATAACTATTGCATATATAATACGGATTGTATTCATATGCCGGTTGTGAATAGCCAAATGAATAGGCCGATTGCTTATAGTCATTGTAATTGTAATACATAATTAACACTAAATTAAACTAAGACAAAAAACTAACAAAGATAAGATAAAGAAAATACGAGTAATTTGATTGATTTTTTGATGATCATTTATTCCGATACACTGCCTATTTATGGCACTCATAAAGCACTTATTTTCTAAATACAAACCTTCCTCCGAAAACCATCCATTCAAGTACTCACCACCAAGGCCGGCTAACAGCATGTTCATGTTGTTCTATTGCATAAGGGCCCCCAATTTTTTGGGACCCTTTTTTATTTATTTATTTTATTAATAAAGTATAATAAAAAAAAATTATTGTTCTTTTTTTTTTTTGAAAAAAAATTCTTTCGGTCCAAAATTTGATTCTAAGAATAAAATAAAGTGGACATAGTTTATGAATGTGTTTCTTAAAAATATTAGAAGGATTGTTCTTTTTAAGTAGAAAGTTAATTTTTTTTTTTTGTACGTATATACTTTTATTCATTTGTAAAGAACTACGGACGGTAAGATGGAAACTTTTGGATTAATTTTCTACATTTTAATTTTTTTTATTATAGTATTAGTTTTACAAATAACTTAAAAATTTATAATTAATTTATTAGATTTAATAAGGGGCCCTAAAAATTTTATTGGAACAAGGCCACCGAAAGTGATTAAACGGCCTGCAGCCCTGCTTACCACCCATTACTACAATGTGATAACCAACTCACTAATAATATAATACCGCCTGTACTAAAATATGTAATATTATTACTGTATTAACACCAGCGTAAAGATACATCGAGTTTTTTTTTTTTTTTTTTTGCTTGACAGCCAATGAAAGCTAGGAAAATGATATTCATGAAGTTGAGTGCGACTTTTTTTTTAAGGAAAAACTTTAGTATATTTATATTTTTGAAACTTCCTTTATTTTTATTCTATTATTTGTCCACTTTTCATTTTAAGATTCTTATTAAGAAATAATCTTTTTCCGCCTACTTTCCAAACTACTTTACTGAATTACATACATACTACATATAATAGCCCAGAAAGGAAAACTAAAGAACTAAAAAAAATAGAGACACGGAGTATATTTTATGTTATTAGTCAACCTACAAATCCTTAATTATTTTTTTTTTAGTGTTTATTTCGTTTTGCTCCATTAGAATATAATATATTATTTCTTACTAAGTTTGGCTATAAGTAATTCAACAATAACTAACTCAATCAGTGGCGGTTTAGAGGGTTACAGGGGGTCAGCTGACCCCCTGAGTTTTCAAAAAAAGTTTTTTTTTTTTTAAATATTTTATATAAATAATTACTTTGTTAAAATGTGTTATATTTAAGTTCTTTTGTTGATTTGTGTTGGAGAATGTATGTCGTACTAGCTTGGGAGTATATGTTTGAACATCATTATTTTAATATAGTCTACTAAAATTACTTTACTTTTAGTAATGCATAGTATTAGCTATGTTAACGTTTAGTAAATTCTAAGAGCAAATAATAGTTGTTTTATAGTATGTAATAATAAAGACCAAATCCTATTTCAATTTTCTAATGCTTGAGTATAATCTATATCTTTGATAACCCTACATTATAGGTCTAAGTTGACCTAAATAGGCCGCACTTTAAGTCATTTACAAGTAAATCATGTTAATTTTTTTTTAAAAAAAAACATATGTCCTAATATAACATATTTACATATTTGAAAAAAACTTATAAATATTTTAAAAACTTATACGTATAAGATTAAATTAATAGTTTCTTCTACATAAAATAATAATAATAATACGAAATATTCCTATACAATAAGCATACTGATAGGTAATTTATAAAGTCTGGTTTTGACATCTTTAGAGAAATACGCTTTTAAAATTACTAGCTTTGCCTTTGTATAAAAAAAGGCTTGCCCTAGCTTCAAGAAATTAGAGTCAAAATTAGACAATGAATAGTGCCAAAAAGTCCAACGAACAATTATAACGAGATGGAGGAAGCACAAGGGTGGTTTAATTATTTTAAGTGGTGAAGACATGTTAAATGATTCACTATTATTTTATGTTGAAAAAAAAAACTTAATGAAATAGATGTAGATTCAGTTATGAATTTTTTTCAAGAAATATGAAGGCAATTGTGGATTTTTTTTTAAAAGTTTGCACACCCTCACTTCGAATCCTGAAATCGCCACTTAACTCAATACAATAGTATTAAATTACATCAAGAGGATATCAGGGAGTTAGCGGATTCGGAAATAGAATTGCGAGAGAATCTACTAACGGATCGGCTCTATCTCAAACATGCCATGTCTGCTAGTCATGATTTTAAAATTCAAAATTAACATACAAATGCAATAATAAATAAAACTAAAACTTAAAAAAAGAAAAGAAAAAAAGGTCGATCTCGATCAAATACTACTTGACTCAAGCTGGAGCAGTGGAGCTTGAACTCAAGTATCGCCATATAAAATGGTTGGGGAACCTCCAGCATCTGCTGAAATACCACCTGGATCTCATAAAAAAACGCCAAGGAACAACTGGAGAATCTGGTATACGATATCCGCCATAAAAGACCTTCCTCAAAGATGTGTCCCCACTTGGTTCAATTTGCATGCGCCCCTCCCTGGCCTAGTGTGATTTTATCAGTAAATTCGATTAACTTGAAAATATTAGAAAGATGGAGTTTATGTGGTTCTTATTATTAACTAACCCATGCTATCTCAATGTCCCTTTAGTTGATATGGTTCATATTTAGCTTACATCAATCTAACTTTCTAAATTGCCAAACAGGCCCCCATGTTGATTCGAGATAATGTGGTGGGATTTGACGAAGAGGTTTTAACCATAACAAGATACTTGAACGAACCTACACCTGATCTTGATGTGATTTCGGTGATTGGTATGCCTGGGCTTGGAAAGACAACACTGGCTTGGAAGATATTCCGCGATGAGAAGGTCCAATATGAGTTCCCCACCCGCATTTGGGTTAATGTTTCTCAGGAGTTCACAATGAAGGATATCTGTCTCGCTATTTTGAACGGTTTCACCAGCACAAGCTCTCAAGAAGACAAATCTGAGACGGAGTTGTGCCCAATAGTTTATGACTATCTGCAGACCGGAAAATTTTTAATCGTGCTAGATGATGTGTGGTCAACTCAAGATTGGGATAGAATCAAGAGTGTCTTGCCAAAGACCAATAATGCTGGTAAAGTTCTGATTACAAGCTGTAACCAGGGAGTTGCTCAGTATGCGAATCCCCGAAGAGAACCGCACAACTTGAAGTTCTTGACTCGAGAAGAGGGTTGGTTGCTGCTCCAGTATGAGGTTTTCGGTAGGCCCGAGGAGTGTCCTCCTAAATTGAAATATCTCGGAAACCTCATTGTTAAGGAGTGCGAAGGGTTGCCTCTAGCGATTGTGATTATTGGTGGTATTCTTGTTGATAACTTCTGCAAATCAGATCCTATTAGTATCAAGATAGCTGCATGGGAAAGAGTATCGACGAGTGTGAAGGCATATCTAAAAGAGGATCCAGCAAGACGCATGGAGAAAATTATTGCTTTGAGTTACGACAAATTGCCTTACCACTTGAGAGCGTGCTTTCTATATCTCGGGATGTTCCCTGAAGACTATGAGATCCCAGTGTGGAAATTAACACGGATGTGGATTGCAGAAGGGTTTATACAGCAAGACGCCGAAAGGAGCATGGAGGATGTCGCGGAAGACTATTTGAATGACCTTATTAACAGGAATTTAGTGCGAGTAGACAAGAGGAGAAACGATGGAAGAGTTAAATCGTGTCGCATCCATGATATGCTGCGTGATTTTTGCAAGACTGAAGCGAGAAAGGATAACTTCCTAGTGGAAATGAAATGTAATGCTCAAGGCGGCTTTGGGCAGCTGATGCCTGAAGTACCAAAGTGTCGACGTATTTGTATCCATTCTAACGTTGTGAATTTTATTTCCTTGAAGCCTGTAAGCACTCGTGTTCGTTCTTTGGTTTGCTTCTCCAAAGAGGAACTAACCCTGCAACCAGAAAACACTTCAGCCATCCCTGCAGGTTTTAAGATGCTTAGAGTTATGGAGGCCAAGCCCATCAAAATCAAAAAAATCCCAAGTGAGATGTACCACTTGGTGCACTTGCGGTATCTTACTCTGTCCTTCTCTTTAGGAGTTCTTCCTGGGGCGTTCGACAAGCTTTGGAACTTGGAAACTCTGATTGTTGAAACATCGGCACGTACTCTTGCAATCAAAGCTGACATTTGGAAGATGAGTCAGTTATGTTATATAAAGACGAATGCTTCTGCTATTTTACCCAAAGTAGCGAAAAGCAGCAAAGAAGGTGAAAAGCTCCAAACACTTGGTACAATTTCACCTCAAAGTTGCACAAAAGAAGCTTTTGATAGGGCACACAATTTGAAGAAATTGGGCATTCGGGGAAAGCTATCCACACTGCTTGACGAATCGTTTAACAATTTAGAGAAATTACAGAGTCTCGAAAAGCTGAAGCTTCTAAATGATGTGTTCCCTTACCCAGCATCCGATGGCCAGCTCCGTCGCCTTCCTCCAACATACCTATTTCCACAAAAGCTAAAGAGCCTGACTTTGTCGGAGACTTTCCTCGTATGGGAGGATCATATGCACATCTTAGGAGCTTTGGAGAACCTCAAGGTGTTAAAGTTGAAAGATAATGCATTCATGGGAAAGGAGTGGAAGGCAGAAGATGGAGATTTCCGTTGTCTGGAAGTGTTGCACATAGGGCGCACTGACTTATGTTTCTGGAAGGCTTCACACAATCATTATCCGAATCTTAAACGCCTTGAGTTGCATAACTGCCAGGGACTTGAAAATGTTCCAATCGGTCTGGCTGATATTCCAAGCTTCCATGTTCTACAGTTGTACCGTTGTATAACTGCAGCAGCCTCAGCCACTAAAATTTTTGAAGCTAAGAAAGCGAAACTGGGAGAGCAGAGCGTTAAAGATGTTGCCTTCAATCTCTCCATTTTTCCTCCACCGATTCAGACTTAAATCGGTACGTAATACTTTTTGATAATTATTAAGTAGCTGTGATTTGTATTCCCTAGTCTGAACATTTCCTGAAATATTATTACTGCAACATCCTTTATTTCTTACCACAGTTTCTTTTATTCAACTATAATATCCTGGAAACCTTTAGCAAATAAATATATTGCTTTGTGTTGCCTGTTATCATCATTTCACCCGCTAGTTTTAGAAACTAAAACTGTCTAAATCTAAGTAGAGAGTTTATGCTGGTATTTTGTTTATTACGGAAAAATATACTATATAGTCTTTTTTGTTTACCAAAAATTCAAAATATTCATTTATCTATTTTTCGCCCCTATTAGTCCTCTACATTTAATTTATAACTAATATTCAAAATAGTCCTTTTTATAATATTTATATATTAATTATAAAGTTAAACATATTCTTAATTAATTTTTATATTATGTGTAATTAAATTTTAAACAGTGGAAATAATTAAGAAATTAATTAGTTCAAAGAATATATTTAGTATAAAAAGGACTATTTTGGATATTAGTCGTAAACGTAAAGGACTAATAAGGATGAAACATAGATAAATAACTATTTTAAATTTTTGATAAAGACAAAGGACCATAACATATGGAGTATTTTTCTTGTCTATTACTATACTTCTGAATGGATGCGTCTCGAGCAGATATCTGATTGCTAGATTATACAAATTTTCTATAATTAATGTGCTATCAAGGTTTACTATGAACTATAGCTTATAGAGCTAGCTATGGTTAAGTGTATGCATAATGCAATCCACAACCACACACTTATGACTTATAATCACTTTGTTACCAAGAGCGCTTAGAGTGGTCTATGTGTGCAGACATGTCCCGGCAAAGCTGCCCCATAATAGCGTTTTGGAAGGTATCTGATCAATGGAGATCTCTTCCTCTACCCGACTGGTGAACCCAAAAATGCTGAATTTGTTTGGATTGCTTCCTTGTCCATCATCTTGTTTGTTGTTGTGAACTCTCTAAAATGTCTGTTGTCGTTGTTTGTGAGTCAATAATGCTACATGTTAGCACCGTTCCATGTTGGTTTTGTAACCTTCCATATTTGATTTCTTTTTAATGTCGTGGGATTTCTCCAGTACACTGTTGTTTGTAATGACGTTTTGTTGAAGTTTAATAATGTTTGGTGATCGCGTCACGTCATCACCAACGACTTTATCTGATTCTTTTTCTTTTCCTTTTTCCTAGATTCATTTTATTTTATTTTTTTTCTTTTTAAAACGGGATGCCCAACAATTTCGGGGATACCAAGAATATAACGGATGGAGCGCAATGAAGTCCACAATGTTGATAACTTAACCAACTAGTAAAATAAGTGAACTCCCATCAACATGATGCAAGATAATTGGCCACTGTCCAGCGCCGTCCAAACTGAAACAAAAACTTAGCACAATCAGAGAAATGAAGCATCCACCGACGAGAAGGAAACAATTAAAGTGATCCCACACAGCGGAAGCCCAAGGACACAAAATTAAAACTTCATGATGGATTCATTACATCACCACACAATGTACACGGAGAAAAAGCAGATAACCCGCGAGCATGTCTAGTTTCATTAGTGAGGATGGAGTTGTGAGCCGCCAACCTACCAAAAACCCAAACTTTTTCTGGACCCCGATTCTTCCATGCCCACGAACGCAGCCTCTCCCCAGACACCCCATGCTTAGCCAGGATCCATCCATAACCAAATGTAACTGTGTAGAGGCCCGAGCTTGACGTTGTTCAGCACCACCTATCCCGGCCGAGCCAAGAAATGAAGGGAGAGAGGGCCACGCTTGAATGCCTCCTCCAGAATAAGCTCCGGCACCGAATTCCTCAGCTCTGTTGAGTTTGGGAACATTCCAGAAAAACGAACAACAATAACTGTTTTCATTCATAACAGAATCGGATACAGAAGCCAGATTTACAAAATGAGGAAGAAGCACAATAAATACTATGGACTGAATAAACATGAATTGGGCCCAAAAATACAAAAGGCCCAAATAAACAAATAAAGGTCCAAAACTAATAGCCCAATTAATATTCCTTGGGCCTGCATGCTGGATCAGTGGCTTGAATGAATCTTTGGCATCACATTTAGCTTTAACATCCCCGAGCAAGCTGGAGCATTCCAAAGCTTCAGCTTGGAGAAAAATGCCTGAAAGTGTCTCGGAGAACCTTAGTAAATATATCTGCAAGTTGCTGTGAAGAAGGGACATAAATAGGATCAATGTGTTGTTGAAAGTAGTGTCCCTGAGTATCTGACATAGTGGCATCCGATATCAATGTGTTTAGTACGTTCATGATGTATGGCATTCTTTACTGACTGCAACGCTGACATGTTTTCACAATACAAGGGAAATGAAGAGACCAATGACAGATATAACTCCTTGAACAGAGAACCTATCCACAATAACATATTCTTTTTAATGTATCCTAATACCATATTCATGGCAGATTATATGTTTTCTTTGGTTATTTAGTCAGAGACTGAAATCAAATGCTGTTAGCTTCCTGAACACAATCTGCTGATATTGTTGTTCCAAGTTCATGAAATTATGTGTTGTTTTTGGTCATTGGGTTTAATTTTCTGGCTATTATATTCTTTCTTTCGAAAATATGGGGTTTAATTTTCTGGGGATCTCATGGCTTCACAGTTGATTGTTATCAGTTGATCATAATGTATTTTTTCTTTTTCAATTATCATATAAACACAGAAGTAGGGCTGGAAATAGATCAGGCCAGGCCAGGCTTGGCCTTGAACGGCCTAGGCCTTTTTAATTTTATCAAGGCCTGAGCCTGGCCTATAACCTTTGATAGGCCTTGTTTATAGGCCTAAGCCTGGCCTTTTTACTTAAATAGGCCAGGCTTCAAGCTTTTTAAAAATCTATTTAAGCCTATTTAAATATTAAATAAATAATTAATAAATATTAACAATAAATTTATTATTAAATTATAAAAAAAAAATTATATTAAAAAGTTAAACAGGCCGGCCTTATAGGCCAAATAGGCTTTTTTATGAGGCCAGGCCTAGGCCTATTTAGTTAAAAAGACCTTTGAGAATATCTGAACCTAGCCTCTTTCGTAAAAAGGCCAGGCCGTAGGCCCCTGTCGGGCGGCCCGGCCTATTCCCACTCCTACACAGAAGGTGTGAAGACTCTATTAATGCAGATAAAAAAGAAAAAATGAGTTCCATGTTTTGTGGCTCAAATATAGGAACTTGATATTCAGTCAACAGTGTAAGTACCCATTTCGCTAAATTCGAGTAATCTAAGTTTGATTTAATTGGGTAGTTAAGAACTACTGAAGCCCGCACCTTCCAAACCTATATATTCTAAATATGGATACAAATAAATGTGTGGCAAATTAGTATGGGGAACTTATTAATAAATACCTCTCATCCAAACTTTCTTCCTTTTTAGTACCTGCAGGAATTTTTCTTCCTTTTTAGTACCTAGTGTCTTTTTCATGGTGGAGAGAGAGTGTCGGATTGACAAATATGCCCCTGGTTATATTCAATACATTTGTTTTACCAGTTCGGTACATCTTTTCCTGATTTTAGTACTTTATTGCTAAAGTTTAATATTTTTTCTGGATATTTGGTTATATTAACAGTTTTTTTTTTTTAACCAGTATAATTAACTTGCTTTTCTTTTCTTTCTTAGTCTAAGTTTCTTTCCCAGTTTCTTAGTTTTCTGGCCTCTTGATCAAGCCACAAGCTTACATCCATTAGTTCTTCTATGAGACCTTTCCTGTTTAGGATTTGTAGGCATTCTATTTTTGATTTTAATTGTATTCTAATAATTTCTTTTTTAATGCGATATCTTTCAATAGCAATTTTTTCTCTTTTACTAAAATCTCTTATTGTTTTATAAGTCATTTTTAATGTTGATTTTTGATATGATTAATAAAGTTTGTTTTAGAAGTGTTCAACTCCTCTATTTTTGTTTCGAGGTCTGTTGATTGGTAACTAATCACTTCTTCATATCTGTGTATTGAATTACGAATGATATTTATTTCTTCTTCATGGTTTAATCCATATATGAGTTCTTGTACTTCTTCTTCGTCTTCTTTATATTCTTTTAACCTTATAATTGAATCTTTAAGGTCTTTTATTTCTTTTTCTGTTTTCCACATGGTTTCTCTAAGTTTTCCACATTCTGGACAAATATCAAAAAGTATTTGTGCTTCCATTTTTAGTTTTTTCTTGCTAAATGTTCTTCTTGTAATTTTTTCCATATTTTTTCTTCAAGTTCACATGTTATAAAATGGTTTTCACATTTTTCTATATGGTTATCCCTTAATTTTTCTAAAACCTTATATATCCTTGTGTGCTTTTGATAACTGTTTTCTAGAATTTCTATTTCATTTTTTTGAAATTCAACTTCTTTAGTTACTTTCCAGTTTATAATATTTTCAAACAATCTTCGTTCCCTGCAAACCTGGTTTATTTGATTTTGTTTATTCGTCAGTCTGATAAGCCAATTTTCACATTCTTGGCATAAAAAGTATGTTTTCGGGTAAGGTACAATAACAAACCTTGTTTCTGTGTTTTTAAAAGATTCTGTTTTAGGGTTTTCAGCAGTTTTAATCATATTCTCCATTTGTTTTGAAAAAAGATATTAATTACTCCCTCCGTCCCATTTAACTTGTCCTGTTTCACTTTTGCACATAATCCAATGCACTTTTTTATCTGTTAATATCTCAAAATATACACAATGAAAAATTATACAAAATATATATTATAAAACTACGTGATCATACGATTCTAACAAGACCCATCTCGACTATTTTCTGCTAAATATATACTTGCAATTAAATTGAGTCAAAGCTGAACAATGAACAGTGTAAAAAAGTCAAACAGGACAAGTGTAGTGGGACGGAGGGAGTATTTCAAAAGGTTTTAAAACACTGATTTTTTGTACGCGAAAAACTTATATGTCGTGATGTCTTACTAGGTACTTGCCATCTCCTATTGTTCTCTTGGTCGTGTTAAATTTCTGATTATGTGTTATGGGTCCGATTGTCCTTTGTTATGGAAATATTATCATAAACATTAAGTCCGCAATCCTCTTATTACTGTCACTGATGAGATATTTTTCTGGGCCTGTTTCGGGTTTCAAATTCAAATTAGCATTATCCAGACCTAGATCTGAAATGTAAGCAGGGGGTCTAAGGGGCAAATCAAAAGGGACAACAGTAACAAAACACCATTATGTTTAACAAACATCCCTGAATTGTGGTTCCCCTAACGAGTCTTTCTTACAGCTTTTATGGCATAAAGCCTTTTATATTTTTATCTTACTCCCCTAATAGCATATCTCATCAATTAAGTTTTAAAAGGTCACATATTTATGTTTATAACATTATCATCCATACATAGAACAATCATACCATAACATAAATCATAAACTAACCCATACCTTGAGAGAGGAGAGGCTTTCCCGTTCAGACGGGCCCCTGTATTTCAGAAAGTAAAGAAAAGAGGAAGCAATCCACACCGGGTCTTTCTTTACAAACTGAAATTTTATTACTGAAAGGGTTGGGAATACAAGAGAATTAGAGAGAGAAAGAGCTTTCGAGAGTAGCAAGAGTGCAGTCTCAAAAACCTTAGAGAGCTAGAGAGCTAAGAAGTGAGTGTGTGTATTACAAGTGAAGACCATCCCTCTATTTATAGATGGGAATGTCATCTAAGTAATCCACAACAACCAATAAAAACGTGCCAAGTGGCAAAGTTATCCGATAAAGTTCGGATGAAAAATCAAACAACTAGTACAATAATGCAACCATATAATAATGTAGTAAAGAGGGGCCTAGTGCCCATTAACGTGGTTTTCCAATAGTCACATGGCTCTTGTCTGCCTTTTGGTTTTATCCGCCTTGGATTCCTTCTTTCACATGGTTGGTGGTGCTTTTGGCTCCACTAGCATTTTGTTTTCTTCTTGACTTTTTTCTTTTCAGGATTCCTTCCTTCACATGCTGGTATTTATTGTGAATTCCAGCTCATTTCTGCGTGGCTCCCTTAGTACTCTTCATCATTGTGGGGGCCGCCACTTTCTTTTTTCTGATTTTTTATGATTTTATTAGCCTGGAATTTTGCTTCATTTTTCTTTAGTGCTACCAGTGCACTAAACCTTCCATTTTTTCTTGTTGCCATTGCTTCAGCAAAAGTAGGCTTTAATTCCATTTCAAGCTTATGAAGAATTTCTTCTTCACTGAGGTTCTCAAATTTTCCAGTCTGTACTGGACTCATAGTTTTTGGCAAACTACCAGCCATAACCGGAATTAATGTGCTTTTACCATCTACCTGACTAGATGGGCTTAGTTCAATATTTTGGTCCTCAAAGACCTCAGGGTTAGAACTTCCCTGGTTTGGTTCAAAATTATCTGAACTTATGCTTTTTAGCAAAGCATCAGCTATCAACGGACTTGATTCGTCTTTACCGTCTGCCGTTTGAGACGGACTAGATTCAAACTTTTGATCCTTAAAGACCTCAGGAGTTGAATTTTCCTGGTTTTGCTGCATCCAGGCTTTTGCCAATTCTACTGCAGTCATAGAACTGGTGGGTTTGGGTTCTGGACCATAGACTGGTTTTTCTTCTGGCTTTGGTGTTTTCAGTGTAAGGGACACAATTTTTGAGGTCAATTTCTCATTTTGGTTCTGAAGGATTTCAAGTTTCTTGGTGAGGGTTTCAATCTGGGCCTCTGCTTCAAGGGTTTTCATTTTTTGGTTTTCAAAATTCTGTAACCACTCGGCCTTTTGGGCTTCATATTTACAGACTTCCTTGGCCATTTTTTCACAATGGTCACAAAACACAATGTGGGTTTTAGAAGAATGTCCAATTGAATATTGGACTGGGCCTGTAGGATTTTGGGTTTTTGGCCTCAAACCATCAACAATGTTTTTCAAACTTGGGCTTACAAAGAAATCTGGGCCCATTGTGGTTTTTGCAAATTGAATTGCAGACATTATGTCATAAAATCCTTTATGAAGAGGTTTTTCATTATCTTCATTAAGAGGTAAAATATCATTTTTATCATAAATTCCTTTTTTATAACCTTCATAGATTACATAATATAAAAATGGTTTTATGTTATTGAATTTCTGGAAATACATGCTTAAAGCAGAGAGACAAGTAACAATATACCTGCTGTTGTTTTTGTCAAATGATGCTCTCCAGATGTTATCACAAAGGCAGATATGTTCCTCTGTGTAGTTCAACCCTGTGATAGGCCTGTACTTCATGTTATCAAATAAGATTAATTCTACATTATTGCCTGTTTCTGCTCTTTTGCCAAAGCAGATTTTCACTCCTTTTTCTGGGAGTTTATCTTTTTTCTTCCCTTCTGGGATGCTGGTTTTAGAAGGGATTGTGTAATATCCCTCTGGGGTTTTCACCATCCCTGTGGTTTTTACTCCATTTTCATTGCTGATTTTCAAAGAGTTTTTCTGGGAGTTTTCTGCCATTCCTGTAACAATATTATTCAATTCTCAATATTCCAATCCTCCCTGTAAAATTGATCCCATTTTAGTTTATATTTTTCCTCATCATTTTCATCATAATTATCAATTGATTCGTTTTTAAATTCAGTGTCATATAATGGTTTTTCCCTTTCTTTAATCAGAATTCTAGATAGTATATCAGCAATTTTGTTATCTTCTCCTTTAATATGTTCAAATTTTATTTTGTAGCCTTTCTGACTAATAACATCCGTAAAATTCAACCACCTTCTCCTAGACATTGATCTTTTTTCTTGGAGTTGGCTATAAATTTTACTATGGCTTCACAATCAGTTCTTACTGTGAATCCTGGTTTTCCTGTTAAAAACAGTTCAAATTTATCAAGTGCATACTTTATTGCTAATAGTTCTGCATCAATCGAGGAAAGGTTACCCTTTTCTCTGTATTTTCCTGATGCATATTGGCAAATTTCTTCTTTACTTTTAGGTGAGTAGACATCCTTTTTTCGCAAAAGGATAGCTCCCCATCCTTCATGTGATCCATCAGTTTGCACAATAAGATAATCACTATCTTCTGGCAAAACCAATTCTGGAAGTGTTTTTAATGCTTCTTTAATTTTTTGTACATTTTTTATATCTTCTTGATTAAAATATCTTTGACCGTTTTTTCCCAGTTTGTTATATAATGATCCTGTTAATGAGGATAAGTTTTTAATGTATGGTCTAGCACAATTAACCAATCCCAAAAATTGTTGTAATAGTTTTGTATCTTCCATTTTATCAGGAAATTCAATAGTCTTTTTAGCAATATGATCTTGGAGTTTTATTTTTCCTTTTCTAATTTCTGCCCCAAGGAATGCTATTTTAGTTTTATTAATTTCCATCTTTTTCTTTGAGATGATTATTCCATGTTTTTCAAATAGCCTAAACACTGTATCAAGATGACTCATATGTTCAGTACTATTTTTTGAAAATACTAGAATATCATCAATGTATACCAAAACAAATTTTTGGTATGGTTTGAAAATTTTATCCATTTTTTGTTGAAATATAGCTGGTGCATTTTTAGTCCAAATGGCATTACTAACCATTCAAATAAACCTTCTGGACATGTGAATGCAGTCCATTCAACTGACTCAGGATGCATTTTTACTTGCCAGAATCCCGACTTACAGTCAAATTTGCTATATACTTTTGAGTCTTGAATCCTATTTATTAAGACTGTTTTATCTGGTATGTTGTAAGCAAAATCTTTTGTATTGTCATTGAGTCTTTTATAATTAATGACCATTCTTGATTTTCCTCTTACAATTTCAGAATGTTTTCTCACAATAAAAGCTGCAGACCTGTGTCTGGAGTTTGATTCTCTAATTACTTTTAAAATTTTTAATTCATCAATATGCATTTTGAAATCTGCTATATCCAGATTTATAGGATTTATTTCTGCAGTTGAGATTCTTAATTCTGGATTTATTATTTCAAGCTTACATATTGTTCTATCTTTTTCCCAATATTTCTGGATGTTATCTCCAATAATTTGGGATTTTTCTAACCTCTCAATCCATTTTGTTATGGTTTCTTCAGGCTTAAATCTAGTTATACTTATTAATTCTTTCAGTTTTGGAGTTTCAGGAATGTATTCTTCTTCAAACTCTGTAATTTGTATGTTTTCTTTACAAGTTTGTTTACATGCTCCTTTTATTTTGCATTTACAATTTTCAATATCTTTGTCTTTTAAAAGTTTTTTATTTTTTGTTTTTGTATTAGTAGGGGCTCCACCACGCTTCTCTCGCAACTCTGATGTTGTTAAAAGCTTGGTTCCCGCATTACTAATACTAGGTGCAAACATTGCCAAAGTTGCTTTTTCAACAATTTGGATATAATCTTTTGTAATAAATAATCCTCCATTATTTTGTAAGAAGAATTGTAATCCTAAGATTACATCTGCATTTATTACTAAGTCTTTTATATATGAATTATCAGGAACTCCATAGGGTTCTGATATTCCACAATTGGTTTCAAAGAATATTTGTCCACCTGAAATAGGTTGTTTTGTTGTATATGATATTCTTCCATCCATTAATTCTGATTTAATGGGTTTTGCTAAGTTTTTCTGTAGATGTTCTGGGATGAGTTTCTCATTTATTATTATTCTTGTACATCCTGTGTCGATTATTGCATTAGTACGAAATACCAATTCTCTTAATTTAAAGATTATTGGTACCCTTAATGTAGTTAATGATGAAGGATCTTGGCACACAGGTATGTACTCAGGGTTTTGTGCTAACATATACTCTGTACTAGGGTTTTGTTTATCATTAGATTCTTCTTCAGGAACTTCTTTTCCTTTATTTTCCGTATTTTTAGGACTCAACATATTATATTCTTCTAGGATTTCTTCTATGTTTTCTATTCTGGTTTTTAATTCCTTAGGATTCATTATATCTTGTAAATCAAAAAGTTTTCTTTCTATTATATCTATTCTTTTTGTGATGAATGTATAATTATCATCAATTTTTGTTATTGGCATTTCTTCGGGGAATTTAATTTTATAATATTTTAACAAGCATATTTGGCATATTTCTACATGACATATTGTACATTTAGCTCTAAGTTTTCTTGATGGGTAATAAGAGCATTTTATACAAGGTGTAGAATCAGTGCCTACCCTGAAAAGCCAATTATGGTTTTCGCATTCATTAATTTCTCTCATCATATACTCAGTTTCATATGGCATCATATACTCTTTATATGTGATACCATTATATGAGTTTTCATTTGCAAGCATATTAATCAATTCATAGGGATCATCATCCCCTTGTTCTTCTATAACATTTTCTTCCACTGTTACTATGATATATATTGTTTCAGTCTCAGAAACATCTGAGTCTACATCCAATATATCTTGTTGTATACATTCTGTAAGAATTGCTTCTCTTGAATGTTGGTTTTTTCTTTTAGGACATGCTGTTGCCAAATGGCTTTCATCACCACATGTAAAACAAGCAAGTTTCTTTGTATAATTTCTACTAGGATTATATTTTCTGACGTGATGTTTTTGTTTCAAGAAAGGTTTTCTGCTATTTGATTGTTTTATAAAATACTTCTTTCTTGTTATGAATTTGGGTATTTTCCTTAATGGTTCCGGCCTACCATATCGTTGAGGAGTGTATATCCTTTTACAGAATGAATAATCAGTTTTCTTAAGTTGTTTTTGTGCAATTATATTTGTACACTTATCTTTTAATATTTTTACCACATGAACAGCCCTCATACTAATAGTGTATTGTTGGGGATTCTTTTCAACCATTTTATTCCATGTATCTTGAATTTCTTGACCAATTGGTCTTGGTATTTTCATAAATAATTTTTCACCTAACTCTTGGTTAAAAGCACCTCCTGCTAGGCCTGTATAGTAGACATACTCATTCAAGAAGTCTACTGTTCCATATAAGTCATCTAGGTGCATTTGGTCTAGATGGATTAAGGCATCCATTTGTGTTGTTATATGTCCTGAATTACCATCTTCACCCGTTATTAGACTTGATATTTTATTTACAAAGTTATAAGGATTCGGTCCTCTTTCTATTAAGTCTTGATAATCCATTGGATAGTCTCTTTTAAATACTTCCCACATTGACTGTGCGAATTCTCCTAAATAGGTTTCAAGATATCCATACATTGATTCAGCTGTATCATTATAATCATTTTTGTTTTTGATGTAATCAGCTACAACTATGTTTTTCCATTTTGCAATTACTGAGCCCCATTCTTGAGGGCTTACATTTGTTACTTCTAATATTGTTGGGTTATGATAATATCCTCTTTCTAAAGGTTGCCTAATTCCTCTAGGTTTTGTTATCATCCCAGGTTGTATTTTTCCATAAGGATATTCTGGATGAACATGTGTGATTGAGTGTCTAGAATTGTTTCCAGTATAATTAGTTCCAGGTCTCCACTCAGTACCTCTTTGGTATTGGGCAAAGGGAGTTCCAGGGACTCTTGTTATACTGTCTCCTGTATTTTTCATGACAACATCTTTGTTCATGAATTCCTTAGCTGTTTTATTTGTTTTCTCAGAAAGTAAGGAGATATGGTCTCCCATATATTGTTCCATTAATGTATTATCAGAACTTTGTCCTACTTCTGGTGAGTTTTCCTTTAAGAACAGGTGAGCTTCTATATCTGTTTGTTGTTCTTCTTTTATTTGTATTTTTTGTAATCTTTTCTGTACTTCTTTCTCAATAATATCTTCTAAATTATTCTTCCATTCTTTATTTTTTCTTTTCATTTTATCCTTTAATTCTTGTTTTTGTTCATTTAGTTTTGATATTTCTCTTATCATCTCTTCATAATTTTCTATCCAATTCTCAAAATATCCACTATGTTTTGGACATTCTATTAAATGGATCATATGTTTTAACTTATCAGAATATCTTCTATCAAGATCAATTTTACAATCTTGACAATTGTGAGCTAATATTCCTCTGTTTTTGAATTTTTTAGTCAAGGCAGAATGCACATGTTGTGAGAAAACTCTTTCATACCTGTCATGGTATTCTCTTTTATTTAAAGTTTTCGAATTTTCTTGTTTTTAAACAAATATGTTGTATGTCTTTAGCAATCCTTTCCACCTCATCCTCACTAGGGTGGAAGATTTGTTTTCCTTCATATTTTACATAGTTATCCGTTACTGGTTTTTCTACAATAAATCTTTTCATTTGTCTATTCATTTTCCTGACCTTCTTCTTCTGTAAAATCTATTGGTCGTTTTGCAGTTTCATAATCATTAAATCTTACTGACGTTTCTCCTCTGGAGTTAATGAAGTAATTTACATTTTTTGGAGTTAAATTTTTAACATTTGGTTTTTCAAAGAATTTTGATAGATCCCAATTTTTCCCAGCATTTTCTTCCGATGATATTTCAGTTGGTCCTATCATTTTTACCCCTTCACTTCCTATGATACTTACCACGGTTTCGATTTTTGTTTTATGCCTGGTTTGACCATTGTTTGTGATTCTTCCTAAGAAGCCTACACATATCATAAGGTTGTGACCAGTTTCCATTTCTTCATATCCTACAGTTTGAATTCCTATTTGGATATGCTTCATAAAATCTGTTATTTGTATCATGTAATCTGGTGCCAAATAACATACTCCCACATTAGGGTTCATATCAATTTCCATTAATCCTATGATAGCTTGGGTTGGATTGGTCCACCTTGTATCTAGAACAGTCATTAGGACTTTAGTTCCTAAGTTTTTTCTAGTTAAACCTTTTACTCCTATGGAGATTAGTCCCATATGCATGTATTTTTGTCCTTGTTTTTGAAGTCTGATTGCTTCATTATTGCTTATTAATTTTATTAATTTTTTGTCATCTTTTAGACAGCTTATTGGTTCTGTATAATGGTATTTGTAATAACATGTGTTCCAATTAAGGAATCTTTGGTCATACAATAATCTTGGTTCCAATTGGATTAATGTTCTTTTCTTGAAGTTTTCAAATTCAATATCAGGGTCAATTATTTCTTCAATTATTGTTGGCCCTTCTTCAAGTTTGGTTTTTTCTCTGAACATTCTATCTATTAAGGTTTTTTCAAAGTTTGAGCTTTCAATTCTTTGAGAATTATTTCTTTCTACTAGACTGTTTTTGGATTCATTAGTAAGAGAAAATGATTTCCTACTCATTTTTGTAAATATTTTTCGTCTGGTTTTACAACCCAAAAATTTAGTTTTTCTTGTGGTTTAGTTTTCCTTCTAGCTTCTGCAGGTAATTTTGCAATTTGTTCAGCTAGTTGTTTTATTGTATTATCTTCAGGCATTCTAACAGCTTGTATTCTTTCAAGTTTTTCATCTATGCTTTCAATGGCTATTCTTAAAGCAGGGTCTTGATATTTTTTCATGTTTTCCATTTGGACATGTACATCATCAATTTTTTCTTTAATATTTCAGTTGTTACAAGCTCTTTTATTTTCTTGTCAATTAGACTAATATTTGTATTATTCGTTCTATTATGATCTGTTATTTCGCCAATCTTTTTGTGAATATTATTAACATTTAGTTTTACTTCTACTAATTCTTTGTTTAATTCTTTAAATTTATTATTAATTTCTTGTTTAAAGTTTTCTATTGTTTCTTTAACTTCTTTCAAGACTGTTTCCATTATCCTTTAATAATTTTTATGATTTTGTTACACATTTCATTTACATTTTCAATATTGTTTTCAACAATGCTTTTAATTTCCTTTATTTCTTTATCAAGTTTTTCAACCTTGTCTTGTAGTTGTTTTAATTCTTCACTATGATTAGTGATTTTCCTTGGATTTGGGACATCATTAACTAGTTTAGAACTTTCATATTGAAGTGTTGTTATGGTTTTAGATAAGTTTTTCATTCCACTAGATGATTTATCATATTGGGTTGATAAGTACGTTTGGTTTTCTAATATAACTTTAAGATTTGTATTATTTTGTTTTTCTAATAATTCTAACTTATCCAGTTTTGCTTCAATTGATTGAAGACTTCTTTGTATATCCATGTTTTTATTTGCTAATATTTTATTCATGAGTTTTTAAGTGTTGTCTTAAAGCTTCTAACCTTACTATTAGTTTGCAATAATTTTTAAAAGTTCTATTTTTCTTGAGTTTTATTCTTTTGATTTTTATTCTATTTTGTTTACAGATCTTACAATCTTTAGTTTGGTTTTTGAATAGCTTTTTCTTTTCTATGTCAATTATTAAGAATTTTTCGTAATTAATATTTTCATTTAATTTAATCGTATTTTGATTATCTTTTAATCCGTTATTAGCCATAAGCCCTAAAATCGCAACTTATGCTCTGATACCAAATTTTTTAGAGGGGGTGTGTTTTTGGGCACTTTTTAGAGAAGTGTTAAACTCATTTAAATCATTTTTGGACATTATTTTCCTTAATTTGGTGATTTAAGGGTAAAATTGGTATTTTTTGAAAATTTTCTCTCTCCAGGGGTTGAAAGGAATAAAAATTTATGTGGGTATTTTGGAGGAATAAAGTGGTAGTGTTGGGGGTTTTTAAATAATTTTCCCAATTAGTTTCCATTATTTACCTTAAATGTTTCTACAGGTACTTTTATTTAGCCAAATCCTACAGTTTCCTGGAAACAGAGCAGAAGCATATGCTTTGTTCTTATGCTGCTCTCAAGAGGCTTCAGAGTTTTAGTAGTGCCAAAGAGAGCTCAAAGAGAACTCTGAAAAAAATACATAAAATAAATAGAGAAAAAGCACCACAACCCATGCGCGAGCAAATAATACTAGTTGTAAAAATGTCACTAGAAGGTCATTTGCACCACCCTTGTTGTGACTTATTTTGATACTTTGTGTTTGTAGTGGTCTAAAATCAAAAGTAAGCCTATTTTAATACCTCAAGGATTTGGTGAGTACTCAAGGATCTGGTGAGCATTGAATGGATGACTTGAGCATTGAATGGATGATTTTCGTAAAACAGAATTCTGCATAATAAAGGCTGAAACACATATGGCCTATTTTAATATTAATCTTTTGAAGCGATGAACGAATGAGAGATGTCGGAAAGCCCAAGTAATTATAATTCGCACTCATGGGTTCTGTTTTTGTTCCGTGTCGGATCAGCATCGCTATTCATATTTATTTTCGCTATAATAACATAATTTTTATCAATGAATCTAGAAAAAAAAAGAAAAAAAAAAGAAAGAGAGAATCAGATGACATGCCGTTTAAAAAATATTAGTATTAAATTAATATTTGAATTAGCCAAAGATTTGGTTGTTGGTTAAGATTTATTTGTTAGAAAAGGATTGTTTTATGCACCTATAAATTAGGGCATTTTCTATGTAATTATTAGAAGACCAAATTTATCGTGAATAAAATTATTTTTAGTCTTCTCCTTTCTCCTATTCAATTTTTATTTTCCTACATTTGGTATCATAGCCTACGATCTTGAGAGCCTAAATGGAAGTTGATGGTGATGACGACGATGACAGTGATTACCTCCTAACTGTTATCAGCAAGATCATGGAGAAAGTGCTCCAAGGAAAGAAAAAGTGGGAGAGAAGTACTCCTACAAAAGACTCAGGGGAATCGTTAGATCGTCGTGAAAAACAAGGTGGTTGGAGAGAAGTGCTTCAACATGTTGATGAGATGGTGCATCAACAAAGTTCCCGAAGAAAAAGTTGCTGAAGAGAAGTGCGTCAGAATTTGTTTGGTGAGAAGTGCACCAAGATAATCAAGACTTTTTAGAGAGAAGTGCTCCAAAAAAATATGAATTATAATTTTTTTTTCGGTGGAAAAGGAGGGCCGTAGCCATTTTATTCAAATAGAAGATGAGAGTGGGATAAACTCATCGAATCATGGATCAAAAGATCCCGTACAAAATCCGGAGGACGACTAAAATGTTCAACTCCAAAAGGAAAGAGTTTATCACGTAAGAACATATCACAAACTATATTGATCTCCCTTGGGATAGTCATGAACTTTAGATTCCAATCCAAGCTCCTCATGTGTTGAATCTTGGTAAAAATGTCTGAATAGGCTCCAAGACTGATTGCCTCTGAAGTGATCAAGTGAATAGCTTGACTATTATCACTTTCAATCTCAAGGTTTTTTATTCCCATGTCCCATGCCTCTTGGAGTCCAAGCAAGATCCCCCAAGCTTCAGCCTGTAAACTAGGCAGGGAAGTCATCTTCTTGCGAATACCAGAAATCCACTTGCCCTCAGCATCTCTAATAACACCCCCAGCCGAACTGTGGCTAGGGAAAGAACTACCATCACAATTCAACTTGAACCAACCTTTGGGAGGCTTGCTCCAGCTTGAATGGGAAATTCTCCAATGCTTTCGACCATAATGCTTAGAAGTGATGAGAGTGGAGATAAAACTCCTGCTTCTGCTGATAACATGAACATGCAATCTATTCCATTGAGGGTCTACTTGGCTATAGAAGAGCTTACACCTAGCCTTCCAGATATACCACAACCCAATAGCAAAGATAGATGCTTCTAGCTCACTGGTAACCACGCTGAAGTTCTTCTCAATCCAATGCTGGATAGAGTCGTTCCAGGAAGCTTTCCTGAAGAAGCCAAGATGATTCCAAACACAGGTTGATGCTGGGCAGTCCCTAAGGGCATGTACGATGGTTTCCCGTGCACCACAAATCCCACAGCTATCATCATGACTAAGGGATCTTCTGCAGCGTTCCACTCCAGTAAGTATTTTGTTGTGATAACACAGCCAAAGGAAAGTTCTTGGTCGTTGAGGGCATGGCCATCTCCAAATACATTTCCAAAGTTTTGAAGCAGGATTAAGTGTATGAAGATGTTGAGTTAAAGCCTCCCTTGCACTCTGAAACTTTTGACAAATTTCATTAACACGAGTATTTTTCAATAAAATATATCAGGTTTGGATTTATTAAATGGAAAGAGTTATGATTCGTGGGAAAGGGATTAGGGATATATTAAGAGTATCACTCTTTATTACTCAGGTGGGGTGCTTTAATTTCAAATGGCGCTGCAGTCCTCTCATGTCATGAAACTTTTGACAAGTCTCATGATACAACCGGGATAGATTGACCTTCAGCCTGTCACACTGAGGGTCCCCGGCATATGTGCCATGATACTTCTCATGATTTCATGTCATGAGATTACCTACCATGAAACTTTCGGCAGATTCCCACTACATGAGTATTTTCTGAAAAATCACATTTTTATTTACTCGTGTTAAGAAACTGTGCCCCCGAAAGCGCACGGAGTCAAAAATTGCAGTAATTTATAGTAAGTACCGGATCGTTCACTGGAGGATGTGCGATAGAAGCAGGGCCCACGCCATTTACTAAGATTTTCCACTCGGTTACTCGATTCAAGTTTGTGATTTGACTAACAACTACTTGACAGAATTTGAATTAGATCATGAAAGCAATTAAAATAAAGCAGATAAAATTATTCTAGAAAGCGAATTAAATTTAATCTAAGAAAGCAATAAAATTAATCTAAGAAAGCAATAAAATTATCTAAGAAAGCAGATTTAAATTATGACAGAAGGGACAGGAAGAAAAGAATAAAGATTGGACAAGATTCAGATGAAACATAGTTAAACTTCCATTTTGTTACACAGATCTTAGCTTGGGATAATCCGTTCAGTTAGCTAATTCTCATGCTCTCTATACCATGTTCCCTTTAACAGACAGGTACTTACAGTAAGAGTTTACATGTTCTTAAGAAAATAAATTCTAAGATACCACAGACGCATAACCACCCTTGCAATGCATTGCTAAGGTATGTTAATTATCTGTGGTGGACAAGCAACACCTGACAAATCATTTATTGAAGTGTCAAGTACCGTTATCATTCCCCCATGTCACGCCCAAAGATTCTAATTAAGCCCTGAACTATCCCTTAACTCTCAGTCCTAGTAGCAGTTGCACAACTCTCAATACAACCGAGTGACCTCTAAAGAAAGCATTTAAAATCCTATCACTCGGAGGTTTCTGAAAGTCTGACCCTGGTAGTAAAAGAAAGCCCCCAGTCAGAGTGACCGGATGTGGATCAAGAATTCCCTATTCTCGGTGAACCGCTCGCAGTGTTCACTTATCGTCGGGTGGTTATGAGATACAAACTAATGAAACGAACTAATAAAATTAGTTCGTTCCGGATGCACTCACTCAGGACTCAAAAATAGGCTTTGGCAGAAGAAGATAGCAGTTGAAAGAATACTCAACCCTACCTTAGAAAATAACCAAGGCCCGAATGTTGTTCCTCTGGTATTATCTGTCACACCTTATCGGAATCCAAGTGGAATCTGACCCAGTGTAATATTTAATACAAGATTTCCAACAAACAGCAATTTTGGAAAATAATAAATCTGAAAATCATTCCCTATCAGGTACTAGACTCTCAATAAGAACACAGACCCTTTCAGTCTAGGTGAGACCTAATCGCTGACTCTGCTTCTAATTTCCCAAAATCAACCCCCAGTCGGATGTGAATTAGTCATAACTGTCGAATTTATCCCTTACTCAGATCCGGATTTTATAAAGGAATTTTTGTTGGAAATTTATTATGAAACATCTGATTTAAATCAAGACTTCTATGTCCAAGGGAAGGATCCCAAAATAATATCGACCACAATATCTACATAATAATATCATGCATAAATTTATAGAGAAGTGTAAAATTAAATAACCCAAAATATAAGGTGGGTTTAGACAGAAGTTGGGACACAAAGATGAAATAGCCGGAGATGAGAAGAATTTTGGCTAAAGAGAGTGCCAGAAATAACTAGGGTGATCTGGACTGCAAACATCTGCTATCCAGTTCCCAATTATTCCAGATGGAAAGATTTTCAGACAGAAAGGAATTCCAAGTGACGGTGACCGCCGTCATTCAGCTCCCTTTTATCTGCGAATGGAAGAAAAACCCACATATTTTCTTGTTGTAATAATTCTCAAATAATGTTGGTCGACATCATTTAATAATACTACAACTTGAATTCAGGTTTTGAAATTAAGATAAAGAGAATAAAACTGTATCCGGATAGGAGTCAGTTGAGCAGCTATTATAATCCCGGATGGATGAACCGCCAAGGCTTCCACCGGCCACTATCCAGACCATGCAAAATAACATCTAATAATTAATATACAGACCACGAGCTAGTTATCTGTGTGGGAATACCCGCCAACATTAGTCTGTTATATCTCTTACTAGCTGTTTCACACAACACGGAAAAGACAAAATAAATAAAAGAAAATATTTTTGGGTCATCTTGCATGAGAGACATTGGTTTCTCATGCAAGGTATGGAAATGATTCCATACTTACTCTTCATGTCTAAATAATCACTCATTCCATAATTAATTAATTAATTACAGTCCGGGTTATATACTTAGATCATTAGAGTTTAATCATTTGTAGAGGAATCTTTTAATGGGAAATTGAACAAAGTTCTTTATATCAAATTAATCATGGGTTGAGATCATTGGATTTCAACCTCAAAATATTAATATAAAGGTTCAATTAATTAATGGAGTGAGATGGAGAATAAAAATTTGGCAAAAAGGTGCCACTTTGTCGCGGAATAGAGTTTGTGTCGCGGAGCATGGTTCCGCGAAAAGGTTTCGCGACAAAGGGATGGGAAATAAGAGAAATGGATATTTTGAAAAATTAGGGTTTGTTTTGTCGCTAAGCAAAAATTTTGTCGCGGAACATGGTTCCGCGACAAGGAGGTATAGCGACAAAAGGGTTGAAAATTGGTAAGGACATAATTCCTAGTCGCGGAACAAGGATTTTGTCGCGGTACGTGGTTCCGCGACAAAGGTTCCGCGCCAGAGTCCTCCCAGAATAAAATTACAAGTATTTGGGTCCTTGGTCGCTAATCAAGGATTTTGTCGCGGAACGTGGTTCCGCGACAAGATTTGCATCGCGACCAAGGGGTTTCAAAATTAATGGCAAGGCATAATTTTCTGTCTCGGAATAAAATTTTGTCACGGAACGTGGTTCCGCGACAAGGGTGCTCCGCGACAAAAGCCATGCAGACAAAATGCAAGAATTTGGTCCTTTGTCGCTAAACATGGGTTTTGTCGCGGAACGTGGTTCCGCGACAAAGGTTGCATCGCGACAAAGGGTTTTAAAAATTTTTTTAAAAATTTTGGCAGCATAACGCCTAATATTGCATTGCGGGGGAGTGCGTTGTGATCCGTGGGATCACAACGGAAAATTACGTTGCAACCCGTGGGGTTACAACGTGATGCAATACAATATGGGTAATGCAATTTTAAATAAATATGCATAAACACTTTTAATATTATCCCTTTTTAGATCTAATGTACTAAAGTTAAAATAAAATAAAATAAAACAAAATGAAAGAAACAAACTACCTAAAGCTAGGCAGGCAAGAACAGAACCCAAAAAGATAAAAGATAAACAAGACTAAGCCCAAATACAATCTATGCTAACAAATAAAGAGATGAAATAAAGCATACACCAAATCTAACAAGGGATGAATATCAAACATTCATGCATTTATTAAACCTAATAAAGCAATAAACCTAACTAAAAATAATAAAAATGGTCAAGTGACCAAAAATGCAAAAATAAAGCAATAAATATTATGGAAATGATCCATAACAAATTTTTGGTGGAACATTTTCTTTATAACATCAAAAACCAAAAATGGGTTAAACACACCCATTGATTAAGTGTTTTCAACCCAAAAATACAAAATATAAAACTGAAAAAAAATAAAATGAACACTAGCTACACTTATTTATTACAAAGCATAAGTTAAACTAAGCTAAGATCTACTACATTGCATAAATAAATAAAACTATCTACCTACACTAATTTGGAGAGCACAGTGGTGCCTCCAAAACAGTAAAATAAACTAAAGTGTAGCTAGGTTACTGTTCAAGGGGGTGGGAGGATATATTTATAGAGAAGCAAAATTAGCCCTAGGCCCATTTAAGGCCCACCTGGTCGCCAAACAACTGCTTTGTCGCGGAAAACATTGGCTAGGGACAAAACACTTTTTAGCTCCAAGATGGCGCCCAGGAGGGGGCGGGACTTGAGGTCCAGGAGGAAGAGACAAAGATCTTGTGTCTGCGGGGACTTCAAGTCCTGGGACCTTCCAACCGATTGAGCATGTGGGAAAATGAAGTTTGGAGCTCACGTGAGGGGCTGTCTCGGAGGGGCTGTCTCTGTCGCGGAGAGGCTGTCGCGGTCGAGGTCCATTTTGTCGCGGAACCTGGTTCCGCGACAAAATTTTGTGCCTTGATTCTCCTCTCACAGTCTCGGAATAATTTTTGGGCGCGGAGCATTTTTTTTGGTCGCGGAGCATTTTGTCGCGGAACACACTTCCGCGACAAAGAGTTAATTTTCTTTCTCTCTCTCTTGTCTGTCACGATTCTCACGTGCCTCTCTCTTTCCTTGTTCACAGATTTTTCTTCTTTCCTCATTTCTTTTCTTTGTCTCTCTCGTTCTTCTTCATCTCTTATGCTTTCAAAATTCTTCTCTCCTTCCCCCATTTTTGTTTCTTCTTCTCTTGTTTTTTCTTCTCGATTTTCTTCATTTCCTTTCTTCTTTGTTCTTTTCTTTCTTCTGTTCTTCTCCATTCTCCATTTCTTGTTCCAATTTCTTCTCCATTTCTTTTTCTTGCTGCCTTGTTTCCTGTTTTCAAAATCCCTTTTTCTTCTTTTTATTTTCTTTCCTCCTCCATTCCATTTTCGGCTGTTCTCTGTCTCGTCTCCCAATCTCCAATTTTTTCTTTCATTTTCTTTTCTGGGTTTGTGGATTGTGGTGGATGGCGAGATGGATGTGCGACGGGAGCTCGGTTGTTGGGGTGGTGGTGCGACGGCGGCGTGAGTTGGAGGCAGAGATGGGGCGGCGGTGTTGGTTGCGAGACAGGTGGAGTGCCGGATCTGTTGGTGTGGCGGTGCAATGGTGGCACTCGGAGGCGGCGGAGGTTGGAGGTTGACGCCGGAGGTGGTGGAAACGGATGTGAATGAGAGTGGAGATGGAGGTGCAGGCTGTGCGACGGGGATGGCGGAAATGGAGGTAGAAGTGGCGGCGGCCGTGGAGGAGTGGTGGAGGACGAAGGACATCGGAGGTTGAGGATGGATTTGGAAGATGCGGTGGTGGTGGAGGCGCTAGTGGTGGCGAATTTATTGATGGAGGTGGAGGAGGAAAATGGGGCTGTTGATGTGGAGGAGAAGATGGAGGGTGGTGGTCGGACGCTGGAAATGGAAGTGTTGGTGGCGGGTTTTGGATGAGGTGGTCGGAAAGGGTGGTGGCGACGAGGGTTGCAGTGGTGGTTGTTGGATGTGGTTCGCCGGAGGAGGGAGTGGAGGAGATGGAGATGGGATGAGGATGGAGGCTGGCCGGAGCATCGCCGGCCGGCGGCGTGGCGGCGGGAATTAGGGTAGGGGTTAGGGTTAGGTTAGGGTTTGATGGTTGGGCTTGGTTTATTGGGCTCTGGAGTGTTTGGGCCTGAGAAGAATTGGGTTTTGGACTGGGATGTGGTGGTATGGACTGAGCACTTGGACTGGACTCTTGAACCACATTAGCTTAAAAATACCTGCAGTTAATTTAAATTAACAGTAATTAGTGGACCATTCAATTTAATTATAGCAAAAACAGTAATAGAAATAAATAAACATAAAAATTAAAAATATATACATCAAAATATAAAATAATATAAATATAATATTTATTCCACTTGATTATTTGGTTTGTGTTCCATTTAATGAACTCGTGTTCCACCGAATAGACAACAACGAACCAAAATTAATCAAGTGTATGATTTTAATATTTTTATCATGTTTTTGGATTTTTTAATATAAAATTAATGAAAATAACCATATTTTTGTATTTTTTAATATCAGCTTATTATTTATACAAACTTGCATAAATCTGCTAAATTCAACTGCTTTCTTATTTAAATAAGACCGGAATACGATCAAATGTCCATGTTTAGACACGGAAATAGATTGAAAATAATGGTCAATTTTGGCCATTATCAACATCCTCACATTTAATACTGATCGTCCCCGAGCAGTCAGAGTCAATGTTCCTAAGAACACGGACTCTACATATTCAATCTATTTTCGTGGCTTCAAAGATTTCATTCTTTTAGATTGGGATAAGACAATCAAAAACTACAAGTATTAAATTCCCTTGATTGCAGTGTTTAATAAAATGATACTTGCTCACTATATCGGGCCTACAAATCAGTCATTATTGATAATTTTTCATGAACATCATGTTTAGAAAAATTCATTGATGTAATTATAGAATTAAAGCATGACATGAACATAATTAAAAGCAGAGCCTCACATATAGTAGAAACGGAAATTTCACTCACTCTCAAAAAAGGGTTTTATCAATGAGCACTCATAATCAAATTTAATTAAATTACCCCATAAGCTTGCAATTAGACCAACTCGCCACCGGCTCATTTCTTTAAATCAAGATCATGAGGTCTTATTTAAGGTTATAACGGGGCATACGGTTGTAACATTCGGTAGGAAAGGGAAATTTTTGGGTTAAGAAGTGACAAGAATTAATATTATCATAACTTGGCATTTTTATTTGAAATTTATGATCATCAATATTTTTCTAACCCCTTTTTTTTTTTTTTTTTTGCATGACATTAGACTATGTCTAATTTGCTTTGTCATTTGCAATTTATTTGTGTTGAATTGAATTCAACATTTTCTTTTCTTTTCTTTTCTTTTTTTTTTTTTTTGATCGGATTTTTGAATACCGATTGAAGTTTTTGTTGATGATCAAAAATTGTAATGCCTTGATAAAATTTATTCTTGCACACTTGGGTTTGAATTTTTGGTCTTTTTAAAAGGCTAGGAATATTATAGAGGGCTTCAAAGAAAAATTAGGCTTAAGGCTCAAATTGGTTAATCCTAAAGGGAAAAATATTTTTGGGTTTGGATTTCAAGAGAAGGCCAAAATTTGGGTTTTTCTAAGTGCCTCGATCATATGCTCGATTTTCGGAATATGGCATGGTCTTGAATCGGTCCCAATCGCAAGTTCTAGTGTCTTTTAACTAAAATGATTTTCACACATCAAAGAAAAGAATGAGTAAAAATGACTCATGGCTCAAATCTCACATGGAATGGTTCATTCATGTCATACAATATTCTTAAATATAATCTTTGAAAAATTCTTGCAATCTATTCAATTAAATTCTCAACATGAGCACTCATTACCCAACAAGATGATGATATCATTAAATTTTTATAGCTCAAAACCTCAAAAATTCATATCATGCATGTCTTCAATTATATTATCCCAATTTAAAAGTTTGACAATTTAATCATAAACCAAAATCTCATATGCGAACTTAAACAGAATTATGCATGCCTTGCACTGGGTTTAAATATAAAATATAAAATAAAAAAGAATAAACAAAAAGAAAAGTAACACACTTTTTTTTTTTAAGTGAAGAATCAACATCCTCACATTTTGAGCCTTGCTCGAAATGTGAGTAAATCAATTCCTACTTAAACACATTATCAAAATCAAAATAAAATAAGAGAGGAGGGAGGGAGGGGGAAAATATTAACATAAAAGATAGAAAAACAATTCCGATAGCCTTTTTCGTCAAACCAATTAAATGTTCAACGATTTGGCTATGTGTGATCGTTTGGTTCATCGAGCAAGGCAATTGTTCGATGCCCAATACTTAGAAAAATTCTGATTTTCATCAAAATTGTTCAATCACATTTTTGAATTTTATAAAATTTAATCTACTATATTTACTTGCATAAATTAGGTCGGATTAATTCTGTTCTTATAAAAGTTATTCCGGATTTCAAATTGCTTTAAATTCCAAGAATACTTTCAATTAATCACAGAATCGATCCAACCGGGAACCTGTTTTGGAGCTTTAATTTTCTTTTTGGTGATTCCACAAATTCCTGCAGAGCAAACACAGAAGAAGTTATCGGGTTTTCTCAAAAAAGTATCAACATCCTCACATTTAGAGTCTTAGTACTCTAATGTGAGTTAATTGATTAATACCCGAATTATTTAATAATATCCACAAGAGATATAAATATAAATATATGTATACATATAATTTTGACTTGCAGAAATTTAGGTTGGATTAATTCCGTGCTTGCGAAAATTATTCCGGATTTTAAATTTCTTTGAATTCCGGATATAATCTTCGGTCAATTACAGAACTAATCCAACCGGGAACCTCTTTAGATGCTCAGTCGGGACAGGGGCGACGGAAAGTGAGATGATGGCCGTGGCTTGTCCGATGGTGGTGAGCAATTGGTAGTCCGAAGATCTGCTACTCCATTTGTTGTTTCACCAGTGATGAGGGTTTCCCCAGCGCAGTGGTGGTGTTGAGGTGGGTGAGCGATGGAGCAGCGGTTGAGCTTCGTGGTTCGGATGTGGTGGAGATGACAAACACGTGAGTCTCACGTGTTGTGCAATTTACAATTGCCAATTAGTGTAGCTCCACTGCTACACTTCTCCATTTTTCTTTGATTTTTCGTTTAATTATCCTAGATTTTGCAATTGGCGAAGTGTAATTAAACGAAAAATCAAAGTAGTGTAGCCCCAATGCTACACTTCCACATTTAACTCCGTACACCAATTTCGGTGGCTCCATGATTCCTGCAAGACAAAATACCCAATTTGTTAGGTTTTCCCCTCAAATCAACATCCTCACATTTAGAGTCTTAGTACTCTAAATGTTTAATTGATTTGAGGGTACTTCTCTATTCTGAAATAAATACACTGAACTAACACTAAACTAACTATGAGTAATCAGGAGTGTAATTCTCTTAATAAACGACGCTGCATCCTCCCCGGCAACGGCGCCATGAAACTTTTGACAAATTTCATTAACACGAGTATTTTTCAATAAAATATATTAGGTTTGGATTTATTAAATGGAAAGAGTTATGATTCGTGGGAAATGGATTAGGGATATATTAAGAGTATCACTCTTTATTACTCAGGTGGGGTGCTTTAATTTCAAATGGCGCTGCAGTCCTCTCATGTCATGAAACTTTTGACAAGTCTCATGATACAACCGGGATAGATTGACCTTCAGCCTGTCACACTGAGGGTCCCCGGCATATGTACCATGATACTTCTCATGATTTCATGTCATGAGATTACCTACCATGAAACTTTCGGCAGATTCCCACTACATGAGTATTTTCTGAAAAATCACATTTTTATTTACTCGTGTTAAGAAACTGTGCCCCCGAAAGCGCACGGAGTCAAAAATTGCAGTAATTTATAGTAAGTACCGGATCGTTCACTGGAGGATGTGCGATAGAAGCAGGGCCCACGCCATTTACTAAGATTTTCCACTCGGTTACTCGATTCAAGTTTGTGATTTGACTAACAACTACTTGACAGAATTTGAATTAGATCATGAAAGCAATTAAAATAAAGCAGATAAAATTATTCTAGAAAGCGAATTAAATTTAATCTAAGAAAGCAATAAAATTAATCTAAGAAAGCAATAAAATTATCTAAGAAAGCAGATTTAAATTATGACAGAAGGGACAGGAAGAAAAGAATAAAGATTGGACAAGATTCAGATGAAACATAGTTAAACTTCCATTTTGTTACACAGATCTTAGCTTGGGATAATCCGTTCAGTTAGCTAATTCTCATGCTCTCTATACCATGTTCCCTTTAACAGACAGGTACTTACAGTAAGAGTTTACATGTTCTTAAGAAAATAAATTCTAAGATACCACAGACGCATAACCACCCTTGCAATGCATTGCTAAGGTATGTTAATTATCTGTGGTGGACAAGCAACACCTGACAAATCATTTATTGAAGTGTCAAGTACCGTTATCATTCCCCCATGTCACGCCCAAAGATTCTAATTAAGCCCTGAACTATCCCTTAACTCTCAGTCCTAGTAGCAGTTACACAACTCTCAATACAACCGAGTGACCTCTAAAGAAAGCATTTAAAATCCTATCACTCGGAGGTTTCTGAAAGTCTGACCCTGGTAGTAAAAGAAAGCCCCCAGTCAGAGTGACCGGATGTGGATCAAGAATTCCCTATTCTCGGTGAACCGCTCGCAGTGTTCACTTATCGTCGGGTGGTTATGAGATACAAACTAATGAAACGAACTAATAAAATTAGTTCGTTCCGGATGCACTCACTCAGGACTCAAAAATAGGCTTTGGCAGAAGAAGATAGCAGTTGAAAGAATACTCAACCCTACCTTAGAAAATAACCAAGGCCCGAATGTTGTTCCTCTGGTATTATCTGTCACACCTTATCGGAATCCAAGTGGAATCTGACCCAGTGTAATATTTTAATACAAGATTTCCAACAAACAGCAATTTTGGAAAATAATAAATCTGAAAATCATTCCCTATCAGGTACTAGACTCTCAATAAGAACACAGACCCTTTCAGTCTAGGTGAGACCTAATCGCTGACTCTGCTTCTAATTTCCCAAAATCAACCCCCAGTCGGATGTGAATTAGTCATAACTGTCGAATTTATCCCTTACTCAGATCCGGATTTTATAAAGGAATTTTTGTTGGAAATTTATTATGAAACATCTGATTTAAATCAAGACTTCTATGTCCAAGGGAAGGATCCCAAAATAATATCGACCACAATATCTACATAATAATATCATGCATAAATTTATAGAGAAGTGTAAAATTAAATAACCCAAAATATAAGGTGGGTTTAGACAGAAGTTGGGACACAAAGATGAAATAGCCGGAGATGAGAAGAATTTTGGCTAAAGAGAGTGCCAGAAATAACTAGGGTGATCTGGACTGCAAACATCTGCTATCCAGTTCCCAATTATTCCAGATGGAAAGATTTTCAGACAGAAAGGAATTCCAAGTGACGGTGACCGCCGTCATTCAGCTCCCTTTTATCTGCGAATGGAAGAAAAACCCACATATTTTCTTGTTGTAATAATTCTCAAATAATGTTGGTCGACATCATTTAATAATACTACAACTTGAATTCAGGTTTTGAAATTAAGATAAAGAGAATAAAACTGTATCCGGATAGGAGTCAGTTGAGCAGCTATTATAATCCCGGATGGATGAACCGCCAAGGCTTCCACCGGCCACTATCCAGACCATGCAAAATAACATCTAATAATTAATATACAGACCACGAGCTAGTTATCTGTGTGGGAATACCCGCCAACATTAGTCTGTTATATCTCTTACTAGTTGTTTCACACAACACGGAAAAGACAAAATAAATAAAAGAAAATATTTTTGGGTCATCTTGCATGAGAGACATTGGTTTCTCATGCAAGGTATGGAAATGATTCCATACTTACTCTTCATGTCTAAATAATCACTCATTCCATAATTAATTAATTAATTACAGTCCGGGTTATATACTTAGATCATTAGAGTTTAATCATTTGTAGAGGAATCTTTTAATGGGAAATTGAACAAAGTTCTTTATATCAAATTATTCATGGGTTGAGATCATTGGATTTCAACCTCAAAATATTAATATAAAGGTTCAATTAATTAATGGAGTGAGATGGAGAATAAAAATTTGGCAAAAAGGTGCCACTTTGTCGCGGAATAGAGTTTGTGTCGCGGAGCATGGTTCCGCGACAAGGTTTCACGACAAAGGGATGGGAAATAAGAGAAATGGATATTTTGAAAAATTAGGGTTTGTTTTGTCGCTAAGCAAAAATTTTGTCGCGGAACATGGTTCCGCGACAAGGAGGTATAGCGACAAAAGGGTTGAAAATTGGTAAGGACATAATTCCTGGTCGCGGAACAAGGATTTTGTCGCGGTACGTGGTTCCGCGACAAAGGTTCCGCGCCAGAGTCCTCCCAGAATAAAATTACAAGTATTTGGGTCCTTGGTCGCTAATCAAGGATTTTGTCGCGGAACGTGGTTCCGCGACAAGATTTGCATCGCGACCAAGGGGTTTCAAAATTAATGGCAAGGCATAATTTTCTGTCTCGGAATAAAATTTTGTCGCGGAACGTGGTTCCGCGACAAGGGTGCTCCGCGACAAAAGCCATGCAGACAAAATGCAAGAATTTGGTCATTTGTCGCTAAACATGGGTTTCGTCGCGGAACGTGGTTCCGCGACAAAGGTTGCATCGCGACAAAGGGTTTTAAAAATTTTTATAAAAATTTTGGCAGCATAACGTCTAATATTGCATTGCGGGGGAGTGCGTTGTGATCTGTGGGATCACAACGGAAAATTACGTTGCAACCCGTGGGGTTACAACGTGATGCAATACAATATGGGTAATGCAATTTTAAATAAATATGCATAAACACTTTTAATATTATCCCTTTTTAGATCTAATGTACTAAAGTTAAAATAAAATAAAATAAAACAAAATGAAAGAAACAAACTACCTAAAGCTAGGCAGGCAAGAACAGAACCCAAAAAGATAAAAGATAAACAAGACTAAGCCCAAATACAATCTATGCTAACAAATAAAGAGATGAAATAAAGCATACACCAAATCTAACAAGGGATGAATATCAAACATTCATGCATTTATTAAACCTAATAAAGCAATAAACCTAACTAAAAATAATAAAAAAGGTCAAGTGACCAAAAATGCAAAAATAAAGCAATAAATATTATGGAAATGATCCATAACAAATTTTTGGTGGAACATTTTCTTTATAACATCAAAAACCAAAAATGGGTTAAACACACCCATTGATTAAGTGTTTTCAACCCAAAAATACAAAATATAAAACTGAAAAAAAATAAAATGAACACTAGCTACACTTATTTATTACAAAGCATAAGTTAAACTAAGCTAAGATCTACTACATTGCATAAATAAATAAAACTATCTACCTACACTAATTTGGAGAGCACAGTGGTGCCTCCAAAACAGTAAAATAAACTAAAGTGTAGCTAGGTTACTGTTCAAGGGGGTGGGAGGATATATTTATAGAGAAGCAAAATTAGCCCTAGGCCCATTTAAGGCCCACCTGGTCGCCAAACAACTGCTTTGTCGCGGAACACATTGGCTAGGGACAAAACACTTTTTAGCTCCAAGATGGCGCCCAGGAGGGGGCGGGACTTGAGGTCCAGGAGGAAGAGACAAAGATCTTGTGTCTGCGGGGACTTCAAGTCCTGGGACCTTCCAACCGATTGAGCATGTGGGAAAATGAAGTTTGGAGCTCACGTGAGGGGCTGTCTCGGAGGGGCTGTCTCTGTCGCGGAGAGGCTGTCGCGGTCGAGGTCCATTTTGTCGCGGAACCTGGTTCCGCGACAAAATTTTGTGCCTTGATTCTCCTCTCACAGTCTCGGAATAATTTTTGGGCGCGGAGCATTTTTTTTGGTCGCGGAGCATTTTGTCGCGGAACACACTTCCGCGACAAAGAGTTAATTTTCTTTCTCTCTCTCTTGTCTGTCATGATTCTCACGTGCCTCTCTCTTTCCTTGTTCACAGATTTTTCTTCTTTCCTCATTTCTTTTCTTTGTCTCTCTCGTTCTTCTTCATCTCTTATGCTTTCAAAATTCTTCTCTCCTTCCCCCATTTTTGTTTCTTCTTCTCTTGTTTTTTCTTCTCGATTTTCTTCATTTCCTTTCTTCTTTGTTCTTTTCTTTCTTCTGTTCTTCTCCATTCTCCATTTCTTGTTCCAATTTCTTCTCCATTTCTTTTTCTTGCTGCCTTGTTTCCTGTTTTCAAAATCCCTTTTTCTTCTTTTTATTTTCTTTCCTGCTCCATTCCATTTTCGGCTGTTCTCTGTCTCGTCTCCCAATCTCCAATTTTTTCTTTCATTTTCTTTTCTGGGTTTGTGGATTGTGGTGGATGGCGAGATGGATGTGCGACGGGAGCTCGGTTGTTGGGGTGGTGGTGCGACGGCGGCGTGAGTTGGAGGCAGAGATGGGGCGGCGGTGTTGGTTGCGAGACAGGTGGAGTGCCGGATCTGTTGGTGTGGCGGTGCAATGGTGGCACTCGGAGGCGGCGGAGGTTGGAGGTTGACGCCGGAGGAGGTGGAAACGGATGTGAATGAGAGTGGAGATGGAGGTGCAGGCTGTGCGACGGGGATGGCGGAAATGGAGGTAGAAGTGGCGGCGGCCGTGGAGGAGTGGTGGAGGACGAAGGACATCGGAGGTTGAGGATGGATTTGGAAGATGCGGTGGTGGTGGAGGCGCTAGTGGTGGCGAATTTATTGATGGAGGTGGAGGAGGAAAATGGGGCTGTTGATGTGGAGGAGAAGATGGAGGGTGGTGGTCGGACGCCGGAAATGGAAGTGTTGGTGGCGGGTTTTGGATGAGGTGGTCGGAAAGGGTGGTGGCGACGAGGGTTGCAGTGGTGGTTGTTGGATGTGGTTCGCCGGAGGAGGGAGTGGAGGAGATGGAGATGGGATGAGGATGGAGGCTGGCCGGAGCATCGCCGGCCGGCGGCGTGGCGGCGGGAATTAGGGTAGGGGTTAGGGTTAGGTTAGGGTTTGATGGTTGGGCTTGGTTTATTGGGCTCTGGAGTGTTTGGGCCTGAGAAGAATTGGGTTTTGGACTGGGATGTGGTGGTATGGACTGAGCACTTGGACTGGACTCTTGAACCACATTAGCTTAAAAATACCTGCAGTTAATTTAAATTAACGGTAATTAGTGGACCATTCAATTTAATTATAGCAAAAACAGTAATAGAAATAAATAAACATAAAAATTAAAAATATATACATCAAAATATAAAATAATATAAATATAATATTTATTCCACTTAATTATTTGGTTTGTGTTCCATTTAATGAACTCGTGTTCCACCGAATAGACAACAACGAACCAAAATTAATCAAGTGTATGATTTTAATATTTTTATCATGTTTTTGGATTTTTTAATATAAAATTAATGAAAATAACCATATTTTTGTATTTTTTAATACCAGCTTATTATTTATACAAACTTGCATAAATCTGCTAAATTCAACTGCTTTCTTATTTAAATAAGACCGGAATACGATCAAATGTCCATGTTTAGACACGGAAATAGATTGAAAATAATGGTCAATTTTGGTCATTATCACACTCCTAGTTGAAAACTTGCCATCAGGGCTAGGCCACCAGTAAGGACAGTCATCAGCATCCGAATCCATGGGCGGCCGGGTCTGGTGGAAAAGATTGAGCATGTTGGCAGGGGGTAACCTGGACAATTCATTCATGTTCCAAGCATCTCTATCAACAAAGGAAGCCAGAGTTCGATCCAGTTCCCAATCAGCTAGCACCCGGGTTGAATGATCCTGCAAAACAAGATCCTTATCAAGCCACTTATCACACCAAAATAGGATATTCTTACCACTGCCCTTCTTCCAGCCCACCAAAGGAAGAAAATTTGGCCAGACAGACAACAGATCTTTTGCAAAGTAAGATAAAGATTGTGGTCTTTGCTTGAATTTGTGACATTTCCACCCATAACGAAATCTAAGGAGCTTAGTCCAGTTGGTGTTATGACACAAAAGCCTCCAGCAGCTTTTCATGAGCAAAGCATCATTCAAATGCTTGAGACGGTGAATTCCCAATCCCCCAAAATTTATATCAGTCGTGACCTGTTCCCAAGCAATAAGATGAATCTTCCTATGATCCCTTGTAGATCCCCATAAGAAATTCCGACAAAGTCTCTCAATGTCTGAAATAACTTTAATAGGGAACTTCAGAACCTGCATAGGATAGATCACAAGAGATTGAAGCACAGACTTAATGAGAGTAATACGACCTGCTAAGCTTAAATATTTGCAAGACCACACATTAAGCTTAGCATTCAGCTTATCAAAGATAAAATTAAAATGAGCAGCATTTCGTCTCCCTGATTGAATAGGAATTCCAAGGTATGTTCCAATCGATGGAGAACTGCGAATACTGAATTCATTCTCAATCATTCTCCTAGCTGCACTAGGCACTGCTTTCCCAAAAATTATCTTTGATTTAGGAAGACTGATGGAGAGTCCTGATCGAGCACAAAACTCAAAAATGATGGATTTAATAACAAGAACATGATCAATATCAGCTTTTGAGAATAATAAAATATCATCTGCAAAGAAGATGTAAGGGATTTTGAAGAGATTCTTATTCCAAGAAGGTGGTTTCCAGGCACCACGATGGACAGCTGAAGTGATCATACCACCAAGTCTTTCCATGCAGAGAATGAAAATATAAGGTGATATAGGATCTCCTTGCCTAATGCCGCGTGAAGGCTTAAAAGAAGGGGACAGAGATCCATTCCAAAGCACCTGCATACAAGAAGTCTCGATACAAGCCATGATTAGATTAGTAATATGAACTGGGAAATCAAATAAGAGTAAAGTTTCACGAATAAAAAACCAGTCAAGCTTATCATAAGCTTTTTCGAGATCAAGCTTTATGGTCATGAAACCAGGTTTTGCTGAGGACTTCTCCATCAAATGAGAAATTTCACCACAAATGATAATGTTGTCTTGAATGATTCGGCCGGGAACAAAGCTAGCTTGGCCGGGAGAAATAAGGTCAGGCAGTAAAGAAGCTAATCTGTTGGTGATGGTTTTGGTAATGATCTTATATAGGACATTGCATAAACTAATGGGTCTAAATTGAGTGACTGAAGAGGGATTAGGCAGCTTAGGAATAAGAACTAACATAGTTTGGTTAATCTCTTGAATCAAGTGGTGATTAAAGAAGCAAGCTTGGAGAAATCTACAAACATCAGGACCAATAGCTTTCCAATTTCTTTGGTAGAAGGAAGCATGCAAGCCATCAGGACCAGGGGCTTTAAGGGGTGCCATGGCATTAAGCGCCATCCAAATTTCCTCCTTGGTGAAAGGCCTGTTGAGGATATCTTTATCAACAGGAGAGATGGTCTTGACATATCCACTACTCTGGGGAGAGGTAGGCCTGTTATTATCATCACTGGTATAGAGCTTCTCAAAAAACTGAGTAACCATATCCTGTAAAAGAGAGGGATCAGAGAAGGTTTGACCATCCGCATCTTTTAAGAAAGTGAAGGCTTTTTTCCTGCTCCGATGTTTAACAAATTGGTGATAGAACTTAGTATTCTGATCTCCTGCTAAACTCCAATCTCGGACACTTCTTTGTATCCATTGAAGTTCTTCATCTTCCAAGATTTTTGCAAGATCAGCATTCAATTGAGAGTGAAGTCGAAGGAGAAAGCTTTGGTCCATCCAGTTAGATATACGTTCAATACCCTCCAAACGAGCTCTAATTCTCCTCTTGCGAATATGAGAGTCATTATAAATTTTATCATGCCAACGTGTAGCTTCATCCTGCAACTTTGAAATCTTATCAAGAAGAGGAATGTCCAGATTCCAAATATCTATTATGAGCTTGACAAAACTCGGATGAGATTGCCAAGCAATCTTATACTTAAACAGCTTTGGTCTAGGAGTAAACTGTTGATTAAAATCCAAAAGTTTGAGGAGGAGAGGAGCATGATCTGATTGAATCCGGGGAAGGATTTGGACTGTAGACGCTGGGAAAGAGGCCATCCAGTCTGAACTAGCCAACATCCTATCCAACCGACGAAAGAGACGACCACGATTCCAAGTAAATAGATTACCAAAAAATTTGAGTTCCGAGAGATCATTGACATTGATCCAATCCTGAAGTTCCATGCAAGAAGAGAGAGATGCTGAACCACCTTTTGATTCTGAGAGCCTCGCAATACAGTTAAGGTCTCCTCCAACAAGCCAAGGGGCATTACTGTTAGCACAAATTCTAGATAGCTGTGGCCAAAGACATGCACGACGATGTTTATGGGGAGCCGCATACACAAAGGTGATGTGAAAAGAGTGATTCAACGCATAGACAATAGTATCAACAAACTGAGGATGACATTCAATAACCTCCACCTTAATATGATCCTTCCAAAGTAACCAAATTCCTCCTGAAAACCCAGAAGCTTCCACTCTAAAAGAGTTAGAAAAACCACTTCTCCTAATAAAACAGTCAGCCCTCATGCCACTAATCCTAGGCTCAAAAACAGCAAACAGATCAACCGAGTACCGAGAGGACAAATCTATGAATTCCCTACGGAAAGCATTCGAACCCGCACCTTGCACATTCCAACAAATAAAAGAAAAAGGCATAAGGAAATAGAAGAAAAATGTTACCCCAGGAGACTAAAATCGCAAGTGAGAAGGCACACTAGATGCCCTGACAGGAGGTGATTCATAATGAGGGTCACCAGTATCCATTGCATCCACAAAAAATTCAGAGATAGGACTCATAGGATCCGGAACATCCGGAGGTCGACCACCAGGATTAATAATAGGAAGAGAAGATTTCTTGAGTTTCAAAATAGAAGAATTATCAAAGGATACAACTGCATGGTTATCCGGTTGAAGGGATGTATGGGACTGGATTGCTGTTTCACCAGAGGGCTGTGACCATACACTGGGGATAGAGACATGATGTTGTGGAGCCTTCGTTTGATGATTGGAGGAGGATGAAATCCGAAGGGGTCTGCGCTTATTGCCTTGTTGAGAAGAGGATGGATTAGGGTTTCTTTGAATACCAGGGACGGGTAAAGGTGTAGGGAGTGATTGAACACCACTAATTGGTTGATCCTCCTCAGTATCAAGGACTGAAAACCTATTTTCTTGTGCAGCAGTAGGTGGCTTAGTCATCTTAGATGATCGAATAGGTTGACGCTTCCGGGATTGAACAATCATCCATGGTCCATAGGCATTATCAGGTGGATTGTCGGCCTCCACTGGTTTCACATGATCTTGGGGATTGTCTCTTGTATCCTCCTCGGAAGGACAAGATGATTGCATGTGTCCATACCTGCCACAAAGAAAGCACACCATTTTCATATTCTCATATTCTATATTAAAATCAATACCGTCTATGGAGATGCATGGAGTTAGAGGTTTATCCAAATCAATTCGAACAGCTAATCTAGCAAAGCGGCCCCTTTTTGTGTCTCCAGTGTTGAAATCAACACTGATAACTTCCCCGATGACAGATCCAGCGAGTGCAATGACCCGCTTATCATACATATGCATAGAAAGGTCCGGCACCCGAGCCCAGGCAACCATGGACTTAATAACATTCGTTTTTGGATTGAATGAAGCCTCCCATTTCTGGACATGCAAATAGTGGCCAAGAATCATCCATGGTCCGCCGGTGATAGCGTGATTAGCTTCTTCATCAGAAAGAAATCTAATGACATAATAATCTTGATCCAAATCAATAAGATCATAATTCTTTGCCGTCGGCCAAATTTGTTCGATTCTAGATTGAAGAATTTTGAAAGAAACCCGCCGGCCAATGACTTTGAAAACTACTGCATGCTCCCATGGTTTGAGCAGATGAGCACGGAAAGAATCTGAGAATTTGATGCAAGGTTTCCCATTCTCATAGGTCAGCGTTAGATCGGTTGGATCACCAAGAGAGTCGGCCGGATCCTCATCAAGAGTAATATGAACAAATCCAGCTCGTCGGCGAGCAACATCGCTGTAAAGAGATCTGGGACGCTTCGAAGCGCGGCTATCAATAGGGTCTGGCGGAATGCCGCCATGATCGGACTCGCCGTCTTCCGCCATGAACGGAAAGGGATCAGAAAACAAAGAAAAGGCTGAGAGATTTCTTGGAGAAGAAAACTGCTATTGATATAGCCTTCTTTACTATAGTTGTAATTTTAATTTTTGAATTATAATTTTTTTTAAAATCTCTACATTAAAGGAAATTTGTTGGAAATAATAATGTAGAGAATTTTAAAAAATATTAGTATTAAATTAATATTTGAATTAGCCAAAGATTTGATTGTTGGTTAAGATTTATTTGTTAGAAAGATTTGTTTTATGCACTTATAAATTAGGGCATTCTCTATGTAATTATTAAAAGACGAGATTTATCGTGAATGAAATTATTTTAAGTCTTCTCATTTTTTCCATCCATTTTCTATTTTCCTACATCAAACATTATTAAACATCAACGAAGCGTCATTACAAAGAACAACAGCGTACTCGAAATCCCACAAAATTATAAAGAAATCAAACATCCCAGGTTACAAAACCAACAAGAAACGGTGCTAACATGTAGCATTATTGACTCACAAACAACAACAACAAACATTTTAGAGAGTCCACAACAACAAACAAGATGATTGAAAATGAAGCAATCCAAACCAATTCAGTATATTTGGGTTCACCAGTCGGGTGGACACAGAGATCACCATTGATCATATATCTTCCCAAAGCTATGAGCAATCAGATATCTGCACGAGATGGGTCCATTCGGCAGTAATAAACAAACATCAGCATAAACTCTCTACTTAGATTAGACACCTTTTTGTCTCACTAGCAGGTGAAATGATGATTGTAGGCAATACAAAGCAATACATTGGCTAAAGGCTTACCGGAAATTATAACCGAAGAAAATAAAAATGTGGTAAGAAATAAAGGATGTTTGCAATAATAATATTTCAGGAAATGTTCAGACTAAGGAATGCAAATCACAGCTACTGATTATCATAAAGTATTACGTACCGATTAAATTTGATTTGGAGGAGGAAAAATGGAGAGCTTGAAAGCACCATCTTTAACGCTCTGTTCTCCCAGTTTCGCTTTCTTAGCTTCAAGAATTTTAGCTGCTGAGGATGCTGCATCTTTACAACGGTACAACTCTAGAACTTGGAAGCTCGGAATATCAGCCAGACCGATTGGAACGTTTTCAAGTTTCTCGCAGTTATGCAACTCAAGGCGTTGAAGGTTGGGATAATGATTTTGCGAAGCATCCCAGAAACTTAAATCAGTGCGCCCGATGTGCAACATTTCCAGACAACGGAAATCTCCTTCTTTTGCCTTCCACACCTTTCCCTTGAATGCATTCTCTTTCAACTTCAACACCTTCAGTTTCTCCAAAGCTCCTAAGATATGCATATGATCCTCCCATACGAGGAAAGTCTCCGATAAAGTCAGGCTCTTGAGTTTTTGAGGAAATTGGTATGTTGGAGGAAGGCGGCGCAGCTGGCCATCGGAAGCTGGGTTAGGGAACACATCATTTATAAGCTTCAGCTTTTCGAGACTGTATAATTTCTCCAAATTGCTAAACGATTCGTCAAGCAGTGTGGATAGCTTCCCCCGAATGCCCAGTTTCTTCAAATTGCGAGCCCTGTCAAAGACTTCTTTGGTGCAACTTTGAGGTGAAATTGTACCAAGTGTTTGAAGCTTTTCACCTTCTTTGCTGCTTTTCGCTACCTTGGGTAAAATAGCAGAAGCATTCGTCTTTAAATGACATAACTGACTCATCTTCCATATATCAGCTTTGATTTCAAGAGTACGTTCGGATGTTTCAACAATCAGAGTTTCCAAGTTCCAAAGCTTATCGAACGCCCCAGGAAGAACTCCTAAAGAGAAGGACAGAGTAAGATACCGCAAATGCACCAAGTGGTACATCTCACTTGGGATTTTTTTGATTTTGATGGGCTTGGCTTCCATAACTCTAAGCAACTTAAAACCTGCAGGGATGGCTGAAGTATTTTCTGGTTGCAGGGTTAGTTCCTCTTTGGAGAAGCAAACAAAAGAACGAACACGAGTGCCTATTGGCTTCAAGGAAATAAAATTCACAACATTAGAATGGATACAAATACGCCGACACTTTGGTACTTCAGGAATCAGATGCCCAAAGCCTTGAGCATTACATCTCATTTCCACTAGGAAGTTATCCTTTCTGGCTTCGCTCTTGCAAAAATCACGCAGCATATCATGGATGCGACATGATTTAACTCTTCCATCGTTTCTCCTCTTGTCTACTCGCACTAAATTCCTGTTAATAAGGTCATTCAAATAGTCTTCCGCGAGATCCTCCATGCTCCTTTCGTCATCTTGCTGTATAAACCCTTCTGCAATCCACATTCGTGTTAATTTCCACACTGGGATCTCATAGTCTTCAGGGAACATCCCGAGATATAGAAAGCACGCTCTCAAGTGGTAAGGCAATTTGTCGTAACTCAAAGCAATAATTTTCTCCATGCGTCTTGCTGGATCCTCTTTTAGATATGCCTTCACACTCGTCGATACTCTTTCCCATGCAGCTGTCTTGATACTAATAGGATCTGATTTGCGGAAGTTATCAACAAGAATACCACCAATAATGACAATAGCCAGAGGCAACCCCTCGCACTCCTTAACAATGACATTTCCGAGATATTTCAATTCAGAAGGGTACTCGTCGGGCTTGCCAAAAACCTCATACTGGAGCAGCAACCAACCCTCTTCTTGAGTCAAGAACTTCAAGTTATGCGGATCTCTATCTCGATTTGCATGTAGAGCAACTCTCTGGTCACGGCTTGTAATCAGAACTTTGCCGACATTATTTTCCTTTGGGAAGACACTATTGATTCTATCCCAATCCTGAGGTGACCACACATCATCTAGCACGATTAAAAATTTTCCGCTCTTCAGATAGTCGTACACTATTGGGTGCAACTCCGTCTCAGATTTATCTTTCATTTCTTGAGAGATTGTGCTTGTGAAGCCCTTCATAATAGCTAGATAGATATCCTTCATTGTGAACTCCTGAGAAACGTAAACCCAAATGCGGGTGGGGAACTCATATTTGACCTTCTCATCATGGAATATCTTCCAAGCCAGTGTTGTCTTTCCAAGCCCGGGCATACCAATCACCGAAATCACGTCAAGATCCGGTGTTGGTTCGTTCAGGTATCTTGTTATAGTTAAAACCTCCTCGTCAAAACCCACCACATTTTCTCGTTTCACCATGGGAGCCTGTTTGACAATTTAAAAGTGAGATTGAGATATGTTGAAAAGACTACGATACAAAAATCTAATCACCACCTATGAAAATTTAGTCACACTACATCAACTTTTTCATATTGTTAAGGTGGCTGTACCAACCATATCCAAGAATCTTTCAATAACTAAGACACTGTGCACTCTTCCTAACTTATTCACACCTCTTGGCCATTCACCACTTATCTCTCAACACTCCAATTGAAAGGGTTCACCACTTAACTATAGTGTGAGCAAACTCTCTACAAAATTCTAATATAATACTATTATTAATACATTTTCTAGATAATTCTACACAAATATATTGCTTATTCTTTTTTAAAGAATATTCTAAGCTAATAACACTTCTAATTGGCTCATAAAAAAAAAATAACACTTCTAATTTGATAAAATACAATTGGAAGAAACAAGATAATTGACAATTCAAAGGGAATAATTTACTTCACTGCTTATTGAATATCCTTACAATTCACAATACAAATAGAGAACCAACAATACAACCGAACTGACACAACTTTAGAAACTATAGAAGTAACCAAATGTAATAACCGACACTTTTTTATTTCAAATAAACTACATCTAATAATATTAATTTTTTAATAAACTTGAATTATTCTAACATAATTTAGCATTGATATCTAACAAGGTAAGCTTATGAACCATATCAAATGAAGGGACAGTGAGACATGATGGATTAAGTTAATAAACTGAACCATATAAACTTCATCAAATTTATTGATAAAATCACACTAGGCCAAGCCCAATCATGTCAGGATACAAGGAATAAAAATGCCCAGGGGAACACAAAAAGAATCAATGTGAAGATATAAAATGCCCGATAAAACAAATAAACAATAATACTCGAAGTTAAAATAAAGATAGGCTGATCTGGATTATGCAGGAAATTTATGACAATAGATATGATATACACAATGGATATGTAGCTTCTACTACTTTTTAGGTGCAGGGGATGATTATTCGGCTATAAATGAGGGGAATCAAGTCTAAAATGATCATTTATCTTTCAATTTTTTTTAAATCCGTCCTCTATATTCGCTTTCAAAAAAAAAAAAGGAAAAAAAAAATGGTAGAAGTTAGGGTGCAACTAAGAGATTTGACATGTTGTACTTAGGCGTTTTCCAACCGTTGATTAACTTTTTAAATCAACGGTTGAGATGAACTGGAAGGGTAAAAAAGTAATTATGTCATATTACTCCAAAATATAATACATTTCAGCGATAAGATATGTACTTTTCAGCGATTGTGTTGATTAATATATTATTTTCAGCGACATAATTGTTTTCAGCGCGCTGACCATGTATTTTCAGCGATGGAGTATAGTATATTTCAGCGACGCTCCGTGGTATATTTCAGCGACAAGCTATAGTATTTTTCAGCGATATATGGTGCATTTCAGCGACTTCGTACGTAAAAGTTGAAACCCTAATTCTTTGGTTTAATATATTTCAGCGACGCACTATAGTATATTTCAGCGATGCACTGTAGTATATTTCAGCGACAGATTGTGTTCATTTCAGCGACATACATAGTATTCTTCAGCGATGACCTTATGTGTATTTTTCAGCGACATTAAAAAAAATTTTTGAACAATTTTACCCTTTTACATTTTGAACCGTTGGATCTTAAACGAACGGTTGGGATTGATGCCTTGATGTGCTGCGGGATTTAGTGATTGCACCTAACCAATCCCAAAAAAAACATCTATGTTATTCTAGTTCCTTTTAGTCCTCTATATTTCCTATTAATATCCAATTCAGTCCTATATAATATTAAATCGACTCTTTCAGTTCCAAAAACTTTCATTTCTACTTTAGTTATGCCAAAAAAAAAAAAAATTTTACTTTATTTCTAAAATTTTTAGCGTACCTCTCGTTCGTGAGGAATGGGGGGAGCATCATTGAGGGCGGCGAACTTGGTCTTGTCGGCGTAGATGTCCTTGACTTGTTGGCTAATGGGCAGCACTTGTGTCGCAATGTCGTGGAGCTGCAACGGCTTGTTTAAAGCTCTGCGAAAGTAATTTTTGGACTTGTCGACGGCGGCCTGGGTGACAAAGGTGTCGAGGGCATCCTCGGCCGTGTAGACGACTTCGCGTATCTGGCGGACCAGCTCTTGATACGCGTTGTCGTCCTGCCGCCTCTTTTTGGCCGAGTCTATGAGGAAGTTTTTGAAGAGCCGGATATCGTTCTGCAGATTCTCCACTTGCTCCCTGGCGTTTTTTATGAGATCCAGGTGGTGGTTCAGCAGATGCTGGAGGTTCCCCATCAGGAAATTCACGGCGGCGTCCGCCATCGCACCACCCACCCACCACCTTCCAAACTCCTCTACCTCACCTCTGCTTAATTCCCCTTTGAATAAAACTGTATGTGGAAATTAATGAGGAATGAATTTGAAGGCGTGGTTTGGGGTCATATACTCATATGCATATAGACATATATACTGACAGTACATAGCAATACCATGGGGCGTTGACCCAAAGCCTCAATTTCTAGAGAAGAGATTAAGTTTTCCTCACTTACAAAAGATTAATTTCACCGTGTAGTAGGAGTATGAATTAATCAACTGTAAATAAATAAACGCCTCCATCCAACTACATACTCCATTCTTTTTTAATAAGTGTAACGTTTTGATTTTTTTTAGAGTTCATTATAGTACTTTAATTTCTATTTTTGTTATACTTATATAAGAAAAAATATAGCCAAATCAAATCTTGTTAGATTCGTCTAATCTTGTAGTTTTTAAATATGAAATTTTTAGAAATTTTACTTGTATCGAATTTGAATTATTAATAGTTTAAAATATGTATTGACATACGTGTAAATGAGAAATGTTACACTTATTAAAAAAGGGATGGATTATATGGCAATTGGTTGGATCAGGTATAATTTTTTGTTAGACTTGGATCCATTGACAGTCTTGAGGATGAGAACGAGTTGGGTCTGGGTCTGGATTGTTTCCTACAAAGCCCAAGACCCTACTTCGATCAGATATTATTCTCGAATTTATTGTCATCCCTAAATCTAACTCACTCTATATCTATATATACAAAGTTTTTAACTATGAGATTTTCTTTCAAGTTAGAGGTCAAATTTGATAAGATTGAGTCATGTTTGACAAATTTAATTTAGGAACGAAAGAAGTAAGTAATATTTAGATTTACTTATTTAACTAGCTATCTAGAAGAAAATTAGTTTAATTTACTAATAATGGAATTATTTTAATTTACTAATAATGGATTATCTTAATGTAGTTGGATAAACAAGGTTAATCTATACCGTTCGTGTAGTCAAACCAACACATAAATGGTGTGGATTGGGAGAGCGGACCAAGGTTAATCTACACCCTTCATATCATGTAACTAACGCATGAATGGTGTGGATTATTTTTGGGAGTGGGACTAGCTCCTAATAATTTAATCCAATCATAAAATAATACATATACCATTTGAACAATAGGGTTATTTTAATGGGATTAGGGTTATCATAAAATAATACATATATATGTCGTGATAGATTAAAAATTGCATCACAAAACTCTTATGAAACATCACCGTATTGGATCATCATAAAAAGTTGATTCGACAATACAATTTACATGTATAAATTCTGCATGTTGCCCATGTCCGGGTTAATATACCATTTTCTTTAAAAAAAAAAAATCCCAATTGCAATGATCGTGGACAATAATGAGGATTAATTTAATTAATATTAGCAATATAAACGAGCGAGGTTCAAAGTGGAGAATAAATCCGAGTATTCCACCACAAAACGACAAAATTTGACATTAATTAAGGCGTGCATATATTATCAATATAATGTATTAGTCTGTATGTGAAAATGAACTGGATTGCAGCTAGCTAGCTGTACTAGCAACTCTTGTAATTATAAAATGTATTCACATTGTAACAAACGTGCCTTTTTTATTATAACGGTCTGCAACATACCATTTTTTTTTTAAAAAAAAAGAAATATCGTTCACATCTCCGACTGTATGGACGATTTAAAATACTAGTATCAATGTATCATCTTTACTTTGGGATTTAATCCATCTCACATGGCCAGGTGATGGGTGGCCACCATTTGCGGGAAACATGAGTAAATAAATACTCCTTCCTCTCTAAATATTTCTCTCTTTTGCCTCAATTTTAATAATTAAAATTTAAATTAATTAATTTATAAATTTATATTTTTACCCTTCAACTAAACTCATTATTAATAAATGTCTAATAAATAATATTTATGTTGGATGAGGACTTAGCCCAAGTGGTTAAGTCCCTTGACTTCCAACGGAAAGTTGTAGGTTCGATTCCCAGGGGCGGCTCTATTAACAATTTAGTGGTGGCACGGGACACCACTTAAATTATTGATGAAATTATTATTTTAGGGTAGAATTTTTTTCACATTTAACTAAATTAGGTTTGGTGACACCACTTAATTTTTATGGGGACACCACAATAATTCATTTCAACTAAGTTTTCCTCTATATTTTTGTGTTGTAACTACTATCCCTAATTTAAATATAGCTTCCACTATTTTTTGGGACACCACTTAACAAAATTTCTGGATCCGCCACTGTCGATTCCCACCGCACTCTATTCCTCCCCTTTATTCCCCTTTGTAATTGTGGGACATTGGCTCCCACCACACATTTCTCAGGCCTTCAATGGTTCATCCAAAAAAAAAAATATTTATGTAAAGTGAAAGAACAATATAATAAAAAATATAATATATATACCTATAACTAATTAAAAATGACAACTATTTTGAAACACTTTTCCATCTCTAAAATAATAACTAAAAAGGAACGAAGGAGTAAAATAAATTTACGTCTCGCCCTTTGAGTACGACAAGCCATTAATTAGTCACGTGGACTATTGGGTGGAGGCACCCCATGATCATGCATGACTATACAGTATGTATATGTATGAATGAACATTTTTGTTAAACGTTAATAATATAGATATAAACAAAATAAAGGAATCCAACACATGCATCATCGTCTGTTTAGCCAAAAAAAAAAAAAAAAAAAAAAAAAAAAAAACACACGCACCATCTAATAAGTTTACTCGTGTTCGATTGATGTTAAACAGAGAACGACAATACTTTCCCTAGAAAAAATGTACTAGTAATTTGTGTATCATCATCATACATATCTGTCTTACAAATTACTATGGGACTATGAGCGACTATGGGACTATAAGCCTTTATATATGCAGAATTCTATTCAGGGGAGATAATTCTTTAATGCCCACCAGAGTCTCGAGGAATTAGTTTTAGGTATAATGAGGTCTAGGGATACCTTGGTACATGGGCGGATCTATGTATAGCCAAGGGCTGGCACATGACACCACTTAAATTGATAAAACTGTAATTTTAAGGTAGAATTTTTTTTATTTAACTAGATTAGTCTTGGTGACACCACTTAATTTTTTATATATGGTGACACCACAATCATTCATTTCAACTAAGTTTCCCTCTATATTTTTTGTGTTTAATTAGTATCCCTAATTTCAATATAGCTTCCACTATTTTTCCGAATACCACTTAAAAAAATTTTTGAATCCGCCACTACATTGGTATTCACCTAAAGAAAATTACTACAAATATGGCGGTCATTTAATTTCTTCTGACCCTGCAATAACTACTATATATGACCACAATGGCTAGTGGGAGCCCATCACACTGATCTGCAATCATCTTCCCAACACATTTCAAATCCTCAGCCCATCACTCTGGATGCCAGAACCGCGGCTTACGTCACGTGGATCTCTCTCTAGATTATTATTCCCTCCGTTTCACAAAACGTGTCATATTTGATTTTTTGACATAGTTCATTGTTCAATTTTGACTCAATTTTATTACAAGTATATATTTGAAAAAAATAGTCGAGTTGGATCTTGTTAGAATCGTATAATCATGTAGTTTTAGAATATATATTTCACATAATTTTTGGTGTATATATTTTGAGATGTTAACTGTTGAAAACGTACATTGGATAGTGTGTAAAAGTCAAACAAGACAAGTTAAACGGGATGAATGGAGTAATTAGCTGTCATAGCGTAGCACAATTAATTTAATCCCAATATTCAACTCTCCGCCCATCATCCATCACAATTAAGAATTTTATTTAATTTCCTTCACATGTAAGCGTTCACTCAATCCTGCAAAACATCAAACAAACTCTAACATACATTGTGATGAACTCTATAAATGGTTCCAAAATGGTCTCCAAAATAAATTGTGCCATAATTAATAAGCAAAATAAATAATTTGAAATAATTTATAAAATAAACTTAAAACTCAAAATAACTTAATAATTTAAATAAAAACTCAAAATAGTTTAATAATTTAAAATAAACTTAAGACTCCGAGTGAAATTAAAAAGAGTGGGTTATGTAGGAAGGATCATCGCGTGGCCACCCCTTCACATGCGCTTCTTGGCTTGCATCAACATCATCTGATGGTGTCTTGGCCGAGGATAGATGAAGTTACCATCATGTGATATTAGAGCTGGGCCCAATATTGGGTGACCCTACCCTGCAAACAAACCTAATATGGTGACTTTGTGTAATGCCCGGCGCAAAATTGGATGCCTTGAACAGCTCCAAAAAATTGTCCCAAGTAACAGTTGCAAGCGTTGAGAGCTAGGCCAGCAGGGTTATCTTCGGCCGGAGCTGTGAGCTGAGCTGTGAAGATTGGGGAGTCACTACTTTTCTTTTTCATTCTTACCTTGCTTTTTTTTTTTTTCTTCCATCAATTAATAATGTTCATAAGACCTTGCCTGTTTCTTTTATACCTGATTGCTATTATTATTCGTCTTGTATATTTCTCTTTCCCTTGTTGTACTCCGTACCCAAAGTCAGGGAAGTTAGCTACAACCCTAACCCAGTCAAAGATTGGGGGTGATGTTTTGATAGGATTGACGGCACGACGGAAATCAATATATGTTAGTTCGTTCTCGGCTGGGGCAAGCCATGATGCTTGTTGCATGCAGAGTGGGTCTTGAGAGGTGACCGGAAGTACAATTGACTAGGCGTCCTATAAAATTTTAAAATTTTATTTTAAAATTTTAATAATATTTTTTTTTGTTGTTATGATATTAATTTTTTATATTTTCGTCTTTTTATAGATAAAAACTAACCATTATTTTCTCATTTAGTTTTTTCTTCACAAAAAATTACAACTTTTTATGAACATAAGGAAAAATATTTATATTGACAAACTTTATTTTTTAAGAATATTTCAATTTTATATTGATTTAGATTTAATCGGAACATATTATCTTAAACAAAAGTCTCGGCTCGAGCTTTTATATATGCAAAAAAAAATTGAGAGAAAATCTTTCAATGCATACTAAAGATTAGTGTTGGGCTCGATGAAGCTTTTAGATACCCGGATGTTCAAAAAAAAGGAAAAAAAAAAAGAAAAATGGGACCTATTATTTTATTTTGCCTGAGCACCTAGAAACAGGCACTGGTTGCACGTCGTAGTTCATCTAATAATCTGTTAGGCTAGAAGGCACAATTCACTATTTTGATCGGAACATGAATATTACTCCCCTGTCCCATTCCAAATGTCCTACTTACTATTTTTGGATGTCCCATTACAAATGTCTTCTTTCTATAAATAGAAATAATTTTCCCCACCAACAACTATGTCGACCCCACCATATACTCATAAACCAACTCTACCTTAATTCCCGTGCCCAACAGTAACAAGACACTTGGAGTGGGACGGAGGGAGTACTTCATATGAATAATAAAATCTCTGAAAGATTTCACAGCATGAAAGTGCGTTGAACATGGAGTGATACCAGATCCCTCTCCAAGAAATGGGACCCCTGGGCCGTGGTACTATTTCTGGTCAAGATATTGCAATAGCAAATTTTATTGTCCGAAATTGACTTAATTGGTTTCAGCCAAAAAAAAGTTGACTTAATTGGATTTGGCGTTGAAATGAAACTGCTGTAGCGGCGGCTCTCCTCCATCCTCGCCGTTACACCAATCTCCGAAACTTTGAACGCACCAGGAATCAGAAATGGCTTATGCTGCTGTCATTCATGCTAAGCAGAAAATTGAGCGCCTTTTCCATCCTCCCCAAACTAAAATTCTTCATTCCGATGCCGATGCCGGTGCCGGAACAAAATCCATCTATGAGGAGCTTTGTTCCTTGGAATCGCTTCTCCGGAGATGCGCACTTATGCAGGGCAGGAAGCTAAGGTTCGACCCTTTGGAACAACAAATAGAAGATCTGGCCGACCAAATTGACGATATGGTCGAATCCTATGTCTCTCCACATCAATCTGAAACAGAAACCCTTGGGGTTGAGAGTGAGAGTGAGAGTGATTCCACTCTCGCCTTGTACCAGAAATTGTTTTGCTATGGATTGTCTGCTTGTTCGCCGGATGACGAGCTGGAGAACAATGCCGTGCATAACGCTGGGATTATTGACCTTGTTGAAGAATACAGCAAGCTGAGAATAGATGCATCTGAAGTAGCACATATCGAAGATGCGGCCGACCAAATCAGAACTCTATCTCTGGTGGAATCCCATACACCACCAGAATCAGATATATGCAGCCTTGAAAAATCTGGAAGTGGAAGAAGCCCAAAGAATGAGAGTAATGACCCTTTGGTCTTATCTCAGAAACTGTTCCAGGTGGCACAAGAGATTGGATCATTGATACAAGAGTTGAAGAACATCATCAAAGAGTACGACAAGAAGGAAAGAGAGGAAAAGCAAGGCACGGCCGATTTTGTTATTTCATCAAGAATTTATGACTTCGGCAGCCAAAATGAGCCCGTGGGATTGGATGATGAAGAAGAGGAACTGTCGAACTGGATCGCGAGGGCAGAATACTACCACGAACGAGCCTTCCGCGAAATTATGTGTGTTGTTGGAATGGTCGGCATCGGGAAGACTACTCTTGTAAGAAAAGTTTATGAATATCCCCGTTTTGCAGAAACATTTGATCTGAGGTATTGGGTGACAGTAGGCCCAAACTACAAATTCAGAGAATTTGCATTAGATTTCTTAGATTATGTAGGTGGATACAGTCGTGGCACCGCCGAAAAAATGGAGGATGATGAATTGGGGATATCTATTCATAAACATTTATGGGGTCGTAGATATTTAATTGTGTTGGATGATGTCTGGAGTAGTCATGTATGGGATGAGCTAAAAGAGATTTTTCCAAATGAGAAAACTAGCAGCCTCATAATCATGATATCTAGGCTGTTAAATGTGGCTTCGGGCGTGGCAGATAAGATTCATGTAAAGTCCTTTCTGGATGATGAACTTAGTTGGGATCTCCTTAATCGTGCGGTATTCACTGGTTCTGGAGTGCGATGCAGTTACCAACTTGAAAAATTGGGGAGGGAGATAGCCAAGAACTGTGAAGGGCTTCCTTTGGCAATTCTTGCAGTTGGCAAACACCTCGGTTCTGCTATTAAACACCTACTTGCTGCTGAGAAAACAGTTGAACGTTGGCATGAGAAAACAGTTGAATATTGGGAGGAGGTTTCGAAACAAGAAAATCTTCCCGACATCATAAAAGATGACTACGCAAACATCTATGAGTCCTTGGCTTTGAGTTACAGGATGTTGCCTCGTTGTTTAAAGGAATGCTTTCTATACATTGGGATAATCCCAAATTATGAGATCTCTGTTTCGAAACTCATTAAATTGTGGATTGTTGAGGGGTTCATAGGGCAAGAAGGTGGTAAAAGCATAGAAGAAACGGCTGAGGGTTTTCTGCAAGATGCTATTTCCCAGAGTGTTGTGCTGATTCGCAAACACAGCACGACAAGGGGTAGAATCAAAATATGCAGAGTTCATTTTGTGTTTCGGAGTTTATGCGTGACTGAAGCTCAAAATGAGAAGTTTTGTCAGGTGATAAAGAAATATGCCTATAATTTCCCAAAGGGTACTAATTTGCAGCGGCGGTTGAGCATCCATAACAACGTTGTGCTTGGCATCAAAGAAGTACACAACACTTTGAAGAATATCTCAAAGGAGTTCAGTTCATCGGTTCGATCTTTTCTTTGCCTTGGTCCACAACACGATCATCCTTTACGTGTGTTCTTCAGTTTTAAATTGTTGAAGGTCTTGAGTGCACTTAGTATTCGCTTTTTTGAGTTCCCAGATCAAGTGCTAGAACTAGTTCGCTTAAGGTACCTTGCCATCACCTATGATTGGGAAATCCCAAATTCCATATCCCAGCTTTGGAACCTTGAAGTGTTGATTGTAGGTCGACATCACAGTATAATATCCTTGGATAATCCTTCATATCTCCCTGTAGAGGTCTGGAATCTGAAATGGCTTAGACACCTCCAGTGCAAGGGAATTGACATGCCAGATCCTTGTAAATGGGGCAGTTTGGATGCTAATGTCAAGCTAGAACACCTTTTAACATTATCAAATGTTAGTTCTAGGAGTTGCTCGCAGGAAATTCTGGCAAGAGTACCTAACTTAGAGAAGTTGGGAATTCGTATTGAGTTGTCACCCGGTGAAGTTGAGGACTTCAGTTTTTTTGGTGATATTTCCCAGGTGCTCCATAATCTTGTGTCGTTCAAATGTATTGTCTTGGGTCTCAGATGTCAATTGGATGTTTCTTCTGATCTGGTATTTGCTAATACTCTTAGAAAGATAACATTGAGTGGTTGTCGGTTCCCATGGAGTTCAATGAAAGTCATTGGCGAATTGCCAAATCTTGAAATTTTAAAATTGCGATGCTATTCCTTCTGTGGTCCTGAGTGGGATCCCAGTGTGGGTGAATTTGTCGTGTTAAAAGTGTTACTGCTGGAAGATCTGGATATTGAGGAGTGGAATGGCGATAACTACCACTACCCAATGCTTCAACACTTGATGATTAGACACTGTTATAAGCTGCACAATATCCCTCTAGGAATTGGAGATATCCCAACACTTACATTGATAGAGTTGGATGATTGCAGTCCATCTCTTGCGAATTCAGTTAAAGAAATACAAGAAGATCAAATCGACTTGGGAAATGAAGACCTTCAAGTTCGTATTAACTCTTCATGGAATGATAAGAAGTCCATGTGAAAGTCTCTGTCTCTCAGATTGTTCACACGGTATAAAGTATGTCTTTGAAGTGTGTCTTTAGCTAACAATTTTCCAATGTTGTAAAATTGTTGGTTAGATGAGAACAGTAACTAAATCATCTCATTTCATGGCTGCCTTGAAACTTATTTTGTTTTTCTGATCAATCTTTTCAGGATTTGAAGTTCAGAATTCAAATTGACCTCTGCAGACCATGCAATGGAACTCAACCGTCTTGTGCATCAGAAAATCTTGAAATCTGGATGAGAGAATATTGTGGTTTCTGTTGTTCATAGTATAGTCTTGCTGGTTTCATGGTACATGTGTTTTTGTAATGTGTATGTACTCACTTTTAGGTACTACCAAATTAGTCTTGTGGGGAAGGTGTTTTGAGTTCAATTTGTATGAGTAGTTGCTGGTGCATCGTTTTCAGGTGGTTAAATGACATTTTCAGGTAAGCCAACAGTGGTGAACAATATGTACATGTTTATGTTCCGACTTTAGAGTATATATGTTTGAATGTAGTGTTAGAACTTAGAAGAATCTAGAGATGTAGTATCTATTTATTTTTCCATTGGTTTTTGGCTGCACTATATATGCGATCCAATTTGTGCTTGTCATTTAATTTACTGTAGTTTTGATATGTTGCAAAATTCTGAACCAAAAGTTGGGCTTTGTTCTCTTCGTCTGAAATAAGGTGTTCTGATCTGAGATCTGGCCTCTAGTCTGGTCTGATCTGATTGCAACTATGAACGTTGTTATTCATTAATTTGATTCATTTCTCATATTGAGAACACTCCATAGTAGCAGTAGGTAGGTAGAGCTGTCGAGCAACCTCAAGTATGCAATACCGAGATTGGCTCATTAAATAAACAAGGCGAGCTTTGCTAGTTTATTAAACGATTATAAAATAAAGCTTGACTTGGTTTGTTTAATTTAAATGATCGAGCCAAATAAAGGCCAAGTTCGAAACTGACTAGTTAGAATCAATTTTTTTTTAGTTTGAAGGTTAGCCAAAAATTATTTTTTATTTTATTCATTAAACAATTTACATGCTTATAAAAAAGAATTCAACAAATGTCTAATAAAGATGACTAATTTAAAGTTATTAAAATTTTATCGACCTTAACTAGTCAGCTGAGTTGGTTCATTTTTTTTTCTCCAGTACTAAAACGTGTTCGAGATGTGCTCATTCATTATATGAGTGAGCAGAACTTGACTGGATCCCAATTCGAACCAAATCGAGCCGAGCTGTATCATTTATTTTAATAGCTCTAACAGTAGGAAGACGCTACTGTGCAGGCTGCCTGCTTGTGCAGGCAGTGGTGACAAGACCATCTTTTGTGATGTTACGAAGTTTTGTGATGTGTACAATCATTTTTGTGATGTCAGAAGATTTGTGATGTCTAGAAAATTTGGGATGGATACATTTCTTTTTGTGATGTCAAAAAAATTTGTGATGTTTTGGACCACACAAACATCACAATTAAGAACTTTAATACCATATGCAAAATAACTGCATATGCAGTTTCAATGTGAAACAGGAACACTATTGCTAACAGTAGGCTCATTTTTTCCTTACCTCGTCAACATGCCTGCACTTTACTGCTTTAGAAATGACAAGCTGCAGTTAACTATATCTGCTGCATCTGCATTATATATTATTGTGAACCCAACCGAGATCTTAAATCTCTGGACGCAATACCATTGCCATTTCTCAGTATTTATTTCGTGGATTTCTGCATCTCTCCGTCTATACTTTCCAAGCAGTTAAGTTCTCTGTTGAAATGGTATTTTTCTGCTTCAATTCTGCTTGTATGTGTCAGTATTCATGTGTTGTATATATTGCCTTAAACGATTACTGTTATGCATGAAAAGTAGAAATGCAGGGTTCCACATTCGAGTGTGTTGGAAATTACCTAAGTTTTGAGGGGTACTCAGAATAAATACTAGATTTGGTATGGAAATCAGAAAAAGATTCAAGATTTTAACCCAATTTGAACCATCTCCTACCTTGGAAGGATGCCGGTAAAGAACTCAACTAGAAAACACAAAAGTAGAGGTACAATCAACTCACATTCACAACTATCACATTTCTTAGTAATTTTTTTTTTTTTGAAAAAAAAAACAAAAAAACAAAAACAAAAACAAAAACATCTTGTAGTATATTATTCCAAGTAAAGTAAAACAAAAAAACAGGCACAGGGCTTCAGCAGTGTCAGTGTATTCTTTGAGGAGAGGGTATCCCTAATATGTGTGATGCGACAATCACTACCGTACGTACCATTCACATCTCTAATGGAAGAAAATGGTAGAATTATACAAATGAAAATTCGAGTGTTCTCATGTGAACGTTCTGCAATTGCAATTGAACCTAACATAAATAAAAATAAAATAAGCATAACTGTAAAATGTAAGATAGGTGATGACACAACGTAATCATCGATTATGATCAAATATAACCAAATGTCAATACAAACAACTTGAAGTTCCATGAAATTAAGAAATCAAATATACATGAATACAATTCAACGTGGCACATTGCAAGAAAATAGCCTTATTGACTCGCAAACGGCGCAAAACATTTAAAGAGTTTACAACAACAAATAAGAAATATGAAAATTGCAAGAGTTCAAACAAATTGGGAAAATTTGAGTTCACCGGTGAGGTTGACAAAGTGATCCTCATAGATAACATATCTCTTCTAGGCTTTAGGCTCTGGGGCAAATTTCTCGAGACATGCTATCTGCGTCGTGCATATACAATGTGAGCTCTTATAGTAACAAAACGTTGGCAAGTGTGGAAATTTAATAGCTAGACATAGTAGACTATTGAACTTGCTAGAATAAATGTTTAAGGGATGATGGTATGAAATCAGCAATAAAATACATCAAATTTGCAGTTCAAATATTAGCTAATCATATCAAATAAACAGATAGGCATGTAAACAGTGGATACGAGCTAAATAAAAGCAAAAGAAATTGTGTAATGAAACCCATAAAACTCCAATTAATAAAGAGGGAAATGAAGATTTGACTCACAAATTAAAATCAGCAATGATTATGAAAAATGGATTACATACCTCAGTTTATGAGCGGGGGTGGAAAAATGGAGAGATTGAATGCACCATCTTTAACAATTTGTTCTCCTAATTTCTCGTTCTTAGCTTTAAGAATATTAATGGCAGAGTTCACTGCATCATTACTACGATACAAGTCCAGAGCTCGGAAGGTTGGAATATCAGCCAGACCAGGTGGAACTTCTTTAAGTTCCTCACAGTTATGTAGCTCAAGTCGTTTCAGTCTGGGATAGTGATGGTGCGAAGCCACCCAAAACTTTAGATCCGTGCGACCAATGTGCAAGACTTCTAGGCGACGAAAGGCTCCATCTTTAGCTTCCCAGAATTTTCCCATGAATGATTTATCTTTCAACTTCAGCACCTCAAGGTTATCCAGCAATCCTAGGATATTCATGTTACTCCACTCAAGGAACGTATCAGATAAAGTCAGGCTCCTCAGTTTGGGTGGGAATTGGTATGGTGGAGGAAGGCCACGAAGTTGGCCCTCAAAAGCTGGGCTGGGGAACACATCATTTAGAAGCTTCAACTTTTCAAGGCTGTTTAGTTTCACCAAATTGTCAAAGGATACAATCTTTCCATCTAGTAGTGTGGATAGTCTTCCCCGAATGCCCAGTTTCTTCAAATTTCTAGCACGGTCAAACACTTCTTCTGTGCAACTTTGAGGTGAAATAGTACCAAGTGTTTGAAGCTTTTCACCTTCTTTGCTCTTTCCCACCTTAGGCAAGGTTGCTGATGCATTCGTCTTTATATGCCTTAGCTGACTCATCTTCCATATGTCTGCCTTGATATCAAGAGTACGAGCAGACGTATCAACAATGAGGGTTTCTAAGTTCCAGAGTTTGTCAAAGGCAGCAGGTAGAACTGGTAAAGTGAAGGACAAGGTAATGTACCGCAAATGCACCAATTGGTACATGTCACTAGGGATTTTTGTGAATTTGATAGGCTTGACATCCAAAACCCTAAGCAATTTAAAAGCTGCAGGGATGGCTGAAGCGTAATCTGCTGGCAAGGCAAGGTCCTCTTTGGAGAAGCAAACAAAAGAACGAACCTTAGGGCCGAATGGTCTTGAAGAAATAAATTTCAAGACATTAGAATGCATACAGATACGACGACACTTTTCTAGAACAATAATTGGCTCCAAACCTTCGGAAGTCCACTTGATTTCACGTAGGAAGTTCTCTTTTTCTGATTCATTTTTGCAAAAATCACGCAACATGTCATGAATACGACACGTTTTAACTCTTCCGCTGGGTCTCCTCCTGTCCACTCTCACTAAGTTCCTGCTAATAAGCTCATCCAAGTAATTTTCAGCAATCTCCTCTAAGGAGATGCCACCCTTTTGTTGAATGAATCCTTCTGCAATCCACATGCGGATTAAATTCCACGCAGGGATTAGATAGTCCTCCGGGAACAACCCAAAAGACAAAAAGCAGGCTCTCAAGTGATACGGTAACTTGTAGTAACTCAATGCAATAATATTCTCCATACGCTTCAAGGGATCCATTTCAAGATATGTACTCACGCTCTTGGACACTTTCGTCCATGCATCTTTCTTGGCATTCATATCATCTGCACCTGCAAATTTTTTGACAAGAATGCCTCCTATGACCACTATTGCTAGTGGCAACCTATCACATTGATCAACAATTAATCTTCCAAGTACTTCCAACTCAGGAGGACAGTTAGGTGGCTTTCCAAAAACCTCATACCGAAGTAGCAACCAACTCTCATCTCGAGTTAAGAAACGCAAATGGTGGGCACGTCTACACTTATTAGAAGCTAGAGCAACCTCTTCATTACGGCTAGTGATCAAGACTTTACCAGTAAAATTACTCATCGGCAAAGCAATTTGGATTTTATCCCAATCCTCAGCTGTCCACACATCATCCATCACAATCAAGAATTTTCCTTTCTCTAGATAGAATTTCACTTGTTTGGACAACTCATCACCCGTTTGTCGGTACATGTCATCAGTGATTTTGGTGAACTCTTTCAAAATCATCAAACAGATATCCTTCTTTGTGAATTCTTGGGAGACATAGACCCATATGCGAGTGGGGAACTCATATTCGATCTTTTCATCACGGAAAATCTTCCCAGCAAGTGTTGTCTTGCCAAGGCCAGGCATACCAATGACGGTGACAACATCAAGCTGTGGTGTGTCTTCGCAAAGATATCCTATTATTTTCGCTGCCTCATCATTGAAACCAACCACGTTTTCTTGTTTAACCACCGGAGCCTATTTGAGAATATACCAAGTCAAATGAAATTAAAAAAAAAAAAAAAAAAAAAAAAAACCTCATTGAGACCTAAGCCTCAACCAAGTTATTCGACTTAAACTCATTGAGTGAGTCAATAAAAAATTGCTCAACTAGATCAAGCTCCAACTGAATTTTGAACCGATTTTAGAGTGATTTGGCTGAATTTTTTTATATTTAATTGAAATATACTTAAAATATTAGAAATTATATTTCAAACTTGTACTATAACTCAAGCTCAATCTATATGAGGTTGAGCGAGCTTGGATTTCAGAACTCAACCAAGTTCGAGTATCAGAGTGTCAAAGCTTAAGATATCTCACAAATGTTTACATACTCTGCATATGTAATTCAGCAATACATTCTTTAAATATATCCAACAATTGTTTAATAAATGGAAATAAGAAAGAATGAAAAACATATTAATATATGTACTGTATAATGTATAATAATACTAACTGCAATAATAGTAGTATACTGTATTAAATAAATGCTGTTCAAAAGATAGCAATTTAATAATTCTTGCATGATGTTAGATGTATGTTCCTTGCAAATGTTGACATTAATATAGTAGTTCGCTTCATGATGGATTTAGCGATAATTACAACTACATGAGTAAACTAACTAAATTACTTATTCAATTTTGACCACTAAATCAAGATTATGAAGCTATGTTTCATTTTATTTGATTAGTTTGTTAAACGAAAATCATACATTTTATTTAATTAATTGTAAAAATAAATGGAGAATTTTATTTTTATTAATTAAAGAATGCTCTGGTTTCCTATAATATATTTATAGAATTATTATCGTTGTCGAGCATTTGAAAAATTAGAAATCAGTCATAAAATCGTTTTTTACTTTTTAGGGACAGGCTAATTTACTTTAACGATATGTGAAAAAACCGTGAATTTTTAGTTTTTACCCGGTAAAAAGCGGTTCTTTTTCTTTTCTAGTGTAAAGAGGTTATTTTGAACTCTAAAGCAGCAATCTTTGAAGTTGAAATGAATGAGCAGACAAGAGAGAGCGTTGATCCAACATATCAAGTCAACCCCTATCAAATTATCTCTAATTCGAACACAGAAATCATATCAGATGAACATCAATTTAAGATTCGGCAAAGAGTTGTTGTCATAGAAGGGAACTGGAAAAGAAAAATTACCTCAAAGGTTTCGTCGGCGTCGGGGCCTCCGTCTCCGATATTGAGGCTAGCAAAATCGATCTTGTCCTTGTCGCCGTAGATTGCTTTGACTTTGGCGCTTATTGCCTCCACTTGCCTTGCGATGCCGTGGAGATTCACCGGCGTCTTGAATGCTCGGATGAGGTAACTTTGGGATTTGGTGACGGCGGCCTGGGTGACAAAGGCGTCGATGATATCCTCCGCCTCGTAGACGACGTCGCGGATCTGATCGACGAGGTCTCGCAGCCGCTCGTCCTTTCGCCGCTTTTTGGTGGTATCGCGGAGGAAGGCGCGGAACTGGCGGAGATCGGCCTCCAGCTTCTCGACCTGCTCCTTCGCGCCTTCGATTAAATCAGTGTGATAGAGCAGCAGCTGATTGAGGTTCCCCAGCAGGAATTCCACCGCCGCGTCCGCCATTTCAGCTCCGGATTCAGCTCTCCCTTTCTCTCATTCAAGATTCACTCTTTCTGGTTCAAAGATGCGAAATTGATTTTGGTAATTGTTTTGTGCAGAGTCGCGATGTAATCTTAAAAGACTTTTAAAAGACAGCTATCTGATTCTACACATCAAGGACAGCATGCGTTTGGGTGATGTTTGTAATATCTCTGTACATTTAATAAGGTACGTTTGACAAATAATTGTTAATTGATTATATCAATAATAAATTAGTTAAATAAATTGTTTAATAATTTGAATTTTAATTTTTTACCTAGAATAACTTAATTGTAAAATAATTTTATTTGCATCAATTTTAAAAATAACTTAACTAACACTATTTTAAATTATTTATTGTTTTAAATAAGCTAATTTATTTTAAATTATTTAGAATAATTTAATTCTATTTAATTGTTTTGCCAAACAAAGGGTACCAATTATTTATCTGTATGGGACTATAGTTGTATTAGTAATACGATGAATTTTTTAATTTGGGGGTGTTGTGTAAATGATGTGTATTTATAGTGTGTAGATAGATATCAGGTCAATCCTAAATAAATAATTATTTTTTAATTTAATTTCAATAATTAAAATTTGCATTAATTAATTAAAAAAAATATTTTTATCATCCAATTAAATTCTTGAAAATTCTTTCATAATAAATATCAAGAACTAGCATTTATATAAAGTATAATGCAATATATATATATATATAAAAATCGCATAAATACCTCAAAATAATAGAAAATGACAACTATTTTTTATTCTTTTCCAACGAAATAATAGAAAATGACAACTATTTTTTATTCTTTTCCAATTTATTCTTTTTTTCTTTTTTGTAAATTATAATAGAAAATTTTACAGCATGTATGCAATGCATGTGCTTTTTCCCAAAATTCCACAGTATGTCTGCATTGGCTATAGGTTATTAGGAGTTCGATTCCCTATCCAGCTCTTATCCCTCCCCTTTTATCTCTTTATACTTTGTGTGTCATGGGTTCCACACCCTTTCGTAACTAGGTTTTTTTGGTGAATTCCATATGATAAGCCTACAGTATACCCTTGATGAATGATAACCGGTTGGGCAAACGAGCATGGTGGAAGGATAGCCCAGGAAGGTAATATAATCTCGCAATGTCGTTAGTCGAAGCTAACCTTTTTGGTCCTTTAATTTAATTTTTGAGATGATAAGGAAGCAATTAAAGCCATGAAGGAATTGTCTGAAAGCCTAGGGGTCTGTTCTGCACGAAGGTTTGAGGAACTTTTGGAAACTTTTTGTAGTTTAACTTTTATTTCAAAATAAAAGCTTCGTTCTGTACACTAGCTTTTGGGAGTTTTTGGGAGTTTTCGAAAGCTACTTTCCAAATTTAATTAATTTTTCTCTTCAAATTATAATTTTTAGAGGCTACAACTACTTATACCGAACACTTATACAAATACTGATAGCTACAGCTCCCTACAGCTGCAGCTACAGCTCGACCTACAGAACGAACCTAAGTAATTAATAATTTGGAATCTTTGATTATGTCTGTTCCATGTCCGATCAGCATTGTAATACCCAAGATTTTAATAAAAAGAAATAGAATTAAATTCGAAGAGTAAGAGAATTTTTAATTCCAAGAACCCGTGAAGTCGAAAATGATTTAAATAAATAAATAAATCATTGCACGGGAGTCGAAGGTCGACGAATTCAAAGCCGACGAATTCAAATTCAACGGATTCAAGATTTCGGATACGAAATCAATTCAAGTCGAAATAAATTTAAGATAGGAATCATAATCCGAGAATGACCCGGAAAACCGAGCCCGAGAACGTAGGAGGATAGAAACCCGAAAGAGAGAAGCAAAGGCCCGACGGATCGCACGGCCCGGCCCGGATCGCAGCCAAGCCGGAGGCCGCGCGGTCTTCGCGCGGTTTGGAAGGATCCCGCGCCACGGCCGCGTGGTCACACAGGCTGCGATCATCTTGCACGTTTTGGCGATTTCTTACCTTATTTTCGACCCCCGACTATGGAAACACAATCCCAGACGAGGGAAGGGGTATATGAACGTGTGATCTTGCACCCTAAATTCGACCTAAACAACCCAAAGGCAGCCCCCTTCTCCTCTCATATTCTCACTTTGCTTCCCAAACCCGAAAAACACCAAGTTCTTGCTTTCCGACCATTTTCCGGCGACCAAATCTGACCAAGGAGGTGTGTAGATCAAGGATTCCAGGTTTTGGATTGTTGGTAAGGTGTAGTTTAGGTTTCTTCATCGATTTAAATCATAGCTTTCGTTCTAATTTACGAATTTTTACATGTGATTACGGTCGTGGCCAAAGAAGAAGGAGATCGTGTTGCGTAGATCTGTTCGTGGCAATTGTAGACGCTTCGATCGACCTTAGGACATTCAGAAACTCAAACCAAGTAATTCAATACTGTAATACCCCGAAAATTAGCTGTGTTGATAGTATTTTATTTCTTACGAAAAAATTGAATTGGGAAATAAATTAATATTTTCCAAGATAGAGATTGGTTGGGAAGAAATGAATTATTTTCCAATAGAAAATAAATTAGTTGATTTGAGAAGTATATTTATTAAAGTAAGATATCAAATAAAGAAATGCTTGACAATAATATTAGTTTGGTATTATTTTATAACAATCCTTATATTAAGTATAGTTAAATTTATGACTAATATAAATTACCAGTAATCCATTAGTAGTAATATTGGACTTATAGTCCATGAATTATACATTCAACATCATTAGATCTATAATATCTTACCAAAATGAGTTAATAGTTGAACTTTTATCTACAATAGACTTATAGTTTTATTTTTACTAAAATACCACTATGTTAGATCTAATAAAGGCACTGTATGAGAGTAATAAATTGATTTATAAAATGTAGTAGTAAAAAGAAAATTATAATCTAGACTTTAGTAACAATTATCATTAGCAAGAATTTTCACTTGCTTAGTTAACTAAATAATTATAATGACCATAGTGTTGATTTTTTTACATTTCATAGTAATATATGATATTACCGTACACTAGTAATATGTAAAATAAAATATGGAAAGGAAAGACAGGCATGTATATTTACGTGTACAACAAATTAAAGAAAAGCAGTACATACGTGGACTTGGAACTAATACGTGCTCCTAGGTAAAAATCCATGCAGATACGTGTGATAGTGTAGGCATGTCCATACGTACAAGCTATTGTGTAGATAGGTCAATTCATCAAACCTATATAGGAATAGAAAAATGTAGCATGCAGGTCTTTTGATCCCTATAAATAAGGCCCCGAAGTTCATTCAGATCATCAATCAAAAGTTAGAACAAGGCGAGAGGGGAAAGAGTAGTACCATAGAGAGAAAAAAAAAAAGTGAGGGTGTCATAGTTGTCATTTTCAATTTAAGTGTAGCAGGCGATCGACGGAAGAAATTGTAAGTAAATTTTTATTCTACGAGCTTTGTCGTAGGATTAAATTTTTGCATGTCTAAATACCTTTGTGTTTTAATAATGTTAGGATTTATTCATGCAATTTATTTATGCAGAGGTATTGCCCAATTATGTGTTTAAATAAATTTGGGGCTAGGCCATGCATGTGAAAAATTAAATTTCAGTGTATGGCATGTGAATTATTGAATTGTTATTATGCGAGATATACCCCAGAGGTGGATATCTTCGTGAGATATTTCGTGGGTTATCCAAGGGATCCCCATGAACATGATTGTGTTTGACCAAGGGTCTCACAGTCATTTTCTAGATCGCAAGGTAGGGCCATCCTTGCGTACTCATATTTTGACTTCGGTCATTATGAGGGCATGCTAGGTCCTATGAGATACCCGGGTGTAGGCATCATAGTTGAGCTACATGTGGATTGAATTATTGCAACTGTTTTGAACATGCCATTTACTGTTGAGTCGTAGTTAATTATTTTTGTCCAAGGGATAAAAATTTATTTACTCAGCCGGTGTGCTGATTAATATTACTTATTCATTTTTTTTCAGGATTTGATATTTGTGAAGCTCATTAGCATCACGGGCACGGGCGGGGAAGTCAATATCGATTTTATAGTGGTTATTTTAAATTATGTTTTACCTTCAGTAAAATTGTCGTTTTAATAGTCGGTCGCAGTTAGTATATTTTGTAAACTCTGATATTTTGCCAAATTAAATATATTTTTAAATTTAGTTAATATTCTTAAATAATGTTGTAATTATTTTAAATAGCCTTAGCACTTTTAATTAAGTTAGCCAAGGCGAGCTTAATTGGAAGTGTGGCGGTAACAACCCCGCTTTCCTATTGGTAACTTCCGCTGTGATTTTTAAGATGGAAAAACGGGGGTGTTACAAGTTAGTATCAGAGCGAGGTTTAAAATATTTTTGAGTCAAAATTTCTTTAAGGTCAAAATAAATTTGAGTCTAAGTTTCATAAGAAATTTTTAGAGATATATATATATATAATATATGTCTTTTAAAAGAAAAATTTTGGGATGGGACACGATGCACATACATTAGGCACAACCCTTATTGCCATTTATGCATAATGATTGCATTATGCTTATGATAATATTTTGTGTTAGATGGTCAGTAATAACTATAATGCTAGGAATATGGAGGTAGTTCCAGAGATAGTGCGTGAGATAATAAGAACGTGTGATTTAGTTCTTTGTCTTACAAAGCTCCGATGAATAAGTATTTCTTAGGAATACTAAAAGAAATATTACTATGGTATTTAATATCTCTATTATTGGTCCGATGTACTGGAAAGTCCCTTGCAGATGAGCAATTGGGAAGTAAACGAAATTTTAGATGAAATGAGTCAGTTGGAAATAGAGATTACATGAGGAACATTCGAGATTAGAAATAACAAGTCTAATAATAATATATTAGCTTAACTTGTACTTGTAAACCGGTCTTGGCAAGTTAGAAATATTTGACTGGTAGTTTTGAAGTGTATTCTTGTTATTTATAAAAGAAAACTAGTGTTATCTTGATTAATGAAAGCAACTAACTTATTAACTGACTGATGTTTCCTAGGAACTAACATAAAACCAACATGGCTGATAATAACGACCGCCAACAATAGATAGAGCAACTATTGCTCACTCTTGGAACGGTAGTTCAACAGCAAGCCGGGAGAAGAGAACCTCACGCAGAAACACAAGGGGACTATATTGAAGCAGTTAATAAGTTTCAACTCCCTAAATATAATGGACATGAAGATCCCGCTAAACTAGAAGGGTGGATTGAGTCGCTTGAAAAGCTACTCGAAGCAATAGAATGCCCTGAAGAACGTAAGGTGGGAGTAGCTACCTTCTTCCTAGCAGGAATAGCAAATACCTGGTGGAGGTCACAAGAAGACCGCCAAATTACTTGGGAAGAATTTCAAAGGAATCTGAGGGAAAGATTTTATCCACTCAGCCTTAAAAATTCCAAGTATGAAGAGTTTGTTACTCTTCAACAAGGTAGTCGATCTGTGCAAGAGTACTATGCTAAGTTTACTGAGCTCTTGAGATTTGCTCCAGACTTAGTAGCCACAGATCAAACTAAGGCCTAAAAGTTCGTACTTGGACTGAACCAGTACATTCGAAAGGCATTTGGCGGGAAGCAATTCACAAGTCTACAAAAAGCATATGATCGGGCTATGACCGTCGAAAAGGTGGAAGAATCGGAACACAAAGAGGAGAGCTCAAGACAAGTCCCCCAGAATAAAGGAAAGCGGAAGTTTGAGGAAATCAAAGCTAACAGGCAAATGAGAGATTTCCAACAGAACAACAGGAGTAGGTTTCCCTATCTAAACCAGTGTAGGGAACCGATACCCACTCCGTGTACCCGATGCAACAAGACGCATACAACTCGCCAATGTCCACAAGGCGACGACTGTTACCGTTGCGGCATGAGAGGTCACAGGGCCAGAAACTGTCGCCTAATGCTTGATCCTAATCGACTTCGGCCTGACTTGCGAAAGGAGGACTATTGCCCTGAAATACGAAGACCTCAAAACAACAACGGGAATCAAGAGCAACGTCCAACATTCCCTACAAATCCAGGCATAGTCAATAGAGTTCCGCAGAACCAGGGCAGACCTAACCAATGAAGGTTGAATGTAGTCAATCAAGCTGACCTTCAAGATGTTGGCGACCTAGTTGAAGGTACTTTTGAAATTAAAGATTCCAAAGTTCGTACTTTGTTTGACTCTGGAGCTACTTGTTCATTCATATCTCGTAGAAAATTGTCCGAGTTGGGACTCGATAAACCCCAGGAAATAGGATTAGGAATCTCTTTACCTAACGGAGCAGTTATTAATTGCTCGACACGTTATGAGAAAGTTCCCATCCGCATGTGTGAAGTTGAATTCCCTGCTGATCTCATTAACTTCGAGCTACGAGATTTTGATGTTATCTTGGGGATGGATTGGCTTACAAAATATCAAGCCACCATCGAGTGTGCCCAACAGAAGATAACAATGTATGGGCCGAATAAACAACGAATTTCGTATTATATGGAGCCCAAATGACCAACAACAAAAGTGGTTTCAGCAATGCAATTGGCAACATTAATAAGAAAAGGGAATCCCCTTTATCTTTGCTATGTCCATAAATTGCAAGCAGAAGAGGTGGATCTAAACAATATTCCCGTAGTAAGAGAATATCCGGATGTATTTCCTGCAGATATTTCAGGAATGCCACCTGAGCGTGAGATAGAATTCACGATTGACTTAGTTCCAGGAACGGAACCTATATCAAAAGCTCCATACCGGATGGCATCAGCTGAAACGAAGGAATTGAAGGAACAACTCGAAGAGCTTCTGGAGAAAGGATATATTCGTCCTAGTACATCTCCGTGGGGAGCACCTGTCTTATTTGTACGAAAGAAGGATGGTGGAATGAGACTTTGTGTCGATTACAGAGGTCTCAATCAAGTGACGGTGAAAAATAAATACCCGTTGCCACGAATTGATGACTTATTTGACCAACTCAAAGGAGCCAGAGTCTTTTTGAAGATTGATTTGAGGTCTGGATATCATCAGCTTAGGATAGCTGAGCAGGATATCCCAAAGACGGCATTTAGAACACGGTATGGTCATTATGAGTTTGCCGTGATGTCGTTTGGTTTGACCAACGCTCCAGCAGTATTCATGGCTTTGATGAATAATGTTTTCCGAGAATTGTTGGACAAATGTGTAGTTGTGTTCATTGACGATATATTGGTTTACTCCAAGAATGAGGAAGAACACAAACAACATCTACACCAAGTCCTGCAAATATTAAGAAGCCATCAACTGTATGCCAAGTTGTCTAAGTGCAACTTTTGGCTCAACACAGTTGCATTCCTCGGTCACATCGTCTCTGCCGATGGAATATCAGTTGACCCTGCTAAAGTAGCTGCGGTAAGGGATTGGCCTGTACCAACCTCTCAAACTGAGATAAGAAGTTTCCTCGGTTTAGCAGGCTATTATAGGAGATTTGTCAAAGATTTCTCAAAAATCGCGAGACCACTAACCCAAAATTTGAAGAATGGATCAAAGGTTATATGGACACCTGAGTGCGAAGCTGCATTCCAGACATTAGAAGAAAAACTAACCACAGCACCAGTCCTAACCTTACCCAATGAGAAAGACGATTTTGAAATTTATAGTGATGCTTCCAAATTTGGGCTGGGATGCGTGTTAATGCAAAAAGGAAAAGTTATAGCCTATGCATCTCGACAGCTAAGGCCAAACGAGGAAAATTATCCAACTCATGACCTGGAGTTAGCTGCAGTTGTCTTTGTGCTAAATATATGGAGACATTATATCTATGGGCAAAAATGTCAGATATACACCGACCACAAAAGTCTAAAGTATATCTATACTCAGAAAGAACTCAACATGCGCTAGAGGCGATGGTTAGAGCTAATGAAGGACTGCGATTTAGGCATTACATATCACGAGGGAAAAGCCAATAAAGTGGCTGATGCACTAAGTCGAAAGTCAAAACATCTAAGTAATGCAAGAATCTTGCCGCATGAGTTATATATGGAATTGGCACGATTTAACATTGAGTTGGTATATCAAGGTACACCTACTCAGCGAATCAATACCATCACAATCCAGCCAACCATTTTTGACGAAATCCGAGAAAGACAGTCCGGTGACGTCAAATTGGAAAGGATCAAAGCAAAGATAGCTCAAGGTGAAGCCATAGATTTCCAAATTCATGAAGACGACAGTATTCGTTTTAAGGGTCGTTGGTGCGTGCCAAAAGCATGCGAGGACCTCAAGAGATGTATCCTCGAAGAAGGCCATGAAACTCCTTATTCCGTACACCCTGGAGGAGACAAGTTGTACGAAGACTTAAGAAAGGTCTTTTGGTGGCCTAGAATGAAACGAGAGGTAGCAGAATTCGTGGAAAAATGTTTGACCTATCAAAAGGTCAAAGCCGAGCGGAAGAAACCTCTTGGATTGTAAAACCACTAGAAGTTCCAGAATGGAAATGGGATAGTATTTCCATGGACTTTGTCTCAGGATTACCAAAGACTCCCAAAGGAAACGATAAGATATGGGTAATTGTCGATAGATTGACAAAAGCAGCTATATTCATACCCATGAAAGAAACTTGGAGTATGGATCAACTGGCCAACACTACAAAAATTTCGCCGGGAGGCGAGGACACGCTTTCCTCGCCTAGGTCCTCGCCTACAGCGTGAGGCGAGGACATAGGCGAGGAAAACGTATCCTCGCCTTAAGCATCGTCGGGTTCCCATGTTAGTCGACAATGTCCTCGCCTGGAGGCGAGGACTTAGTGAGGAATTGGGCGAGGACGGCAGCGAGGAAGGGGGCGAGGAATGGGGCGAGGAAACTGGCGAGAAAATAGGCGAGGAAATTGGCGAGGAAAGTAAAGCGCATATCTTTTAAGCAGTAAGCGACGACATGGATTTGTCACCCATGTCCTCGCCTCCCATTTTTTTTTTAAAAAAAAAACTATTTTCCTGATACCAAATCTGCAATTTGCTAAATTTAAATAAAATGCAATTTTCCATATCACTCAAGATAAAATAACTACAATCAAGACAAAACATAGTTCACCCAAGAAATCTGCAATTTCTATTCACTCAAGAAGAAACGAAACAATTCATATATATTCACGTACTATAAAGTCATATTCAACTACAATTGCTTCACACTTTTTCAACAACCAAAGCCATGTTTCTTGGAGATATTACAGGATCAAATAAAGGAATTATAACTGGCCTTATGAGCACTCCGCCATCCTCCTAGAGAAATAGTAATCTATCGAGCAGCAGGGCAGTCTCCAAAACAGGTCCTAGTGCAGCTAGAAGTGTCCAATAAGGTCCAAAAAAATCCTGCAGTAAGTATGTTCAACAAGAAAGTATGATAGAATCATAAACGACCTTGTCTATTCATAGGACATTCACTACAGAGTATAGGGATACATCCCAAACAACTTTGAACAATTTTCAACATCCGCCCCACGGGTGTATATATGCCTAAGCATCTGAGAATTCATGTGCGGCTGTGCAGATATATTTTAAACAACTTCACATGGCATCAATTATAAATAAGGTAACTATTGTAAAAGCAACTTCCTAAAAAATATCAGATTGATGTATAATCACCGCAACAATAAATACCGTATTGAAAGTTGTAACAATAGGGCCTAACTGAATTAATTCCAATTAGCAACAAAATTTTATTTAGCCTTTATCACAATCAACCTGGAGCTCATAATTACCTCATAATTACCTCTTTTGACAAAACAAGCGTAGCATCTGGTTCAGCTTCAGAGTTTTGTCATCAAATGGTGGCTTAAGGCCCATCCAAACCACCTTCTCTGCACCTGCAAAATATGTCAAAAACAGGTATGTTTAACTTCTTTCTAAAAGTTCTTGTACATTCAGTAAAAGAAATTTTATGTGCCTTGGTTGATTGTTTAGGATGAAGAGAAAGAAAAGATGCTTGTCATCATTTGAAAGTGTTTGCTCCTTAATGCCTCCAATCTCCTGTACACAAAGCCGAGATCAAACTATCTCAAGCATATCTCTCATTTTATCATCTATTGGTGTCGCCATCACTTTCCAAATCATATTACAAATTGGCATTCAATAAGAATTGGCTTAAAAAAATAAAAAATAAATCAATATTAAAATATAGAATAAATAACTAGCCATGTGGTTGCAACCTTAAATATCATTTTAACTTCTTTCACAAGTTCCAGCTGGCTCTTCAAATTAAAATCAAATATGCCTAAGCTTGAATTTAAGAGCTTGGAAAAACCTCAAACTCCCGCATAGCAAGACAAAAAATTGTGTTGGGTGCATTACTACTCAAGCTCGACGCAACTCAATCCCACCCAAAGTTGGTCAAAAAGTACTCCTGGGAAAAGGAAACCATTAAAAAAAAAAATCCATCCAAACAAAAACAGCCACAGAAAGCTTACCGTTAGAAGTTTATATAAGATGGACTTCCCATCTTCTTCCACATATCCTGCCTGAAAGCAGGAAATAAAATAATGAGAGTGAAATTATGAAACTTAAATCTCCAGATTCATTTTACCACGTTGTGAAGTTAGTTCGAGAATTAGATTTCATATGGCTTGATAGCAGGGCTGAGAGGTCTCAGCAGAAAGTTATTGCCATAATAAAGTACAATCATTCCACTAAAGAAAATATAACTTGCCTGAGTAAGTGTGGTTGCAACAGCAATTACAAAGGGAACATTTACTAACCGCGCCAAAGTTTTGGCAAGTAGTGTCTTCCCTGTCCTTAACATATAACAATAGCACATAGTGAAACAATAATACAGGACCAAAAGAAAATGATGCACCAAAAGAACAAATGCACATAGTGGCCAATGGACAGTGGTTACTCCCTCTTGGTTCTAAAAGTTCATGTCAGAAGAAAAGCTATACTGCAGCAACTATAAGAAACTCTAAAAGTACTTAAACCTGAAAGAGAACATGAAGAGGTAAATCATTTTGTTCTTACATAATTGTAAGAGGTAAGACTGCCCAACTTGAGAATTGAGACAACCAAATAAATGACGACTCACACGAAGATATAAAGATTATAAAAGGACCACATACGCGGAATGCTCAGATATTATGACATATGCGTTGGTCTAAAGTCACTGCCTACTAAGCTAAAACAGTAACAAGTGAGACATGTAAAGCTCAATTTCCACATAAACATATAAATAAGCCATTTCAAAGCATCTCACGGGCATCACACCTAGAATTTTTCAAATGGCAATCACCTTTGTGAGGCATCACTGAATATCATCTTGTAATGATTGTAAACTGCTACAGAGAGAACTGTAATCAGCAGAATCAATTCACATTACCATTTGAGCTGCACCAAGATACCATTTTCTAAATCGAAACATAGAGTCATAAACCCCAGTCTCTATTGGGAAAAAGTTTGGATAGAACCTTTGTTGCCTTTGTGACATTCTTAGCTCTATCATGCAATCGCCCAGAACTAACTATCCTGATGATTATGCACAAAATCAGAATAATACCATATCCAAATTCATATGCAATTTGAAGAAAAAGAAATATGAATACCAAGATGCTCAACAACTCCTCCAACCTCAAAATTTTAGCTTATGGCATCCATAGTGGAATCTAGTTACTTTAGATTTTATAAAGATGCTCAACAACTCCTCCAACCTCAACATCTCCTCCAACCACTACAAGTCAATCGCCATAAGCATACTGAATTCTGTTTCTATATCTCAATTGTAGATAACATATTCACAATACAAGCATTTGGTGTTTTGTGCACTATTTCTTCAACTTTTTGAACTGCTCATTTCATACCTTTTGCTGCTTCCGTTAAAAGTAGCTCAGCTCCAAATGCTTTCAAGAGAACTCTTCTCTCAAGACTCATGGATGCAGGCATTGTTAAGATGAGCATGTAGCCTCTTCAAGCAGCTATAAATGCATGGCCAATTCCTCTATTTCCACTGGTAGGTTCAACCAAAATCTGAAATAAATAACAAGATAATTTTCATATTAAGAACAGAGACTATTACAATGAACTAAAAAGATATCACATACTCCTACTAATTAGAAACATATAGTTTAGAAACTAAGAACAAGTTTATTTGGAAAAAATAAAATGATAGCAAGCCAGGGCAGCCCATCAGAATACTGATAGAAACATATAGTTTAGAAACTAAGAACAAGTTTATTTGGAAAAAATAAAATGATAGCAAGCCAGGGCAGCCCATCAGAATACTGAACTTAAAGAGTGAAGGCTCTTTATAACAAACATCTTCATCAAATATTTGACTACCAAATATCAAGATATGAAGTTATACACTATTGTGACCGTACAAACTGTTGCTCATAGTTTGTGTTTTCCTGGTGGCCTGCAGTTATAATAACAAAAAAAAAAGATTTAAAACTATGTTATGGTATCAGTCGCATCAAATCCAGTACAATAAACCATGTACAGTTGATGATTAACCAAATGAAATAATGCTTTGAAAAAAAGCTAACAAATAATGATCAAAACTGCAAGTTGCAAAACTACTGATGATATCAAAGCATAAATGAACAAATACACAATAGCGCTACTCCATTCATGAAACATGAACTCAATCGGTAATCACAAATACCAATCAACTATGACAAAAGACCCAAGACCCCGTCATAGCCCAATTTATTTTCAGAAATACCAATTTCTGAACGCATCGAAAACCAAGAGAAGAGCAGTTCAACCAATGAATAAACAATGAAACATGAGTTTTTTTAAAAAAAAATGAGTTAAAAAGCAACAAACATGAACACTAGAAACAAATAATACAAACATCTATACAGGAATTCATACCATTTAACTAAATCAAACCATGGGATTTGTGAATCAAACAGTTTAAGTGCCTTAGGGTTGTCGTGTCTTTCTCGCCTCAACTACTCTAGGGGTGGCTGGAGCTTGTGGGTTCGCGAGTTGGAGCCACGGGACACACTCGAAATGGCCTCGGGGGAACCAGTCGCGCGGTTTGCTCCGGGGAGGGGGGCGGGTTGTCAACTATAGCCTGTGGGTTCGCGACTAGCCGGAGATGGGGATCGCAGGGAGACAGTTACAAACATGGTTGGCGTGGCTCAGATGGGTCTCAAGATGGAGCACAAGTGTAGCGCAGGAGGTGAAAATGGAAGAGGAGGGAATTTGAGAGTTTTGTTGTGAATCAAACACAAAATGCAGCGGGAAGGGAATAAAACCCTAATTCATTTGGCGACTGGATGAGGCCAGGGAGAGAGGGAAACTGAATAAATTTGAAGATTTGGTTGTGTATTGGCGGAAGTAAGATTTAATTGATTTGGAGGGTAAGCGACGATGCACTTTCCTCTCCACATTCATCGCCCCTGGGGCGAGGAAGTTTATTTCATCGCCCCATTCCTCAGCTAATGTTAAAAATAAAAACAAATTAAAAGTCAAATTTTGGTAGGCGACAAATTTATTGTTTCGTCGCCTACTTCCTCGCCTACAGGCGAGGAAAATTTATTTCCTCGCCCACGGTCGTCGCCTACATGCGATTTTCTTGTAGTGCAAGGCCTATATCGAGAATGTCGTACGAAAGCATGGAATTCCTCAAGACATTGTTTCAGACCGAGACCGTCGATTCGTCTCGAATTTCTGGACTAAGTTACAAGAAGCCTTTGGTACTAAAATAAAAATGAGTACATCATTTCACCCAACAACCGATGGCCAAACTGAAAGAACCATCCAGACCCTTGAAGACATGCTAAGAGCTTGTACTTTAGAATTTCAAGGGAGTTGGGAAAATCACCTACGGTTAGTTGAATTTAGCTATAACAATAGCTATCATGCTAGTATTGGAATGGCCCCATTTGAAGCACTAAATGGTAGGAAATGTCGAAGTCCACTTTGCTGGACTAAGGGCGAGAATCCAATTCCTGTTGGACCACAACTAATTGAGGAGACAAAGCGTGTTATTGATCAAGTCCAACTCAGGATGAAAGCCGCCCAAGATCGACAAAAGACGTATGCCGACCAGAGAAGACAAGAAGGAGGATACGAAATAGGTGACAAGGTGTTACTAAAAGTATCCCCTATGAAAGGAGTGATGAGGTTTGGTAAACGTGGTAAGCTAAGTCCTCGTTACATTGGACCCTTCGATATCATTGCCAAAGTTGGTACATTAGAATATCGACTAGATTTACCCGAAGAGTTATTGCGAGTTCATAATGTATTCCACGTATCACAACTGAAGAAGTATCATCATGATCTTCAGAGATTAATCCCATCAGAGATAATTGAATTAGATGATAATCTTACTTATGAAGAGAGACCAGTTAAGATCTTAGATACTAAAGAACGAGCCACGAGGCGTAATGTCATTCGCATGGTCAAGGTTCAATGGTCAAACCACGATGAGAATGATGCCACATGGGAAACTGAGACAGAAATGCAAACCAAGTATCCAGAGCTATTTCTTGAGACGCAGACAGCTATGGGGACATAGCTGTGAAAACAAATGGGGGAGGTGATTCCGTAACCCTGCCCGATAGAGAATAAGGTAAGAAAAGTTTAACTGTGCTAACCTTTTTTTTTTAAGTCTTGCAATAGTTTATTTGAGTAAACTTCGAGGACGAAGTTTGTTTTAAGGGGGGTAGATTGTAATACCCCGAAAATTAGCTGTGTTGATAGTATTTTATTTCTTACGAAAAAATTGAATTGGAAAATAAATTAATATTTTCCAAGATAGAGATTGGTTGGGAAGAAATGAATTATTTTCCAATAGAAAATAAATTAGTTGATTTGAGAAGTATATTTATTAAAGTAAGATATCAAATAAAGAAATGTTTGACAATAATATTAGTTTGGTATTATTTTATAACAATCCTTATATTAAGTATAGTTAAATTTATGACTAATATAAATTACCAGTAATCCATTAGTAGTAATATTGGACTTATAGTCCATGAATTATACATTCAACCTCATTAGATCTATAATATCTTACCAAAATGAGTTAATAGTTGAACTTTTATCTACAATAGACTTATAGTTTTATTTTTACTAAAATACCACTATGTTAGATCTAATAAAGGCACTGTATGAGAGTAATAAATTGATTTATAAAATGTATTAGTAAAAAGAAAATTATAATATGGACTTTAGTAACGATTATGATTAGCAAGAATTTTCACTTGCTTAGTTAACTAAATAATTATAATGACCATAGTGTTGATTTTTTTTTCATTTCATAGTAATATACTTCCTCCGTTCCTTATTTATTGTCACAGTTGGGGTTTTGGCACTGTTCATTGATTAACTTTGATTCGATTTTTTAGTACAATTATATAAGATAAAATATAGTCAAGTGGGATCTTGTTGGATTCGTCTAATCGCATAGATTTAGAATATCATATTTTTATAATTTTTACTTGTATGAAATTTGAGTTATTAACGATTAAAAATGTGCATTGGATTGCGTGAAATGTGGATCCGTGTCAATTAAAAAGAAACGGAGGTAGTATGATATTACCGTACACTAGTAATATGTAAAATAAAATATGGAAAGGAAAGACAGGCATGTATATTTACGTGTACAACAAATTAAAGAAAAGCAGTACATACGTGGACTTGGAACTAATACGTGCTCCTAGGTAAAAATCCATGCAGATACGTGTGATAGTGTAGGCATGTCCATACGTACAAGCTATTGTGTAGATAGGTCAATTCATCAAACCTATATAGGAATAGAAAAATGTAGCATGCAGGTCTTTTGATCCCTATAAATAAGGCCCCGAAGTTCATTCAGATCATCAATCAAAAGTTAGAACAAGGCGAGAGGGGAAAGAGTAGTACCATAGAGAGAGAAAAAAAAAAAGTGAGGGTGTCATAGTTGTCATTTTCAATTTAAGTGTAGCAGGCGATCGACGGAAGAAATTGTAAGTATATTTTTATTCTACGGGCTTTGTCGTAGGATTAAATTTTTGCATGTCTAAATACCTTTGTGTTTTAATAATGTTGGATTTATTCATGCAATTTATTTATGCAGAGGTATTGCCCAATTATGTGTTTAAATAAATTTGGGGCTAGGCCATGCATGTGAAAAATTAAATTTCAGTGTATGGCATGTGAATTATTGAATTGTTATTATGCGAGATATACCCCAGAGGTGGATATCTTCGTGAGATATTTCGTGGGTTATCCAAGGGATCCCCATAAACATGATTGTGTTTGACCAAGGGTCTCACAGTCATTTTCTAGATCGCAAGGTAGGGCCATCCTTGCGTACTCATATTTTGACTTCGGTCATTATGAGGGCATGCTAGGTCCTATGAGATACCCCGGGTGTAGGCATCATAGTTGAGCTACATGTGGATTGAATTATTGCAACTGTTTTGAACATGCCATTTACTGTTGAGTCGTAGTTAATTATTTTTGTCCAAGGGATAAAAATTTATTTACTCGGCCGGTGTGCTGATGAATATTACTTACTCATTTTTTTCAGGATTTGATATTTGTGAAGCTCATTAGCATCACGGGCACGGGCGGGGAAGTCAATATCGATTTTACAGTGGTTATTTTAAATTATGTTTTACCTTCAGTAAAATTATCGTTTTAATAGTCGGTCGCAGTTAGTATATTTTGTAAACTCTGATATTTTGCCAAATTAAATATATTTTTAAATTTAGTTAATATTCTTAAATAATGTTGTAATTATTTTAAATAGCCTTAGCACTTTTAATTAAGTTAGCCAAGGCAAGGCCAAGGCGAGCTTAATTGGAAGTGTGGCGGTAATAACTCCGCTTTCCTAATGGTAACTTCCGCTGTGATTTTTAAGAGGGGAAAACAGGGGTGTTACAAATACATTTCATATCAATATGGGTGGCTTAGGGACGTCCGAAACGTTGGATCTAAAACAAAACATTAAAATCGAACCTAAAAACCCCAACTTGCGTGTTTTCTGAAATCCCACGAAAACTCTTATTCTAGGTTGTGTCAAATTTTCACGCATTTTCATCAAGTTTTGATATCCCAAATCCCGTCTAACATTTTCTGAGTTTTTACCAAATTTTCAAAATCCTGACAGCATGCCTAGTCGAACTTGATGTGGATTTTTCTATTACTTCCGATCCAAACTAATGTTTGATATAAAAATAAAAGTTGTAGATAATTGGCTCAAGATTATATCTGTAAAGGTTCGTGAATTTTAGTTAACTTTTGTGTATTCAAAAGTCGATCTGAACAGTCTGTGTTTTGAAAGAAAATTTTTGACAGATTCTAATTCGAACTTGATGAGCAAATCTGAATTAATTCGAAATGATTTTGGAATAAATGCCTCTAATAAAAATTGTTTATTTTGTTGTCTTGTAAGAGCCGGTAAATTTTCATAAATTTTGGAGTTCGTTTGCTGGCCGAAAATACGTATAAAAACCAGTGCGCTGTTTCTGAAATTATGACAGATTTTGCTTTTTGAAAAGATTGTAAAATTTCACTTGCTTCCTCACCTAATTTCAAAAAACTCAAAACGTGAAAGTTGTTCGTTAGGGTGTTTTTGTTACTTTGTAAAAATTTCAGATCAATCGCCTTCGAATTGAATTTTTAAACTAAAACGGCGTAAACTGCGACAAAGAATGTTTTTAAACTTGTGAGATTTGAAATTTCTAAACAAACGATCGAAACCCTCATTATATGATAAAGCTATATTTTTGAAAATCCCGTTACACTAAGTTGAAATGATATCGGTTACATAGGTAGGGGGTGAGTGCTCTGCAGGGTGCCCCTCTAGCCTTTCCTTTGCGTGCCTATAATGGACGAGAGAAGCTTAAATGAAAAACTGGGCCAAAACGGCAATGTGTTTTGGGCCTACACTCTCGGGAGTATCCGTATGGGTTTCACGAGGCTCCGGAGTGGTACTGGGTATGGCGGATAGGCTGCGGCCGCCGGATCATCGGCTAAATGAAAATTACGAAACGACTGTGGCCGCCGGATTACCGGCTAAATGAGGTATTGTTGAGATTGTGGCGTAACGGAAAAATTAAAAAACTTAGATTTTTATTTATTTATCTATGTCGTTATTTATGCATTTAAATTATGTTTTTAAATTCATGCCTATGCTTAATTTATTATTTATAATTTTGAATGTGTCTTTAAATTATGCGAATTAAATTCTTACTTTTAATTTGGTAAATAAAATATTATTATATGCATGACTAAAGGTATGATTTTATTTATTAAAATTTAACCCCTTTATTGCTATGATATGATTGATTTACTTAGTATTTTATATACTGATAAAACTGTTATTTTTCCTTTTTCTTTTCAGAGTATGGCGATAATGCATAAGCATGTGCATTTGGGGGACCCTTTTTGGAACATTATTTTATCGTTTTATATGACACGCATATCGGGCCTGTTTAACCCGAGTTTTGGCTATGTCGCCCCTATTTTAATTTCCGCTGCAAAGTATTATTATTATCATGTGTGGATGACGTGACATTACTATCATTTTAAATATTTTCGGACTTATTTTTAAAACTCTTTTCAAATACCCATAGCCTTCCATCTCTTTAGCAAGCTCGAAGAATTCGTGTCTTGCTAGAGAGGTGTGGCGGTGACATCCTGGCCTGGGTTATCAAAACCGGGGTGTTACAAGCATCTTTATCCATATTTAGCTATCCATATAATTTTACCAATGAATCTAGATATTAATTTTTTTTTAAAAAAAAAAGAAGAGAAAAATCAGATATACTACTAAGGCCCACTCCAACGGTGGGGTTTAGATGAGGTATTTGATGAGTTGGAAAAAGCAAATACCTGGGAAATGGGTATTTTACCATTGGGGAAGTAGTGGGGTAGTAAATGGGGTAGCAAATTTGCTACCCCAGTTTTTAGCATTGAAAGACGTGCTGTAGCAGACTTTTTTATTTTTTATTTTAATTTTGTTGGGCCATAGTGCGGTCCATCCACTTCATTTAATCTTTTGATTTGTTTTTTTTTTATTTTTTATTTGCTTTAATTTTTTAGAAGACATAAATTTTTCAGCTATTAAAATTTTTGTCCTCTTCCCAAATACTCTCTCCGTCCCACGAAGTTTGAACCATATTCCTTTTTGGGATGTCCCACGAAGTTTGAACCCTTTCCGTTTTTAGAAAAATTAAATTAATATAAGTTTGATTAGAATCTTAATTATTATCAAATCCCATTAAAAATACTTACTTTTACTATTCTGCACAAATTCCAATGCATTATTACTTTCCTACACAAAGTCCCTTATATTTCTTTAACTCTTAATATTACAAAATTGATACAAATAAAAATTGTATAAAATATATATTCTAAAACTACACGATTAGACGATTCTAACAAGACCACACTTGAATATTTTTCTCAAATTACATCACTACGATAATATTAAGTCAAAGTTAAACAATAAACAGTATCAAAATTCATTATAATCTTAAACACAAATACCCACACCACTTTAACTACTAAACACCACTACCTAAATTACCGTGCCCAAAAGAAAGGCTTCAATCTTCGCGGGACGGAGGGAGTATAGCAGTTCTACCATTTTAATTTTTTTAAATGGTCAAGCAAAAAAAAAAAAAATTTAATGCGTATAGCCGTTTGATTTATTTTACTTTTTTTTAAATTGTATATAACCGTTACAAATATATACTACATAGCCGTTTCTATCCGTTTCTATCCGTTATTTTACATCTTTTTTTATATAGCCGTTTATCCATTGTTTATTTATAATATTTTTATTTACTATAAATACCCAAACACTTCACCAATTTTCCTACAACTTCTTCTATTCTCAAATTTAATTTCTTAACTTACTTCTTTTCTCTCCTCCAAAGATGGATAAAGATTCATGGATGCAATGGTTCAATTCTTCAAATTCCGGAGAAAATTCATCGCCCCCAAATACCAATTTTCGTCCGCCTTTTCCCAATTTCCAAAATCCCAATTTATCCCAAAATTTTCCAAGTCAAATTCCGGTTTTTCATGAAGGTAGTAATACTTTACCAAATCCGTATCCACCTCAATTTCCTTACATGTATCCACCTCAATTTCCTTACATGTTACATCCTCAATACGGATTTCGTCCGTCAATGGGTACAAATTCTTCAAAAAGGCCCAGTACTGATGGTTCGGGCACAGAAAAAGACACTCCAACACCAAACTCTCAGCATTCATCTCATTTCTCTTCTCAATTTTCTCCGATAGGACTTGAGCAGATAAATCTTGTAGCCGACTTTGATGTTGCCGGTGATCCACCAACGAATAATGCTCCACAAAGAAAACCATACTCTCACGAAGAAAATGCACTCCTGGCGAGTTGTTGGGTTGATATTAGTGAGGATCCTATTGTCGGAAATGATCAAAAAGGAGATCAAATGTGGGTCCGGATTGCTGAGCTGTACAACAAGGGGCGTCCAAATAAAACAATTTTTAGGTGCCATACTGTGCTGAAAACACATTATTATACATTACAGAAACAGGTTAAACAATTCTGTGGATGTTATAATCAGGAAAAGAAGGCATGGGGGAGTGGTTGCAGTGATGCAGATATTATTGAAAAGGCAAAGGTTCAATACAAGGCTAAACATGGTTCAGAATTTGTTCATATCAGTAGTTGGCATGTTTTGAAAGACCACCCGAAGTTTGCGGACCCAGAGGTTGATAATCACGGCTCAAAGAAAACCAAAATCTCAGCATCTGGAGAGTATGTCGTGACTTCAAATACCGACACGAGTACTGGAGAGGAAGCTAGGTCGGAACGCTCTCGTCCATTGGGGAGGAATATAGCAAGGCGCAAGAGTAAGAGTAAAGGAAAAGCAACCACATCTAATGTCGGAGAAAATATCAGTCATATTGATGAAAGGCTTCAAGTCTTAGAAGAACATAACAAGAAAAAGCTGGACGGACTATTGTCTCTTGCCGCAGCTCAAGAGTCAATTGCCACATCGAAAGAGTATAAAATACTCATGAGAGATACCTCAAACATGACAGAGGAACAACTACTTGTCCACTTACACTTAGTGGAAAAAATTAAGAAGAAGTGGGGGATGTAGGTTTTCCAAATATTATTTGTTATTTGTTTTATTTTTAATTGTAATATTTTAGTTGTTCTATTTATTCTGTTGGAGTGTTTTAGAAATTTTGTTTTACCTTTAATATGTATGTTTCCTTATAACTTTTATATTTAAATTTATTTAGTTAACTTTTATATTTAATTTTTTTAACGTGCCAAATAATTTTTTTTAACTTCATGTAGTCATGATTTATTAAAATAAAAGAAATAATTTGCCATTAGACTTTTTGAAACAACCTGTTATGGCGACTTGTGTTTTTTTATTTACTTTTTTGTTTTTAGTGGCCACCGAAAATGTCTATATCCTTCCATAGTTTTATTTATTCTTTTTTTTTTTTTAATCCATGTCAGGCCTTTCAAATTTTTTTGGCCACCGAAAGTGTCTATATCCTTCCATAGTTTTATTTATTTATTTTTTTAATCTATGTCAGGCCTTTCAATTTTTTTCCCGTTATAAAGTTGCCGTTATAAACTCAATTCTATAAATTGGTATGTTTGAATTTTTGCACCTCAAACCATTACATTTGTCAAAATTATATCATCCAATTTCCTTCCATCTCTAAAATATGTCTTCGTCTTCCCACTCATCAGCTGAAGAAATTCCATGTGATAGTGTTCTTGAGTTCATACTTGATGATACGAGTGAGAAAGAAGTATTGTCGTTGGTCAGAAAAAAACAAGAGCTAATTCGCGGTGCCACAACTTCTGCTGACAGTGGTAGAAAACGAAGAACGTATGTGGATCGAGATCGTGAGGCAGCTCATGCAAGGCTTTATAATGACTATTTTTCTGAAGATCCAATTTACGGAAGTCATACATTTCGTCGGCGTTTTCGTATGTCAAGAAAATTGTTCTTGCGCATAGTTGAAGCATTGGAGTCCCATGCTGAGTATTTTCAGTGGAGGGTCGATGCAACTGGTAAAAAAGGGTTCTCTCCACTACAAAAGTGCACGGTAGCGATCCGTCAATTGGCATATGGTGGACCGGCCGACCATTGGGATGAGTACCTACGTGTTGCCGAGACAACTGCCATAGAGTGTCTCTTCAATTTTTGTCGTTGTGTGATTGAACTATTTGGTGGATACTACTTGAGGAAGCCTAATGCTGAGGATTGTCAACGTTTGTTACAAATGCACGAACAAAGACACGGATTTCCCGGAATGTTGGGGAGCCTTGATTGCATGCATTGGGCTTGGAGAAACTGTCCGATTGCTTGGAAAGGTCAATTTACACGAGGTGATCATGGTTTCCCAACAATCATGCTTGAAGCGGTTGCCTCTGCAGATCTATGGATATGGCATGCCTTCTTTGGGGTAGCGGGATCCAACAACGACATAAACGTGCTCAACCAATCTCCTTTGTTCACGGATACCCTGCAAGGGCGCGCCCCATCCGTTAATTTTACAATAAATGGCAAGCAATATAATCAAGGATACTATCTTACCGATGGAATATATCCAGAGTGGTCTACTTTTGTAAAAAGCTTTCAGTGTCCTCAGGATCCAAAGAGGAAGCATTTCAAGGAAATGCAAGAGGCTGCTAGAAAAGATGTCGAACGGGCATTTGGAGTGCTTCAAGCTCGTTGGGCAATGATTAAAGGTCCGAGTCGTTTTTGGTACAAGAACAATATGAAAGATATAATGTTAACTTGCATTATATTGCATAACATGATTATTGAAGATGAAGGAAATGAAGCCGAAGATTGGTCAGACGATCCCAATTATTCAACTCCACCTCCACAAAGAGTGCCTCCAATTGGAACATTTAGTGATTACGTCAGGAGAGGTGTTCAACTACGAGATAAGCAGAAACATCTCCAACTTCGACAGGATTTAATTGAGCATCTTTGGGCCCGATCCGGAAATAATTAGTTATATATTAATTAGATTTTGCGAACTATTTATTGTTGCATTTATGTTTTTTCCATATTATGTTTGACTTGAATTTGTATTTGTCATGTTTTATGTAATATAAATATTTAAAAATATTATTTGGAGTTATTTATTCAAAACAATTTAAAATATTAAATAATTAAAATAATTTAAAAATATTAATTATTATTAATTTAAAATTAAATTATTTTTTATAATTGATAAATTAAAATATGAATAGTATAATAAATATAATAGTAGGTGGGTCCCTTAAATACCTACTTTTTGGGTATTGTTGTTGGGAGAAGAGTTGGGTATTTAAGTAGAGGTATTTAACTTTTGAGGTGGCGCTGACGTGGCACCTAAATACCTGGAGTGGGGGTAGGACCACTGGAGAAGGCCTAAAAGAAATAAAAGTTATTGGTGATGACATGACGTAATCACCAAACATTATTAAAATTCAGCAAACGTCATTACGAACAACGGCAGCTCACCTTCCAAACTCTACCTCACCTCTACATAATTCCCTTTAATTTTTCCCTACACTTTCATGGCAATAATAATAAATAAAAATTATACTATAAGGAATAAATTAGAATGCGTGGTCAGGGGAAACAGTATCTGGCCTAGCTAGTTGATCCTTTGGGGTTAGTTTTATGTAGAGTATATAATTAACAAGACCATATATGGGTTGACCCAAAGGCTCAATAATTTCTAGAAAAGAGATCAACTTTTCCTCACGTACTAAAGATTAATTTCACCATGTCGTAGGAGTATTAGTTAATCAACGGTAAATAAATAAACGCCCTCGATCTAATAACTCTGATCTTTAAGAAGTATAAAAAAAAATGTATAACTTTCAGATTTTGTGTGAGTGGTCAAACGGCATTCGCCCTATTCTGTAGAATTTATTTCTAGGACTTATTATTTATTTTTATTAAAATCAGATCAGACCAAACCAATTAAGATAAGACCAGATCAGATCAGATCATTATAATAAAATTATATAATCACACGTAATATTTTTTATAAGAAATACCGAAGCCACTATTATTACCTGCCTTGTCTGAATGTAGTATTCCAGCTTCTGGCACGCATGATAAAGACTTAAACACAATTTATGAATCGGCGAATACCTAAATTCTGCGTCTAAGAATTATGCTCAAGTAGTAAATCGCCCGATCTCTTCCTTCCTCATCTTCTTGAGCCAATAATGCTCCTATAGATTCTTCGGCCGCGGTTATATATAGCTTCAATGGTCGGCCGAGAATAGGTGGGACCAACACGGGTGGGTTGATTAAAGCCTGTTTCAATTGCTCAAAGGCTCTGTTGGTCTACTCCCCATCTGAACTCCTCCTCTTTCTTTAATCTCTACAGATTGGTTAATGGTTTTCCCTTCCCAGCTGCATTTGCCAAGAATCTTCTTAGAAAACCGATCTGGCCTAAGAATTTCTGTAGACTCTTCCTATCATGCGAAGGTCTAGCTTCCTGGATAGCCTTGGTTTTGTTTGCGTCAACTTCTATGCCCTTATTATGCACCAAGAACCCCAGGAAATTGCCTGCATGTACCCCAAAAGCACACTTGGCTGGATTCATCTTAACTCCATGTAGCCTCATTATTTCAAATACTCTTCTCAGATCAGCCAAATGGCTTTTCATATCTTTAGATCGGACCATGACGTTATCGATGTAGACTTCCACACAGCCGCCGATCAAATCATGAAACACATAATTCATGACCCTTTTTGGTATGTTGCCCCTGCATTCTTCAAGCCGAATGACATTACTACCCATTCGTATATCCCAATAGCTCATGGGCATCTGAATGCAGTCTTATGTACATCATCTTCGGCCATAAAAATTTGGTTGTACCCTGAATATCCGTTCATAAAAGATAACATTCCCTGCTTTGCGGCCGAATCAATTAGTAAATCAACAATAGGCATCATGTACTCATCTTTGGGAGTGGCTATATTGAGATTTCTGAAGTCAATACAAACTCTCAATTTCCCAATTTTCTTTATTACAGGTACAATATTAGACAGCCACTCTACATACTTAGCTGGCCTAACAAATCCGGCCGCTAACAATTTTTTTATTTCTTCCTTTATTTTTGGAACTATCTCGGGCGCTGCCCTCCTGGTCGGCTGCTTGTGCAGCCTGAATCCTTCCTTGATTGGTAGCCTGTGTTCAACAATAGATCTTTCCAATCCAAGAATTTCTGTGTAATCCCATGCAAAACAATCTTTGAACTCATTCAAAACTTCTCTGAATCGGCTGGTCATGTGTTGATCCAGGTTTGCACTGACTGGGATCTCCCTTGGATGCTCATCTGTGCCAACATTAACCATTTTCAGAGGATCTTGCGCTTTGAAATCGGGCATCCGCTTTGGGATGGCGTCCATGAGTTCACTCCACCTTGCCTTCTCATTCGTAGATTCGAGTTCGGCCGATTCGAACTTGATCGTCTTCTTGACTTCTTCATTCATCATATATTTTCTTTTCTGTCCGGCCGTAAAACGGCCTGGTACCTGACTTCGAATCCCAAATCTGTCCAGTCACATTCAACCACCTCCGGATATCACTCCCCTACCGCCGCGAGAAACGGTTGTATGGGTTCCTCAAACAGAACTGCATCAATTCGTCCGGCCGAACTGACTGGAAATGGAGGTTGATCCCCATTTACTTCCTCCACTGTGCCATCGTTCTTCCAGAACCATATCTTCTGATGAAGGGTTGATGGCAAGCACCTCGACGTATGAATCCAACATCGGCCTAATAAGGCCGCATATGGTACCTCAGCATCCACCACAAAAAACATAGTCGGAATTGAAATTGATCCGACTGTAACATCCACTAGAATGCATCCTTTGGCCGCAGTTTGTGCCCCCACGAAACCTAATACCTTCATCCTTATGGGTAACAGATCTTCCTTCGATCGGCCGGTTATGGTCAACGTAGACAACGACATAATGTTGACGGTTGCTCCACCGTCAACAAACATTATCCTCAGTGACCTTCCATTCACCCAGCCTTTAACATAAAGGGGTCTCACATGTTGAGACATCTTTGCAATCGGAGGCAGAATCATGCTAGGGTGGGCCTCTGGGACGAAAGCCTTATATCCTTCTTCTATTATCTTCTCTCCTTTGGCCTCAGGCCGAAGTGTTTCCAACTTGTCAAAACAGAAATCCACAATGGGAAGTATTCTTCATAACCTGCTGTGATTGTGCCCATCATGTTTGCGCTAGACCCAAAGTCGAACTTGAATTGTCCCACTGAAAGGGTCTCACTATTTAGGACAATGGAAGTCTTTGGTTTCCATTCTTTAGTTCGTACTGGTCTAGGCTTCCACTCTTCTTCCGGCTGTGCCTGATCATTATCGGCCTCAAGCTCCTTTTCCTTCGGCCGAAATTCGGCTTTGTTCTTCAGCCAATTTTGGACGTCTTTCGGCTCACGATTTTCCTCCTTTGTATTTTCGGCTGACTTCATTCGAGCCGAAAATACCTTATTCAGAATCCTTCCTCAGATGAAGAACAATCGTCCGGGAATTCTTCTTCCATATGCATCATTTCGTACTCTTCTTCATATGTCATGGCTGCTCTCAGCCGCTGCATTCTCCGCTTGTAGGTACGATACGATCCCTTCCCCTTTGGAAAATTTTCGCCTCTTGCCCTCCAGGCTGATGCCTCAAATCAGCGATGGTCGACATGTTTCTGTTCTGGGAAATTTCGGACCCACTGGCCCACCTGAGTATTGGCCGGTGGTCTTCTGAACTTCTTCATCTCCGGAGACACAGCCTCTTCAGGTACTGTAATCTGAATTACAGTCTTCCCATTCCTTTCTTCAGTTGTTAATTTCATCTCCGAATCCCAACCATTGGTAATGATCTTCAATGTTGGCTTTTCCCTTTCGTCCTTAGGTTCCGGCTTCTGTTGTCTGTCCGATCGCTTGATCCATTCCTTGACTTCATAATCGCCTAATCGGTCAAATACATTCGATGCCTTCTCTTTTCCCTTCCGTGGAGAACCTAATCGTTTTCAAACTCCTGTTGTTTTCTGAGCAGATGGCCGCACTCCCAGCCAATCATGAACAGGCTTGTTTTGATCAGGGTGCATCATCACCATATTCGCCACAGGAAACGGATTCTGATCTATCGCCATTAATCTGTGTGGGAACTTCAATTTCCCATCATCAACATGCTTCTGGATCATCTTCCTAAAGTGTCCACAGACTGCTGTAGAATGAGTTTCCGATGCGTGAAATCTGCACCACCCAGCCTCCATCTGTTCTTTAGTCGGCCGTGGATGATTCCCTTTGAACTCAAATAATCCTTTTTTCAGGCAATAGTCGAAGATCTCATCCATCTGAGAAGGATCAAAAGAATAGAATCGTTGGGACTCATCTCTAACTTCTAGTTCCTTCTCCTTGCCTCTTACTGGCCGAAGAGCTGGACAAGTCATCGGCTTTTTAATTACCAACTCAGCCCTTGCTACTTCGGCTAAGGCAGGGATATCGTCCATGTTGAATTTTTCTCCAATTGCACACCTATCCAATGACTCTGCAAATGATGCAGCCGACTGGATAGGTTGTGACCTTCCACTTTGACTGCGGCTTGACTTAAAAGCCGCTCGTTCCGCCAAATATGTCTCCATCCTTATAGCTTCGGCTGTTAATTCGGTCGCAGTCCTCGGTCTTGTAACCATCAATCTATCCTTGATGGCGAACTTCAAGTTCTGCTTTAAAATTTGAATATACTCATGCTCCGGAAGCATTGTCTTCATCTGAGCTTTAATAGCATAAAACCTTTCTGAAAACTCATTGACTGTTTCTCCAGCCTTCTGTTTGGTAGAAGTCAAATCTACCACTGACACCTCAGGGCTGGTGTTGTAGAATCGATCATGGAATAACCGTTCCATTTCAGCCCACGTATTAACTGAACCTGGTGGTAAATTAATATACCACTCAAATTCTGGACCAGTAAGTGATAAGTTGAACAAAATCAGCTTATGGAAATAGTTCAGCGCTATCCCTGTGCATTGAGCCGTGAATCGGCCAATATGTTCAATAGTTGATCGGCCGACTTCTCCTGAAAATGTATTAAAATCAGGAACATTTACTCATCTGGGCAATGGATATTGCTCTTTTATGTAGTCAGGATATGGGTTCCTATACATCAACCGATTCTCCTGGCCGATGAGGTTCCCGAATTGCGTACGGATGATTTCGGTGATGAGCTCTCTGTCAACCAACTGTGGCTGATTCTGCGCTGGCGGATATTGCTGTTGCACCATCGGCGCAGGCGGTTGCGGTTGATAATGCTGCTCTTTCCTTGGTTGTTGTGGAGGAGCGAAAGGACGTGGTCCTTGCCCTCCGAGCGACCGATAGGCCTGCTGTTGGTAGTTATGCATATTTTGTGCCACAGGCGGTGGATTTTGTGTCGCTTGTGCATTCTGCGTTTCAATCGGATACATATTCATTGCTAATTCGGCTCTAAACATGGCTGGTATCGCCGCCAGTATGTTCCCTTCTATCTGTCGAACCGAATTAGTAACTGCCGCTTCTACCATGAATTGACGTGATCGTGAAACCACGGGGTTAAATCATCATGCGGAAACTCCTGAGTGTTGAAATTGGATGGTCCAGGGAATCCTTGAGGGAATTCGCCTGGTTCTGCTGAGCGCTATTCCTGAATCGGTGGCAAATTATTCATTGCCGCCATATTGACTGCCGGAGTTACATGTGGATCAACTGCCATTGTGTGTCCCACTAGGCGTGCCATTGTTTGGTTTCGGTTGAGCCAATGACCTTTTTCTCCTCAAGGGAGGCTATCGGAAAAAGGATCAAACCGATTACGGGTCCGAAAATATTAGAATGCGCCTAAAATTGACTGAATTTCACTGGAATTGTAATGGCAAAATCATATACAATGAAAAATCTACCAGTTGTTAAGAAACAACGGCTGATTAACCAAAATAGGGTACCAAACTATCAGTTGTTGAGAAACAACGGTGGACTTGGAAAAAGTAACCGCTAACAACTAGGCTAAATTATAGGGAAAGCTGTAAAGGAAAGCAGTAAAGATACAGAGAATTAAATTGCATAAAGGAATTTTGGGGTGGATTGGTCTCTCCTGATTCTGAGCATGACACCCCCTATTTATAGCCGGAGCTGCGATAACCACTCCTCGGCCGATTCTGACGAGCCGATTCTGTATTCCCCTCTCTCGGCTATCCTCAGTCACACTTGGCCGATTGTTTCGTCCTGGGAGTTCTTATTCCCTTGAACATTTCTTCTCTTTTTTCTCCTTTTGCTGGAATTTCCCCCGGCCCAGTCGTCTGATTTAATTATCAATTTTAGATCCTTTAGTAGTCTCATCATCTACTCGTCTATTGTTGGGCCTGTCCCCGGTCCGCTTGTCTGGCCCAATTATTCCTTCATCGGCCCAACGTTGTGATGGCCACAACAAAACATAAACGTTAAACATTGCGTTTTTTCCCAAACACAATCAACATCAATATAAATTATATATGATCTAGTTCAATATGTATTGTGGGATATGCCTTTTTTTTTCCTTTCTGAACAGCCTATACAGGCTAGAAAAGGAGTGGTGGGAGCCCATGCCACACAAATTATAAAATGAAATAAAAGGGAGAGATAGAGGCCAGTGGAGAATCGAACCTCCAATATTCCGTTAGAAGTCGAGGGGTTTAACCACTTGTGCTAAGTCTTCATCCCCAGATATGTCTAATTTGATAATATATATATATATATATAAAATTACGAACTCTAACAAATTAAATATGTACAACTTTTTCTTTTTAAAATTATTAAGCGAAATACTCCCTCCGTCCCTTATTTATGTCTAACTTTTCTTTTTGGTCCGTCCCAATACCTTTGTCTCATTTCCATTTTGGGAAATTATTAAATATTAATCACTTACCTACACCCATCACATCATATCAATAAGTAAATATACTAAAAATTTTATATTCACTGCCAATAATAAATTTCAACTCACAACCATCACATCAAACATAAATAAATCAATTAAATATTCAAACACATTACAATCACATCACATAAATTACTAATTTACTCTTAATTTAAATACTAATCTACCATTACATTGTATACTAACTATCCCCACATAAAATACCGTGCCCAAAAATTTTGGGACACTTCTAGTGGGACGAAGGGAGTAGTTAAAACAATTGTACATTTTTTAAATATAGATAGTCTAATCCAATATTTGAGACAATACTCTTTTGCGTCCATGGATTAATTTTAAAAAAAATATTACATATTATCATGAAATAAAATTATATTATTAATTATAATTAATTTTTCTAGATATAAACATTTTTTACAATTATTAATCAATGTACATTCTTTGCAAATAACTCTGTCATAGTTCTTACATAAATTACTAATAAATAAATATGATGCATATTAAATTTTTTTGGTATCCAGAACAATAGGTTTCATTTTTATTCATTTTTCTATAGTATTTTTGATAATATAGTGTTAAAATTATATAGAAATTTATAAATAAGAAATAATAATCTTTAACTTCACTATTGTATGAAGCCCAATAAATCAGCCAATTTTTTTGTCTATAGCCCAATATTTCAGTCCAATCTTTGAATACATTTATGTTTTCAGCCCAAATTATTGGTATAGAATTTTCTAATCCAACAAACTGATCATACCGTCTAATACAGAACCCGAGGTGGACACGGGTCTAGCCGTCCTCTCGACACATCCCTTCCAAAGTCTAGGCTGCCCGTTTACCCATTCCAAAAGCAAGTAATCAGCTTTTTCAGATTTCTCTTACCAATGTTTACCCATCCCAGCAAAAATGAAAAATTGCCCATTCCAACGAAGAAAATCCTCCCTAGAATCTCCAAAAACATTTTTAACTTCTACCCAACTCTTTCGAATGGATCTGTTAGAATTTGTATTTCTTTGTTGCCTTTTGATTACTTAGAACTCATGAACTCCATGAAATTTTTATTGCAATGTTAGGTTTCGTTAGAGCATATTTAAAGGTTTCAGTATGTATGGATGAACTCCAACTTTATCCCATTCACTACCTGATTTCACCCGGTATTTATCACCAGTGATAAAAGGATTTACCGTTAGATTTGATCTTTTCAGTGGTGAATACTACCACATATTCGAAGAATATAATGTTTTGGGGGTTTTGCCTAATTTTCCACTGCAGATTAGGGTTTCTCAGATCTTTGGTTTTCTTTCAAAGTGGCGCCGGAACTTCAGCGTTCAATGGTGAATAACGATGAAATACCAAATCCCTTTAGATCTAACACTTTTTGCACTGGTTCTTCTCCATATCTTCGAGTCTTTCGATTTTATGTTCACCGTTATCTACTATAATAAAATAACTCTTGCCCTTATGAACAGTGCACTGTGAGAGAAATACCTCATTATGAACAGTGTATTGCTTATGAACAGTGATAAGCAATAATGAGTCCCTGTGCACAGTTGACAGCCCAATAAAAACAGAAATTTTAAGCCCAAACAAACAAATTTAAATTGTAGAATATTTAGATGGTAGTCAATATCAATCAATCAAAAATGTCTCAATCAATCAAAGATTAAAGTACATTCCCCAAGATTTTTTAAACATTCAAATTCAAAATCATGGAACCTACGCCATATAAATAAAAGAGCCAATATTCTCCTTTCCAAAGTATATTTCTCACCTTTTATCCCCTTCTACTTGCAAGAACTCCAAGCTATCATATCCTCATGCATGTCAAAACTTATGGTAACACCAACAGGTATTACATTTCCAATATACATTATATACAAAATTTAATGGATTTTTTCTTTTCTTTTTTTGACTAATTTCACAACCACAATTGTCCCCTTGGAAGAACTTCAAGGATCTTTCACAACCACAATGGTGGCACCGCTGCACATAAGTAATAGGAAAAAGCCAACTTGTGAAATACAATACAGAATGCACATGTATGAACAAATTTAAATATGTTTACAAGATCCACAAAAGATATACCATTCTATTTGCGATGAAAAAGAATAAAAACCAGTTTCATCTATTTATGATTTTTAATATATGTAGTTGTAAAAGTATTTAATATTGTGCAGGAGATTCTTTTAGAGATTGAAGAGGGGAGAGCTCCAATAAAGAATTTGGGAGCAATGTCAGAAATAATCGGTGGAAAGTTTGGAATTCAATATGAATGAGGAAAAGCAAGCACATCTTCAGTTAGAATTTGATATTGCCTCAGTACAGGGGAAGCTGGGAAAGCTGGATGATGAATTCTTAGCTGTGAAACCAAAAGATCAATTCTTAGCTATGATGAATTCTTTTATGATTTTTTTTTAATTAACTTAAAGTTGTTTGTTGGTTCAAACACTAATGCCTGTTCTTACCAAAAAAAACACATGCCTGATTTTGTTGGAATCCGAGAATGGCATGTACTGATTTCAAAATTGTGTGGAACTGTATTTCTTTTTTTTAATGTTAATTTTTATACATGTTAACTGATTATTTAATCAGGGAAGGACTATTTACAGGTTCCTAAAATTCCTAAAATTTATACATGTTAACTGATTATTTAATCAAAATAACATTTAATAAAAAACCTATAATATGAAGTGTTAAATGGTATTTCTAAAGCTTTAGGTCTTACCGATTTCAAGGAATGAAATTTGTAAGGAATATTAATAAAAAATTTAGAATTCACCAAATTTAGAAAATGTTATAATAAAGTTAATGTTGTAAAAATCAGTCTTAACCCATCCCTATAATACATATCCAAAATATTCATAAGACATTTAGGAATTGCTTCAAATAATAAAATTAGAAGGCGGGATTCATTTACGAAGTATTATATTTATTTAAACAAGATATGTAAGCAAGTTTAGATCATAATTAATATACAATAGAATAAAAATTACTTATATTGGTGATTAAGCAATGACACTTTTTGCTGTAAGGTAGCTATCAAGTTAATTGGAAAAGAAATTTGCATTATTAAGTTTCATAGGTAATTAGCATGGTTAAATGAGTGAAATATAGCACATGGAGGAAAAAAACAAAAAAAATTTTGAGAGACCGGTCACAAATACCATTGACTGATATGTATTTAATTAGGGGTGGGCAAAATATTCGAACCGATTCGCTGAACCGCAAAATCGAATCGAAATCGAACCGAATTTCCGGTTAACCGAGGACTCCGGTTCAAATACAAATATACTTCATTTAAGTATTTGCCCGGTTCAAATACAAATATACAAATACTTTAATTTTTTTCCCCGGTTAATCGAACCGAACCAAATATATTTCTTGTATTTAAAAAATTATATATATTGTATATATTATACATATTTAATGGTACATAATTGTATATCAATAATATATATTACTATTTCGCAAAAAAAGATAATATCTATTACTATTATTTATTTAATTCTCTAAGTATATGATAAAATAAATATTAAAAAGTAAAGATAATTATAAAAAAATATGTCCTATATTGATTTTTTCCCCTTAAGAATACTCATTATTGAAATAGACACTAGACTAAATTTTTTTTATATATATTAATATCTTTTGGTAACACTAAAAGGAACCACCGAATTTGATAATTATATGATTTTTTTATTATATTATAATAACCTCAAAAATTAACCTATAAAAGGTTAAGAATTAGTAAAATGAAGATTTGATTATAAGGTTTAATAGGCTTGGGCAAAATATTCGAACCGAATCGCTTAACCGCTGAATCGAATCGAAACCGAACCCCCGGTTAACCGAGGAGTCCGGTTACAAATACAAATACTTCATTTAAGTATTTGTCCGGTTCAAATACAAATACAAATACCTCAAAAACTCAGGATAACCGAACCGTGCCCACCCCTATATTTAGTGAATCAAAATTTGTGAAATATTCCTATTCCTCCAAAGAAATCAAAACGAAAAAAGTCAAAACTGCTATTAAAGTATAAATATAGATATATGGTCACAATGTTGAGAAAAAAAAAAAACAAAAAAAAACAAAAAATGATCAGTATACTGTATACTACTAGACTGTTGTGCTATCTATAAAGGACTGAATGACCACTAACAAAATGAAAGATAAGAGTCCCGGACCACTGCAGGAGAGAGTATTGGTTTTTGAATTCAAATATGAACAAGACAAACTGTAGTCATGACTTTTGACGAAAAAAATACTGTAAAAAAAAAAAAAAGAAAAAGAAAAAGAAATGATCAGTATACTTACCTAGACTGTTACCAAAATGAAAGATGTTGTCCTGGCGACCTGCGGGAGAGAGTATTGGTTTTTGAATTCAAATATGAATAAGACAAACTTTAGTCATGGAAATGGAAATAAGCCAGATTTGCAACAAGTTGACGAGGCAATAGAAGACGATTATAGAACCCCCAAGAAAAAATTAATTGTGATTGTTGCATAGCAAATAGTTAATTCCATAAGAAGAAATTTCATGTGACAGTAGGAAATAGCTCATATGCAAGTGTATAATTATGCTAATACGTCCAAATAATTGGCATTAAATTATAGAAGGGTCATTCAATGGAAGATTTATATTAAATTTAGATTTAAGCTGTCGGTATGACTTATAACTAGAAGATGACTCTGCTCTCTACTACAATTCCACCGGACGCCAGAAATGCAAATAAAATATTGTGGTCAGATGCAAAAAGAAATATTAAATAATAGAAAAAATTGACTAAGAGGGAATGCGTTTCTACCCAGTGAAGCTGCGAAAGTTTCACACCATGTCGAGCTTTGGTTGGCATTACCCCAAATCTTGAAATGGATATAATAAAACTTAATAGACCCTCAAACACCAAACAATTTCAATAACCCCAAAAAACCGTAAGAAAGGCTCTAGAGGACTACCATTGAACCTGTAAAAAAGAAACAAGAAAAACCTGGCGGATTCTAAAGAACACCACAAAATAGTGAAGTTAGCCGAACTTATAATTTTTAAATATAACGGTGAACATGAAATCGAAGGACTCGAAGATATGGAGAAGAACAACTGCAGAAAATGTCAGTTTAGATATGGGGAAGAACCAGTGCAAAAAGTGTCAGATCTAAAGGGATTTAGTATTTCACCGCTGTTATTCACCATTGAACGCCTAAGTTCCGGCGCCACTTTGAAAGAAAACCAAAGACCTGAGAAACCCAAATCTGCAGTGGAAAATTAGGCAAAACCCCCAAAACATTATATTTTTCGAATATGTGGTAGTATTCACCACCGAAAAGATTAAATCTAACCGTAAATCCTTTATCACTGCTGATAAATACCAGGTGAAATCAGGTAGTGAATGGGATAAAATTGGAACTCATCCATACATACAGAAAACCTTTAAATATGCTCTAAGGAAACCTAACATTGCAAAAAAAAATTCATGGAGTTCATGAGTCCTAAGTAATCAAAAGGTAACAAAGAAATACAAATTCTAACAGATCCATTCGAAAGAGTTGGGTAGAAGTTAAAAATGTTTTTGGAGATTCTATGGAGGATTTTCTTTGTTGGAATGGGCAATTTTTCTTTTTTGCTGGAATGGGTAAACATTGGTAAAGGAAATCTGAAAAGCTGATTACTTGCTTTTGGAATGGGTAAACGGGCAGTCTAGAGTCTAGACTTTGGAATGGATGTGTCGAGAGGATGGCTAGACTCGTGTCTACCTCGGGTTCTGCATAAGACGGTATGATCTGTTTGTTGGATTAGAAAATTCTATATCAATAATTTGGGCTGAAAACATAAATGTATTCAAGGATTGGACTGAAATATTGGGCTGTAGCAAAAAGATTGGCTGATTTATTGGGCTTCATACAACAGTGAAGTTAAGGAACTTTGGACTTATAATTTATTTATTTTTTATTTATAAATTTCTATATAATTTTAACACTATATTATCAAAAAGACTGTAGAAAAATAAATAAAAATGAAACCTATTGTTCTAGATACCAAAAAAATTTAATATTTATCATATTTATTTATTAATATTTTATGTAAGAACTATGACAGAGTTATTTGCAAAGAATGTACATTGATTAATAATTGTAAAAAATGTTTATATCCAGAAAAATTAATTATAATTAATAATATAATTTTATTTCATGATAATATGTAATATTTTTTTAAAATTAATCCATGGACGCAAAAGACTATTTGTCTCAAATATTGGATTAGACTATCTATATTTAAAAAAATGCACAATTGTTTTAACTATTTCGCTTAATAATTTTAAAAAGAAAAAGTTGTACATATTTAATTTGTTAGAGTTCGTCATTTTTTATATATATTTTATCAAATTAGACATATTTGGGGATGAAAGACTTAGCTCAAGTGGTTAAGCCCCTCGACTTCTAACGGAATGTTGGAGGTTCGATTCTCCATTGGCCCATATCTCTTTCTTTTATTCACTTTTATAATTTGTGTGGCATGGGCTCCCACCACTCCTTTTTTATAGGCTATTCAGAAAGAAAACAAAAAAAAAAGGCATATCCCACAATACATATTGAACTAGATTATACTCCCTCCGTTTTTTATTGTTAGCTACATAGGAAGTTTTGTCACTATTCATTGAACTACTTTGATTTCAATTTTCCTCATAGCTATACAAATTAAAATATAGTCAAGTGTGATCTTGTTATATCCGTCTCATCATGTAGTTTTTAAATATGGAACTTGTAGAATTTTTACTTGTACCGAACTTGAGTTATTAACGATTTAAAATGTGCATTGGACTGCGTGCGATGTGGGTCCGTAGCAAACAAATAAAAACGGAGGAAGTATATAATTTATATTGATGTTGATTGTGTTTAGGAAAAATGCAATGTTTAACGTTATGTTTTAAAATACATATTTACAAATCTAGATAGTAAATAGTAAATCCAGTAACTAAATTTTCACCTTAAACCCAAATGTTCTTCTCCTCCATTTTTTTGTTTTTCAAACTCCCCCACACTATATATAGTACTTCCTCCGTTCCTTATTAATTTGCACAGATTGACTTTCGTCACTGTTCATTGAGTAACTTTGACTCGACTTTTTAATACAATTATATAAGACAAATATAGTCAAGTGGGATCTTGTTGGATTCGTCTAATCGCATAGATTTAAAATATCAAATTTTCATAATTTTTACTTATATGGAATTTGAGTTATTATGAATTAAAAACGTGTATTGGATTACGTGAAATGTGGGTCCGTGGCAATTAAAAATGAACGGAGGAAGTATGTGTTATTTTGTACTCCCTCTGTTTTTGAAAGAGTGGAACATTGCTAAATTAGGTACTGTTCACACAAGCACTTTAACTTAAAGTTTTATTATAGTTATACATGTTAAAACATAGTCAAATGGGATCTTGTTAGATTCGTTTCGTCAAATAGTTTTTAAATATAAAACTTGTAAAATTTTTACTTGTACCGAACTTGAGTTATTAATGTTTTAAAATATGCATTGGACTGCGTGAACTGTGGGTCCGTTACAATTTTTGGAGAACGGATGAAGTATTTGCCAACATTCAATATTATATTTTAATATTTCATTATTTTCAGGGATTAACATTACATTGACTATATTCCATTGTCATTATCACATCCGCCCATTCGGGCGGGTCATACTAGTATTTAAAAATTATGAGTTAGGCCGACTTCACGATTTTGTTGTGTTCTTTGGAATCCCAGGTTATTTTGTTTCTGTTTTACAGGTTCCATGGTAGTCCTCGGGAGCATTTCTTACGGTTTTTTGGGGTTACTGAAATTGTTTGGTGTTTGAGGGTCTATTAAGTTTTATTATATCCATTTCAAGATTTGGGTAATGCCAACCAAAGCTCGACATGGTTAAAACTTTCACCGTCGCAGCTTCACTGGGTAGAAACGCAATCCTTCTTAGTCAATTTTTCCTATTATTTAATTTTTTTTTTTTTTGCATCTAACCACAATATTTTATTTGTATTTCTAGGATCGGGTGGAATTGTAGTAGAACAGAGTCATCTTCTAGTTATAAGTCATACCGACAGCTAAAATCTAAATTTAATACTGTATAAATCTTCAATTGAATGACCCTTCTATAATTTAATGCCAATTATGTGGACATGTTAGCATAATTATACACTTGCATATGAACTATTTCCTACTGTCACATGAAATTTCTATAATCGTCTCCTATTACCTCGTCAACTTGTTGCAAATCTGGCTTATTTCCATTTCCATGACTAAAGTTTGTCTTATTCATATTTGAATTCAAAAACCAATACTCTCTCCCGCAGGTCGCCAGGACAACATCTTTCATTTTGGTAGCAGTCATTTATCCTGTATAGATAGCACAACAGTCTAGGTAAGTACACTGATCATTTCTTTGTTTTTTTTTTTTAATTATTAAATTTTTTTCCTCAACAGTCATTACTACAGTTTGTCTTGTTCATATTTGAATCCAAAAACCAATACTCTCTCCTGCAGTGGTCCGGGACTTTATCTTTCATTTTGTTAATGGTCATTCAGTCCTTTATAGATAGCACAACAGTCTAGTATACAGTATACTGATCATTTCTTTCTTTCTTTTTTTTTTTTTTTTTTCAACATTGTGATCATATATCTATATTTGTACTTTAATGGCAGTTTTGACTTTTTTCCTTTTAATTTCTTCGGAGGAATAGGCATATTTCACAAATTTTGATTCATTAAGGGTCTGTTCTGCACGCAGCTTTTGGGAGCTTTTGGTAGCTTAAGCTTTTATTTCAAAACAAAAGCCCCGTTCTGCACACTAGCTTTTTGTAGCTTTTGGGAGCTTTTGCAAGCTTCTTTTTAGAAGCTACCTGTAGTAGCGTTAAAAAATAAGCTAGGAGCTTATTTTTTAGCAATCACAATTTTAACCCAATAACCAACCCACTATCCAATAGTATACATAAATATTTGTCCTTTTATGTCATTTCATACATTTTTCACAGCTACAGCTAGTTGTACAAAACACTTAAATAGAACTGACAGCTACAGCTCCCACAGCTCCTTACAGCTCCAGCCCCTACAGCTCCAGCTTGCAGCTACAGCTCAGCTACAGCTCTGCGTGCAGAACAGACCCTAAATACATATCATTCAATGGTATTTGTGACCGGTCTCTCAAAAATATTTTTGTTTTTTCCTCCATGTGCTATATTTCACTCATTTAACCATGCTAATTACCTATGAAACTTAATAATGCAAATTTCTTTTCCACTTAACTTGTTAGCTACCTTACAGCAAAAAGTGTCATTGCCTAATCACCAATATTAGTAATTTTTATTCTATTGCATATTAATTATGATCTAAACTTGCTTACATATCTTGTTGAAGAAATATAATAAATGAATCCCGCCTTCTAATTTGATTAGAAGCAATTCCTAAATGTGTTCTCATGAATATTTTGGATATGTATTATAGGGATGGGTTAAGATTGATTTTAACAACAGTAATTTTATTTAACATTTTCTAAATTTGGTGAATTCTAAATTTTTTATTAATATCCCTTACAAATTTCATTCCCTGAAATTGGTAAGACCTAAAGCTTTAGAAAAACCGTTTAACACTTTTTTTTTTTAACACGAACGCCGAAGCGCGGGCTAAGAAGAAAACTAAAAAAGTTACATCAAAAAGGCAAGAAAAGGAAAGCAACAAAATAAGTAAACTAGGACATCAAGCTCGAGGGAATCAGACGCCAGCAAGATCAGCACTGTATGACGGGACAATATCGTCTGGCGGAAATGCCCAAGTCGTGAAGAACTCCACCGACCAAGCACCCCGCTTTGCCAGAAGATCTGCAACTGCATTGCCCTCCCGGAGAATGTGATACCATCGAAATCCTGGGTTTTGATCCAAGATGCCCGTAATATTGACAACCAGCTGAAAGAGCCAGTGGTCCGTCGAAACCCCATTCGCAATCAATCTCAAAGCTTCCCGAGAATCACTGAAACAACTCGCAATCACAATCCCATGAAAAACGAGACGTTTAAGCCCATTCCAAATGCCATGTAGTTCCGCCACAAGGTTTGTTGCAACACCAATGGATCCAGCAACACCCTCACGCTATAAACCAGTGCCATCACGAATCACACATTCAAAGCCCGCAGGCCCCGGATTACCAAGCGAACTACCATCTGTATGAAGCACGGCTCCTTGAACATGCTGTGGGTTCCAATGAACCAACCTTACCTCCCTCATGCGGCTACTGTTGCTATAGCAACGATCAATGGTGAGTCCCATTCCACAAGCTTGACGTAAGGATTCATTTGCATCGGGCATGTTGGTGCGGAAGCAAGCAGCATTTCTTCCCATCCAAATATACCACAATCATCCCATTGCATACCCTTCCATTGGTGACAAGTCTTACGAAAAGTTGTGTCTATGTCGCCGGCGACAAAACTCCAATCCAGCCGAGGATGTATCCCAAGTTTAGTCCATATACTCGAGGTCCAGTGGCAGCCAAAGAATACATGCCACACCCCTTCACTATCTGCTCCCTATATGCCACATGAGGCCGACGGCGACAGCCTCCTTGCGCATCTCACTTCGTTGGTAGGGAGAGAGTTGTGCACCGCCAACCACATGAGCATTTTGATCTTCTCCGGGGCTTCAATATTCCACACCCATGCAGCACCTTTACACATATCCGTCTCCCTTTTCTCAACAGGGCATTGAAAGCCGGACTTCACAGAATATGTTCCGGAAGTCGATCCCGCCCAGCACCATTGATCAGCGGCCTCAGGGTGTAGCATGATTGGCCCATATTTCCGGACGTCTTCTTTGATGTCATCAGGGACCATAGTGTAAACCATGTTCAAGTTCACCCTATTGTCCGCAACAATATCTTTAATTCGCTAGGTTGTATCCGAGATGTGAACATATGGGATTCTTGGGGCGATAGGTCCTTCCTTTAGCCATGACGAATACCACAGGCTAACATTCCCAACCCCAACACGGACTCTGAATCCATCAGACAAGAGAGGTGCAGCGCGGATCATAGCATGATACACCGGAAAAGAGGCAGGCCTGCTCTGGAAGACTCCATGATTGTTTAACACTTCATATTATAGGTTTTCTATTAAATGTTTGATTAAATATTCAGTTAACATGTATAAATTTTAGGAAATTTAGGAACCTGTAGGTTTTTTTTTTTAACCTCAACTTAAGATTATAAATTAGTACCTTAAACCATAGTACCATACTTAAAAATCCCAACAGAGAATTAAGAACCAAATAAACTTTTATTATAAGACAAATATATAATATATAATCGATTTATGCAATGTGAGATTCAAAGAAAAACAAAATTTATTACATGGCCCAACACACAACTTATAATTCACAAAAGTAGAATACTCCAATTATTGTTTTTTCTAAACTTTTTTTTTTTTTTGTAGAATATAAGTACTAAATCTTTAGGAAAATACTTATACTATTCCTATTTTACTGAAATCTATTAAAAACCTCAATCAATAAATAACATAAAATTTAACATTAAAAAAAGAAACACAGTTCCACACAATTTTGAAATCAGTACATGTCATTCTCGGATTCCAACAAAATCAGGCATTAGTGTTTTTTGTGGGTAAGAACAGACATTAGTGTTTGAACCAACAAACAGCTTTAAGTTATTTAAAAAAAAAAATCATAAAAGAATTCATCATAGCTAAGAATTGATCTTTTGGTTTCATAGCTAAGAATTCATCATCCAGCTTCCCCTCTGTACCGAGGCAATATCAAGTTCTAATTGAAGATGTGCTTGCTTTTCCTCATTCATATTGAATTCCAAACTTTCCACATATTATTTCTGCTAACTTGTCGCAAAGCTGCAAAAATATATATTAGTCCTACGTCACAAGCAATAATAAATGTAGTGTGGTGAGTAGGGTCATCTCCCAAGGGATGCAAACAAGGATTTAATAAATTGATTATTTATAAAATATATATAGATATAAAGAGGGGGATTTTTCAATATCAACTAATCCTAACAAAAAGAAATAAAAGAAATCTAAACTAACAAGGCAAAAACAAATTATCAAACTTCTAATAATCAAGAAATCTAGCTTGGGCATGAATTTTCATTTGGGACATATGAATCGATCATCAACCATAAACAATGTTCATTCATTCAATGGATAAATTGGTTATAATTGCTCAACACGCGTTCACAATCAACTTTTCCATACTTTATCGTTAGCCAAGGTACGACCATTAGCTAATTCCCTAATTGAAAGAGAACCCTAGGTACGACCATAGGATTTACAAATTCAATAGCATTACACACAAGAAAAGCCCAATTCAATATAACAAAATTCCTACGAGGACATGTTCAATATTGATTCCAATTTCCCCTAGAGGGTTCTCCTCTAGTTTACTACTCCAATTAAATTTCAACACAATTACGGATGAAGAAACTCAATATAGCAATGAATTCATAAACTAACATGTGGCCACAAATATTAATTCAAGAATTCTAATCTTTCAACATAGAGAAATTGGAAATACCCAAAACAAAATGAACATTCAATTAAAACATAATCAAGTTTCACAATTCCATATCCCAAAATCAATTCAATACCAAGCTAGACAATTATCTACTCAGAATCCATAACAAGTCCGACACAATCATAAAGATTCAATATTTTCCACTGATTTCAGAAAGTAAACAAGAGTTCACCAAACCAAGAGCAAAAGAATGCCCAGGCTGCCTTGCCCAATGCTGCTGCTACCTAGAAACTCCCTGGTGCCTCCAAAATGGCTGCTACTGTCGGTGGATTAAGGTAGTGGGACATGGATGAGAATTGAGAGAGATTACTGGAACGTATGAGATGGAAATTTGAGTTTTTGGAATCTGGAAAATCTCGTCTCTGGTGTATGAAAATCTCTTCATGGGCCGTCCGTTTTGCTGCCTCCAAAATCCCAATTTATAGATCACAGTTTGAGCAGAAGCTTTCTCCATCGTGTTCTCACCACTCCCACCAAGACCGGTCTTTTAAAGATCGTGGTTTTCTTTCTTTAAATCTGTCAAATCTCCTTTCTTCCTCTCCAAGATATAAAATATATGATCCCCTTTGCTATTGAGTAAGAAAATATACTCAGGCTTTTAATTTCACCCCCAAGGATCTTTTTGCAATTTGAGACACTTTTAGATGGGCTCCACAGCTGCGAACCGGACCTTAGGTGTGGGCACACCTAACACTTGAAAATAGGCTGTCCAAGCATGAAAATGCACCTTCTCTACAAATTCACATATTTCACAAAATTAGTCAAATTCAAATCATTTTTACCACAATCCACAAAATTGTAGAGTTGAAATATGTACAAAATATCCATAAAATATAGCATATATCAACTCCCCACACCTAATCCATGCTTGTCCTCAAGCATATATCAAAACCAAATCAAAAGTGCATGCCAAACCAAGTATCATTCAACCATGTCAATGTTTCATCAAAATCAAGGTATGCAAAGCCAACTATCCTCACAAAATGGGAAAATATATAAAGAGATCACTCACCCTCAAGTGTTTAGGCTAGATTTCACTCAATCCGCATAGAGAACTATCAATCCCATAGGCTTGCTATCAAATCACAGTAAATTCACATATCAGATAAGAACATGATGCTCATAATCAAAGGGTCTTTATTAGGATTGTAACGGGGCTAAGGTTGGGGTAGGAAAATATGGAATATGTAGGTTAAAAGGAATTGAGGAAATTGTCTAACCATCAAAACATGCTACGAAACATATGTTGCACAAATTCTCTTTGATATCAATGATCATGCTGCTCTCAAGATAAAGAAATACAACTTGCAGCAAATACAAACATGTCTGCCTCTCTCTCTTTTTTTTTCTTTTTTTTTTCTCTCTTTTTTTTGGTGGCTTTCAATAGCTTGGTACGTTTATTAGAGGAATTCCATTGTCTGAAAATTACAGATAGAACTTCAACTCTTTGTTCATAACACTCCGGTCAGAGGAACACGTTCCAAGCTATTTATTTCCACTGCCCTGGTATTTTTCTTTTTTTTCACAGGGCTTTTATTCTTTTTTTTTTCTTTTTTTCCCTTTTTTTTCTTTTTAGAGAGAGGCTGTACAATTACAAAAGCTCAATCAACTCACATCAAGTGCAACCTCTAAACAAAATCACATGTAATGGTGTTTAAACAAATTTCCTCATGTTCCTAGGGTTCAAATGAGTGTATGGCCATAATCAAAGAAAAAGGTCTCATAGGCTAAGGGTTAAATATGAACCAAAAAAAATGGATATATCATCAAAAGGCTCAACGTGGTTCACTAGGGGATAAGCATGGGTGAAGGGGAAAAACAAAGCCAAAATGGGGTAATCCTAGTGCCCTTATCATTTTATTTGCATCAAGATTAAAAAATGAGAGTATAATCAACTATGTATAATCAAGCAAGTTCTAGAAAATCAAGTCTCATGCGTTTCACACAACAAAAAATTTGAGCAAATATATGTGATGTGTAATTTTTTTTTTTTTTTTTTTGCTCAAAGAGGCTCAAATAGCTCACTTAGGGTTAAGTGATAGAAAACTAAGCATACCTCTCAATTAATTTGACTAAAAGCATGACAAACTCTACAAAAGTCAAGCAATGCACATAAGAACTTGGCAAGATACATGCAAGAGGACTAGCTTAGGAAGTTAAAGAATGTATTATGATCATATAAACATAACCTAAAACTTCCCCCACACATAAATCATGCAATGTCCCTATTGCAAAATAAACATGAAATTGAGAGAGGGGGGAGAGGAGACTTCCCTGGATTAAATGTGGGCGCTCTTGGTGGCCGAATGCACTGGGATAACAAGGGGTGAGGGATGTGCTATGACTTTGGCTTTCGGTGTCCTTTGAGTGACCTTATGGGATGTTTTTTTGGGAACTCCTTTGAAGGAAGAAGGCCAAATGAGCTTGTTTAACTTTAATTTTTCCCATGGATGTAACTCCTGAGTTGGCGAGCAATAAATTGGGTTTGGAAACCCTAGCAGCGGTGGTGGTCTGCTGTGGCGGGGTGGTGGCGTGCGGCGGCGCTGGGCGCTTGGTAAGGGCGGCGCTGGAAGGATGGTGGTGCGCGAGCGCGGCGAGACAGAGAGGAAGAAGCGGCGGCGACGCGGCGGCTGGGCAAGGCTGTGGACGACGACGAGGCAGAGGGTGGTGCTGGCCGAGAGAGATGAAGGGGGTGGTGAACGAGAGAGGAGCGGGTTGATTGTTGGAGAGGGAGATGATAGAACAGGCGGACTAGGCTTATGAGTATGTGTTGTGTGAACTAAGTTTTGCCCTAAGTGCAATTGGCTTTCAATGGGATTGGCAGAAGAATTTTCACCCTTGGGCATGCCCACACCTAAGAATGAATATTGAGCTGTGTGGATGAAACTTTTGACAAATTTCATTAACACGAGCATTTTTATAAAATATCCCAGATTAAAATTTATTAAATGAAACGAGTTATGATTCGTGGGAATGGGTTTAAGGATATATTTCACTTTTTATTACTCATGTGGAAAACTTTGATTTCAAACGGCGCTGTGGACCTCCCCGGCATGAAACTTTTGACAATTTCCTACCTTGAAGATCTTTGCCATGAAACTTTTGACAAGTTCCCACTACATGAGCATTTTCTGAAAAATCATAATCCTGGTTTTCAATTTTATTTAATGAAACCAATTTATGAGGATGGAGTTGGGATTAGGGATATATTTATAGGTTGTCACGTTTTTATTACTCGTGTTAAGAAACTGTGCCCCCGAAAGCGCACGGAGTCAAAAATTGCAGTATTTATAGTAAGTACCGGATCGTTCACTGGAGGATGTGCGATGGAAGCAGGACCCACGTCGTTTCACTGGAGGATGTGCGATGGAAGCAGGACCCACGTCGTTTACTAAGATTTTCCACTCGGTTACTCGATTCAAGTTTGTGCTTGATTATAATCTACTTGACGGAATTTTAAACTAAGCTATGAAAGCAATTAAAATAAGCAGATAAAATTATTCTAGAAGGCGAATTAAATTTAATCTAAGAAAGCAATAAAATTATTCTAAGAAAGCGGATTTAAAATGAGACAGAAAGGACAGGAAGAAAATAATCAAAATTGGACAAGATTCAGATGAAACACAATTAAACTGCCATTTTGTTACACAGATCTTAGTTTGGGATAATCCATTCAGTTAGCTAATTCTCATGCTCTCTATACCATGTTCCCTTTAACAGACAGGTACTTACAGTAAGAGTTTACATGCTCTTTAAGAAAATAAATTCTAAGATACCACAGACGCATAACTACCCTTGCAATGGTGTGTTATTTATCCGTGGTGGATAAGCAACACCTGACAAATCACTAGTTGAAGTGTCAAGTACTACTATCATTCCCCCATGTCACACCCGAAGATTCTAATCAAGTCCTGAACTATCCCTTAACTATCAGTCCTAGTAGCAGTTACACAACTCTCAATACAACCGAGTGACCTCTAACAAAAGCAGTTAAAAGAAAGCATTTAAAAGAAAGCGAGAAGGAAAACATTTAAAATCCTATCACTCGGAGGTTTTTGAAAGTCTGACCCTGGTAGTAAAAGAAAGCCCCCAGTCAGAATGACCGGGTGTGGATCAAGAATTCCCTATTCTCAGTGAACCGCTCGCAGTGTTCACTTCCCGTCGGGTGGTTATGAGATACAAACTAATGAAACGAACTAATAAATTAGTTCGTTCCGGATGCACTCACTCAGGACTCAAAAATAGCCTCTGGCAGAAGAGGATAGCAGTTGAAAGAATACTCAACCCTACCTTAGAAATAACCAAGGCCTATGTATTGTTCCTCTAGAATTATCTAACACACTGTATTTGGATCCAAGTGGATCCCATCTCGATGTGTTAATTAAGACTAAATTCCCAATACACAGCAATTTTGGAAAATAATTGATTTGAAAACCATTCCCTAAACAGGTACTAGACTCTCAATTAAAACACAGACCCTTTCAGTCTAGGTGAGACCTAATCGCTGACTCTGCTTCTAATTTCCCAAAATCAACCCCCAGTCGGATATGAATTAGTCATAACTGAAGAATTTATCCCTTACTTAGATCCGGATTTTATAAATGAATTTTTGTTGGAAATTTATTGTGAGACATCTAATTTAAATCAAGACTTCTATGTCCAAGGGAAGGATCCCAAAATAATATTGACCACAATATCTATATAATAATATCATGCATAAATTTATAGGGAAGTGTAAAATTAAATTAACCCAAAATATAAGGTGGGTTTAGATAGAATGTGAAACACAGGGATGAAATAGCCGGGGATGAGAAGGATTTTGGCTAAAGAGATGACAAAATAATTAGGGTTAATTGGATTGCAGTTATCTGTGGTCCAATTCCCTAGTTATTTAGGTGAGATGATTTTAGACAGCAGATTAATCTTAAATGACAGTGGTCGCTATCATTCAGACCCTTACTATCTATGAATCGGAGAAAAACCTAAATGTTCTTTCGCTGTCTTAATTACTAGACAACATTGACCTATGTTGTCTAGTGTTGGCACAGTTTGAGATTCGGGTTTGAAATTAAGTAAAGGAAAATAAAACTGTATCCGGATAGGAGTCAGCTGAGCAGCTATTATAATCCCGAATGGACGAACCGCCAAGGCTTCCACCGACCACTATCCGGACCATGCAAAATAACATCTAGTAATTAATATACAGACCACGAGCTAGTTTATCCGTGTGGGAATACCCGCCAACATTAGTCTGTCATATCTCTTACTAGTTGTTTCACACAACACGGAAAAGACAAAATAAATAAAAGAAAATATTTTTGGGTCATCTTGTATGAGAGACATTGGTTTCTCATGCAAGGGTATGGAAATTATTCCATAATTACTCTTTATGGTCTAAATTATCACTCGTTCCATAATTAATTAATTAATCACATTCCGGATTATATACTCAGATCATTAGAGTTTAATTGTTGTAGAAGAATCTTTTAATGGACAATTGAACAAAGTTCTTTATATCAAATTAATCATGGGTTGAGATCATTGGATTTCAACCTCAAAATATTAATATAAAGGTCCAATTAATTAATGGGGTGAGATGGAGAATAAAAATTTGGCAAAAAGGTGCCAAGCCTGTCGTGGAACAGAGTTTGTGTCGCGTGGGTCCGCGACAGGGGGATCTCGACAGAAAGGTGGGAAATAAGAGAAATGGGATATTGAAAATTAGGGTTTATTTTGTCGCTAAGCAAAAATTTAGGTCGCAAAGGGTTTGAAAATTCAACAAAGGCATAATTCCTGGTCGCGGAACAAGGAGTGGGTCGCGGACCATGGGTCCGCGACAGGGGTTCCGCGACCAGAGCCCTTCTAAAATAAAATTTCCAGCATTTGGGTCCTCGGTCGCTAATCAAGGGTTGTGTCACGGACCGTGGGTCCGCGACAGGTTTGGTTTGCGACCAGGAATTTTTAAAAGATTTATATAACACATGTTCTTTGACACTCACGTCGTAAACTGCCCTCATGTCGCTGAACGTGGTTCCGCGACAGGAAGTGGCTAGCGACCTGGGTGTGTTCTGGACACATGTCAGAAAAGTAAAGTGGAACAGTAGCATGCATTATGCGTGATCTCACCCATTTCAGATTCAAAAGCTAAAAATAAGTAAAAGAAAACCCAACAACGATTGAATCTATCTAGAACATGCTTGAACATGAAGAAAAGTGAAACACTATTTAAAAATAAAGCTAACCCTATTCTGGGCTTGATCACTCATAAATATGCAACAGTACCCAAAGAGAAAATCACCAACAGTGACATAAAATGGGAAACACAGGTCAAGTGACCAACAGAACAAGAAAATAATAAAAGATCCATGGGGTGTGAAACCCATTTCATAATTTTTGGGACACATTTCAAGAATATTCTCCCATTTCATTAGTGAAGCTTGCTAATACCCATTATCCTGGATGTTACAAGCCCTAAAAACAAAGTTTTGAAACTAAAAAAAAGGTAAAAACTGGCTACCTAAACTGAATCGATGCATAAATTTAATAATACAGAAAAATTAAAGCTAAACTAAACTAACCTAAAAACTACCTGCAAACTAAACTCCACACTTGCCTCCAAGAACAGTTTTCCTTAATTTTGTCCACCCCCCTGAGCTCATGGGGATCACCTCATATTTATAGAAGTGGAACCCTAGGCCCATGGACTTGATCTGAGGCCCACTGTGTCTCAAGACATCACACACATCACAGCTTTGTCGCGGAATCACCTTGTGTCGCGGGACAGGGCTGCATGTGGCAAGGCTTCTCGACTGGGTTCTGTGTCTCTATTGGTGCGTCTGTGTCGCTATCCATGTCTGTGTTGCTAAAGCATGGACCGCGACCGGGGTTCCTCGAGTGGGGGCGTGGCTTCGCCTCCAAGGTGTTGGTGGCGCGGAACCTTGGTCGTGTCGCGGAACCATGGTCCTCGACCGGGGTTCCTCGACTGGATGTTCCCAGACTGGTCTCTTCTTTATGTTGCATGCTGGGTCGCTAATCCCTCCTGCCAGAGGATTAAGGCAGTACGCCGAAAACCCCTAGGGCTAATGCAACCATTGGAAATACCGAATTGGAAATGGGATAGCATTTCAATGGATTTCGTTTCGGGGTTACCGCGTGTAACACCCCGGTTTTTGGTCACCCAGGTCGGAGGTACCGTCGCAGCTTGACCCTGGTTGACTTGCGCGTTTCCGAGCGCAATCAACACTTCCTCTATCGTCCGAAGACGATCGCCCACATTGTTCGGTGCGGGGGCGTCCTGCGCACCTTGGGGTTGTTCCATCTCAGGTTGAATCGGTTCAGTGACGTTTGGTGGTGTTTCAGTGGGTGTTTCAGTGGGTGTTTCAGTGGTGGTTTGGGGAGCGGGTTGAGTTCTTCCTCTTCCTCTTCCTCTGGGTGCCATTCTGATACAAACGGGATAGATTAGGGCTGGTGAGTTTAGCATATAGTCTAAGCAATGTCTATAAATGTATATGTGTGTTGCAATTTAGCACGTGGTGCTTTGTTCAAACTAAGAAGCGTCGTACGCTTCAGGGTTTTATTTTAATTTGTACTTATTTCGAAATTTTTTTTTTTCAGGGCTGTACGGACAGATCTGTCCGTTTTTTTTTTCGATTTATTAAAAATAAATCGGGCCTTTTATTATCTCAAAAGAAATTTTAGTACAAAAGATATTTTCCTAGCAAAATAGCATCTAACAATAGAATCTCTAGTGTCTCATGACGTCCTCCGGTGGGGTAGCAGGATCTTCCTCCTCCGAACTCGGCGACAGTAGCTCGTCAAAGATAGTGTTTAAGTCTTGCCCGTGGGCATCGATGTATTCCTTTAGTATTAAGTTTTGTGTAGTGAGGGTTTGGACTTGGCGTTCTAGTTGGTTTATGCGGTGATGATCCGCCTCTCTCAAGTTGCCCATGTGATGTAAATTGGCCTCCAATTGAGCCATACGGTACTTCATTTGCTCTAGGGTTTGGTGGGAATCGAGATGAACGCTCATCTTCCTGACCATCAACTGCATCATGTCTTGACTAGCCATCTAGCGCAAGCAAGAAATCTAAGTTAATATTCGCCAAGATTCTAAGTTCAATTCGCCAAGATTCTAGGTTCAATTCGCCAAGATTCTAAGTTCAAGTTTCGCCAAGATTCTGAGTTCAATTCGCCAAGATTCTAGGTTCAATTCGCCAAGATTCTAAGTTCATAGGAGAGATGCAATATGCAAGTGCAAATGATGATTTCCCCCCAAAAATAATTTAATGCAATATATATATATTTTTTTCCATGGGTTTCAAAATAAAAAATTTTCCATGGAAATAGTACTTTAAAATTTTAAAATAATAGTCAAAATATTAATAATAGTTTAAAAATAGTAAAGGTTTAAAAATAATAGTTTTAAAAATAGCCGGGCTCTGATACCAACTTGTAACACCCCGGTTTTTGGTCACCCAGGTCGGGATGTCACCGCCACATCTCCCTAGTAAGACACGGTTCTCCGAGCTTACTAAAGAGATGCAAGACTAGGTATTGCAGTATTTAAAAACATTTAAATCATTCAAAATAGCCCATACAATATAATTCGAAATAATAATAGCATAGCGCAGCGGAAATATTTGGTTTAGTACAGTATCGCAGCGGAAAATATAAAAAGGGCCGACATGGCCAAAACACAGGTTAAACAGGCCCGTTCATAATATAGTCTAAAGTATGAATTTAAAAGCAAAATAACGTTTCCCAAAATCCCATGCATGAATCGTGCTCACACATGCTCATTCCACATATTCTGTAAGAAAAGGAATAAAAACGGTTTTGGTCAGCAAACTTGCTGAGTAAGCTAACACATGCATGATCGTAGGGTTTAAAAGCCATTAACTTTAATAATTTAATAAAAGCATGATAATAACATAATATTTAATTTAACCTAAACAATTATCCAATAGCATAATTTATCTCAGGGCTCTATTTAATAACACATATCGCATGGTTTAAGATAAAAGCCACAATTTAAATAAAGCATTTAAATAATTTAATTGGACAACAACATAATTTAATCTAATTTAATTTAGGGGAAAGTAATAAAAAGGGCCATTACAAGGAGGCTATTCCACTTTTAGGCCATTATAAGTTGAATTTCCAGAATTAGGCCATTACAAACACATGTTGAATGAAATTAAGCCATAAGGACCAATTTGAATTAATTAATTCCCAACAACTTTTCCTTTCTTTCATTAAAACCCCAAGAAAGTTTGACTTTATTTACTTTAGTCCTTTGTCAATATACTTAAGTTTTCACTATATAAATGACACCCAATGCGCTTGAAAATTGGTATCAGAGCCTAGGTTTTATTGAAGAACATATTAATTATATTATTTATAATATTTTATTTCTTAATGGAGAAGATTTAATTATTTAATGGATTCAATTAATTTGAAACCCACAAGTTATTTCCAAATTTTGGAAATAAAAAATAGAAAATTCCAAAGGAATTTCTTGAACTTGTCCCATGGACAAGATATTATCAAAATCAGTTTCTTTCCTAAAAATGAAAGGAACGGACTGGAAAGAAATTGATCCGGATAGCTCTAAGTTATCAAAAGACTTAAGAGAAATCCAAAAGACGATTCAAGATTTTGGTAACCGGGTATTAATTATACCTGGGAAAATAGATAACTTGAATCAGACAACAGATGAGATCTTGAAAGTATTTCAAGATCTAAAGAAAGAAATTTTGAATCTGAAATTTGACATTTCGGATATCAAGAAAAGGCAGAAGGATATTCCTGGATCTTCCAAGAATAACCAAGCCAATATTAGAGATGCATTCGGACCAGTACAAGCTTTACATCAAAAGGGTAAAGCAACTATGGTTCCAAAGCAGAAATCACAGGAAGAGCTTATGATCGATCTCCTGAAAACAGTCGAATGAGTGTTTCCAGGGCAGATCTATCAGATCTACAAGAATTAGCAGAATCATTTTCCCAACTTGGGATTATGGATCTGGTTAATGTAAAACCCAATGAAGTCCTTCAATTGGGTTATGCGGAAGGATCAGGATCCAACGTGACCCACGATGGACCGCCTGATGTTCCAATGAGAGAAAGTACAGACTTCTACATGAACAGGTATCCTGAGGTGCATCTTAATGCAAGACGAAACCCACGACGGAACCCAAGTAGAGCACCAGAATCCACACCGTGGGCCAAGACGATGTTACAACCATTAAATCCATATGGCATAACACTAAACCTCGACGTTATCGACTTCCGAAACATCGAAGACCTGATCGATGAATGGGTAGCTTCAATGAAGATTGCAGCAACCACCCTGGAACTCGATAAAGAAAACTTTGTCAGATTAATAGAGCTGAGTCTCGAATGATCGGCAAAGCTGGGCTGGAAAAACTCCACGGCTGCTTTAAAGGAGCAAATACTCGAAGGAGAATCCAAAAGCACAATCTGCGAAAGGTTTGGCCTCTTATTCAAAACCCATTTTGTAGGAGATGGTTATTTTGAAGAACAGAGAACAGAAAAAATCAAAGTCTATACCCAAGCACTGTTGGGTATGGAGTTAAGAAGTATTTGCGCAGTAGACGAATATATCTACTGGTTTCGTAAATACTATTTTCGGAGTGAAATGACAGTTGAAGTAGCATGTCCCATGTTCTTTGCAAAGATCTGCAGCCCATGGAGAGAAATGTTGATCCAATCGTACACAGTACCCCCTGGTACAGTGGACTCAATAGCTCGAAGAATGTCCTTCTTAAAGGATAAGCTCAGAGAATGGTGTCAACAGGCAGCAGCCCAAAAGAACATTAAGAGACTAAGAGGTAAAATAAAAAGAACTCCTCTTTGCTGTGAAAATAACGATTTTCCAACAATTATAGGAGAATCAGGAGAAAAGAGGAAAAAGAAGAAGAGTCGGGGCTCATACAGTAGGAGTTTCAGAAGACCTCCATTCCGAAGAAGAAGAGCATGGTGGTCCAAGAGCAAGGCCAGATCATACAAAACTGGACAAAGAACGGGAACGAAGAAGAGTTCATCCCAAGGTTCAACTAGCTCAGCAGCAAGGAGCACGGGGAGAACGACGTCCAAGAGAACATTCAGACGAGCCCATACCCGAGCCAACGAAAGTTTCAAGGACTGCAACTGTTGGAAGTGTGGAGCCAGAGGTCATATCTCACCCGATTGCCCTCAGAATCGTGAGGTACGAATGTACGAAGCCACGGAGGATATCGTGGAAGCAGTCTACCATGGAAAGCTGGTACCAGTCTATCAGTTTGAGGACATCCCCTCGGATGAAAGCATCTACGAGGAAGAATTAAGAAGTGACTCGGACTCATATTCAGATGGATCTTCAACCGAGTCTGACTGAAGAAGACAGGATTCGGACCACTGAAAACCTGTCTGGATTCTTTTCAAGGATGACGATCTCGAATCGAACCATGGAAAGAATAATGCGACAAGATTCCAACCTCAGCCCATATGACGGATTCAGAATTGGCGGGATTGGACGAGTTCTTAACCAGATGGGACTCAACCAGAGAAGACATAACATCATCTACAAGGTAAGTGCAGGTGAGTTTGCAATTCCTATGGAACTTACTTGTAATGTTATGGATATGCAATTAATTCCTAAAGAAGAAATTCTTGAGGAATTAAGCAGAATGAAGGAGGAAATCGCCATTACTATGAAATGGATCCACATAGGAGCCATTGAAGTAGTAATTAAGGCAACCTTCAAAGAAGGCATTGATTCTGAATTGCATCTATCAGTCACTGATAGAAGAATCAATAACCTTAGAGATGGTCTTCTTGGAACTATGGTAGGAAATTTATATGCTGGGAAGTTAATGTTTGACATACATCCCAGAATTTCCTATAACTTAGCTGACCAAGATTTTAGTAGAGTTCTAACCCTTCATCAGGATTTTAAAAGAAAAGATCTGATGAAAGAAGGGAACATGCCATATTCTATAACTTATAGAATCTCTTATGCACTTTCCAATAGTCATCATTCTGACTTATTTCTCAGGAAAGAATATATAGAAATTCCTAGAATTTTCAAGGAATTTGCTAAAGTCATGACTCCAAATCCTACCCAGATTCCAAGGTTAGGAGGAGTAGACATCCAAATAAGAGATCATCCAATTCTAGACAGATCAACGAGTGCTAGAATTGAGTACGCAAGCCGTATGTCTTTTTCGGAAGACAGAATTATGGCATATAAAGGGAAGGAGTTCATCAAAGATCTAACTCCTCAATCCATTGGGGTAGATAATATAAAGATAAAATGCCCTGAAGGATGGAAAGAAATACGAGTAATATTCGACATCACTGAAAAGATTAACCGTTTTCCATGAGATGACTTATACTACTTGCAGCAGCCATCAATTGGAACCTATGAAGGAACAATTGAAATTGCAGGACACGAGATCAGAGTCTTAGGCACCGCCGGAAAAGACAATGGGGTTATGATTTTGGGATTAAGTTTTCTCGAAAATCATAAACCATGGGTAAGAAAGGATAATGGTATAGAATTTAATCTGAAGGGTCACACCATCAGAATTAAATGACAAGTCCATTCTCCATTTATATCTCAGTAGGGATAATATATGAAGAATATAAGTCAGAATATTTCGCAGCTTATATTGATTCAGGATCAGGTATTTGCACGGCAAAACCAGGAGTTTTCCCTAACGAAGCTATGGAATCATTACCCATTATTGCAGGAAGAGATTTTTCCCAAAAAATCTTAGTACTAAATAAGGGTATTCGACAAGCGAATATCATGATTGGAGGAGCATTTGGTCACCTTGGTATAAGGTAAAAACGCCTCCTATTTACTTTCATGACACAGGAGCGGATATTTTGTTAGGGAACAATTTTATACAATCCTTTATAAAATATGTTCAAGATAACAAAAGAAATTTGTTAATATTTACCACAAGTTGTGGAAATGAGATACAGGTGTTGCGCAGGGAAAAGGCATTCAACAGGTTAATGCCTATATTATTTCGCAGCAAACGTGGTGATAATGATGCCAAACTAACCCATCCAAAAATGCAGGATAAAAGAAAGTTTGGTAAGGCTTTGTTGTCTTTTAGACAGCAAGGATTTGATGAAGCTTCTATTGAGGAAATTATAAACCTCAAAGAAGCAATGCAGGAAATGAAGTCATTAAATATAACTTCACTAGACATTGATGGGGAAACTAAATTGTCCCTCGAAAATGTCAAAAGACTTATCCAGAGAAACTTTAACGAGGATCCTCTGGCATGGTGGGATAAAAACAAGATCGAAGCTACTCTACAGGTAAAAGAACAATATAAATATGAGTATGTTCGATACAAACCCATCTTAATGAATATGCAGGATAAGAAAGATATGCAGCAAATTATCAAGGAGCATATTGATCTTAAACTCATCGAGCCTGGAGTCTCAGCCTATAGTAGCCCTGGATTCTTGGTAAGAAACCACGGTGAAATAAAGAGAGGTAAACCCAGGTTGGTAATAAACTATCAAGGTATTAACAAAATAATACAGTTTGATGGTTATTACATTCCGAGTAGAGAACACTTAATTGATTGCATCAAAGGTGCTAAAGTGTTTTCTAAATTTGATTGCAAATCTGGTTTCTATCAGATTAAGATGGAGAATGAGTCGAAGAAATTCACAGCATTCTCCACCCCACAAGGGCAATATATTTGGAATGTTATGCCAATGGGGCTTTCTAATGCCCCTCAGATATTCCAAAGAAAGATGGATAATCTATTTAAGGATTATCTAAAGTTTATGTTCGTCTACATAGATGACATTCTGATTGCATCTCGAAATATTAAAGAGCATATTAAACATCTTGAAATATTTTCTGATGCATGTCACAGGGAAGGTCTAGTTCTCTCTGAGAAAAAGGCCACTATCGCTGCTAACAAAATTGAATTCTTAGGAGTTCAAATTGATGAAGCAGGAATAGAGTTACAGGAACACATTGTGGAGAAAATCCGCAATTTTCCTGATATATTAAAAGACAAGAAACAACTACAGAGTTTCTTAGGAGTTGTAAATTTTGCGGGTATGTTTATTAAAGACCTTGCAAAATATAGAAAGGATTTTAGACCACTCCTGAAAGAGACTGAAAGCTCTAGATGGAAATGGGAAGAAATCCATACCAAGAGAATTCGTGAACTAAAGCAAGTCTGCAATAGCTTGCCAAAACTCGCGATACCTCAGGATGAGGATGAGCTGGTAGTCTACACAGACGCCAATGATTTTCGATGGGCAGGAGTGCTCATGAGAAAAACAACTACGGGTCAAGAACCTTGTAGATACACAGGAGGGTTGTTCACTGAACAAGCCAAACTTTGGCATATTAACGAAAAGGAATTCTTTGCAGTATGGAAAACATTTAAAAAATGGCCTTTATTCTTACTTGCAAAGAAATTTGTATTAAAAGTTGATAATACTAATGTTAGGGCTTTTTTAAAAAATAAACTTGAATCAAAAATTGAAAAAGCTCGTATTATCAGATGGCAAGCTGAATGTCAATATTATACTTATGATATTGATGTTATAAAATCTCATGAAAATGTTCTTGCAGATTTCCTAACGAGAGATGGAAGCATTTGAAGCTGATTCCATCATTACGAGATTCAGGCACCTCAGAGAAAACCTAGAGGAGCTATCGAAGCATTTTGGACAGCTCGAGATCAATGCACGAGCAGCTGGCCAAATACAACAGAGCGATGTGGACATGGTCCGCAACAATATACGAACCTCCCATATAGCAATGACAGCACTATGGGAAACAGTATTAGAGCCAATCAGGAAAGCGTCAGCTTCCCTGGTAAACAAAGAGAAATGTGCCCAAAAAGCTAAAGTGGTCACATATGAAGAAGCAGATTCAAGCACTGCTTCAAAGGAACCATTGTCGGATACCGACAAAAATGTTGAGCAAGAGGAAAGTCACATTTCCGAAAGCTCAAGTCAACCCACTGCCTCTGGGGTGAAAGAGGAAGAAATTAACCTTAGGCCAATGACAGGCACCTCTAAGGTTAATTCAGACGAAAAGGTCCTATCTACTGCCTGGCTGGACTACCAAGGAAAATGGGAACAACTGGTTTCCAAAAAGGGAATTAACCCTAGCAAAACAGTAATCGAGACATCCGGGAGATACAACAGGGTATGGATGCTCGAAGGATCGAAACCAGAAGAGGTTCGAAAGTGGTATGACTTTGGAGCATTAGCATCTGTTCATACTACATCACCAGGGTTTCCGGAAATCGAAAAACTTCCGGGATGGATAAGTAGTGCGGTGCACGAATCATGGCAGAACAACCCGCACCTGCAAAGAGGAGATATTCTGGAGCTTAAGTTCATTTCAGCGGCACCAGAAATAGTCGGAAAAGGTTCTTATCCGGTCTTTCAATTTATTAAATTACAGAGACCTGATATGATTGCCTTCAACAGAGTTAAGTCTATGGATGAGAAGGCACCATTGGTATCTTCAATCAGCGAAGATGAAATCTCCACCCGACGAGCATGGGGATTCTGGGTCTGTCTCACCGAGATGGAAAAGGTTAAATATCCGTTTAAAATTTTCTCAAACAATTTAAATGGATCGTTCCTGGTTAATTCTTTAACAGGGAAAAGCACAGAGTTTGCGGAAACCTCATTCGAAAAGAAGAGGTTACTCATCTGGGAAAACAAGTTGCCAGCAACCGAGTCTACCAGAAAAAAGGCATGCAACATGATGCATGTTGGCCAATGGGATAACCACATATGCCCATATTGTGCAGAACAGGAGAAACCCCTATTCGGTACAAAGATCCGGGTAACCCAGAAAAAATCCGGACCCGAACAGGACAAAGGGAAGAAACGTCCAAAAAACTTTCACAAGCCAAAGTAAGATTAGCTGGATGTAAAAGAAAGAGAGGTGTCGGCAACACTCATAATTAAAAGCCGACAAAGAAGGGCAGAGTAGCTGGCAGAAAGTGGCCGACAAGAGAAGGTGGAAAGTTGACAAAAGCCACCTAACGCAATAATTCAAAAAAGGACAATAATGTAGCCGGTGGAAATTAAGGCCAAGTGACGAACGCAGTGACGTCACAAGGATTTAGAGGAAGATTGGAATCCGGGGCTGAAGTCCGCGGGCGCCTATAAATAAAGGAGTTTGAAGCAGATGGAAGGCATCGAAAATTCCTCCCAACTCTTCAAAGTATTTGTAATATTTCTCTTTCTGCATATTTCCTTTCGAGTCTGTAAAAGTATGGGGTATTCCCCCAAGAGTCTTGTATCCTCCATGAGGAACTAAGTGTCTGTCTTCTCCGTTAGGGGAAATTATGTTTAAATAATATTTTTAATATTTCTTCAGTAAAATCCAGGCTTCCAAATATCCCGATAATATAATTAAAACCCTTTATTCATATCTTGATACGTCCTAAGGTAGGAAACGAAATAGGACTGTGCTGTTTGTTGCTGAAGGAGCCAAGAATCGGTGAACCATCGGTCGCGGCTGCGTGGTTGGAGGAAGTCCGTAAAATCCCGGAGCTTAGGAAACCCGGCAGCAAGGCGGTCAAAGCCAAGGTATGAAGTTTAGTGCTTAATTTAATTATCGGAAGCATGATGGGCTGATATTGGACTAATGATAATGAAGAAACTAAAATCTGGGGTCAAAATGAAATAAAGTAAAAGTTGGTAAGGTTAATTGAAGTTTGAAAAAGTCAAAATAGTCAAAATGACCTTAATTTGGTCAAAGATGGTTTCTAATGGCCTAAAATTGGAAATTGATTTCATAATGGCCCAAATGTGGAAATGGTGCCTTGTAATGGCCTAAAAAATTCATTTCCTCTTTAATTTAATTTAAAATCCCCATTACATTCCCGATTTAGTATCTCAAAGTTTCACGATAGCATCGCGATGTCAACAAGTTTAGCCGGTAGCCCGGCGGCCGCAACCGTATCAGCCATACCCAGTACCACTCCGGAGCCTCGGGAAACCCATACGGATATTCACGAGAGTGTAGGCTCTATATTTCGCCGTTTAGGCAATATCACATTTCAAGTTTAGCGCGCGGGGTCACCATCGTCCATTACGGCACGAAGTGAATCGTTAGGGGGCACCCTGCAGAGCACTCACCCCTAATTTTAATGTATCAAGTTTGTAAGGGGATTTAATTTTTAAAATCTGATTTCAATTTTGTTCATTTAAAAATAATATCTCAACTCATTTCAACCCTAAAGGTTAATTTCATGTTTCAACAAGATTTCAAGATTTCATTTCCGGTAAACCACAGTTTACTCTAAAATTCGTCTAAAATCAGATTTAATTCTAAAAATTCCAAAATTTCACGTCTGACTTAGAAACGTCGAGATCTACAACTTTCGTGTTTTAACTTTTTCAATCCGAGATACTTAAATAGGTCAAAATCACCAATTTTCCCAGAAGAACAATTCTGTCCGAATTTAATGTATCCCAGTTTAAAGATTTCGAATTCTACCATAGTAATTCAACTCCAAATTTGATGAAATTTTACAGAGATCATCTTAAGACAATTATCTACAACTTTCATGTTCGGCCAAAGATCTAAAACAGTCTAGATCCTATGTCAAAAACGTGATCAAGATCATTCCTAAGTTCTGTCCAAGATTTCAAGATCTAAATTCAAGCAGTTCGGTTTCGGTAGGTTTTCACATATCAAATCATCTCTAAAAATTCTCAAAAATTTACAGTAGGTAGATCTAAGTCTTAGGAACGTTTTTGTGTTTTAAGTTTCTCCATTTGAGTTCGTTTTAAGGTTCGGAAAAATTCATCAAATCTGTTGCGTCGGTAGGAAGTATAAATTGACAGATTTTCGATTTCTTGTTAATCTTTTAGTTTTGAATGTTTTAATTCATCCCAAAACCATGTAAGAGTTAACTTACAGAGTTTACGAATGTCCGGGATCGTCTATTTGAAGGCGTGGCTTCCAGTCCACCGTTTCTCCTCTCCGTTCGTCGGGTTCTACGATCTAGATCCAATACGAGGTGTAGAAGAGAAAAGAAGAAGGTTAGGATTCGTTTTCGAATCATTTATTGAACAAGGATTGGATCGAGACTTACCACGACTATGGAGATCTGTAGAGAAATTCGTCCAACAGCGTTCGTCTTGGTTTCGTGCCTCCGACGACTCCGGATTTAGGGTTTCGAATGTGTAGAAGGTTGTAGGGTTTCGTAAAAGTATTCGGAGCTCCTAGGAGGTCTTATTTATAGATATCTAAGACCTAGGGCGTCCAAAATCTGACCCCAAGGGTCTTGGGTCGAGAGACGTTCAACCGAAAGTCGAAAAATCCGCGTTCGGGCGAGAGATTCACGCAACGGGCAAATCTGTCGCGTGGCGCGGTCGTGGCGCGCTCTTCCTCCTTCGACCGCGCGGCCACCGCGCGACATTCGCCTGGACTTCGGTCCGGGCGGGTCGTGCGATCCGTCGTGCTTTTCCGCCTCTCTTTCGGGTTTCTATCCCTCTATGCTCCCGAATTCCGATTTCTGGGGTATCTTCGGGTTTCTACTTTCTCTCTAAATTTTTACTCGGGTCTAATTGAATGTTTGGACTCGAATTCTCGAGTTCATTAGTGTCGGGTTTCGGTGTACAATTTATTTACCTTTAATCCATCCTTTTATTTAATTAAATTCCTTTAATTCCTTTTTAAGTTAAATCTCATTTCCTTATCATTATTTATTTCTTTATTTGCTGGATTTATTTATTTATTTATGGTATTTATTTTATTTATTATTTATTTATTTAATTATTGTTTTATTTTATGATGGAAAATTCTCGGGTATTACAGTATATATTTATAGAAATTGCTTAGACAATATGTTAAATTCACAGTCCTAATCTATCCCGTTTGTATCAAAATGGCACCCAGAGGAAGAGGAAGAGGAAGAACTCAACCCGCTCCCCAAACCACCACTGAAACACCCACTGAAACACCACCAAACGTCACTGAACCGATTCAACCTGAGATGGAACAACCCCAAGGTGCGCAGGGCGCCCCCGCACCGAACAATGTGGGCGATCGTCTTCGGACGATAGAGGAAGTGTTGATTGCGCTCGGAAACGGGCAAGTCAACCAGGGTCAAGCTGCGGCGGTACCTCCGCCCCAAGCTCGCCCTAACTACCTAGCGATGGTGAATCCTTACCAGCCGCCCCACTACGCTGGTGAGGAGGATCCAGCTAAACTGGAGGAATGGATCCGGACTTTTGACAAGCTGCTGGGAGCGGTCAAATGTCCGGAAGGAGAGAGGGTACATGTCGCTTCATACTACCTGGGAGGCGAAGCTGACGACTGGTGGCAAGCAACGCAAGCCAAACTGACTGAAGATGACGAGCCCTACTCGTGGATGGAGATGATGGAACTACTCAGGGATCGATTCTATCCCTTGAGTACTAAAGCTGCAATGTACGAAGAGTTCCTGTCGCTGAAGCAAGGAGGCCAAACGGTGCAGGAATACTACACGCGCTTCAGGGAGCTGGTGAGGTTCGCACCAAGGCTAGTGCCTACTGATGCGGAAAAGGCACAGAAGTTCGAGATGGGACTGAACCTGTCTGTGCGCGAGGTGATCGCGGGGGTACACTACCCCGATTTGCAAGCTGTGTATGACCGCGCTGTGGCGGTAGCACGCGTGCAGCAGCTGAAAAGAAGGGTGAGTGGGGAGTCCAGCAGGGGTCCCCAAGACAAGAGAAGCCGAGACTCAAGTAACGAGAACAACACTGGGAGGAACGAGCAGCGCAGAGGGTCGAATAGGCCCCAACAAAACAACACTGGGAGGAGGTTCAACCAAGAAGATCCGGTACCACCTTGCCCGAGATGTGGACGACCCCATCTGGCAAGGGGATGCCCGCAACAAGGCGCCTGTTACCGATGCGGTCGAATGGGTCACGTTCGACGGGATTACCGGACTAGGCTCGAGAACATAACAAAGAGGGACGATTTGGTCGCGGGGCAAGAACAGCCTCAAAATTAAAACGGGTGAAACGAGAATAACCAAGGGTACAGACCCCCTCAAAATAGGCCGCAAAACCAGAACCAGAACCAACGACCTCCGCCCCCTCAGAATCAAAACTAGCAACAAAATCAGCATCCGAATGCGAATCAGCAAGGCAATCAGGGACGCCCTATGGGGAGGCTGAACGTGGTGAACCAAGCGGACGTGCCTGCGCAAAGAGAAGTGATGGCAGGTACATTTTATGTGTTGAATACGCCCCTTAGAATTCTATTTGATTCTGGAGCTAGTTGCTCAATTATAGCATCAAGAATTGTGCCTGAGTTAGATCTACCTAAGTGCGAGAGAATTAGCTTAGGAATTCAATTGCCTTCTGGAGAAGTAGTATCTTGCTCTAAACGATATAGCGGAATTCCTATAGTGATAAAGAACGTAGAATTCTTCGCGAACTTGGTAGAATTTAACTTAAAAGACTTTGACGTCATACTGGGGATGGATTGGTTATCCCAGTATAAGGCGGTGATCGAATGCCAAAAGCAAAAGATCACATTGTCAAAAAGTAGGGGAAAGAGAGTTATCTTTTACTCTCAGCCCCCTAAGAAATGTAACAAAATCGTTAGTGCACTCAAATTAAGTAACTTGATGCGTAAGGGGTATGAACTTGAAACTTTTGACAATTTCCGCACACGAGTATTTTCTAAAATATACCAGGTTAAATTTATTAAAAGGAAAGAGTTATGATTCACGGAAAGGGGTTTAGGGATATATCAGGATTGTTATTCTTTTTATTACTCAAGTGTGGTGCTTTAATTTCAAATGGCGATGTGGTCCTCTATGTCATGAAACTGTTGACAAATCTCATGGTACAGCAGGGATAGATTGACCTTCAGCCTGTCACACTGAGGGTCCCCGACATATGTGCCATGATACTTCTCATCAATTCTTGCCATGAGATTCCCTGCCATGAAACTTTTGACAGATTTCCACTACATGAGTATTTTCCGAAAAAATCATAATCATGGTTTAGGTTTTATTTAATGAAACCAATTTATGATGGCGGAGTTTTGAGTAGGGATATATTTATAGGTTGTCACGTTTTTATTACTCGTGTTAAGAAACTGTGCCCCCGAAAGCGCACGGTGTCAAAAATTGCAGTAATTTATAGTAAGACCGGATCGTTCACTGGAGGATGTGCGATAGAAGCAGGGCCCACGTCGTTTTACTAGATTTTCCATTCGTATTGCTCCAATGGTTTGAAAAGTGATTAATCTTCTACTGACTGAATTTAAACTAGAATACGAAAGCACTTAAATCTATTCTACAAAGCCATTAAGTCTACTCTAGAAAGCGGGTAAAGATTATTCTAAGAATGCGATGAATACTATCTACGAAAGCAGTGAAAATTTACATCATGTTAGCTATGAAGCTGAATCACAATGTAGACAGAAGGGACAGGAAGAAAAGAATAAAAATTGGACAAGATTTAGATAATGCAGTATTAAACTTCCATTTTTATACACAGATCTTGGCTTGGGATGGTTCTATCAGATAGCTAATTCTCATGCTCTCAATAATGCTTTCCCTTTAACAGACAGGTACTTACAATATGAGTTTACATGTTCTTAAGACCGCAAATTCTAAGATACCACAGATTCGTAACTGCCCTGGCCTGGGTGTGTTACTTCATCTGTGGTGGAAAAGCAACACCCGACATATCATTTATTGAAATGCCAAGTACTACTATCATTCCCCCATGTCACACCCAAAGATTCTAATGAAGCCCTAAACTATCCCTTAACTATCAATCCTAGTAGCAGTTACACAACTCTCAATACAACCGAGTGACCTCTAACGAAAGCTTTTAAAAGAAAGCGATAAAGAAAGCATTTAAAATCCTATCACTCGGAGGTTTTGAAGGTCTGACCCTGGTAGTAAAAGACAGCTCCCCATCAGGATGAAGGGGTATGGATCAAGAATTCCCGGCTCTTGGTGAACCACTTGTGTGTTCACTTCCTTCCGGGTGATTATGAGATGCAAACTAATGAAATGAACTAATAAATTAGTTTGTTCCGGATGCACTCACTCAGGACTCAAAAGTAGGCTTTGGCAGAAGAGGATAGCAGTTGAAAGAAAACTCAACCCTATCTTAGAAAATAACCAAGGCCTGGGTGGTGTTCCTCTAAGATTATATACTACACTGTATTTGAGTCCAAGTGGACCCCATCTCGGTGTAATATTTAATTTTAGATTCCCAACAAACAGCAATTTTGGAAAATAAAAGATTTGAAAATCATTCCCTAAACAGGTACTGGACTCTCAGTTAAAACACAGACCCTTTCAGTCTAGGTGAGACCTAATCGCTGACTCTGCTTCTAATTTCCCAAAAACCAACCCTTGATAGAATATGAATTAGTCATAACTGAAGAATTTATCCCTTACTCAGATCCGGTTTTTATAAATGAATTTTTGTTGGAAATTTAACATGCAATATCTATTTAAGATCTAGACTTCTATTGTCCAAGGGAAAGATCCCAAAATAATATAGACCACAATATTTACATAATAATAGCATGCATACGGTTATATGAGGTTGTAAAATGAAATGACCCAAAATATAACAGCGGGTCTAGACAGAAGGTGAAACACAATCATGAATTGGCCGTAGGACCAAAGTAATGGCAGAATAATCGGGTGGACTGTAAACATCTACGGTCCAATTTCCCAATTACTCGGATGGAGCGAATTTAGACAGCTTAGAACCTGTAATGGCAGTGTCAATGCCAGTTGGGCCTCCACTGTCTGTGAGTTCGGATAAAAACCTACATGTTTCCTCTCCGCAGTACTTATCAGCTAATGTTGACAGACATTTAGCAGAGTTTTATTGCAGATTGGAATTTGGGTTTGGAAATTAAGATAATTAAAATAAAACTGTATCTGGATGGGAGTCAGCCGAGCAGCTATTATAACCCCGGATGGGCGAACCGCCAAGGCTTCCACACAGTCATCCAGACCATGCAAAATAACACTTAGTAATTAATACCCAGAATACGAGCTAGTTATCCATGAGGGAATACCCGCCAACATTATTCTGATGTAGTCTTTACTAATTGTTACACACAACACGCAAAGACAAAATCAACAAGAAATAAAAAGAAGATTCCTTGTATGAGAGACATTGGTTTCTCAAGCAAGGTTATGGAATCAATCCATAATTAATGGCTTAAATAATCCCTCCTACCATAATTAATTACAGTCCGGATTATCTGCTTAAGTCATCAAGATTTTATTTATAGAGGAGTATTTTAATGGCAATTGAACAAAGGTCCTTTAATCATGATGATTATTGATGTTTAATTATTGCTAATCTCAATCTTTAATCATCAATGACTCAAGGGTTCAATTAGTTAAGCGATGAAAATGGAGAATCAAAATTTGGGCAGCATAACACCCTATATTGCAATTCCAGAATGTTACACCTTAACCCGTGGGGTTATGATGTGAGTGATGCAATATAATATAGGAAGAGAATGAAGAATGTTTGAGATTAAATAGAGAGAAGGGAGTCTTTGTCGCGATATCATAAATTTTGTCGCGGACCTCGGGTACCTCGACAAATTTTCAGAAGTTTTGGCAGCATAACGCTTCTTTGTCGCCAAGCAGGATTTTGTCGCGGAACGTGGTTCCGCGACAAGAGTGTTCCGCGACAAAGGTTTTTCAGAAAATTTTTTAAAGCATTTGGTCCTTGTCGCTATGCATGGAAAATTTTTGTCGCGGAACCACGGTGTTCCGCGACAAAGGTTTTCAAAGAAATAAAGGCATGGCATAATTTTTCTGTCTCAGAATGAGATTTTGTCGCGGAACATGGTTCCGCGACAAGAATGTTCCGCGACAAAAAGCCATGCAGACAAAATGCAAGAGTTTGGCTCCTTTGTCGCCAAACAGGGTTGTGTCGCGGAACGTGGTTCCGCGACAAAGTGTTCCGCGACAAAGGATTTTAAAATATGAAGACAAGTGTCTTGAAACACATTTGTCGCGGAACAACCATTTTGTCGCGGAACGTGGTTCCGCGACAAAAGGCGGTTGGCGACAAAGGTGGTTCAGGACAAAAGTCAGAAAAAGCAGAAATGAACAGTGGCATGCAAACAGCGTGATCTCACCCTATTTCAGATTAAAAAGCTATTCTAAGCTAAAAACAAACAAGAAACATTCAAAGTATGGAAGAACATGCTTGAGCAAAAATAAATAAAGCTGGGCAGGATTTAAAAATAAAGCAAGAATCCTAATCTAGGGTTTGATCACACTTAAACACAACATCATCCATAAAATGCAAACAGTAAACATAAAAAAGGGCATAATGGGGGTCAAATGACCCCAAAATGAAAGAGAAAGCATAAATCCATGGGGTGTGAGACCCATTTCATGTTTTGGGACACAAATGATGAATGTTTTCCCATATTATTGAAGGGGTGTTGTTAATACCCATGATTTGGGTACCACAAACCCTAAAACAAGAGTTTAGAAACCAACACATGGTATAAAAGTGGCTATCTAGTTACTGGAAACAGTAAAGCACTAGAATAAACACTAATCTAGACTAACTAAGTGCAAGAATTAAATAATACAAAAAATAAAAGCTAAGCTACACTACCTAAGAGAGAACTCCCACTGCCTTGCCTTCAAGAACTCTAATCAACAAAATTCCAACTGTTCCCCCCTTGGCTCAAGAGAAACACCTCATATTTTTAGAAGTGTAACCCTAAGCCCATGGGCCTTGATTCGAGCCCATTGTGTCTCAAGACATCACACACATCACAGCTTTGTCTCGGAGCATCAAGTTTGGTCGCGGAACACACTGCATGTGGCAAAGCTTCTCGACTGGGTCTTGTGTCTCTAATTGGGTGTCTTGGTCACGGAGCATGCCTTTGTCGCGGAGCATGCCATCGCGACAAAGGTCATCGCGACAAAGGGCTTGGCTGGTTTCCTTCTTCATCTGAGCTGCTTGGTCGCGGAACCCTCATTTGTTGCGGAACCATGCATCGCGACAAAGGAGCTTCCGCGACAAAGGTGTTCCTGGGCCTGCTGGATTGGGCCAAATGGGCCGAAAATATGCTTTTTGTGGGCTTTTCTCTCTCTTTCCCATCTTTTTCATTCCTTTTTCTTTTCATTTCTTTTTCTCATGTTTTCGGATTTTGCTAACATAAATATGTAATAAAATTACATATTTATGCCTTTTTCACACCAGCTTATTATTTTTACAATTATGCATAAATCAGTCCAATTCAACTGCTTTCTTACTTAATGTAAGATCGGAATGCGATCAAATGCCCGTTTAAGACACGGAAATGGATTGAAAATAATGGTCATTTCTGGCCATTATCAGAACTATATGCGTGTTATGTGCACAACCTTGAGGCGGAAGAGAACAAGGTTGATAGCATACCAGTGGTAAGAGAATACCCGGACGTGTTCCCTGAGGACGTTCCGGGCATGCCACCTGAGAGAGATCTTGAATTCACTATAGATCTCATTCCGGGGACAGAGCCTGTCTCAAAAGCTCCGTACCGGATGGCACCACTGGAAATGAAGGAGTTAAAAGACCAACTCGAGGAGCTGTTAGGAAAGGGTTACATAAGACCGAGTACATCCCCTTGGGGAGCACCGGTTTTATTTGTCAAGAAGAAAGACGGAGGACTACGTCTTTGCATAGATTATCGAGGATTAAACCAAGTGACCATCAAGAATAAATACCCCCTACCGAGAATAGAGGATCTGTTTGATCAACTGAAGGGAGCTTCAATGTTCTCGAAGATCGATTTGCGATCTGGGTATCATCAATTGAGGATTGCCGAGAAGGACATTCCGAAGACGGCGTTTCGAACGTGATATGGCCATTACGAGTTCACAGTGTTATCCTTCGGGTTAACAAATGCTCCGGCCATGTTCATGAATCTCATGAACAATGTGTTCCGAGAATTGTTAGATCAGTGCGTCGTAGTGTTCATCGACGACATCCTGATCTACTCAAAGAGCGAGGAAGAGCATGCAAAACACTTACATCAAGTGTTAGAAATCTTGCGAAGAAATCAGCTATACGGCAAGCTGTCGAAATGCGATTTCTGGTTGAAAGAAGTGGCATTTCTCAGACACATAGTATCCGCTGATGGAGTATCAGTGGATCCGGCAAAAGTTTCTGCCGTGACTGAATGGGCAACTCCCAAGAATCCAACGGAAATAAGGAGTTTCCTTGGATTAGCCGGGTACTATAGACAATTTGTACTGCGTTTCAAGAACTTAAGAAACGACTCACAACCACACCCGTATTAACACTACCATCAAAGAATGGTGACTTCGAAGTATATAGCGATGCTTCGAAGGAAGGATTAGGTTGTGTTTTGATGCAAGACTCAAAAGTCGTAGCCTATGCATCACGCCAACTAAAACCCCACGAGGAGAATTATCCGACACACGACCTGGAGTTGGCAGCGGTCGTTTTCGCTCTAAAGATATGGAGATATTATCTTTATGGGCGGAAGTGTCGAATGTTCACCGACCACAAGAGCTTGAAATATATATTCACTCAGAAGGAGTTGAATTTGAGACAGCGAAGGTGGTTGGAACTTATTAAAGACTACGATTTAGAGATAGCATACCACGAGGGGAAGGCGAATGTGGTAGCCGATGCCCTAAGTCGGAAAACCCAACACGTGACAAACTCGTTGGTAATTCCGCCGGCATTGTACATGGAATTGGCAAGATTGGAGTTAGAACTTGTGCATCCTGGCACAGTGAGAGAAACGGTCAATGCCATGGTCGTAGAAACTCCAATATTGGACGAGATTCGACTCGCTCAACCGGGCGACCCGAAACTCGAGAAGATAAAAGGGTATATTGCCGAAGGAAAGGCAATAGGATTTGCTGTCCACGAGGATGGAAGCATCCGTTTTAAAGGGAGATGGTGTGTGCCCCTCAAATGTGCCGAGTTGAAACAAAGGTTGATGGAGGAAGGGCACAACACGCCATATTCCGTACATCCCGGAGGTGACAAGCTATACAAAGATCTGAAGATCTATTGGTGGCTGGGAATGAAGAAGAAAGTGGCGAACTTCGTGGCGAAATGCTCCCCTGCCAAAAGGTTAAGGCAGTGCGACATAAACCCTTAGGATTGATGCAACCACTAGAGATTCCAAGTTGGAAGTGGGATAGCATCTCAATGGACTTTGTCTCGGGATTACCCCGATCACCTAAAGGCATGAACAAGATTTGGGTGATTGTGGATAGGCTAACGAAGACAGCCATATTTATCCCAATGAAAGACACGTGGACTATGGACCAATTGGCCCGAGCCTACATTGATAATGTGGTACGACGACATGGAGTACCACATGATATCATTTCTGATAGAGACAGTAGATTTGTCTCTCATTTCTGGACGGAGTTACAAAAAGCTCTCGGTACTCAAATCAAAATGAGCACCGCATTCCACCCGATGACGGATGGACAAACCGAGAGAACAATCCAAACACTAGAAGACATGCTGAGAGCATGTGTGTTGGAATTCAAAGGAAATTGGGAATCTCATTTACCCTTGATTGAGTTTTCCTATAATAATAGCTACCATGCTAGCATCGGCATGGCACCTTTCGAGGCGTTGTATGGACGAAAGTGTCGAAGCCCATTGAGCTGGGAAGAAAACGATAAGTCCGTGGTAGTGGGACCACAACTTATCGAAGACATGGCTCAACAAATCAAGGTGATTCAAGGGAAGAAGAAAGCCGCACAAGACCGTCAAAAGAGTTATGCCGACGTGAGACGAAGAGACCTAGAATTTCAAGTGGGAGATACGGTCATGCTAAAGATATCACCCATGAAGGGGGTGATGCGCTTTGGCAAACGAGGGAAGTTAAGTCCTCGATATATAGGACCTTACGAAATTCTAGAACGAGTCGGAACTCTAGCCTACCGATTGGCTTTACCGCCACACTTAGATAGAGTTCATAATGTCTTCCATGTCTCACAACTAAAGAAGTATGTGCCGGACCCGACACATGTACTTCAACCTGAGATAATTGAGCTCGATGAACATTTGACTTACGAAGAAGTCCCAGTGCGTATTCTCGATACTAAGGAACGAGTAACGAGGAACAAAACCGTCAAAATGATCAAGGTTCTTTGGTCAAACCACGAAAGTGAGACGGCAACTTGGGAAGTAGAATCCGACATGAGAGAACGCTACCCAACATTGTTCCAAATCGATACCGACACAGTTATGGGGACATAACTGCAATCTTAAGGGGGAGAGGATGTCATACCACCTATTTTTTTCGTGTACTTTTGTAAACTTTTGAACTACGCTATGGCTTGATCCCTTTACCGGGTACGTAGGCAGCTTAGAAGTTTTAATTCTAAGTTCAGTCACAACATAATAAAACAAACACAAGACCTTACCTTAGCACGAGAAAAGCCGAAACACAACTTCGAGGACGAAGTTGATTCTTAAGGAGGGTAGACTGTAATTTTCCATCATAAAATAAAACAATAATTAAATAAATAAATAATAAATAAAATAAATACCATAAATAAATAAATAAATCCAGCAAATAAAGAAATAAATAATGATAAGGAAATGAGAAAATGAGATTTAAGTTAAAAAGGAATTAAAGGAATTTAATTAAATAAAATGATGGATTAAAGGTAAATAAATTGTACACCGAAACCCGACACTAATGAACTCGAGAATTCGAGTCCAAACATTCAATTAGACCCGAGTAAAAATTTAGAGAGAAAGTAGAAACCCGAAGATACCCCGGAAATCGGAATTCGGGAGCATAGAGGGATAGAAACCCGAAAGAGAGGCGGAAAAGCACGACGGATCGCACGACCCGCCCGGACCGAAGTCCAGGCGAATGTCGCGCGGTGGCCGCGCGGTCGAAGGAGGAAGAGCGCGCCACGACCGCGCCACGCGACAGATTTGCCCGTTGCGTGAATCTCTCGCCCGAACGCGGATTTTTCGACTTTCGGTTGAACGTCTCTCGACCCAAGACCCTTGGGGTCAGATTTTGGACGCCCTAGGTCTTAGATATCTATAAATAAGACCTCCTAGGAGCTCCGAATACTTTTACGAAACTCTACAACCTTCTACACATTCGAAACCCTAAATCCGGAGTCGTCGGAGGCACGAAACCAAGACGAACGCTGTTGGACGAATTTCTCTACAGATCTCCATAGTCGTGGTAAGTCTCGATCCAATCCTTGTTCAATAAACGATTCGAAAACGAATCCTAATCTTCTTCTTTTCTCTTCTACACCTCGTATTGGATCTAGATCGTAGAACCCGACGAACGGAGAGGAGAAACGGTGGACTGGAAGCCACGCCTTCGAATAGACGATCCCGGACATTCGTAAACTCTGTAAGTTAACTCTTACATGGTTTTGGGATGAATTAAAACATTCAAAACTAAAAGATTAATAAGAAATCGAAAATCTGTCAATTTATACTTCCTACCGACGCAACAGATTTGATGAATTTTTCCGAACCTTAAAACGAACTCAAATGGAGAAACTTAAACACAAAAAACATTCCTAAGACTTAGATCTACTTACTGTAAATTTTTGAGAATTTTTAGAGACGATTTGATATGTGAAAACCTACCGAAACCGAACTGCTTGAATTTAGATCTTGAAATCTTGGACATAACTTAGGAATGATCTTGATCACGTTTTTGACATAGGATCTAGACTGTTTTAGATCTTTGGCCGAACATGAAAGTCGTAGATAATTGTCTTAAGATGATCTCTGTAAAATTTCATCAAATTTGGAGTTGAATTACTATGGTAGAATTCGAAATCTTTAAACTGGGATACATTAAATTCGGACAGAATTGTTCTTCTGGGAAAATTGGTGATTTTGACCTATTTAGGTATCTCGGATTGAAAAAGTTAAAACACGAAAGTTGTAGATCTCGACGTTTCTGAGTCAGACGTGAAATTTTGGAATTTTTCGAATTAAATCGGATTTTTGATGAATTTTAGAGTAAACTGTGGTTTACCGGAAACGAAATCTTGAAATCTTGTTGAAACATGGAATTAACCTTTAGGGTTGAAATGAGTTGAGATATTATTTTTAAATGAACACAATTGAAATCAGATTTTAAAAATTAAATCCCCTTACAAACTTGATACATTAAAATTAGGGGTGAGTGCTCTGCAGGGTGCCCCCTAACGATTCACTTCGTGCCGTAATGGACGATGGTGACCCCGCGCGCTAAACTTGAAATGTGATATTGCCTAAACGGCGAAATATAGAGCCTACACTCTCGTGAATATCCGTATGGGTTTCCCGAGGCTCCGGAGTGGTACTGGGTATGGCTGATACGGTTGCGGCCGCCGGGCTACCGGCTAAACTTGTTGACATCGCGATGCTATCGTGAAACTTTGAGATACTAAATCGGGAATGTAATGGGGATTTTAAATTAAATTAAATTAGATTAAATTATGTTGTTGTCCAATTAAATTATTTAAATGCTTTATTTAAATTGTGGCTTTTATCTTAAACCATGCGATATGTGTTATTAAATAGAGCCCTGAGATAAATTATGCTATTGGATAATTGTTTAGGTTAAATTAAATATTATGTTATTATCATGCTTTTATTAAATTATTAAAGTTAATGGCTTTTAAACCCTACGATCATGCATGTGTTAGCTTACTCAGCAAGTTTGATGACCAAAACCGTTTTTATTCCTTTTCTTACAGAATATGTGGAATGAGCATGTGTGAGCACGATTCATGCATGGGATTTTGGGAAACGTTATTTTGCTTTTAAATTCATACTTTAGATTATATTATGAACGGGCCTGTTTAACCCGTGTTTTGGCCATGTCGGCCCTTTTTATATTTTCCGCTGCGATACTGTACTAAACCAAATATTTCCGCTGCGCTATGCTATTATTATTTCGAATTATATTGTATGGGCTATTTTGAATGATTTAAATGTTTTTAAATACTGCAATACCTAGCCTTGCATCTCTTTAGTAAGCTCGGAGAACCGTGTCTTACTAGGGAGATGTGGCGGTGACATCCCGACCTGGGTGACCAAAAACCGGGGTGTTACAGTTCTGTGTCTCTATTGGTGCGTCTGTGTCGCTATCCATGTCCGTGTCGCTAAAGCATGGACCGCGACCGGGGTTCCTCGACTGGGGGCGTGGCTTGGCCTCCAAGGTGTTGGTGGCGCGGAACCTTGGTCGTGTCGCGGAACCATGGTCCTCGACCGGGGTTCCTCGACTGGATGTTCCCAGACTGGTCTCTTCTTTATGTTGCATGCTGGGTCGCTAATCCCTCCTGTGTCGCTAAGCCATGGACCGCGACCCAGGAGCTTCCACGACCGGGTGCTCCAGGACTGGGCTGAATGGGCCAGATGGGCCGAAGTTGTTCTTTTTGTGGGCTTTTCTATTTTTTCTCATCTTTTTGTATTTTGTGGGCTTGTTTTATTCTTTTGCCCATCTTTTTGTATCCTTATTCTTTTCTTTTCTTTTTCTCATGTTTTTGGATTTTTATAACATAAATTTGTAATAAAATTACATATTTATGCATTTTTCATACCAGCTCAATATTTTTACAATTATGCATAAATCAGTCCAATTCAACTGCTTTCTTATTTAATATAAGACCGGAATGCGATCAAATGCCCGTTTTAGACACGGAAATGGATTGAAAATAATGGTCATTTCTGGCCATTATCAGTGGGTTTCTCACTTCCCGTAAACTTCCAGCGTATTTTTACTCCTGAGGCATGCCCACGCGCAAGGCTCGTAATTGTAATGAATTGCTAACGCTGTTCCCTTGTTTACATCAGTCCATTTTCTGCTCTTGAGTGTGCCCACGCCCAAGGTTAATAATATGTCTGCCAATTCCACATGTTCTCCTCCTCAATCCAGTCTGATTTTTGCCCTTAAGCATGCCCACGCTCAACATCAAATTTTGGTCTGCAATCCCAAAGGTTCCTGAAATCAACAAACAAGACCCAAAACCAAGGAAAACTTTATTAGACTCGAACTAAGACTCGAAAATTCAACTAAACTAATGAAATTGAAATAAAACACTTGGCTTGCCTCCCAAGAAGCGCCTTTCTTTTACGTCTTTGGCTAGACAGAACTTTGAATTTCCAACTTAAAACTTTCTCCATTGTGATTTCTTAGAGTCATAAACTCCACATCTTTTCTTCTCAAAACCTTTGTAATATGGCTTAAGTTGGAAGCCATTTACAATCAACTTGCCCTTGGTGGAACTTCGGGTTGCCATCTCATCAAAAGAATCAGTATTAGTTATAGCAAATGGACAAATCCCACAAAAACAACGCTTACCTTGATCAAATAATGAATAAAATCCACAGAATTTTCTACCATTTCCCTTTAAAATTGGTGGATCTTCCTTGTAAGCTATGGCATTTCTTTGGATCTCATTTCACACTTCCTGCACATTTGGGTTAAGAACAACATCCATACTACACACAGAGTAGGACTCCACATGATTCACATTCTCAAAAATATTGAACTTAACCTTCACACCATCAAATTCCATTGTCAATGTCCCATTCTCCACATCAATTTTTGTTCTTGCAGTATACATAAATGGCCTACCAAGTATGATAGGTGAAGGATTTCGACATTTTTCATCATTCATATCTATCACATAGAAATCAACAGGAAAAATTAAGTCATTTACTTGCACTAGGACATCTTCCACCATGCCTTCAGGCATTTGTCCTATCAGCTAGTTGAATGATTATTCCAGTTTCTTTCAATGGCCCAATATTCAGTGAATTATATATAGATTTAGGCATGACATTAATCGCTGCTCCTAAATCTAACATGGCCTTTTCAATATCCAACTTACCTATCTTACATGGCACTGCAAACATACCAGGATCTCCAAATTTTTGAGGTAATTTGCGTTGAAGGACTGCTGAAACACTCTCCCCAGCTAAGATCTTCTCATCTCCTCGCAGCCGTTTCTTCTTGGTACATAAATCAGAACTTGGCATAGCAATGTACATGCTTTATTGTATCAAGTAGAGGGATACTCATATCCACTTTTTTGAATACTTCCAACATCTCATTGTTTTGGTCCCCTTGTTTTGGTTTGCCAACCTGTGAGGAAAAGGGGCCGGGTTAGAATATGATTGAACTGAAGAATTCAAAACTACCTTAGATGAGTTTTTCACTTCTTCCTCTATCTCCTTTTCAAGCTCTTTATCGGCTTTATCCTTAGAATTGATAACACTTGGACCTTCCAACTCCTTGCCACTTCTCAAGGTTATGGCACTAACATTACATGGGTTCATGCTAGTTTGTGCAGGTAGCTTTCCTTTCTCACGCTCTCTAGACTCTCGAAGCTCAGCCATAACTTGAGCCATTTGATCCTCCAGGTTCTTCACACTCGCCCTAGTTTCCTGCTGGAATTGCAAAACACTTGAAGCAATAGATTTAACCATGTCGTGCAAGGAACTACCTGGAGCAGGGGTGTGAGGTAGCTGCTGTTGTTGTTGAGGCTGTGAATTGGGCTAGAAATCGGGTGGCGGTTGCTGTGGATAGCTAACTTGCTGATTTCCATACCTCATATTCGGGTGATCACGCCACCCCGGATTGTAGGTGTTGGAATATGGATCATAGGTCCTTTGTGGCACAAAATTAGCAGCATTGACATAAACCTCATCCCTCAATGTAGGACAAGCATCAGTAGGGTGCTCAGTGTTGGAGCAGATGCCACATGCCTTAACAGGAACAGTACCTACAACAAGTTTTCGGACAAAAGAGGTTAGCTCAGCGAGTTGTTGTTTTAATGAATTTACCTCGGTGGCCTCTTTCACTGCCACAGTCTCTCGTGGGCCAAATTGTTGAGAATTCATGGCCATATCATTCAACAGTTGCCATGCCTCCGCTGGAGTTTTGTTCATCAGTGCACCACCACTCGCAGCATCAATGATCATCCTATCCATAGCAGTTAGCCCTTCATAAAAATACTGGATTAGTAGCTGTTGAGAAATTTGGTGTTGAGGACACCAAGTAATGAGTTTATTAAATCTATCTCAATATTCATATAAGGACTCCCCTGTTGCCTGCTTGATTCCATATATTTCTTTGCGTAAGTTGGCAGCTCGAGATGCAGGAAAATACTTCTCCAAGAATCTACGCTTCATGTCATTCCACGTGGTAATACTCCCTGCTGGAAGGTTGAAGAGCCAGTCTTTCGCAGCATCCTTCAGTGAAAAGGGAAAAGCCCTCAGCTTGATCTGGTCTTCAGTGACATTCGGTGGTTTCATGCTTGTGCAAACCACATCAAAGTCCTGCAGGTGTTTGTGTGGTTCTTCTCCTGACAAACCATGAAAATCAGGCAACAAATGGATTAGACCAGTTTTTAGCACAAAATCAGTATTATTAGCTACGGTAGGGAATGTGATACACAAAGGTTGTTGAGCCAAATCAGGAGCTGCTAGCTCCCTTAGTGTCCTTTGTTGAGCCATTTGTGTCTGTGGAATATCAACCGTGTCCTCTAGCTCCTTACTATCCTCAGAATCCGATGAGTTAGAATCCTCAGCAATTTGGACTGCCAAGCTAATCAGAGGTGATAGAACGACTGCTTTTTCTGCTCTCCTTAGCTCCCTAGCTTCTTTCCTCAAACGACGTCCAGTCTTTTCAATTTCAGGATCAAAATTTTGTTCAGCACCACGTTCTGTTTGAGGCATAAACTACTAAGCAAAAATAAACAATAATATATATAATAAAATAGAATAAAATAACCAAAGTATCCAAATCCTTAATGGCGTCCCCAGCAACGGCGCCAAAAATTGCTAACGCGTTGCAAAGCTGCAAAAATATATATTAGTCCTACGTCACAAGCAATAATAAATGTAGTGTAGTGAGTAGGGTCGTCTCCCAAGGGATGCAAACAAGGATTTAATAAATTGATTATTTATAAAATATATATAGATATAAAGAGGGGGGATTTTTCAATATCAACTAATCCTAACAAAAAGAAATAAAAGAAATCTAAACTAACAAGGCAAAAACAAATTATCAAACTTCTAATAATCAAGAAATCTAGCTTGGGCATGAATTTTCATTTGGGACATGAAACTTTTGACAATTTCCCACACGAGTATTTTCGAAATAATAGAACCCCGGTCTTGATTTTGTTTACTGAAAATCATTTTTTGATTGCGGAGTTGGGATTAGGGATATATTTATAGGTTGTCACGTTTTTATTACTCGTGTTAAGAAACTGTGGCCCGAAAGCGCACGGTGTCAAAAATTGCAGTAATTTATAGTAAGACCGGATCGTTCACTGGAGGATGTGCGATAGAAGCAGGGCCCACGTCGTTTTACTAGATTTTCCATTCATATTGCTCCAATTGGTTTGAAAAGTGATTAACAACTACTGGCATGAATTTAAACTAAACTATAAAAGCATTTAAATTTATTCTACAAAGCAAATAAGTCTATTCTAGAAAGCGGGTAAAGTTATTCTAAAAATGCGATAAATACTATCTATGAAAGCAGTGAAAATTTACACTATGCTAGCTATGAAGCTGAATCACAATGTAGACAGAAGGGACAGGAAGAAAAGAATAAAAATTGGGCAAGATTTAGATAATGCAGTATTAAACTTCCATTTTTATACACAGATCTTTGTTTGGGAAAATCCTATCAGATAGCTAATTCTCATGCTCTCAGTACAGCGTTCCCTTTAACAGACAGGTACTTACAACGTGAGTTTACATGTTCTTAAGACCGCAGATTCTAAGATACCACAGATTTGTAACTGCCCCGGCCACGGTATGTTATTTCATCTGTGGTGGTTGAGCAACACCTGACAAATCATTTATTGAAATGCCAAATACTACTATCATTCTCCCATGTCACACCCAAAGATCCTAATTAAGCCTAAACTATCCCTTAACTATCAATCCTAGTAACAGTTACGCAACTCTCAATACAACCGAGTGACCTCTAACGAAAGCATTTAAAGAAAGCAGTAAAGAAAGCATTTAAAACCTATCACTCGGAGGTTTTGAGGGTCTGACCCTAGTAGTAAAAGATAGCTCCCCATCAGAATGAAGGGGTATAGATCAAGAATTCCCGGCTCTTGGTGAACTACTCGTGTGTTCACTTCCTTCCGGGTGGTTATGAGATACAAACTAATGAAACGAACTAATAAATTAGTTCGTTCCGGATGCACTCACTCAGGAATCAAAAATAGGCTTTGGCAGAAGAGGATAGCAGTTGAAAGAAAACTCAACCCTATCTTAGAAAATAACCAAGGCCTGGATGATGTTCCTCTAAGATTATTTACTACACTGTATTTGAGTCCAAGTGAACCCCATCTCGGTGTAATATTTAATCTTAGATTCCCAACAAACAGCAATTTTAGAAAATAATGAATTTGAAAACCATTCCCTAAACAGGTACTAGATTCTCAATTAAAACACAGATCCTTTCAGTCTAGATGCGACATAATCGCTGACTCTGCTTCTAATTTCCCAAACTCAACCCCCAGTCGAATGTGAATTAATCATAACTGAAGAATTTATCCCTTACTCAGATCCGGATTTTATAAAGGAGTTTTTATCGGAAATTTAATATGCAATATCTGTTTAAGATTTAGACTTCTATTGCCCAAGGGAAGGATCCCAAAATATTTTAGACCACAATAATACATAATAATAGCATGCATAAGGATATATGGAAGTATAAAATTAACTGACCCAAAATATAAAGGCGCATCTAGACAGAAGGTGAAACACAATTATGTAGTGGTCAGAGGACCAGAGTTGTGGCAGAATAATCGGGTGGACTGTAAACATCTACTGTCCAATTTCCCAATCACTCGGATGGAGCGCATTTGGACAGGTGAAACCCTAAAATGGCAGTGTCGCTACCAGTTGGGCCCCTACTGTCTGTGAATTCAGATAAAAACCTACATGCTTCCTCTCTGCAGTACTTATCAGCTAAAGTTGACAGACATTAGCAGAGTTATACTGCAGAATGAAATTTGGGTTTGGAAGTAAGATAAATAAAATAAAACTGTATCCGGATAGGAATCAGCTGAGCAGCTATTATAATCCCGGATGAACGAACCGCCAAGGTTTCCACTGATTGCTATCCAGACCATGCAAAATAACTTTTAGTAATTAATACCCAGAATAAGAGCTAGTTGTCCGTGGGGGAATACCCGCCAACATTAGTCTGATGTATTCTTTACTAATTGTTACACACAATACATAAAAGACAAAATATGAAATAAAGAGAAGAGCTTGAATGAGAGACATTGGTTTCACATGCAAGGTTATGGAATCAATCCATAATTGATGGCTTAAATAATCCCTCCTACCATAATTAATTACAGTCCGGATTATCTGTTTAAGGCATCATGATTTTGTTTATAGAAAATTGTTTTAATGACAATTGAACAAAGATCCTTTAATCACAACAATTAGTGATTTAATTATTGCTAATTAGAATCATCAATCATTAATGACTAGAGGGTTCAATTAATTAATGATGAAAATGGAGAATGGAAAATCTGCATGAAGATGCTGATTACGACGCTATCCTAGGATAGCGTCGTGAGGATAGTGCCGTAGGTGGGTTCTATGAGAAAGGAGAATTTTGGGGACCTACGACTCTAAACAGAAATTACGACGCTATCTGAGGATAGCGCCGTTGGTTTAGTGCCGTAGGGCAAATTTTTGTTTAAGTTCTGGGCAACTACGGCGCTAAACCTTACCTACGACGCTATCCAAGGATAGCGCCGTAGGGCGGTTAGCGTCGTAGCTAGCCCAGAAACATGTTGTTGTTCGGGTGATGCAATCTCTGCGATTGCAAACCCTATTTTCGAGTTAATGGCTCACAAATGTATGAAAATGAAATAACAAGCTACGAGCAGTGAATGAAAATGCAAAAGAGATGCAAAACAGTAAAGGAATGACATGCTATACTACACATTCATGAACCACAAACCCAAGTGAGGGTTTTCAACCAACATATCATGCATGAATCCCAAAATAAAAGACAAACAACACAAAACCCACATAAAACAGTAAGATAAAATGACCAAATGGTCATGAAACCAAAAACAAAGCATTAAATCCATGGACCCATGTCCATTTCATGATTTTGGGATACTTTCAATGATTAACTTCCCATTTTTCATAAAATGGTTTGATAATACCCATCATTTGGGTGTTTCAAACCTAAATAAGAGTTTAACAAAACTGGAAATCATATAACAGTGGCTACTTAGGTCTAAAACATGAAAACCAACACTAATCTAAGCTAACTTTAACCTAAAGAAACTAAGACAATGCATAAAAGTAAATAATACAAAAAATTAAGCTAACTACCTAACTAACCTACACACTCCAAGAACAGCAGTTGTCTCCAAGTTTGAGAATGTGGTGAAGTGACAAGACCAGTGAGTCAACACCTCTATTTATAGGTGGGAAACCCTAGGCCCATGGGCCCCCAGGCCTTGAAATTTGAATTCTGGCAAGGCTTACGACGCTATAGGTGCATTACGGCGCTATCCTTTCTTACGGCGCTATAGGTCTAGCGTCGTAGTCTTCCACTTCGAAGACTCTCTCTGTCTCTCAGTGAACAGCCTACGGCGCTATGCTTGCTTACGGCGCTATCCATGCTTAGCGCCGTCCACCCTTCTTTGGACGTCAGCTTTGGTTTCCTCCTACGGCGCTATACATGCATAGTGTCGTAGTCGTGTCTAGCGTCGTAATGTCTTGTAAAAATAACTTTTTGTGGGTTTTTCATTTCTTTTCCCATCTTCTCATTCCTTTTTCTTTTCTTTTCTTTTTCTCATATTTTTGAATTTTTCTAGCATAAATATGTAATAGAATTACATATTTATGTATTTTTCATACCAGCTCAATATTTTTACAGTTATGCATAAATCAGTCCAATTCTACTACTTTCTTATTTAATATAAGACCGGAATGCGATCAAATGCCCATTTCAGACACGGAAATGGAATGAAAATAATGGACATTTCTGGCCATTATCAACATCCTCACATTTAATACTGATCGTCCCCGAGCAGTCAGAGTCAATGTTCCTAAGAACACGGACTCTACATATTCAATTCATTTTCGTGGCTTCATAAATCACATTCTTTTTGGATTGGGATAAGACAATTAAAAACTTCAAGTATTAAATTCCCTTGATTGCAGTGTTTAATGAAATGATACTTGCTCACTATATCGGGCCTACAAATCAAACATTATTATTAATCCTTCATGAACATCATGTTTGAAAGATGCAAAGATTAAAAATGAGAATTAAGGGATGACATGAACATTTTTAATGAAACAGAGCCTCACATATAAGAGAATCGGAAAATTCACTCACTCTCAATGGGGTTTAATCAGTGAACACTCAAAATCAAATTTAATTAAATTATCCCATAAACTTGCAATCAGACCAACTCGCCACCGGCTCATTTCCTCAAATCGAGATCATGAGGTCTTATTTAAGGGTTGTAATGGGGCATACGGTTGTAACATTTGGTAAGACAGGGAAATTATTGGGCTAAGAAGTGGCATGAATTAATTCTATCATAACTTGGCACATTTATTTAAAGTTTATGATCATCACTATTTCTTTCTTTTGCTTTTCTTTTCTATTGCATGACATTAGACTATGTCTAATTTGCTTTGTCATTTGCAATTTATTGATGTTGAATGGATTTCAAACTTTTTTTTTTTTGAATCGGCTCATAGCATTACCGATTAATACATTTTTGATGATCACAAATGTAATGCCTTGATAGAATTTATCCTTGCACACTTGGGTTGAATATTTGGTCTTTTTGTAGGCTAGGAAAAATATAGTGGGTTTCAAAGAAAAATTAGGCTTATAGGCTCAAAGTGGTTAATCCTAAAGGGAAAATATTTTTGGGTTTGAATTTCAAATGAAGGCCAAAATTTGGGTTTTTCTAGGTGCCTCGATCATACGCTCGATTTGGGAGTATGGCATGGTCTTGAATCGGTTCCAATCGCAAGTCCTAGTTTCCTTTAATCAAAATGATTCACACATCAAAGAAAATAAATGAGTAAAAGTGACTCATGGCTCAAATCTCACAAGGTTGGGATTCATGTCATACAATATTCTCAAATTTAATCAGAGCTTAATTCTAACAATTTATTCAATCGAAATCTCTAACATGCAGATTTATTACCCAATAAGCTGATCGCATCATTAAATTTTTATAGCTCAAAACCTTAGGAATTCATCATTCATGTTCTCAATTATATTATCCCAATTTAAAAGTTTGAAAATTTAATCATAAGCCTAAATTCAACATGTGAATTTAGAACAAGTTTATGCATACTTTCTGCTGGTTATTCAATCTAAAGCAGTAAAGAGGCACTGTTAACATACAAGGTATGTCAACAGCCTATTTTTGGCCTGACAGTCACTTATTCATCTTGGACTGTCAGACATCTTTTCAAAGGAAGCAAATAAAGATTGTTGCAGATCTCAAATTTGAGTTCAATTTGTTGAAAGCAATAAATTACATTAATATTAAGGGATCCTTATGCAGTTAGTGCGAACCTGCATGCAAAAAGAGGAAATCCCTTATATGATGCCGATACTAGGGCTTAAAAAGAACTAGAGCATACTAAGATTCATTCCTCCTTCCTCCTTCTCTTAGAACATGTATCTGAGCCAGAGGACGTAGCTAGTCAGATCACAGCGCAGGCACCAGCCGTTGTGGTCTCTCAGGGGTTCATGCATCCTTCTGCAGAAGACTCGGGGTGGTTGCTCTGCAAACAAGTAGGGGGCATGATTGTCTGCCATCCACGAGAGGGTGTTGGTAGATGTGTAGTTGAAGACCTCTCGATCGGTCACCATCCTCTCTATCATTGCGATCCCCTGATTGACCTGGCCTTCATCTAGCTTGCTCATGAGCATCAGTCCACGGGTGAAGATTGACGCTTTATGATTGTCTTCGATGCCTGGCCGTAGCAGTTCGTAGGCTCGCTCTTCATCCCCTTCTGTGAATGCCAGGAGTGCTGGGACAATTTGAAGGTTGAAGTTTCCAGCCTCAGTGCATGTGTTCAGAAATCTCTCTTTCTGCCTCCGTATCCTCCCCTACCACTGCCTCACCCTAGCCATATCCAACTCGCATCGCTTGTAAATGATGGCGAGGTTTCCTGCGTTTCTAAGCTTCCGGCATGTTTCTTGAGCAGTGAACACTTCCCTGATTTCATCCTCTCCTATTCGGGAGAGGATTTCACCTAGGAGCTCCTCCGGCAGGTCCAGCAGATGGGTTCCTCCGGGTGCAGGATTCTGGATAGGAAGGTTGCCCCTGAAAGGATAAGAAAGGATGAATCCAATTTTTATAATTTCTCAGAAATTATTCAAGTTTAGAAACCAACATCCTCACATTTAGAGTTTTGCTCTAAATGTGAGATTATCAAGTTTCTGGCTTGAACTGAGTATAAAGCATAGGTAAAATAACTTTTATGGAAAGATAGGGGTCATTGAGCCCCTATATATTTTTAATGGGCCATTGGGCCCAAAAATTTGATTTTTCAATATTATTAAACAAGTGCGAGACACTTGTTGAAAATGGGATGAGATGGATGGAAGAGGTGGAATGCTCGAATTTTGGAATGTGTAGTGGAGGCGTGGCGCAATGGATCTGCTATTTCTGGACTGCCTGGGCTGTCTTGGACAGTTAAAACATCCAAAAATTTGCAAACACTATTTTTAATTTTTAAGGGGTTGACTTCTTTTATTTAAGGAAAGTGGGATGTGAGTGGTTCCATTTTGGATTTTTGAAAAGAATAGCAGCTGGGTGACAAAAATACTGCTATTTACTCACACTACAGTTCCATTGGGAACAAAAAGGACACAAGTCAAATATTAAATCTATTAACTCTTTTTTGTCTTTTTCATAAGGTCACTTTCCTTTGAAAAAGTGGTAAGCTCCTATTGGGTGCTTGTACTATGTTTCCAAAAATAAGATGACACTTATTCCAAAAGATTTCTGACAGTGAGAGCAGTTATGCCAAAAAGGTTTTTCATTTGAACGCTTCATGCCAGGATTTCAAGATCAAACAAACTAACAACATCATGGTGTTCATAACAACACCCTAAGGTTCATTAGTTCATCTTTTCCAGTTTCAAACTTTAAAAATCTCAAACCTTAAACAGTTTTAATACAGTTTTTCAAACAAGTTCTAAAGGTTTCAAAAAAAAAGGGTTTCAAAAGGATTCCTTAGAACCGAGAGCATCAAAAGCCCTAAAAACTGAAGAAAACATCAGTCAAAACAGACCACATTGTGTTATTCTCAACCGAAAAATAAGAAAAAGAAACAAGGGAGTCGATGGAGGCCATGAACACGGAGGGAAAACATGGGTTTTACCCTGCCCTCCATGGCTCGGGTCTGGGTAAAGGTCCCAAGTTTGGAAGGATTCTGTACATTCTGTCCATGGTGTCTCCTTGGATTTGTGGAGAGAAATCTTGTACGAGAACTATGCGTTCTGCGTATGTGTTTTTGAGAGTGGATTTCTGGAAATGGGAGTGTGAGAATGCGGGAATGAAGAAGAAGAGGATCAGGGTATTTATAGGTGAAGAGAAAGGGTTTTACGACGCTATACTTAGCCTACGGCGCTAGACTAGCGCCATAGCCTTATTCAGCGTCGTAGATGAAAATAAGGGGAAAGGGGTGCTACGGCGCTCTGCCTTTAATACGGCGCTATCCAAGGATAGCGTCGTTCTAAGGGACTGCGTCGTAGATAGATTAAAAGAGGGGGAAGAGCCCTACGGCGCTATCCCATTACTATGGCGCTATCCTAGGATAGCGTCGTAGGTGAGGATAGCGTCGTAGTCGCACTTCGGATTTGAAATTTTTTCCAGAATTTCATGCGAACTGGGCCCGAGTAGATGAAATTGGGCCTCGGTTGGTTTTATTTGTTTTGGACTTGGGAGATTTTAGTCCAAAGCATTTTTTGTGTGTTAATGGGCTATCTAAATTAAATTAAACTTGCATAAAATAGGTTGGATTAATTCCATTTGTTTGCAAAAATTATTTCGGATTTTAAATTGCTTTAATTTCCGAAATCATTTTCTTAAATTCGTGGACTTAATCCAACCGGGAACCTGGTTTTCTTCTTGATTTACTGCTCCTTCTTTTGTTGGTTCGAATTTCATGCAAGTTAGACAAATACCCAATAGGTTAAGTTTTCTCCAAATATCAACATCCTCACATTTAGAGTCTTAGTACTCTAAATGTTTAATTGATTTTTGGATATTCTTTGACAAAATAACACATATATAAATAGGTAATATGAAATGAATTTTTTATGATTTAAATGTTGTTTCTTATTGAATGTAAGCCGGGTCTGCCACTGTTTGGCTCTCTTTTTATGGATCGAACTGTCCGATGTACTCTTTCAGTCGCTGTCCATTCACCACTATATTGCCCTTGTCGGTTCGGATCCTGACGGCTCCATTTTCAAACACTTCTAACACTTCATGTGGTCCTTCCCATCTGGATTTAAGTTTTCCAGGGAACAGCTTCAACCTAGAATTGAACAATAATACATTTTGACCAACATAAAAATGCTTAGGCTTAATCCTGCGATCGTGCAACTTCTGGGTCCGCTCCTTATAAATTCGAGAGCTTTCATAAGCTAATGCTCGTATTTCCTCAATTTCATTGAGGTCCAACTTGCGTTTGCTTTGAGCAACTTTCGGATCGAAGTTAAGCGTTTTAATGGCCCAGTAAGCTTTATGCTCTAACTCCACAGGCAAATGACAGGCTTTTCCGAAGACAAGTCTGTAAGGGGACATCCCAATGGGAGTCTTAAATGCTGTGCGGTATGCCCATAGAGCATCATTGAGCTTACGTGCCCAATCCTTACGGGTTATCCCAACCGTGGCTTCGAGTATATGTTTGATCTCGCGATTGGATACTTCGACTTGACCACTAGTCTGAGGATGATAAGGCGTGCCTATCTTATGGAGGATTCCATTTTTACTCATTAAAGTTTCAAAAGCTTTATTAATAAAGTGTGTTCCTCCATCAGATATCACCACCCTAGGTATGCCAAATCGACTGAAAATGTTGTTCTTGAGGAACTTGATGACTTGGCTACCATCATTGGTCGGTAATGCGACAGCCTCAACCCATTTGGACACGTAATCGACAGCTACCAAGATATAGTAGTTTCCACCAGATGGCGGAAACGGTCCCATGAAGTCAATGCCCCATACATCGAAAATCTCAAGTGTGAGAATTCCCTTTTGAGGCATCTCATCCCTCTTGGAGAGGTTTCCTAATCTTTGGCATTTGTCGCAACCTTTCACAAATGTCCTGCAATCTTCATAGATGTGAGGCCAATAAAATCCACATTCGAGGACCTTGTGGGCCGTTCGAGCGGGACCATGGTGACCTCCATATTCTGATTCATGACATTTTTTGACAATTTGATAGGCTTCATGCTCGGTCACACATCGCCTGATTATTGAATCGGCGCAGTGTTTGAAGAGATAAGGTTCTTCCCAGAAGTAACTTAATACATCTCTTTTGAACTTATTCTTCTGATGATAGTTCGAAAACTGTGGGGTTATTCCGCACGCCAAGAAGTTAGCGATGTCGGAAAACCATGGACAAGCTTGATTATGCAGATGCAATGCGAACAACTGTTCTTCCGGGAACTCTTCATTGACGGCTTTTTCCTTTTTATCATTATCTAATCGAGATAAGTGGTCAGCAGCACCATTATCTCGACCTCGCCTATCTTTTATTATGATGTCGAATTCTTGCAACAGAAGTACCCACCTGATTAATCGAGGTTTTGCATCTTGTTTTCTAAACAAGTATCTCAATGCCGAATGATCGGTGTATACTATGGTCTTCGTACCTATCAGATACTGTCTGAACTTGTCAAACGCGAAGACTACAACATACATTTCTTTCTCCGTTGTGGTGTAATTGACTTGGGCCTCATTCAGGGCATGACTTGCGTAGTGAATTACGCAATGTCTCCCATCCTTATGTTGTCCGAGTACTGCACCTACGGCGAGACCACTAGCATCACACATTACCTCGAAAGGTATTGACCAATCGGGTGGTTGCACTATCGGTGCGGAAACCAACATCCTCTTGAGCGTGTCAAAGACTTGGACACACGCTTCATTTATTAAGAAAGGATTTTCTTTACAAAGAAGATTAGTGAGCGGCTTGGCAATTTTAGAGAAATCCTTAATAAATCGCCGGTAAAAACCGGCATGCCCTAAGAAGCTCCTAACTGATTTGATCGAGTTAGGGAGAGGGAGATTGGAAATGATGGAAACTTTGGCTGGATCAACTTCAATACCTGCACGAGAAATGCAATGGCCTAACACTATGCCCTCAGAGACCATAAAATGACACTTTTCCCAATTTAAAACCAAGTTAGTGTCCTCACATCTCTTTAAAATCTTAGCAAGATTAGTCAAACATTCATCAAACGTATCTCCATATACAGAGAAGTCATCCATGAAGACCTCAATGCACTTTTCAATAAATTCAGAGAATATAGACATCATGCATCTTTGAAAAGTAGCAGGTGCATTGCAAAGACCAAATGGCATGCGCCTATAGGCAAAAGTACCATAAGGGCAGGTAAAAGTTGTTTTTTCATGGTCTTCGCTTGAAATAACAATCTGATTATACCCAGAATAACCATCCAAAAAGCAATAAAATTCTCTCCCTGCCAACCTCTCAAGCATTTGATCGATAAAAGGCAAAGGAAAATGGTCCTTGCGGGTGGCCTCATTCAGTTTCCGGTAGTCGATGCAAACTCTCCATCCGGTCACTGGCCTGGTTGCAACCTCTTCTCCTTGCTCATTCTTGGTTATGCACATCCCTCCTCGTTTTGGCACGACCTGCACTGGGCTAACCCATTTGCTGTCAGAAATATGATAGATTATACCAGCATCTAAGAGCTTGATAACCTCCTTTCTTACCACTTCTTGCATGAGGGGGTTCAAACGCCTCTGAGGCTGACGGGAGGGTTTATACTCTTCTTCCATTAAAATCCTGTGCATGCAAATAGAAGGGCTTATTCCTTTTATATCAGAAATGGTCCAACCTATTGCATGTACATGTTTCTTAAGAACGACCACCAGAGCATTTTCTTGCTCTTGGGAGAGCTTAGCCGAAACAATCACAGGTAATTTTTTATGTTCTGCGAGAAACGCGTACTTGAGATGATCGGGTAATGTTTTAAGTTCAAGCTCTGGTGGGCATTCAACGAAAGGGAGTAATTTGCGAGAATTGGGTAGTGGGAGATCAGATTTACCTTTGGGACCCTGCATCAGTACAGGATCCTCTTCTTCCTCTTCGGTGCCATCATTTCCTTGTGCAGTGAAATCAGCACCGTCATATGCTTCAAGGTCCCCGGACTCAGGATCCTCAAATTGGACGGCGCTGCACTGTTCCTTTGGCTCAGCACCAGCAGGCTTTGGTACCTGCTTTGAAGGTTCATACAGCATCATTTCATCATTGTTTCCAGAGTCTAGCTCTTTCCTAACTATTACATCATCAAAAGAAAAACAAGAACTGTCGTTCGGGAATTTCTGCAGTTGCTCCATGTCGAAGATGACTTCATCCCCATCAACGCGGAGTGTCACCCTTCCGGATTTAGCATCAATTAGTGCTCCGCCTGTGGCCAAGAACGGCCTGCCTAAGATGAGAGGCATGTCGGAGTCCTCCTCGATGTCCAGAATGATGAAATCCACTGGAAATGGAGTACTGCCTGCTTTGATTATCACATCTTTCAAGATCCCGATTGGCTTTGTAATTGACCTATCTGCGAGCTGGAGCCTCATCTTGACAGGTTCCACCACTCCAAGCTTAAGACGTTTAACCATGGTTAGTGGCATAACGTTAATGCTGGAGCCGAGGTCACACAGTCCTTTTCCGGCGTTGTTCTGGCCAATCCGAATCGGCAATGTATAGCATCCGGGATCCTCTTTCTTCTCTGGCAGCTTCTTCTGAATGATAGCACTGCAAGTGCTGTTGAGTACCACCAATTCGTCCTGCTCAACCTGTCTCTTTCCTGAAATCATTTCTTTCAAGAACTTATCATAGACTGGCATTTCAGAGATCATTTCAATCAAAGGAATGGTAATCTCAACTTCCCTCAGTCTTTTCAGAAATTTTTCAAACTTCAGATCTTGTTGCTTATTTTTAAGTCTAGCCGGGTAAGGAACCCTAGGCATGAACTTGTTTTTGTTATCATGTTTTGGTGGTAGATGGTTAGAGGTTGTACCTTCACCATTACCGTTTTCTGTTTCTGCCGTTCTTTTTGCAGCGTCAGTCTGCTGTTCGGCTTCCTTTTGTTCATCCATGACTTCCTCATCAGCATTGTCAATAGGATCATCATCTTCCCCGTGAGTGTTTCCAGCATCCACTCATTTTGGTCCAGCCAGTGTCTTCCCAGATTTCAAAGTTATTGCTTTACATTGCGGGTTCTTTTCCGCAGTGCTTGGCAATGTTCCTTTATCCCTTTTCTGCATTTCATTATCCATCTGAGTAACTTGGGTCTCCACATTTCTGATGGAAGCCTGCAGCTGAGTGTTAATCTCCTTCTGGCTAGTGATAAAATCAGTCATCAAATTCTCCAGCCTTGAAGGGGGCTTTTGATTTTGATTCTGATTCTGGTTTTGGTTCCATTGACCTTGGTTCGGGATGAATTGAGGCTGGAAGTTTTGGGGGTGAAAATTTTGGAAGTTTTGGGTGGGCTGTTGGAAATTTTGAGGAGGCCTCTGTTGGATCTGAGGTTGGAAACCTGGGTTCTGAAAGTTCTGTCCCCTGTTCTGATTGAATCCTTGGTTCTGCTGCGGATTGAATTGCTGCTGTTGTGGCTTGTTCAAGAGGAGGGAATTGAGGGCATTGTTGTTTGAGTATGACAAGTTTGGGTACCTGTTTGGGAAAGCCCCTGCAAAGTTGCAGCTTTCAGCTGTAATCTGTTAGCATGTGTCAGTTGCGTGAGCACCTTGACACAGTCCACAAATTACATCTGTTTGCTGCCCTTGAGTGGAGCTCCCAGCTCCCTGATTAACAGACAATGCTGCCACCTGTTCTTGCAGCTTTTCAATATCTGATTTCTCTGTTGTACCTACAGCACACAAACCACGAGGGGGAGGGGAATTTACATCATCAGTAAGAACAGATCTGTTTACACTCATTGCTTCAATCTTGGCCCAAGCTTGATCCATGGGAATGTATAGCAGGTGTTGATCGCCGGCAGCATCAAGCATGTTCTTCCATGCTGGGGTCAAACCGCTATAAAACTTTCTCAATTTCTCCCAATCATGGAAACCATGCTGGGGGCATTTTCTGAGCAAGTTGAAGAACCGTTCATTTGCATCATACAGGGACTCGTCTGGTTTCATCTTGAATTCCGCAATCTTAGAGCGGCATTCATCCACCTTGGACTCCGGGAAGTACTTCGTCAAGAAATTTCTGATCACGTCTCCCATGTAGACTTCTGATTCACGGGCAGTGATTTGTACCATGTTCTTGCCCCGCTAGTCAAAGAGAAAGGAAACAACCTTAATCGAATGGTGTTAGCAGATACATTCTGGTTCTTGATCGTATCACACAATTCTAGGAAAGTCTGCAGATGATCATGGGGATCTTCATGACTTGCCCCTGCGAACTGGTTGCTCTGAACAAGATTGATGAGGGCCGGCTTCAATTCGAAGTTCCTGGCCAAGAATGGAGCTTGTCCAGGAATGTTCATATATGGCTCCAAGATTGGCTGCATGTAATCAGCGGCTGCTGCTTGTTGATTGTTCTCAACCCCTCCTTGATACTGCTGTGGGTAGTAGTTCTGATGCATATAGTAGTTCCTCGGATCATTGAAGTCATTAGGATTTGGGGGATTCTGATGAGGATTCTGGTACTGCTGATTTTGCTGGTTTTGGAAGTTTTGGTGGTTTTGGTTGTTTGGTGGGTTTTGGGGGTTCGGGTTGGGAGGAGGTGCCTCGAAGTGTTGCTGTTCAATGTTTGGTGGATTCCCACCTCCCTGTATGATCTGAGGAGGGGGATCATCCAAATCATCGTTATCAGCATCCTCGGGGTCTTCCTCGATGTTATGAAGTGGTGGATTGGGTGGAATGTTTGGGGGAAGGTCAGGGTTGGCCATATCAGAGATGTCGCTACTGGTGCTTGGTGAAAGTAGTGCCTGTCTTTCCCGTTCCCGTCTTCATTTAGTCTCCGCCCTAAGACGTCGAGCTGTCTTTTCTATCTCTGCGTTGTACGGGATTTCGGCTGGCGTCTGCTTCCTCCTTTGCATAGAACAACGGCTTCAATAATGACGGTACCTGCATATTCCCCAGGTTAGAATCGGTTTCGGGGTGAATATTTATATTTATATGTATAAGCTAACTAGGAGCAATGAGGAATGTAATTCTCTAATAAAACGGCGCTGCATCCTCCCCGGCAACGGCGCAATGAAACTTTTGACAATTTCCCACACGAGTATTTTCGAAATAATAGAACCCCGGTCTTGATTTTGTTTAATGAAAATCATTTTTTGATTGCGGAGTTGGGATTAGGGATATATTTATAGGTTGTCACGTTTTTATTACTCGTGTTAAGAAACTGTGGCCCGAAAGCGCACGGTGTCAAAAATTGCAGTAATTTATAGTAAGACCGGATCGTTCACTGGAAGATGTGCGATAGAAGCAGGGCCCACGTCGTTTTACTAGATTTTCCATTCGTATTGCTCCAATTGGTTTGAAAAGTGATTAACAACTACTGGCATGAATTTAAACTAAACTATAAAAGCGTTTAAATTTATTCTACAAAGCAAATAAGTCTATTCTAGAAAGCGGGTAAAGTTATTCTAAAAATGCGATAAATACTATCTATGAAAGCAGTGAAAATTTACACTATGCTAGCTATGAAGCTGAATCACAATGTAGACAGAAGGGACAGGAAGAAAAAAATAAAAATTGGGCAAGATTTAGATAAGGCGGTATTAAACTTCCATTTTATACACAGATCTTTGTTTGGGAAAATCCTATCAGATAGCTAATTCTCATGCTCTCAGTACAGCGTTCCCTTTAACAGATAGGTACTTACAGCGTGAGTTTACATGTTCTTAAGACCACAGATTCTAAGATACCACAGATTTGTAACTGCCCCGGCCAGGGTATGTTATTTCATCTGTGGTGGTTGAGCAACACCTGACAAATCATTTATTGAAATGCCAAATACTACTATCATTCTCCCATTTCACACCCAAAGATCATAATTAAGCCTGAACTATCCCTTAACTATCAATCCTAGTAACAGTTACGCAACTCTCAATACAACCGAGTGACCTCTAACGAAAGCATTTAAAGAAAGCAGTAAAGAAAGCATTTAAAACCTATCACTCGGAGGTTTTGAGGGTCTGACCCTGGTAGTAAAAGATAGCTCCCCATCAGAATGAAGGGCTATGGATCAAGAATTCCCGGCTCTTGGTGAACTACTCGTGTGTTCACTTCCTTCCGGGTGGTTATGAGATACAAACTAATGAAACGAACTAATAAATTAGTTCGTTCTGGATGCACTCACTCAGGACTCAAAAATAGGCTTTGGCAGAAGAGGATAGCAGTTGAAAGAAAACTCAACCCTATCTTAGAAAATAACCAAGGCCTGGATGATGTTCCTCTAAGATTATTTACTACACTGTATTTGAGTCCAAGTGGACCCCATCTCGGTGTAATATTTAATCTTAGATTCCCAACAAACAGCAATTTTAGAAAATAATGAATTTGAAAACCATTCCCTAAACAGGTACTAGATTCTCAATTAAAACACAGATCCTTTCAGTCTAGATGCGACATAATCGCTGACTCTGCTTCTAATTTCCCAAACTCAACCCCCAGTCGAATGTGAATTAATCATAACTGAAGAATTTATCCCTTACTCAGATCCGGATTTTATAAAGGAGTTTTTATCGGAAATTTAATATGCAATATCTGTTTAAGATCTAGACTTCTATTGCCCAAGGGAAGGGTCCCAAAATATTTTAGACCACAATAATACATAATAATAGCATGCATAAGGATATATGGAAGTGTAAAATTAACTGACCCAAAATATAAAGGCGGATCTAGACAGAAGGTGAAACACAATTATGTAGTGGTCAGAGGACCAGAGTTGTGGCAGAATAATCGGGTGGACTGTAAACATCTACTGTCCAATTTCCCAATCACTCGGATGGAGCGAATTTAGACAGGTGAAACCCTAAAATGGCAGTGTCGCTACCAGTTGGACCCCTACTGTCTGTGAATTCAGAGAAAAACCTACATGCTTCCTCTCTGCAGTACTTATCAGCTAAAGTTGACAAACATTAGCAGAGTTATACTGCAGATTGCAATTTGGGTTTGGAAGTAAGATAAATAAAATAAAACTGTATCCGGATATGAATCAGCTGAGCAGCTATTATAATCCCGGATGAACGAACCGCCAAGGCTTCCACTGATTGCTATCCAGACCATGCAAAATAACTTTTAGTAATTAATACCCAGAATACGAGCTAGTTGTCCGTGGGGGAATACCCGCCAACATTAGTCTGATGTATTCTTTACTAATTGTTACACACAATACATAAAAGACAAAATAAAATGAAATAAAGAGAAGAGCTTGAATGAGAGACATTGGTTTCTCATGCAAGGTTATGGAATCAATCCATAATTGATGGCTTAAATAATCCCTCCTACCATAATTAATTACAGTCCGGATTATCTGTTTAAGGCATCATGATTTTGTTTATAGAAAATTGTTTTAATGACAATTGAACAAAGATCCTTTAATCACAACAATTAGTGATTTAATTATTGCTAATTAGAATCATCAATCATTAATGACTAGAGGGTTCAATTAATTAATGATGAAAATGGAGAATGGAAAATCTGCATGAAGATGCTGATTACGACGCTAAACAGATGTTACGACGCTATCCTAGAATAGCGTCGTGAGGGTAGCGTCGTCATGGGTTGGTGCAAGAGAAAGCAGATTTTGGATTAAAAGGGGGTATTTACGACGCTATACACTAAACTACGGCGCTATACTAGTATAGCGTCGTAGATGTAGCGTCGTAGGTGGTTTGAGAAATAAGAAATTTTTGTTTTGGAAAAAGAAGGGATATTACGGCGCTAAACATTAAATGACGACGCTATCCTAGGATAGCGTCGCTATCCTAGGATAGCGTCGTAAGGATAGTGCCGTAGGTGGGTTCTATGAGAAAGGAGAATTTTGGGGACCTACGACTCTAAACAGAAATTACGACGCTATCTGAGGATAGCGCCGTTGGTTTAGTGCCGCAGGGCAAATTTTTGTTTAAGTTCTGGGCAACTACGGCGCTAAACCTTACCTACGACGCTATCCAAGGATAGCGCCGTGGGCGGTTAGCGTCGTAGCTAGCCCAGAAACATGTTGTTGTTCGGGTGATGCAATCTCTGCGATTGCAAACCCTATTTTCGAGTTAATGGCTCACAAATGCATGAAAATGAAATAACAAGCTACGAGCAGTGAATGAAAATGCAAAAGAGATGCAAAACAGTAAAGGAATGACATGCTATACTACACATTCATGAACCACAAACCCAAGTGAGGGTTTTCAACCAACAATCATGCATGAATCCCAAAATAAACGACAAACAACACAAAACCCACATAAAACAGTAAGATAAAATGACCAAATGGTCATGAAACCAAAAACAAAGCATTAAATCCATGGACCCATGTCCATTTCATGATTTTGGGATACTTTCAATGATTAACTTCCCATTTTTCATAAAATGGTTTGATAATACCCATCATTTGGATGTTTCAAACCTAAATAAGAGTTTAACAAAACTGGAAATCATATAACAGTGGCTACTTAGGTCTAAAACATGAAAACTAACACTAATCTAAGCTAACTTTAACCTAAAGAAACTAAGACAATGCATAAAAGTAAATAATACAAAAAATTAAGCTAACTACCTAACTAACCTACACACTCCAAGAACAGCAGTTGTCTCCAAGTTTGAGAATGTGGTGAAGTGACAAGACCAGGGAGTCAACACCTCTATTTATAGGTGGGAAACCCTAGGCCCATGGGCCCCCAGGCCTTGAAATTTGAATTCTGGCAAGGCTTACGACGCTATAGGTGCATTACAGCGCTATCCTTGCTTACGGCGCTATAGGTCTAGCGTCGTAGTCTTCCACTTCGAAGACTCTCTCTGTCTCTCAGTGAACAGTCTACGGTGCTATCCATCATTACGGCGCTATGCTTGCTTACGGCGCTATCCATGCTTAGCGCCGTCCACCCTTCTTTGGACGTCAGCTTTGGTTTCCTCCTACGGCGCTAGACCGAGCTACGGCGCTATACATGCATAGCGTCGTAGTCGTGTCTAGCGTCGTAATATCCTGTAAAAATAACTTTTTGTGGGTTTTTCATTTATTTTCCCATCTTCTCATTCCTTTTTCTTTTCTTTTCTTTTTCTCATATTTTTGGATTTTTCTAGCATAAATATGTAATAGAATTACATATTTATGTATTTTTCATACCAGCTCAATATTTTTACAGTTATGCATAAATCAGTCCAATTCTACTACTTTCTTATTTAATATAAGACCGGAATGCGATCAAATGCCCGTTTCAGACACGGAAATAGATTGAAAATAATGGACATTTCTGGCCATTATCAGGACATACGAATCGATCATCAACCATAAACAATGTTCATTCATTCAATGGATAAATTGGTTATAATTGCTCAACACGCGTTCACAATCAACTTTTCCATACTTTATCATTAGCCAAGGTACGACCATTAGCTAATTCCCTAATTGAAAAAGAACCCTAGGTACGACCATAGGATTTACAAATTCAATAGCATTACACACAAGAAAAGCCCAATTCAATATAACAAAATTCCTACGAGGACATGTTCAATATTGATTCCAATTTCCCCTAGAGGGTTCTCCTCTAGTTTACTACTCCAATTAAATTTCAACACAATTACGGATGAAGAAACTCAATATAGCAATGAATTCATAAACTAACATGTGGCCACAAATATTAATTCAAGAATTCTAATCTTTCAACATAGAGAAATTGGAAATACCCAAAACAAAATGAACATTCAATTAAAACATAATCAAGTTTCACAATTCCATATTCCAAAATCAATTCAATACCAAGCTAGACAATTATCTACTCAGAATCCATAACAAGTCCGACACAATCATAAAGATTCAACATTTTCCACTGATTTCAGAAAGTAAACAAGAGTTCACCAAACCAAGAGCAAAAGAATGCCCAGGCTGCCTTGCCCAATGCTGCTGCTACCTGGAAACTCCCTGGTGCCTCCAAAATGGCTGCTACTGTCGGTGGATTAAGGTAGTGGGATATGGATGAGAATTGAGAGAGATTACTGGAACGTATGAGATGGAAATTTGAGTTTTTGGAATCTGGAAAATCTCGTCTCTGGTGTATGAAAATCTCTTCATGGGCCGTCCGTTTTGCTGCCTCCAAAATCCCAATTTATAGATCACAGTTTGAGCAGAAGCTTTCTCCATCGTGTTCTCACCACTCCCACCAAGACCGGTCTTTTAAAGATCGTGGTTTTCTTTCTTTAAATCTGTCAAATCTCCTTTCTTCCTCTCCAAGATATAAAATATATGATCCCCTTTGCTATTGAGTAAGAAAATATACTCAGGCTTTTAATTTCACCCCCAATGATCTTTTTGCAATTTGAGACACTTTTAGATGGGCTCCACAGCTGCGAACTGGACCTTAGGTGTGGGCACGCCTAACACTTGAAAATAGGCTGTCCAAGCATGAAAATGCACCTTCTCTACAAATTCACATATTTCACAAAATTAGTCAAATTCAAATCATTTTTACCACAATCCACAAAATTGTAGAGTTGAAATATGTACAAAATATCCATAAAATATAGCATATATCAATTTCTGACATTGCTCCCAAATTCTTTATTGGTGCTCTCCCCTCTTCAATCTCTAAAAGAATCTCCTGCACAATATTAAATATTTTTACAACTACATATATTAAAAATCATAAATAGATGAAACTGGTTTTTATTTTTTTTCATCGCAAATAGAATGGTATGGCTTTTGTGGATCTTGTAAACATATTTCAATTTGTTCAATACCTGTGCATTCAGTATTGTTTTTCACAAGTTGGCCTTTTCGTATTACGTCTGTGCAGCGGCGCCACCATTGTGGTTGTAAAAGATCCTTGAAGTTATTCCAAGGGACCATTGTGATTGTGAAATCAGTCAAAGAAAAAAAAATCCATTAAATTCTGTATGTAATGTATAATGGAAATGTAATACCTATTAGTGTTACCATAAGTTTTGACGTGCATGAGGATATGATAGGTTGGAGTTCTTGCAAGTAGAAGGGGACAAAAGGTGAGAAATATATTTTGAAAAGGAGAATATTGGATCTTTTATTTATATGCTGTAGGTGTCATGATTTTGAATTTGAATATTTAGAAAATCTTGGGGAATGTGCTTTAATTTTTGACTGATTGAGACATTTTTGATTGATTGAAACTGACTACCTTCTAAATATTCTACAATTTATTTGTTTGGGATTAAAATTTTCTGTCTTTATTGGGCTGTCAAGTGTGCACAATGACTCATCATTGTTCATAAGCAAAACACATTTCATAAGGAAGTATTTCTCTCACAGAGCATTGATTGAGACATTTTTGATTGATTGAAACTGACTACCTTCTAAATATTCTACTCCCTCCTAGACCCGGCAATATGGGTAAATACACGTAGACACGACACGTACACGACCTGTGTTTTACATGTACGGATTTTCGAAAAACAGATACGGGTCAAAACAGGTCGACCCGTTTAGTACACGAATACAATTTGGGTCAAATGCAGGTTTATCTATTTTACCCGAATTGACCCGAATTGACCTGTTTTTTTATACAGGTCACCTGTTATCTGAATCAGACACATATCTGTATTTTACCTGTATTTTACCTGTATTATATTATTCTCTTAAATTATTTATTTATTTATCTTAATAAACTTCTAGCTTCTAAGTTCTAACCTAGATCTCCCCATCCATATTCCACATTCCAGAAACCCTCCAGACGCCGCAGCCACACTCCACTCTTTTCCCAAATCTCATCGCTGCCGTCCCCGCCCTCCCTACCGGCGCTGCCGTCCCCGCCCTCCCTACCGGCGCTGCCGTCCCCGCCCTCCCTACCGGCGCCACTCTAACCTTTCCCCAACAGTCTAACCGGCGCCAACAGTCTAACCTTTCCGCCGACAATCTCATCTTCTCAATTCCTCTCATCCGCCGACACTCTAACCTTTCCCCAACAGTAAGTTTTTTCATAGTGTTTAAGGTGTTGCACGAAAATACTTCACCCGCAATTAATGTGTTTTTGCTGGTTCTTGTTTTTTTTTTTTGAGAACTCTGGAAAATTGATTCACAATCAAATCAGGATTGTTCGTAAATTTACAAGGGGAGAAAAGAAATTACCAGTAAACTGTGGATCCCAACCAGATCATCATTCGTAGGTCCAATTGCCCATTTTGCCAGACATTAATATACAGTATATTAATTATTCCGTCATGATTTAGATGATTTAAATAAAAATCTGTTGGTTAAGAACCTTGTTGGTTATTCCTTGTGAATGAGGGATAGATTAATATACAGTATCAATTGGACAATGGCAAATGGCAAAATTATGGATACGGTTAGATAGAATATTAATTTATTATCATGACGGAATCTATCCCTCATTCACAAGGTTCTCCCGGAGGTTTTTATTCTTAATCTATCTAACAAGGGAAAATGGCAAAATGTCTGGGGTGTAAATCAACCGTATCACGCCTTATTCTCCGCGCAAGCCTCACAACAGAATTTTCACAAGCATGATTTAAGAAGTGACTTAACTATTTCTTGGTTTCTGGAGTCTAACATGACCACTTGAGTCTACAGATGAATGAGTCCTCTTTACAGTTGATTTCAAGGAAGGTTTTGACTTCTTTGAAGATATCAAAGCTGATGACAGGAGAGCATCAACTGCTTCCCGCTGCTGCTTCCTTTTTATGATTGCATCGTTATGACTAAACCCTGGTTCTTGTTAGTTTGAACTTTAAACTAGAGTATCAATCTGACTGCAGCTTGGACTAGATTCAACTTCTACCGCTCATCTTTAGAGTAGCTGGTCAGGACTAGGAAACTTAGAGCGTGGCAGATTTAATTCCTTGAACCTCGTTTGTTTTTTAATCTTGGATGTCTCATGTCTTGATAGAGTTCTGGTGTTGTCAATTGTTGTTGGTACTTTAGTGCAATGCTTTCCATTCTTTCTCTAATCCTTTGTTCCTTTTACAGGAAGTCAGAAATCAATTATGACTGATACATTTGAATCCAACGACATAAGCATGGATGTGGATGGAAACGATGATGATTGTGTGGAGGTGGATGTGGAGGTCACAGACGATGTTCAGTCTGCACAAAGAGCAAGCAAGCAGCGGAAAAAGAAATTAACTTCAAAGGTTTGGAACTTCTTTGATTTAAGTTCTGTTAAAGTAAATGGTGTTCAAAAAGCAACATGTCGGTACTGTAAAGAGGTGAAGAACTATGTGGGTAGTCAAGGTACTGGTAATTTGACAAGACATATAAAAACTTGTGGTAGGAGAGACACACGTGATGTTGGTCAAATGTTGATTTCTGGTGAGGGAGGAGTGAGGTCTGCCAAGTGTAATCTTGAAAAATTTCGTGAGACTTTGATTACTGCTATGATCATGCATAATTTGGAGTTATCATTTGTTGAGTATGAGGGTATGTTGGCTGCATATAAATGTTTGCATGAGGGTGCTGCTACATGCTCTAGGAATACTGCTAGATCTGATATCATCAAGTTGTATAAAAGAGAAAAAGCAAGGCTAAAAAGTATGCTAAAGGAAACACCTAGCAGGATTTGTTTGACTACTGATTTGTGGACTTCTGCTAACACTGATGGCTACTTATGTCTCACTGCACATTTCATTGACAAGAATTGGGTTTTGCAAAAGAGGATCTTAAATTTTACTATTATGCCACCTCCACACACCGGTGTTGCATTGAGTGAGAAAATTTATAGTCTTATATCTGAATGGGAAATAGAGAAAAAGTTGTTTTGTGTGACAGTTGATAATGCTTCTGCAAATGACTCTTTTGTTGGCATGTTGAAATTGCAATTGAATGTTCGGAAAGCTCTTTTGATGGATGGGAAGTTTTTTCATCTAAGGTGTTGTGCTCATATTCTCAATTTGATTGTGCAAGATGGTTTGAAAGATATTGATGATGGTGTAAAGAAATTGAGGGAATGTGCTAAATATGTGAAAGGGTCACAAGGTAGGAAACTAAAATTTTTGGAATGTGTGAATATGGTTTCTTTGAATCCAAATAGAGGATTGAGACAAGATGTTCCAACTAGGTGGAACTCAACATATACTATGTTGAAATCCTCTCTTTATTTTCAGTCAGCTTTTAGTCATTTGGAGATTAGTGATTCAAATTTTAGGACTAATCCATCTCCATTAGAATGGGAGAAAATTGAGAAAATCAGTGACTTTTTGGGGATGTTTAATGATATATCTGGTGTGTTTTCTGGAACCAAGTACCCTACAGCCAATTTGTACTTCCCTTCGGTTTTCATGGCACGATTGACTTTGGAGGAACACCGAACTGGGGATGATGAGTATTTAAGAAAAATGGCAGGTCTGATGTATTCAAAATTTGAGAAATATTGGTCTGAATTTAGCTTGATTTTATGCATAGCTGTCGTCTTTGATCCTCGATACAAGCTACAACTTGTGAGTTGGGCTTACAAGAAGCTTTATGGGGAAGATTCAAATGAGTATGCTAAGGTTAAAGATAATTTGTTCTCTCTTTATGATGAATATCTCAAAGCTACTAGTGGCCAATCATCTTCACAATCAGCAACTTCCTCTAGTTCCTCTAGTTCTGGTGCTTCTAAAAGCCAACAAAATGATGATGGAAGCTTTGGTAATATGGCTAGCTATTTGCGTGCAAAAAACGTCTTGAAGGTAACACACTTTTTTTTCACTATTTCATGTTATATATATATGTATATATATATATATATTTATTTATTTGTTTATTTATTTCACTCATATATTTGTTTGCTTTTGTTGCTATGAATTAGGAATTTGACATTTATGACACTGAGTGTGGTTCTTCTGTGCAAAAATCTCAATTGGAGCAATATTTGGAGGAACCAAGGATAGATAGAAATCAAGAATTAGACATTTTGGAATTTTGGCATCTTCGTGAAGCTCGATATCCGGAGCTTGCTAACATGGCAAGAGACATCTTGTGCATTCCAGTTTCTACGGTGGCCTCCGAGTCTGCTTTTAGCGTTGGTGGTAAGGTTCTTGATCCTTATCGCAGCTCACTCAAGCCTGACATTGTTGAAGCTTTAATCTGTTGCAAAGATTGGTTGTTTGGAGAGGTTGCTAAGGAGAATGTAAAAGAGATTGATGACGGCCTAACTGACTTGAAAATTAGCATGGAGGAGGAGCCTATCTCAGCACAAGTTTCTGCTGCTTCTGCCAATTAAGTAGTTCTGAATTTTGTAGTTCTGCCAATTCAAGATCCCTGAACCTGAAGTAAGCTTATGATTTTTAATATGGTCAATTTTGTAGTTCTGAATTCTGATTTCTCACCGTATAAATTGACATAAATCATAATGTATGTTCAATCTGTTGATAATATTCAATAGGGGGTATGTTGTACAGTACTAACTTCGTATGGGGCTCGTTGCAGGGCAGTGGAAAGAGGAGATACAATGATGGAAGGTTTATGAACCTGGTAACCAGCACAAAATGAAAGATGAATTGCTAGAACTTTGGATTTGAACTTTGGATTTTTTTTAAGTTAGAACTTTTGTATTTGAATGTTTGAAGATGAATTGCTAAGTCTATTAGGAATTTTAAGATTTGAATTATGGGAATGTAATTTTTATATTTTATTTTAGAAGTTTAAAAAGTAATTTGATATAATTTAGTAGAATAGAAGTAAATAGGCAAAATACAGGTAAACAGGTCACAGGTAAATTCGACACGCGTGTCAACATGTTTAAATTCACGTGTATACAGGTTGACACGCATGTCATCCGTTTTTGAAACAGGTCGTGTACAGGTTTTGAAATACAGGTAAATTCTAAAAACAGGTCGTGTACAGGTACAGATTAAACAGGTAAACAGGTACTTGACACGTATAACATACACGACCTGTTTACCCATATTGCCAGGTCTACTATACAATTTATTTGTTTGGGCTTAAAATTTTCTGTCTTTATTGGGCTGTCAAGTGTGCACAACGACTCATCATTGTTCATAAGCAAAACACAGTTCATAAGGAAGTATTTCTCTCACAGAGCACATATCACTGTTCATAAGGGCAAGAGTTATTTTATTATAGTAAATGTTATCATACTATAATACAATGGGCATGTTTGGGAGTCAGCAGATCAGCTAGCAGATAGCATATTCGGAGAGAGAATTATGAGAGAATATGCTGATTTAATCCGCTATATGCTCCTAAATATGCCGGCTTCCAAACATGTTCAATACATCATATATATATATATCTATTTCTATTATACTAGTATCTTATAAGAGGGAGAGCTCCAAATCTCTCCCTCCTCAACTTTGATTCTGACCATTGGATCAAAAGTTCAACTGAATTTGTATCCATTGGATTAAATATTCGATTTCCAATCCTTGGGTCGGGTTTGACCCACTTTCTTCATCTCTTTTCTTCCCCTCGTCGTTTGTCTCACTAGGGAGTTCCGCAATTCCTTTTGACAATCCTCTCCATTTCGCAGTCTGAATCGCCGGTGTTTTTGGTGGCCGGAGCTCTCGCGAATCCCGCGTTCGTGTGCTTCATGTCTTGGGCTCAACCCCAATTCTTCGATTAGAAGACAGTAGGTACGCTTCTTGTTGTTTTGTTGTGTTTTGATCTTTTTCGATTCCAGCGTATCCCTTTCTTCGCTGTTCTGCTCCTGCCCGCTCTCTGCTTCGATTAAATTCTCCAATTCGTTCTTTCATTTCAGTGACACAAATCGCCCTTGCCGCCCCGTTCTAAACTCCCAATCTCCGGCCTCCTCGGCGCCGCTGCTCACTTTTCTTTTTCTCAGTAGCCCCCCCCCCCCCCCCCCCCCCCACCCCTTCCCTTTCGCCGTCGGTTTTCTTTTTCTCGGTAGCCCCCACCCCCCACCCCCACCCCCCCGCACCCCTTCCCTTTCGCCGTCGGTTGTGTGGTTGATGCAGTTCTCCGCGTGGAAAGTCGGGGTTTGACGGTATTTTTTTTCCATTCTCAGTCACTCGTCATTGCCGCCCTGTTCCGAAGTCCTACTGTTTGAACCCTAATTTTCATTTTTTTGCTTGTGATGGCTATTGCAATTGCTTGGTTCAATTAATTAGGGTTTGACAGTATTTTTTTTCCTTGTTGTTGAACCCTAGAATATACGTAAGTATTTTTTTCCTGGTTGTTGAACCCTATAATATAAGTATGGGGGATTCTTGGATCAGTGCAAAAACACAGGTGAGCATCAGAGGCTCATTCAGAGGCATAAGCACTTGGTTGCTCTTAGATTTGCATGAATATACTTTCTGGTTTGTGATTCCCTACTTAAGTAGTATATTATATTCATGCTAATAAGTATCAAGGAAAAAATAATTTAAAAACAATAATGAGTTCTTCTGTTGCCTTTATATTTGCAGAAAGGGAGAGGATGGTGATTAATAACTTTAGTGGTGAATTGGAAATAGTATAAAGTTCATTGTTGTTCTTTCCTTAAAATGATTAAAGATTGTGCCATTTTTAAATTGTTCGGCACCTGTTATCATATTCACATTTTACATTCTGCCATCTGGAACCAAGAAAGAAACTTTTTATGCTGCACTTGTTTTGAAGCAACTGGTGAATTTATTCTCAGGCTGAATGCTACCATTATCTATTTGATGCTGCCATTAAACTACATCAGCTGGGATTGGATTGGTCAACACCATCCCATGGTCCTATTCAGATTCCGAGAGGAGTTACAGGCACCCCTGGTAATGTCTCCGCTAAAGCAGGAACATTAGACAATGGTTTCGGGCCATCAAGGGTATGCTCTACTATACTGGACATTGAAGGAACTACTACATCGATAACTTTTGTTTCGGATGTTCTCTTTCCATATGACCTCGGTAATGTGAGGAAGCATTTTGGATTGACATATGACACAGCAGAAACCCAAGATGATGTTAAGTTGCTATGGGCTCAAGTAAGTTGATCTCTACATGCTGGCCTTCTTCTAAACCATGTGCACTATAGCTTGTGATCTTTGTTTGGTGTTTGTTTGCTTTAAATTTTCGCACCAATTTATCAAGAAGAAAGATTTCATAAAATAGTTATGAAGTTTGTTGATTTGTTCACATAATTAACTAAACAAATTTCAGTTGGAATTAAAGACAAGCTAAGAAAGTGATTTAGTTATCAATTTAGCTCTTGTTTTGTCCACATGTCCTCTATAATGGTATTTCTTGAATTAGGTACAAGTGGACATAGAAAGTGGTGTTTCCGGGGCTGTGCCCGTTCCACCAGATGGAGATAAAGAGGCAGTAATTGCTGCTTTGGTTGTAAATGTAGAAGCTATGATTAAAGCTGATAGGAAAATTACTAGCTTGCAACAGTTACAGGTGAGACTACTGTTATTTGTTGTTGGTTCTTTCTTGCACTGTGGGGATTAATGTGTTTTAACTTGTGAATCACTTCATGTTCAACAACCTCAGGGACACATATGGCGAACCGGGTTTCAAAGAAAGGAGATACAAGGTGTTGTTTATGATGATGTACCTGTTGCACTACAGAAGTGGCATTCTTCAGGAATCAAGGTTATTCTCATTTCTTTTTCTTTTTGTGGAAAAAGTTTTCAGTATCAATTGCCTTGGTTAAAGAATTAAGATTATTCATCTTCACTTTCCCTTTAGGTATAGATATATTCCAGTGGAAGCCGATTAGCACAAAGGCTTTTGTTTGGCAATACTAACCATGGTGATCTCAGGGAGTATTTCTCTTATTTTTCGATACAACTGTGGGGTAAGTTTCTTTAGTCTCCAATAAATGCCTTCCTAACCGGACCTTGTAAATAAATGAGTGAGATGAAAGAACTATGCATAAAATAAAGAACTACGTCATTATAGCCTTTTATTACAGTTGAGGACTAGATTGTATCATCAGGAAGGTGAAATACTCCTATAATATTACTGCCTTACTGGAGGAATGTAAAAAAAACATTTGAAGTTAATTTTACCTAACCTTGGTAGCTTTCTTATTGTAGATAAGGAAATAAGTTTCTCATCATGATTTTAGTGGTTAAGAGTAATAGTTGTTACCATTAATATGTAGCAGCTCTTGAAGTTTTTGGTGATTCATTTATGTTGATCTCAACCAAACATTATCGACATTTGATCAGTTTTTAAATGTTACTTCTATATTGCTAGGTAATCCTTGCTTATGTATTTAGTTATTACTTTATATTTTCCTTATGTATATGTAAATGATAAATTTATTAACATGCGCACCAATGCTTGTAGTTGCCAAGAATACTATTAACTGGAGACAACATATTGGATCTGGTTGTAATTGGTTGCGGATCTGCGGGGCTAGCTCTTGCTGCTGAGTCAGCTAAGCTAGGTATGAATGTAGTGTTGATTGGCCCTGATCTTTCTTTCACAAATAATTATGGTGCGTGGGAGGATGAGTTCAAAGGTACTCATCTTGATTAATTCTTTTTATTCATTTGACTGAGATTTAGCAATTTTACTATGCATAATCACAGAACTTCAAGTATTGGCTGTGAAGTATGATATTTTTATTACCTTCTTGGTGATCCCCTGTCATGAAACTTGTTAAAATCTTGAAAGTATATTTCATTTGTTGTTTCTCTTGAACATTGCTGGCATAAGCATTTTTAATTCTTTCTTCACGTACACTGAGCTGCAAATGAGCAATCTGAATAAGGCATTGCCAAGAAATAATAAGCTATGTGTAGGCAAGGATAAGCTGCTCAGTTAGAGAATAAAGGAGGAAGAGAGATTACTATACCAGTAATTTTTTTCACTATTGATTTAACGTCAAATAGGTCTGGACGAGTGATAATTGAAGCAATTATTAAATTGTCCCTTGAATGGTTCAGATTTCGTATTTTTTCCTTTCTTTTTTGGAAACAAAAAAAATTGGACAATTGAACCGCGCTCTTTATTCTCAAGTGTGTGACTTTTGTTTCTATTCAGATCTAGGACTTGAACGCTGCATTCAGCATGTCTGGAGGGATACCATTGTATATTTGGATGAAGGCGACCCTATTTTTGTAGGCCGTGCATATGGGCGTGTTAGTCGATACTTGCTCCATGAAGAGTTACTGAAAAGGTAGACTTTCTCAACCAGAATTACTTGCATTGTTATTAAGGTGCTTCCCTTTTTACTGGATGGTTTACCTTTGAATGCAAACCACATTAGAGGCTTGCAACTCATATTAATTTCCTAGGTGTGTCGAGTCAGGTGTATCATATATCAACACAAAAGTGGATAATATTATTGAAGCTTCGAGTGGCCATAGACTCGTTGAATGTGAAGGCAACATTTCTATTCCCTGCAGGTATATGTTCATATCCCCCCACCACTCCTTAATTTACTGTTACTGTAGCATCAGGTGCAACTTCGGGGAAACTGTTGGAATATGAAGTTGGGGGTCCAAGAGTTTCAGTCCAGACAGCCTATGGAGTTGAGGTTGAGGTAACTATCTGGAGAGCACATGTATAATATGGCAATTCTATCTCGTCCTTCAATCTTAATATGCCTTTTAGTTGCTGCAGTTGAATGTTTGATCAAGATAAACCATCAGAAATTTTATATGTCGCTGATGTCTTCCAAGAAGCTACTGCTGCCAAGGCTGCTGGTAATACTCTTACTTTCAGTATCTACCGATGTCTAAGTTGCAATGCTGCAACTCCTTTTCTTAGATACAAATCTTATGCTGGAAGCACACATAAACTGATAAACATCTAGGTTCGTGGATATACCTCTTACTAAAAGTGTTGGAAGCACGCATACAATCTTTATGTTGAAAATACTGTTGTGAGTTTTGGGTGAATGACAGTAAATTTAAGAATGGATTGTGATCCTACTGCAGGTCTTGAAGTGATAATATCTATTCGGCCAGGAAACGGACCGCTGCCAGAGAATCATGGGTGCAAGCCAATTAACTCGTTCAAGACAATCGCCTTGTAATTTTCTAATTCAGGACCTGCAGTGGATGCGATGATTCTTTTTATGTTCAAGGTACATTTTGGCAGTTGAGTGTTGTCGTGCGGTGATGTATTTTGAGGAATATGATGATAGTTATTTGTCGCCCCAGTCTTAATTTGCATCCATCAATTGATGCAATGTGGTGATTGATGTTTTCTTATCTAATCCTCAACTTTATACCTTTCTGTTTCAATTTTTATTTAATTATCCTATTCTTTTTTTCCATTTGGTTAGGTTGGATTCTTGCCAATGTTCTTTTCATGGTTGAGATATTTGAGGGAGGCGCGATGATGCTTATCCACCTATTTTGCACTTTTTTTTCACTTGAAAACAAAAATTAAGACTTTTTACTCTTACAGATGCACTTTCTGCATCAGCCCAGGTTATTTTTAAGACTTTCATATCTTTTTTTTCCAAAGGTTATGTTGTGTATGTACCTTATCAATTGAATTGATGTCAGAAGTGAAGATGCCTTTTTCCAATTGGTTACTTGTTTTTATGACTACAATTTGCATGATATATATTATTTTTGGCATAATATTTGCAGTATGCGTGACAGGTGACATGCGATGCATCATACTCGTTGTTTAGTTGAAGAGCATGACGGGATCATTCTTGTATTATAATACAAGAGTTTGGCTTATGTCTCCGGACCTAGCAGATCCAGGGGCTGTTGAATTGATCACAGACATCAGAAAGGAATATGCCATGAAACTGGAAGAGGTGAAGTGACTACATGGGAAATTTTCATTTGTTCATACCATCGTTCTTGCCAACAGTCCTCTTTATATTTTGCCTTATTTATTAAAATATAAATATATATTTGGTTCAGTTTGAAGGACGCACCAGAAAAATAGAGCAGATCTTGCCATTGAAGAGCACCATGCAATTATTACTACCATGCAATTGGAGAGAATCAGCCAGGTAATTTGAGAAAATGAATGAACTATGCAATAGATTAAGCATTTTTATAATAAGTGACAGTTTTAAACACAAAACTGTCCAGCCGATCTTAATAATGACTTAATCTTAAATTTCCATTGGCTAGAAAATTTAACAGCTTAATGTAAATAGTGAATGAAAAATAAGTTACTTTAATTTGTTTCATGTTTCTTTTCCTTGTATCGCTACAATATTTTTTGTAAACCTTGTCCGTTTCATTATTAGAAATGGCATTTTGTTAAATTAATATATAAAATAGATACACTACATACTTGCCTGGAAATTAAATATAACTAAACTTCTTTGGACAGAATAAGTACTCTCTCCGTTTTTGAATAATTGAAACATTTGTTCATATCACGCAATCCAATGCATATTTTTAGCCCTTAATATCTCAAATTGTGTAAAAGTAAAAATTATAAAAACTTGATATTCTAAAACTACGCGGTACGACGAATCTAACAAGATCTCACTTCGCTATGTATTATCTTATACAATTGGGTTAAAAAATTGAAACAAAGTTACTCATGAATAGTAAGTACTATTCATTTGTTCTAATTTTAAGGAAACGGAGGAAGTATCATATAAGGAAACCGCGTGCACTTACCTTCAATTATTTCCTGTTCCAAGCAGATATGGTCAAGTCAAATTTTCCCAACAGTTCAGCTTCTCCATGAATCCATACATCGAATCGCCTACCGCATTCATGTTCCTGATTCTGTATTTGCCTTGGTATTGGTCGCGTTACTCTGTTCCAAATTGATCATGTTTGATTTCTTTTTTTATGTCTTTTGACATATTTCCCTAGCTCTTTGTGCTCCTTGTATATATCAATGATGTTTAATTTGTTATTGTATGGCTTTTGGCATATTCTCTCCAACTCCTTGGGCATTACTGCTTTCTTATGTGGTGATTTGTTCATTTGTATTACTGTTTTCTTACCAGTATTACATTCCATACACATGTATAGTTCATTTGCATTACTGTTTTCATGGGTTTGAATTGATCGTAGAGAACCTTAGTTAGTTCATTTCGCATGAAGGATGATACTGGTAATATCAGTGGTGATGAAGAAAAGTACAGGAATATAAATAAACTATATGTTATTGGTAAATCCTCTGGAAACAAATTGTTGTAGATAGGAACTTACATACACTTACCTATAATTATTTTTCCTTTCTCCATGGGCAGTTGTACATCCCTTTTACGCTGTGCATCGCACAGTTTTCCCACTAGTATATCTTATAATTAAAATAAATTTAAGAGTGAAATTGGCCGCCATGTTAATTATATAATGTTTCTCAATTTTGATGCCGACTGCGGCACTAACTTTAAAATAATAACTAATAAATTGGCGGGTTTAGTACGATTACATCCCTTTTAAATATGGAAAATCTGTTTTGCCCTCATTATAAAGGTATCTCTTTTTTTGCCCACATGCAAACTGCCAGAATATGGCTTTCAGAGTACTAATCGAAACCTTTCGAGTCCCAATCGAAAACATTCGAGTGATAAGCGAGTGGCGCTCGATTGTATGCGAGATAGAATCGAATGGCCATTCCAGTAGCAGTTCTGCAGGCGAATTTTCTGTTTTCTCTCGCGTTTTTCTGTTCTCTCCTCGCGATTTGGACGGGATTTGGACGAGATTTTTTGGTTTTGTTAAATGAGTTGCGATTTGGACGGTTTATCCTCCAATTCAAATTTGTAAATGTGATTATCACCTTCCGGATTGTAGTATAAATGGTACAACTCATATTGTAAACAATCGAAAAACTAAAAATCTCTACTGTTGCATTGAGAAATATGTTCCCGTCATCGGAAAAAAATATTTTCAGTGTAGGAGATAAGGAGGAAAAGAAGTTTGATAATGATAATAGTGGAAGAGAGTGCAATGATGATATATTTAAGAACGATGAAGTTGTTGCCGATGGTAGTGAAGATATATTTATGAATGATGAAGTCGTTGCCGATGATAGTGATGATGCCGATGGTTGTGAAGATATATTTATGAATGATGAAGTTGTTGACGATGGTATTGATGATGTAGAGGAAGAAAATATTCATGCTGACGATAATGATAGCAACAGTGATCCAGAATATATTGTTGAAGAGAATGATGTAGATGAGGAAGTAGAAGATTTAGAGGACGATGAAACAATTTGGTGGGAGGAGATGCAGGACTTTTATGATTCTTTCGCATTCGTATGTCGATCGAGAGGACTCAATGTCCCGATGAGAAAATCGGAACACTCCTCACATATTCCTGAAGTAGAACCGTGCAAATATTATACTGGAGAAGATGGGAACGCAGGAATTAGCTCCCAACATGATAGGTGGATATTGCCCGAGCAGCCTGATTTTGAACCTCCAGTAGATGTAAAGGACGAAAAATTTGATCCGTATAAGTCTCAAGGTTTGGGCATCGGATCACTCTTTCCCACGAAGGATAAATTGAAGAATAAAGTGGTGCAATATCTACTTGGAAACAATCAAGGGTTTCGGACGGAGAAATCTGAACCGTCAAGGTATTGGCTGAAGTGTCGACATGATGATTGTCTATTCAGAGTCCGAGCATCAGGATCATCTTCTACTTGGAGAGTGTATCAGTTTGTGGAACATACCTGCGAGTTCAACCCGACTACGGGCGCATCCCACACATTACCAGCCCGGCAGGTAGGTGAGATAATTGCAAATAAAATAGTGACGAAAGGGCAATTTATGATCCCAGAAGCAGTGCGAAAGGAACTTTTGAATTCGTATGGATTAAAGGTTAGAAATATCATCATATATATTCGATTTTCAATTTTAAATATTTTTAGTTTATTTTAATATTGAGCAATTTCCAAAAAATGTACCTAAACTATTTAAAAATTTTCAAGTATATATCTAAACTTTTTTCTTGGAAAAAAATAGACCTCAACTTTTAATTTCTGTAAAAGCTACACTTTTTAGTTTTCAAAAATATCTTTTAGACATCATTACTTTTGGGATACTACATTTTGGGCTCTAATACTTGTTCAACATTTTAATTTAATCCTTAAAGTTCCATACATAATAAATTTAATATTTGATATAGCATAATTTTTCATTTAAGAATATTAATATGTTAGTGATCACAACCAATGGTTTTGCTACAGTGGCCCGGCCAAATATTTTGTACATATTTAATATTTAAATAATTAATTATCTCAAAATAAATATTATTCAAAAAATAAAAAAAAATTCCACATACTGTTCATAGGTTTACCTATTTAATATTTATTTATCACTTTGTTTATTATCTTTTATTTTCCCATTCTTAATTAAATATCCATATTTAATACAAAGAAAATTAAACCCATAAGATATAAAAGAACCCTTAATTGTTTTTCATTTTTTATTTTTTAAATAAGAATTCAAACGTTCCAAAAAATTAACAAATTCAAACCCAACAAAACTTTGAGAATGATACTTAATATGTTTTTCAAAAGGTGTAGTACTAATTTTTAAGCAACTTTATAAAATCAAAGTATTAAATGTAAGGGCCTTTAAGTACCAAAATAAAATCTGTGAAAATTATTAGGGCTAAAATGTAGTATCCCAAAAGTACAAAAGGTCTAAAAAGATAATTAAGAATATGAAAAAATGTTGTTTTTTCAGAAATTAAAAGGCTAGGTCTGATTTTTTCCAAAAATAAAGATTAGGTATATGTATGAAAAATTTGGAAAAGTTGGGGTATATATTTTGGGAATTGGTCTTTAATATTTAACATTATTTAAAAAAATTGGGAATTTGTTGTTACAGGTTAGCTATGCAATGGGCCGCAGAATAAGAGACTATGGAATTGAAGCCACATATGGTTCCGAGGACGAGTCTTTTAAGGATCTGCCTAAGTACCTCTTCATGCTGAAGCAAGCTAATCCCAATTCAATTGTTGATGTAATGGTTGACAGAAAAACTAATAAGTTTAAGTTCGCATTTATGGCGCTGGGGGGTTCGATTGCGGGATTTTCCAATGCAAGACCATACTTCGCAGTAGACGCAACACACTTGAAATCAAGGTATCGGGGAGTATTATTTGTTGCTGTTACTAAGGATGCTAACAACCAATTATTTCCACTTGCATTCGGTGTTGGAGGCGTGGAGGATTTAGAATCGCGGACATGGTTCATGCAGCATTTGAAGCAATCACTGCCCCGTCGCAGTGGGATGTTGATAGTATCTGATGGATCCGCCTCCATAAATGGAGCGGTTGTAGAGGTGTTCCCAGAAGCGCATCATGCTCTGTGCGTATATCACATTCAGAAAAACCTTTCGAAGTATGGGAAACATGTGGTTGAACTGTTCAATCGTGCAGCAAGAACCTACAATGAATCTGAGTACAACAAAATAATGGCAGATTTGGAAGGATACTGCCCAGCAGCAGCACGACACCTAAAGTTTTCAGTTGGTGAAGAACGATTTGCTCGCGTCCGATGTCCGGTACAAATATTTTAACCTCTATGATATTTCTATAAAGTATTACTCCTTTTTTAAAAAAAATAAAAAAAAAAATATATCATCGAATATCAAGATTACAACATTTAAATTTTTATACTGAGTTATTTTTTAAAAAGTTTGTATTTTTAAGATTTATTTTTTCAAAATAGAATTATTTATTTATGTTGTGTTATTTTCTAAGCGGTGTATCATTCACGTTATATTTTAAGAAAATTGAATTTTGCAAGTTTACATTATTTTGGCAGTTTGAAGTCTGAAAGTTCACTATATTTTTAAGATTTTAAATATATATTTTTGTTTATACATCATAAATTTTTAAAGTGAGAGTATTTAAATTTGATATCTTGTTAAATTGTGTCATTCTAATATGTTAATTTCTAGGTACGTCGATATGACATCATGACAACAAACATAGTGGAAAGCATGAACCATGCATTACTGTGGGCAAGGAGGTTACCTGTATGTTCATGTCTAGAAGCTGCTAGGTGTATTGTCGAGAAATGGTTCGTCTATCGGTATGCTCAAGCTGTCGGGAGCGAAACATATCTTACGGAATACGCTATGGTTAAACTGCGCGCATCAATGAACGCTGGATCAAGACTACAGGTGAATCGACTCTCAAATGCAGAGTATCGAGTACTGTATCAGCACAACACGTTCAAGGTTAATTTGGATGAGAAAATGTGTTCTTGCAATGTTTACCAGCACGACTTAGTTCCATGTGTACACGCTGCTGCAGTCATTAGGTATGATTTAAAAATTATATTTAATTGTTATTCAAAATAATTTATGATGTTGTCATTCCCATATTGCAGCATGCTGAGACATACACCACACATATATGTGGATGAACATTATAAGTTGGAGAACTTGCGTGAAATGTGGAGTGGTACCATTTCTCCAGTTCCATGCAAAGATGAATGGACAGTGCCAAGTGCAGTAAGTGCCCTGAAATGCTTACCCCCAGACAATCCAAGGCAGGCAGGAAGGCCAAAGATGAAGAGATACCCCAGCGGTCCGGAAACATCGAATCGTGGACGTAAGGCACAGAAGTGTCGCAGGTGTGGAGCGAAAGGTCACAACTCAAAGAAATGCACTGTCGAGATGCCACCAAGCGTGGATCCACCTAAGGAGAATACGGTTAAAAGAAGACGTAGACCGAAGAAGTGTAGAATTTGTAAAATAGAAGGCCACACCGCACCAAAATGTCCGATGCGAAGGGATTTTGATTTGAATGAAGAACCTACTTTTTAGATTACAAAAACATGTATTTCTTCTTTGTTATATGGGTAAAAGTTGAGGTTAGTAATAAGTCAAGTAGTTAACTTAAAAATATTTAACTCAAGATTAAACTTGAATATAAAGTTTCAGTCGAGCTGTTCGTATTAATTTTAAAGGCAAGTACAAGTGTTAGAATGTAGTAATAATTGTTAAGTTATACTACTACTTGACAAAATTTTTAAATTTAAATTTTAATAATTTTGTTAATATTAAAATAGTTTTAAATTGTAAAATATGAATTGTAATGCAGCCGACAATTAAAACATTTATGTACCACAAATAACATGCTACGCTATCTTATGCTTGAAAATGCTCAGAGTGTTGGTAAAAAAAAAAGGAACTGTAAAATGACACCCTACTGCATTTGGCTGAAAAAGAGTCTAAATTAAAGGATCTTAATTACCAATTAAAGTTGCTGACCATGTCTTCTTCTATTTTAAGGCCTAAATTAAAGGACCTTAATTATCGTGTCTTTATCTTTTTCTTCTTTTTTCTTAAAAAAAAGGGAGAAATTAGTTAGTATACTTTATTTAATTTTCATGAATTGATGCCCACAATGATTTGGTACCATAATTCTTAAGTACCGCCCAAAAGTGTAGTATTATCATTGATGTCATGTATTATGATGACTGTTTGGGAGAGTTATGTACTTTTGATACCTAATAGTGAATTAGCGCACTAATAGCTAGGCAGCAGGTGGCATTGTGGCTCTTGCTTAAAACACCCAAAATGCCACTTTAATTATTATGGGTATTCATTACAAGTTTTAGACGAGTTTGGTACATTATATTCTTGATGCATAGGATTTTAATGTATTTTACTATAATATATGGTTAAGAATATGAAATTTTACCTTACTTAATTGCAACTAATTGGGTTGCAGGACTGACGCTGTGATTAATTGGGTTGCATATGCATATGCAAAAGTGGAGTATAAGACCCACCCAAAAAGGGTACTAACAGGGCACCCTACCTTAATTGAAGGACATGTTTCCTGCCTCCAAAAAACAGTTCCAAATGAGCAAACCCATCAACAAACTCATACAACTATACAATACACAGGCACATGATGAAACATAGTAAGAAGAATTCATGGATTGTTGCCAATTCAAAAAGATGATGATTCATGAAAACAAGTGGCACAACCACCCAAACCCCAACAATCGTGTTCCACAATAATTCCCTGGAAAATTCCTCATTATATAGTACTAGTAGTATAAGTCCTTAAAGCCCGTCTACTTAAAACTTCTACCGGTATTTACGGATTCATGGCATCTATACTCGAGAATCTTCACAAGCTAATGGAAAATCATATAGTCGAGTGTATTTAATTTAATTTATCCAACTTTAGAAAGAAGAGATACTGAAAGAAGCCAATGCATAAGCTATCTAAAATTACGAGATGAAAGAATAACATGATATCTATATGAACCACAATATATTGGCATCATTATATACAATAAGAATACGAAGTTACAAATGAATAATGTTGTAAACTGGGACTCCTTTCTCTTGCAGAACACTCAGGCCGACTACTTCGCATAACCTACAGAGAAGGAGTATATTCAGCAAGGGAATGCAATTAATCATAACGCCCATTCTCAATCAAAGATACTTCAGTAGCATACATTATGTAATTTTTAAGAACTAAATATCCATAATCACAACAACATCATGGAACAGAAAAAATGGATACAGTAAATATGTTGTACCAGCCTTCATTAGATGAACTGAATCATGGATCAATTAGTACATAATCAAAACTCAGCGCATTAAAAATTGCCAATCTGGTTAAATTGAGACAGATAATGAATAAGTGGTATAAAAGGATGTTTTAATTTGTAATGTGCAGAACACGTGAGCCTTCATATGTTTAGTACTGCAAGTAGTAGAAACGTAGAAATCAAGTGCCTACGTTCATTCAGTGTCTAGAATCAAATACTCCGCCACATGGACATTATTCTTTTGTTCATTTCCTGAAAGTGTTAAAAGATTTTTCATATCAATCCAGAATTTAATTGCACTGCAAAGGGGAAAATAAAATTCTATTGTCTGTCTGAATCTCTCAGTCTTTCACCAACTTACTCTTGATGTCAGCAAGTTAACCTCATAATGCTTATTCAGTATAACAAACTAATTGAACGTAGTAAACCCATTATTCCTGTTGTGAACACCTGCCCTGTGGCTGGCAATTAATTTCCAACCTTAGAAATAGAGATGAGGATCAAGCTGAAGGATTTGGGAGGTATGTAATACAAGAGAATAATTTCAAACTCACCTGAACGTGTCATGTTAGAGAATGAAACCTACTTTTTCAAACCTGGTACAATATCATTTTTACTTTTCTCCATCGGCATAATAATATGAACGGAATAGCACCAACACCATCCCGGAGACTTCTATGAGACCAAGATGACACAGTACTCCAAGTTCTGCATGCTACAAAGTACCGAGATGAATATTAAGAGACAACACTGCATGAAAAGGCCAGGTATTCAACAAAATGGAAAAATGGATAGACAAGTTCCGATGTGGAGAAAGAAACCATAACTGAAACCTGGACTGACATCATTATTCGGGACCTCCATCGGCATCTGTCAGCCAATAATGAAATCGTAAATGAAACCAATAAGACCTGAACCCAATTGATGCCAATTTCGACGGTCACATACCTGTACCAGCCTCACCAATCCACTCCATGAAGTATTCTTTTACGCCCGCTTTATCCCCACTATATCGCCACACAGCTAGAGCCTGGGAGAAGCGAAGAGCACCAATATCATCGATGGTCGGTAGCTTACCTTGAAGCATCCCGTGAATGGTATGGACCGATAACGGACCACAGGATGAACCATCCGTCTGCGGGTAACGCCATTTTCCTTCTGGACGCGTCAACGAAAAAGATTTCTTCCGCTTAGCATCGTGACGGAGATTATAAAAACCGGCACGGCGGAGTACGGATGGTAGCACCGCCCGTAGTTTGGATGTCAGGTTCCTCGTACGCTTAGTCCATTCATCAGTACCAGTATCTCTTAATGTATCGTGCAGTGCAACTGTTCCAGCTTTAAATTCTATTCGCGCAGCAATCCAGTGGGCGCCCCTCCCTGTATCAGTGTTCCACACCGAAAGTAACTGCAATCCATGTACAAGTTTATAGTTGTCCTCAACCAATCAGTTTGTTTAATCTATTTACGATAAAATACTAACCCCATCCAGCTCCCACCATGGCACCTGATTGTCCCATCTTGGCCGAAGCCCTCTAACATAATCCATTGCTGTCTGCAGCTTACGTGGATCTGTTTCTGAGAGGTCCACATAGCCAGCTTTATCTTCCTTACTTGACCACATATCTGTGCATAGATGCTGGTGTTTCAAAAGAATACAAGTAGTTAAAAATCTACAGTTTCAATTTTTCGGCTTAGGGGACGAAGACAAACCAAAGAAATTATGCACCGACCATGAAATATATGTCAACAATGGCATACTTCTTAAACTTGCTTATTCTTTTGAGATTCAAAAAACCGGGGTCGGATTGGATGATGCCCAAGTATGCATCGATATGCTGAATTAGGAATAAAATAGTCATACATTCAGTTAACAGCAACGTTCATTAAAATGTACATTTTTGTAAGGGAGTTGACATTTAGTTCTAATCACTCAAAAATAATAATTCAACAAATACATACCCCATTCTCATACCAGCCGTTGATGTGAACCATCGTGTTGAACCATATGGGACCAACCTCCTCACCCGTGCCCGCATTCACGCTGTATCAAAGTAATTAATATAATTTAACGGCTGCAGAGAAATTGGGTATTCACATAATCCAAACAATTTGCAACACTTACCCTTCTACATTACTCCCACTGCGTAGGTATTCCAGGAAATCCCTTTCGTTGCGTGTCCTGTTGGGTCTACTGAGCGTACTTATGAATGGTTGTATTACAAATACCGATGATTTGCGCTTCTTGCATGGGAATTCATCGGTGACCAAAAAATCACTGTCGCTACCCACTGCACTGGGAGTACAGGGGGTGCCGCGTGCGGGACCAATCGGTACATTTGAGGTCCTGTGGTCACTCGATCGATGCTCGGCTGCCGTTAGATACCGTGAACATATTCATAACTGTAAAACATTTACAACTTAAATGTAATAAAACCAAAAAATTATATATCTCACCGGTCGCTGTTTGATTCACTATCTCTGCCGATTCATGTTTGACACTCCCATCTGTTTGATATATTGTAAAACCATAATTTATATGTGGACTAAATTTGTAAAGGCCTGGTATTCATGCAAATTAAAGAACATGTACCCGTAGTCAGATCCAGCATTACATCGGTGAAGTTGAAATCTTGGAATCCTCCCTCTCGATACTTGGCTGCCGTTAGATACCACAAACATATTGATAAGGGTAAACCCATTTACAAATCTACACTTTTTAAAGACATAAAATTTAAAAACGTACCGGTCGTTATTTGATCCACTATCTCCGCCCATTGATTTTTAACACTACTATCTGTTATAAGTATCGTTGAACAATAAATGTAGCCTGATTTAAATTCTAATTTTAATCTGGTGTATGTATAAGTTTTTATAAAATGCAGTACATGTACTACCTGTTGATGGCAGCATAAGATCACCCAAGTTGAAATCTTGAAATCCTTCCACTTGCTGCTCATTAGCTGTTACACGTATTGCAGGATCAGGCGAATATAGGTCGAATTATTTTTAGGATGACTGCAGTACCACTCGATTAACTAATTTTGTTAATGAAAATAACACGTACGATCCGTATTAATGTCGAATTCTGGAAGAGTATTATTCAGCTCTATATCATCACTCAGCATGTGGTGATCACCTGGTCAATATAACGGAATTCCTTAGTTCCTTATTAGTTTCTAAATCGTTGGTGCTAAAACTCTATTTATTACACTTACCGGTTGCCGTATGTTCGTAATGCCTTCCCGGAAGCGCATTTGTACCATCGTCTGAATGGTGCTCTGCAGGGGTTAGAGTAAACACCGTACAATAATTATAAGGTAAACTAGAATTTTTGTCAATAGCACCAAAATATAATTCTTACTTACTAAGTAGTTTCTAAAAAGGTGGCATTCGAATACAGTTACACATACCAGTGGCTGGATTATCGCAAGGTCGTGTCATCCGCACATGTGTATCATCATCTGAATGGTGCTCTGCATCTAACACATACAACATTAGACCATAACTATAAGGTAAACTAGCATTTTTGTATTTTGGGAAGATAAATTAAAAACAAATATACCACATAACAGGAGAAAAACATTTTTTAATCTAACTTACTGAATAGTTACTTAAAACAGTGGCGATCAAATACAGTTATTACACATACCAATGGCTGGATCATCGCAAGGTCGTGCCGTCCGCACATGTGTCTCTAAATCTGAATGGTGCTCCGCATCTGTCACATACAACACCAGACCATAACTATTATATAAATTTTCGTTTTTGTCAATAGGGAAGATAAATTAGTGACCAAAAAACCACATAACAAGAGAAAACTTATTTTAATCTAACTTACTTACTAGTTTCTTAAACGGTGGCATTTTAATACAGTTATTACACATACCAGTGGCTGGATTATCGCAAGGTCGTGGCCTCCGCATATCTGTATCATCATCTGAATGGTGCTCTGCATCTGTCACATACAACACCAGACCACAATTATAAGGGAAAATGTATTCGTAAATTGGTAGGAACATCTGTCACATAAAAATCACATTACTATTCAACAGAGATCCAAATTAACGTACTCGATTCACGGAAAACTCGCCTAATTTCTTCTTTTAGACACCTGTTCTCGTCTCGCAGCTTAACTAACTCATCGTGGATGTTCTCCTTCAACAACATGTTCTCATTCCTTATTTCAGTGAATTCATCCTGAATCTCTTCCCTCATCCGGTTGAACTCATACTGCAACTCGTTCCGTATCTCTGTCCGTATTTGATCAGTTCCATGTAGCGCACGGTCTCCCTCCCGCCTCACATCTCGTGTAATACGCTGTCTCTCCTCAGTGAGCATCAGTGCAATGCGACTCAATAAAGTCTCCTGATCAGGTACTACCCTCCTAGTACATGCATCGTTCTCCTCCGTGCGCGCATCTACCATCTCACTGTTCAACCGGTCACCAAATTTCCCTGTCCGCCTAACGTCACACTCAGCCCCCCCACGTACCCCCCTAACTGGCGCCTCCCCAACCTCCGACTGCGTCCCATGTCGGACAGACGCACCAGCACGTGGTCGGGTGCGCACTCTCTTGCGTACAGGGTCTATCGCGACGCCCCCATCACCATCAAGATCAAATACAATAGTCTTCTTCTGTGCTTTAGCTTTCTTGCACGGTGCCATCTTATGGACGTAACGAGCACGGGAGGGTAGAGGGACATCTAAGAACTGTAAATACACCGAAGCCTCTTCCTCCGGACGTGGAACTAGCCTTTCTCGACACTCTAGCTGTAAAATAAAATATAATTGTTTCATAAAAAAACCACTTATTATAAGGTATGTCTCAGATTCAGTAAATAGGATTTAAATTGACTGTACTTTTAATTACCTCTGAATCGAAAAACATGGTGAAATCGTTGCCCTTGGAGCTTCTGATTACATATCGCACCATCCGGGGGAACATGATCTCAGCTCCAGCTATCGGTACACCCACGGCTTTCAACAAATCTGGTACAGCCTCAACTGCCCATACCTAGATGTAATGAAGTAATGAATTCATCAAATGCACAAAAAATGATTAAGTTGTAGCTTAATTTACGTTATTTAATTGCATATAAGTATATACACGTACCAACACTGCATATAGATTACCATATACATGGTAAAGTGTGCGGCTGCCTAACTCAATGGGTATATCCCGGATGTAGTGGCATAGTCGATCCCAACTGTATGATCCCCAAGGGAATGTCTCCCAACGCTCTTGGTCCTCCACTAAACGCCATATCCATTGTTCGGGGATTTTCTTTTGTCCATCCCACCCCAAAATGAGATAAGCGGCTGCTAGAACTTTTGCGACTTTCAAGGAGTCATCTGCACTGCCCCTGAATACTCCTTTCTTAAAATTGTCCCTAAGTCTATCCCCTACAATAGATACGGAGGCGGTATATCGCATGTACACACTCTCCTCGGAATGAAACCCAATACTATTTAAATCAAAGTCAGTCAACCCGAATCGGAGGCCCGTAACTAGCGCATACTCCTGACGACCGAAATTAATGAATTTTTCCCCTATCCTAAACGTAAACAAATCATCCATAGCGCCGGGTATAATAACTTCGTTGCTAAACAATGAATGAAGGGAAGCGTAACCAGGGACACTAGTGCACCATGTCGGTCTTAGAAAATGACCGAAGCATGAATCCCTAAACCTATCTACCAAGTCCTGCCCACCAGCAGCCTGTAGCCCCTTCCTAATAATTTCTACAATACTCAGCCTAATGTATCCATTAATATTACTTGTTGAATGCCTAGTTGCCGGTCGCTTCCAGCTCCATGCAACCTATTCATATTTATATGTATTTATATACACAATTTCACAAGAGTATCCAATTAATGAAACGATTGACAAATGATAATTGGCCACATAGATGGAATTACAACAAATACTTTCACATTACAACACATTAATAATAATGGATTACTAGTGTTAAAAAAAAAAAAAAAACAAAAGAAGAAACACTAATTGAAACCCCTTTTATCTAATTTGCATTCCATGAATTAACTTTGTAGAATTTCCTAAAAATATTCACAAATTATTAAATTTATGGCATAAATTTAGAGACAAGTGGACAAATCAAACATCACTCACAAAATATTAAAAGAATATTTAGAGACAACTAATTCCCGACCCAGCTAGCTATACCATGCTTTCTATTTATCCAAATTTGTTACGGTACAAATATTTAAATAGAAAGGATAAATTAACACAATAGTAGATTAAATAACTAACCCCTGGATGTAAATCTATTAATCCACCGCCAGCAATGATAATGTCCCCTGGATGTAGATAATGTCCCAAAATCAATTATAAATTGAAATAGCTATATATGATGGAACTTCAGCAGACTATATTTAAAAGACTACTAATTATTCATTAGGATCATTGTCTACTTATTATATTCTTTTCATCTGAATTCCAATTCGGTTACAGTACAAATCTATATATATAAAAAAAAAAACTAATTTTCGATTAATTACCGACACCGAAAAAACAAATAGATGTGCTTGAAAACCAAAAAAAACGCATTGCTCAGATGTTTTGTTCAGGGTAGTACATCCCAAAACCTGTGTGAGTTGAGATAGAGAGAGGGGAAAGAAAGTAAGAAAGAAATAAGACACAAGTTATATTCTCAGTATATAACTGATGGATAGAATAAGGTTGGTCTTGAAAGAATGGATAAAACTGATGGATAATCTTGTGAATCTCAGTATATTCTATGTCACAGCTATACTGGGTTTGCTTTTCTCTTGGGAAAGTATCATGACTTTTGTTCTTTTTTGTTTTGTTTTATTTTTTTTTTATTTATATTATTCAAATTTACATTAGAAAGACACTTGTATTGCGTATATTATTATTAATAATAATTTTTAAAAATACGATGCATCCTAGCTATTACTATATAATTATGAATCGACCATTTGTATATATAAAAATATGTTCATAATTTTGAATTAATTTTAAAAACAAAATTATCAATGTGGGTACATAATGTGAAAATAGTTATAACTAATTTAGATTTAAAAAAAAAATTGAAATCATTTTAATATGGATATAGATATTCATAAAGATAAGATTAGGTGTGAGAAACGGACAAATGATTATTATTTTTTTTATTTTTTTTTAATTTTAAACTCAATACTTCAATTCTTCCCAATTCTCCTTATTTAAGAGAATTGAAACTAGGGAATAAGAATTGATTTAATTCTCAATTATCAATTCTCTTATGTTACCAAATAAGGGAATGTGCTCAATTATCCTTCTTTAAACCCAATTTCCAGTACCAAACATACCTTTGCTTTTTCCGTAATGTTATAGAGTGGAGGCTCCACTCTAAAAATATAAATAAAATTCCAATTTGCCATATTCCATTATGTAGGTTCCAAGTCAATATCGTCCCTAAAAAAGTATTAGCAGGAATAAAGCATCCCACACAGAACCATTGCTTGTGTGGGGTATCAGATTAGAGGCCAAATTCAATACAGGAAAGACACTCAGAACTCATATATGACTTACTTTCTAACCTACTACAAGATGCATCATAAAGTTTGCCACAAAACCCACAATACAAATTACTTCCAGGGAAAAGTGAGACAATGATCTCATTGTTGTTTCAAAATTAAAGAACCATAAAAGCAGGACGGGGTTGCTAGAAATAAAGGGCTGTAGAGGCCATGATTCATTAACTATTTAAAGCAGAAAGTATATCAGCAACAGAATGAGCTTCAGTCACCACATAAACCTAAGGAGTATTAGAATAAAGGTTGTTTGATTACAAAAACTAAATCATCCTTCATTCTGCACATAATCAATTCACACTTTAAGATTTGAGACTCCAATTTTACCAAACATCCTCATACTCTCACTTGTCTAAATGAAAACTAACACAGGCATCATGTCAAAGTAGTGTGTCAACTGACTGTTCCAATTGCAAGTGAACTTTAACTTTCCAGAAAACTACAAGCTTATGCATCCAAACACAGACACATTACGCATGTCATGTACATTTTGATACACGAGCAACAGCAATAACTAGACAAGTCAACAGAGGAAAAACATCCATGTTATAAGAAGCATCTCAATGGCTGAAAGTGAACAAACATTCTCAATTCTCATTCCCAAATTGCTAGAGGGAAATAATATAGAACTAAACCATATCACAGATTCTAATAGCTTAATCATTCATTAGTCCATCAGTAATCAAATACTACTATTTAACATCTAACAAGAACAATGGAACATGACAGAAAAGAAATCATAGGGAAACATGACAGGGAAACATGACAGATACCAGAGTCCATGTTTTTTCACCACTTCCAGGACTTCATTATCCCATTCATTACATTAGGAGAGTGGAAGTCCGGAACCTTCACCAACCACACAGGTGTGAAACTAACTATTGCACCGACACCGAGAAATTCGGTGAGAAATTTTGAGAAGCAACAACTAACAAGTTACAGCCTTACAGGTGACAACCTACGGCTACCCATATAGAAGTAGTATGAAAATTACTCCATTAATAAATTATTTAAATTATGAAATTTGGTGCTAGTACAATTAATTAAGCTTAAATACTTATCTCATAAAGAAATTTGTGTTATACCATCTTAAAATCATGCTCCAGTTCTCTTAAATATAAACTTGTTCATATTCCACACTTTTTGTACAGAACAATAAAACACCGAGCATAAGAATAGCAAAGATTTGTCCAGTTTAAAAATCCATAAAATATCACCGCATTAAGGAACCCAAGTCAAAACACAATTCCACTATAGAAAGGAGAATGTTTTTCATTATGCTTTCAAGAGGTCCTGCCTTACTATCACTCATGGTTGCAGTTCGCAATTTGATCATGTCTCCCAACAAACTCTACGAGATCGAAATCTCACGAACATGCAGATTTACCTACAACTTTCACACCAGTTAATACAAATGCTGATAGCACCGTAAACAAAATGAAATTAATCAATCAATCAATCACAAGCACGTGCAAATCCCAAAACAACAATACAACAAATCTTCCAATCAGTTAATTCTTCCACCTCACAGAAATCACAAGGCGTTCCCCTAATCAAAATCCACAAAATTTAGGAGCTAATTCGTAATTACTAGCACGAGTTAATTCGATTTCCAATGGGCAGTGGCCACGAAACAAAACAAACGGTTGTGTAGAATTAGCAAAAATTAAACCCTAAACCCCAATACACACTAAGAAGATAAATACTCCATCAAAACCTTGTAAAACCACTAACCTCGCCGGAGGTGGAAGCGGCGGCAGTGGCGGTGGCATTTGCATTGTCATCCATCTCAAATATTGGTGTCTGTCTCGCGAGGGCACAACTTTGTAGGTGGACGAACGGCGAGCGAAAAGGAAAGCGGGACGAAACAACGGCGAACTCGTGCGGTGGTGGCCAGAAAAACGATAGGGAACGGAGGTAGACCGGATGGCGGCGGCGGCGGTATCTCCAATGGCGGCAGCGGTGATCGCGACGTCCAACTCTTTCAGAATCGCCGACCAGATTGAGAAAAGCGGAGGGAGTTGGTCTCCAGATTTACACAGGACTCTAAAAGAACTACTTCAGCAGGCCCAATCGAAAGTTTAGGGCCCATACGAATGCCAACCTGGCCCAGTCGAATTTTTTAGGCCCATTAGCTTGACTTCCAGACTTTCACACGTGTTTTTTTCGAATTCAGGGGATTTGCAATCGGATCCAACCGATTGGCACTGTTCTATCATTATTGGCATGCCTAATGGAATCGTGTGATTGGGGTAAAAAAAGACTTTTAACTAAATTGGGTGTAAAAAAGAATTTCCCAATACGCAATAGGTCAAAAACATGTATTTCTTCTAAATTGGCTGCCCAACACAAGGTGAAACTGATGAAATAGGGTGAAAGTTGTTGGCAAGTTATGATGTTGGCGACAGTTATATATGGAGTATAGCAGTTCAAAAAATTATGGGATTCAAAATATATGCGTATTTTCAGTTTTCCATCGACCGAAAGCGTAAGGGGCATATGTTGTCATCAAAAAATATTTGAGCCTACACAATTGACCCAATCCAACAGTCGGCCCAATAGTGAAGCCCAATTAAGTGAATCATAGCAATTGATCGGCCAAATGATGGATCAGAATAAAGATTGAAGGTTCAAGGCGGTAACATGAAGACACCGTCAAAGTCAGGAAGCACAACTATAGCATGGAGAATGGCGGTTGAAGGCTGAGGATCGGAAAGATCTATAAATACCCAAGTCCACCTTAGATGAGGGGACTTCCAACACAACTCTCAAATCGAGATTCATTATTTTCTTTTTAGCTTTCAGTTTACTTTTTATCGCTTTCTGCAATTTACTGCTTTCTTTAGATTCATTTATCGCTTTCTGTAATTCCATTGTTTACAACTTTCTTTACTTCGACCATTGTAATTTTATTCAGTTCAATTCTGTAATCTTTCTCGCTCCTTCAATTCAGTTCTTGATCTTTCTTCCTTCAAGTTTTTTACAGTTAACAACTTGCAATTGGGACCGATTCAAGACTATGTCATATTCCAAAAATCGAGCATATGATCGAAGCAATTAGAAACCAAAATATTTTGCCTTCGTTTGAATTCCAAACCCAAAAATATTTTCCCTTAAGGATTAACCAGTTTGAGCCTTTAAGCCTAATTTGTTTTTGAAGCCAATATATTATTCATATCCTTACAAAAAGACCAAGAAAAATCAAACACAAGTGTGTAAGAATAATTTTTGTCAAGTCATTGAAATTTATGATCATAAAAAATTCATCAATCGGTATTCAAAAATACGATCAAAAAAACAAAACAATGAGAAAATGTTGAGTTCAGGTCAATACAAATAAATTGCAAATGAAAAAAAAATTAGACATAGTCCAATGTCAAGGAAAAGAAATACAAAAGAAAAATATTGATTATTATAAATTCTAAATAAATATATGTCATGTTATGACAAAAATAAATTCTTGCTACTTCTTAGCCCAAGAAACTGCCTTTCATACCAAAGCTACGACCGTATGCCCCGTTATATTCCTTAAATAAGACATTAGGATCTCGATTTAAAGAAATGAGCCGGTGACGAGTTGGTCTAATTGCAAGCTTATGGAATAATTTAATTAAATTTGATTGTGAGCGTTTATGATAAAATCCAACTTTGAGGGAGAGTGAAATTTCCGTTTATACCATATGTGATGCTCTGATTTTAATTTATGTTCATGTCATGTTTTAATTCTAGAATTAAATCAATAATTATTTCCAAACATGATATTCATGAAAATTACAATAATGATGATTTATATGCCTGATTAAGTAAGAAGTATCATTTTATTGAACATTGCAATCAAGATAATTTAATACTTGTAGTTTTAAATTGCCATATCCCGTGAAAAGAATGGAATTTTTGAAGCCACGTAAATAGATTAAGTATGCAGAGTCTATATTTTTCGGAACACTAACTCTGATTGCTCGGGGACGATCAGTATTAAATGTCGCGATGTTAATAATGGCCGAAATTGACCATTATGTTCAATATATTTTCGTGTCTAAACATGGACATTTGAGTGCATTCCGGTTTTTTTAAAATAAGAATTTTTTTTTTGCAAGTTTGTAAAAATAATAATCTGGTATTGAAAAATACAAAAATATAGTAGTTTTATTACTTTATTGTTAGAAAAAATCTAACAACAAAAGAAAAAGAAATAAAAGAAAAATGAATGAAAAAGATAAGAAAAAGAATAAAAATCTCACAATTATGAAATTTTTGAGAAAAAATAGGACTATGTGCGATGGCCATCAACCCATCGTACCATGTCATAATTGATGGCACCCCAAGGAGAAAACAAGCAAGAAAAATGCAAGAATTTGAATCAGTTACGATGAGGAATGTTGCCAAAATTCATGCCTGGTGCGATGGGAACATGCCCATAGTACCCAAGGTGAATCAATAGTGTCGAAAGCCAGCCATAGCCATCGGATCCAGCAAGAAGCACTAAAATGAAGACCGGATACAATGGCAATTGTGCAATCGCACCCCTTCAACCCATCGCACCCAAAGCCTTTTTCAAGCCAAAGATGCCGATTGCACCCATTGAGCTGATGAGACAACACAGATTTGACCTAATGGGCCTAGAGTTCCGTGAAATTACAAGCTTCCTAGAATAATTTTATTTGTTTTCATAGCTTAGATTAAATTATATCAAATAGTTGATAATTCAATCACAAACTAGAATCTAGTAAACGAGTATAAAATCTTATAAAACGACGTGGGTCTCTCTTGTATCGCACATCCTCCAGTGAACGATCCGGTATTACTATAAATACTGCAATTTTTTACTCCATGCGCTTTCGGGCCACAGTTTCTTCACACGATCAATAAAAACGTAACAACTTATAAATATATTCATAATCCCAACTCCTTCATAAATTGTTTTCATTGAATAAATTAAATCGGGAGTAAATATTTTCGAAAATACTCATGGTGGAAATTATCAAAAGTTTCAGACACGATTTAACTCTACCATCGTTTCTCCTCTTGTCCACTCACAATAAATTCATGTTAAGAAGGTCATTCAAATAGTCTTCCGCGACAATCTCCAAGCTCCTTGGTCATCTTGCTGTATAAACCATTCTGCAATCCACATTCGTATTAATTTCCACGCTGGGATCTCATAGTCTTTAGGGAACATCCCGAGATATAGAACGCATGCTCTCAAGTCATAAGGCAATTTGTCGTAACTCAAAGCAATAATTTGCTCCATGCGTCTTGATGGGTCCTTTGGTAGATATTCCGTCACACTAGTCGATACTATTTCCCAAGCAGCTATCTTGGTACCAATATCATCTGATTTACGGAATTTATCAACAAGAATACCACCTATAACGACTATCGCCAGAGGCAACCCGCGACACTCCTTAACAATGAGGTTTCCGGGATGTTTCAATTTAGAAGGGTACTCATCGGGGTTGCCAAAAACCTCATACCGGAGCAGCATGTCTTTTCCAATTTATTCTTTTGTTTCTTTTTCTTTTTTCTTTTTTCTTTTTTTTTCTTTTCTGTTTTGTTTTGTTTTTGCTTTTTAAAAAGAAAAATTTATAGTAGAAAATTTTACGGCAAATGTGACTTTAATACCCAAACAACAAAATACTTTCAGTTCAGTACCAGCATACCATAATACTTCATATTTAATACCTATCCCATAATTTATCATTTCTTTATGAAAATAAAAGAAGGAAATGACTAATATGCCCCGAATTGATATTTGTGCCAAGTAATAGAGCTGAGGTTAGTTTGGGGAATTCTACTTTATGTGGCAGGTGGCAGGGGGAAACGTCTTTCAAAACGTAATCACCCCAATTAATGATGAAAGGAATCACACCCCCCTCCCCCCCAATCACTCGAGCTCACTCCACCTTCCCCACGACGCTCGCCATTACTTCGAACGGAGGGCGATTCCAACTCCCCCACTACGCGGCGGTTGCGGAGACGACGAAGCCGGGGTATTTGGTAGGTTTGTGGCCAAGTTTTGCTTCCGTTATTACGTTTGATGGCTAGGGTTCTCGGTTTTTGTTTGTGATTCGAAGGGTTTTCTATTTCGGAGGTTGAAGAAGGGTGAAACCCGACGATCGACGGGAAATAGGTAAGGCAAATGGTTATTATGCCGACTCCATCGTTCAATGGGTTATATTATTGCTCTTTCAATTCGTTGCTTGCTCATTTTTTAGTGTGAAGGTTTTGCTAATTTTTTCTCTCAAAATTTCTGTGGTTGTATGAGATTGAAGTTTGTAATGTTGCTCATTTATGTATGAGAATGAAGTTTGTAATGTTGCTCTTAGTTTCGCACTGGTATACATTGGTTTTTGGGTTCTTTCCGAAAGAAAGTATTAGTTAGGGGCTTAGGGTTTAGTGAACTAGCCCATTATGCAGAATCGATTTTGCTATACTCGTGTAGAGCTTACGAACACTATTGATGAGCTGTTCAGTACATTTATGTGGTGTGTCGCGTATACAGCTTTGTCCATATGAACAACACTATTGTATGTTTGAGAGTATACCAATTGCCCCTAAGTTGTTTGTTCCAAATTGAGTTGAAATCTGTGCAATGTTGGGCAGGTTTCTTTAGTAGTATTGTTTACAGACGAGTATGGTATTCAATATACTGAACATTAGTGTGAAATATTGTGCTTTGCAGGAAAAGAAAAATGCCGCCGAAAGGTAGTCGAAAAGTGAGTAAAAAAGAGGGAAGTAAAAAGGGAAGTAAACCGAGTAAAAAAGAGGGAAGCAGAGAGGGAAGTGAACCGAAGGGTGAAGAATGTGGCGCACCAATGTTTACGACAAGGTGCAGCGTTTCGGTACTGCAGGAGATGATGAGCGAAGTGGAGGGCAGAATGACGGAAGCACAACTGAATGCGATTAAACGGACACCTTTTTACCATTATGCGAAGGTGGAAGGTGCTTATTCCAGCAGGACAATGATGCAAGCCCTTGTTGAAACTTTCAACACGGAGAGGTTGGCATTCGTTTTGGGAAACGGGATTTCGCTGCCGTTCAAAGCATGGGAATTTTCGGTGGTCTTGGGCCTCCCACACAAGGGGATACACGTGCACCCCGAATTTGAGCCGGTGTCACGGTTTAAGGAGAGGTATTTCGGAAAAAGATCAGGAAATTTGAGAAGGGCCGAGTTGTTGGAGCTGCTGGCGAATCTTGCGGGAACCGAACATGATCTAGATTTTGCTCGGGCGTTCGTCCTATCGGTGTTTGGTTGCATCCTCTTCCCGACCTCCTCATACGCACTCCCAGAATTTCTTGTCCACCATGTGGACAACTTAAACCGACTTGGGGAGTATACCTGGGGGAATGCGGCATATGATTTTGTTGTTGATTCAATGCGACGACGCGTGGAGAATAGTGAGGTCTATGTGGATGGGTGCACAGTGGGTGTTATGGTAAGTGTCAATACTTGACTGAACATTACATACACCACTCTTGTACTGCAGATATACTTTGACATGTCTGTAATGAAAACCATTTCTATATTGATGGGTATACGTGTTTGCGCGCCGTGTACACTTGCCCTTGCCTGTCGGACGTTGGGAGGGTATTCGCTTGTTCTTCGGTCGACCGGGCTGCACACGCACATCCGGAGGAAAGACAAATTCTCCCTCATTCTCCACGGCTGCTGCCGCTGTCTCCCATGAGAGGATAGACGACTCCGTCGTACGTCTTCTTGTATAATTCAACCGTGTAACACGGATCACATTAGTTATAAATATTCCCCTGCATCTTCTCTATCGCAGCACATCCGTGCTTGCATGGCAGCCGCCATAGTTGCCAATAACCACATGTGCAAGTCCTCCGCTCCACGTCCACGGCATATATGCTGCCCCTATCGGCAACCTCAAACAATGAACCGGCCGCTCGCTGCAGCTCCAAGGCACCGGATTCCATGTAATTTCGGTGTAAGACCTTCGCCGGTTCCGGGCATAATTCTCCGGCCATCTTTGCACCGGCCTCTCTCTTGTTGTTCATCATCTTAATAACCATTTTACGGATTACTTTGAGCATTGAACATGGATGCAGTCCTCTCGGTTTCACCACCCATGAGTTCCAGCTCTCGATAAGGTTGGTGTTCATGATGCCCCACTTCTGTCCCGGGAACACAGCGTTCGCCCATGTGTGGCTCCGAGTTTTGAATGAATGCCCATGAAAGGGGCATTGCTTGAAGTATTGAGTTTAGGTGCTGGACCATCTCGTCATACGTTGCGACATATACAGCAGCCTTCAGCACACCTGTCCATTTCGTTTTATCTTTGTACGGGTATTTCGTCAGCACCTGTCATTTATGCATTTCATACTGAATATGACGCAAAACATACCTATGTCTCTGAAACGTTATACCAAACATGTGGCCAGTGTGTGAGTGTAGAAAAACGGAACACCGGTTACCTGCGTTTTGAAGTTATCCACGAGGTGTCGTAGACACACTGCATGATTACTCCCCCTGAACACACCTGAGATACCCTTCATCAACCCAGAGTTGCGGTCACTGTAAAAAGTATACTCGCTCCAATCGTCGCGTTCGTTCTCTCGGTCAAGAGCATTCCTCAGCTTTGAACAAAACCACTCCCAATGATATCCGTCTCCCCATCCGTAACTGTAAAACACAACCACGCAAGCAGTCAAAAATGTCACATCCCTGTTACTGATACAGTAGCTCCATAATACCGGTGCAAGATATGTATGGGACAAACACCATTCTTTAAAAGAGAACATACTAATACGCAAACTACTGCATACCTGCAAATGCGATTGTTATAAAGCCACCATTCCCATCTTTGCCAACCGCTGCTAATACAGAACCCTTCCACTTGTTTTTAATATGTGTGCCATCCATCTCAATAAGCCGTCGACATCCATTTTTAAACCCATCGATGCAGGCTGCGATTGCTATAAAAACCCTCCTAAACTTTCTGGTATCTTCGTGCACTTCCAAGTCAGCGATGCTTCCTGGGTTCGACGCCATCAACCTATTGCAAAATACACGCATATTGTCAAAAGAGTAGTAATCGTCTCTATGCAATTCTTTCATTGCAACCTCCCTTTCATTCCAGGCCGTGCGGTAGCTAATTTCGACTTTGAAAGCGGCGTGAATTTGATCCACCGCCCTATTCGGTTCGTAGTTAGGATCCCGCCTCAACTTCTTCTTTATGAATGCGGCAACCCATGGAGCATTCGCCTTCGGATGTTTCCTTGACTGGAGATTATTTACGCCACATGTATGAGTCAAAGTGCATGTGCGGATGGCAAAGGACTCTTCCGACTTATGGTGTGATGCATACACCTGCCATCCACAACCTTCTATGTAACATTTCACAAGAATTTTCTTCGTATGGTTAATCACATAGTAATATTGGCGTCGAGCAATACAATGATTTTTCAGCACCATGCGGAACTGTTCCGCATCCTTAAACCTCTGTCATTTTCCTTTTATTGCATCGGCCCATAGCAGTCTCATATCTTCGTTGTCCTCCCCTATATCGTCATCGATTTCCTCCTCCGATTCATTGTCCGACCTGCGGTACGCGATATAACCCTCAATAATACCACCACCATGTACAGACAATACCAATATTATGCATGAACAAAACCAGACATTGCACTATTATGGGACACATACAAGATCGTTCCCTGCATCACCAAATACTACATTCCTCTATGCAAAACACCATAATACATAAGTGGCCAACACAACAATTGCATAAGTGGTATACACTACTGTAGTAATTCCTCGATTGTGATCCACCACATTTCTAAAATCATGTTTCATGTACTGCATACGTCCCAACACTCCTATCATTTGCATACGCAACACAAATAATCATTGACTCAATAAGAACTCATTTCTGCTAACCAATACAATACCAATGTGTGATAAAAAATACTAAATACCAGTTCCTAGCATTCTAATACCATTGTGTAGTTTGTTTAACACAACACTCACCTCTGTCCCTCGTTTGTAGCTTCCATGTGCATCAACCTCAGCTTTCCAAAAGCTTGACCCTTTGCTCGATTCAAACAGAACATTCTTCTTATATCTTCAGGGAACAAGATCTCCATCGTGGAGTCCCCGTCGGGCACCTCAAAAAGCAAGTTCATCGTTGGTGGAGATACGTCCACCCATTTCTCCGCCAACTTCGCAAACAAATCGGCCACAAGGTCGTCGTCCCTTACCCGTACAAGATGAACCTCGGAGTTGTATTCAAAGAATAACATCATCTCTGCCCCGTTTCCTACGCCTTCCATGTCGCTCGCCATTCCCCTTCCGTTCCGACATTGTGCCTTCGAAAACCCTAATTGATGTTGCTGCCCTTACCCAAAACCCTTCCCTTCACCTTCTCGGCATCCCATCCAACATAAAAAGCTTCGAACCCTAAACTCTACAAACCCTCCTCGTCGCACGATCGCCCTTCCCGGAAACCCTTCACCTCTTCCAAAATCCGCAACCGACGACGAGAAGTGAAGCCCTCCGACGATGAGGAAACCCTGCCCGCGTTCTCTTCTACAGTCCGGCGTGCGCGGACGATGAGGAAACCCTCCGACGAAGCTTCCCCAAGAATCGCCCTGCCCTTACCCGTGTTTCTCCACCGCTTGCCCGCTCCCCTTCCACTTTCGATGTTCTCACATGTTTTAGCCACCTCGTATGTGTTTTTCCGCCAACTTTGCCTGTCACATCACTTGCAAAAAGTGGGGGTATTTTCGACATTTTCCAATTATAATATGTTTCCCTTTAGTTTAATGGCTGAGGTACTGAAGTGGAATGTATTTCACAGTTGGGTACTAATACGTAAGAAGAATGGTATGCTGGTACTGATCTTATACAACTTTTGCCATGAGGTATTAAACTCTCAAAACCCCAAAATTTTACAGCATGGCTGCAATGCCTGTGCTTTTTCCAAACAAAAAGATACTCCCTCCGTCCCACTACACTTGTCCTGTTTGACTTTTTTACACTGTTCATTGTTCAGCTTTGACTCAATTTAATTGCAAGTATATATTTAGCAAAAAATAGTCGAGATGGGTCTTGTTAGAATCGTATGATCACGTAGTTTTATAATATATATTTTGTATAATTTTTCATTGTATATATTTTGAGATATTAATAGATAAAAATGTGCATTGGATTGTGTGCAAAAGTGAAACATGACAAGTTAAATGGGACGGAGGGAGTAATTAAATTGGTTTCTTTACAATTTTATGGTTTATTTATATATATTTATTTGTGACTAGTTTATTCAAATTTAATACTCCCTCCATCCCGGTTAAGACATCTTGTTTGACTTTTTGACACTGTTCATTTTTCAACTTTGACTCAATATTATTGTAAGTATATATTTTGAAATAATAGTCAAGTTCGGTCTTGTTAGATTCGTCAGATCGTATAGTTTTAGAATATCTATTTACATAATTTTTAATTTTATATATTTTGAGATATTAACAGTTAAAAAAATGTATTTGATTGTGTGTAGAAGTCAAACAGGACATCTTAGTTAAGACGGATGGAGTATGTATGTTATTAAAAAAAAAAAAAAATTAAAAATCATAAAATCGTGCATCGCACGAGTAATTAATATACTTCAAATCCACAATGAATGCAAACGGATTACATACTATAGTTCGAATAGCAATACAAACACTCACACAAAGCATACAAATTAACTTCAAGCACAAACAAAATACAAACTTGAAAAGACAAACACAAAGAAATGAAATACACTGGATTCATTGTCATGAATCTAACACACATTAACTCATAACAGTAACTCTGTCGTGCCAAGTTGTAAGACAGGTTTCACAACTCATTTATTTCTCACTAGAATGGGAAAGACTGGATATTGGATTGGTGGCATTGGCACACGAAGAAATCCAAATATGGACGGTGAAGGTGTCAATTGGCACGTATCATCAATTCTTTTCGTCACCATCAGAATCAACTTCGGTCACCCTAGTAGTCGAACTGTAAATGACACATAATTAAATAATCAATATAACATGGAATAAGGAAACACAGAATTAAAGCTACATGTTTGATAAGGCACACGCGCGCCTTCTTGCCCCTGGACAACAACATGTTCATTTTACCTTGTGTTGATTGCTTGATGTAGCCATATAAATTGAACCCTTTATGAGAAGTACTATACGATATTAATGCAAGCCGATTAATTTGATCCAGGTTAAAGTTAAATAATTTAGTATGTAGTATATTAGAAAGCGGTAAACAGTCTTACTCGTCTTGTATAACATCGCCTGTATATTGCAGCCTGAAGTCGTCAGTTCCCAGTTCCTCTTGCTCTTGCAGGATTCTTTTAGCAGAGGCCAGGAGGGACTCAGTGTAGTCTCCGTTGATGTTGATGGACTGCAGCGTGACAATATCTCCTATCTCCTCCGGAATGCTTTCTAGATTGGGGCAATTTTCTATCACCAATTGCCGAAGCTTTGGGAAATGGCGGTCGTCAGCTTCCCACTGGGAAAGATTTAGCCCCTTCAGTTTCATGAATTTGAGCAGAAGGAACTCGTCTTCCACTGGGCACCACTTTTCTCCCACGAAGGCACCATTTCCTAATTTGAGAACCTCAAGATGCGGCAAAATTCCAATCATTGACATGTTATCCCATGTCAGGCCAAAGCCACTTAGAGACAACTTTCTAATCTTATCTGGGAATTTAATACCAGCAATGGGATAGTCAAACAATTCAGCTGTAATTGTTAGGGACTCAAGTAGACTGAGGAAGCTGAGATCAAGACATGGATACTTCCCATCCTCATTCCAAGAAGGTTGATATTCACATTTGAGTCTACGCAGATTGTCTAAATGCCTCAACACCTCCACGTCTCTTTGGTCGCGTATGACAACACAGGAAAGAGACTCCAAGTTATTAGGTTGTGAGATGCAACAATCTTTGGCAAAGACTGCTTTCTGGAAGCGAAGGTATTTCAACTTTGCCATTTCCAAAATATTTGAGGTTAGGGTAACCGAGTCACTATTCACAATGAGAAATTCAAGGTTTTGAAGGCATTCCAGTGAGGGCACCATATCATCTAAAACCAAGTACCTCAAGTAAACAAGGAGCTCAATTCCAAACAGATCTTTAAACTTCGTCCTACAGCACATCACTCTCAGTAATTTCATTTTCACGAGTATCCTTGGTATGTCTGGCAGATACCCAAATATAGAACGCACGCATTGACCATGAGGTACATCATATTCTCCATATAAGGTCTGACCATCTGAGCATTTAACATGGATGCGCACACCAGGGAATTTTTGGTTCCATATCAAGGAGTCACTGAAAATATGAAATAAAAGCATTAGTTAAATTCCGCTGTCATGAGGAAGCCTAAAGGCCAGGAAAGAAAATGTTCAATTGGAAAAATCAATGCAGTCGTCAGGTGAGAAAACTTACTGATCAGCCACCATTAGAAAATTTTCCTCTTCACTGAGTTTCATACTCATGTCACGCAATAGATCATGAATAACACAAGATTTAACTCCACCATCTACACGTCTTTTGGACACCATTACAAGATTTCTATCGATCAACTCCATCAAATATCGCTCTGCCACACTCTCTATCTTCTCATCACTTTTAGGGTGGATGAAACCTTCTGCAATCCAAAGGTGCAATAACTTTTTAACCGAAACTTCTGTGTCTTCCTGAAATACAGTGAAATAGAGATAGCAAGGCTTAAGCTCTTGTGGAAGACCACTGTAACTAAGCTTCATTAATTCCATCATTGATTCGCTTAGATCAAGAAAATCAGGAAGCGTTTCTCTAAAATTTTCCCATGTGTCTCTGTCAGGTTCAATACGTGAGAGAAGACCAGCTATAACCACCACTACAAGTGGCAGTCCGTAGCATTTTCCTGCAATTTCATACCCAATCTCTAGCAATTCGTCAGGGCAAGAATTGGCGCCAAAAACCTTCCTCTCTAGTAGCTCCCAGCACCGAATATCAGACCATGGAGAAAGCTCATGGAAGAAGGTACAAAACGGAGCAGCAGCCTTATCCCTGCTAGTGAATAAGACTCGACTTCCATTTCCATTATCTGGAAAGTACTTTCTAATATTTTCCCACGCAGTAGAACTCCATATATCATCCACAACGAGTAGATATCTCCTTCCAAATAAGCTTTTGTGAATTTTCTGACCTAATAAGTATTGTTCCATACTGAGCAGGGTAGTTTTGTCCAAATCACAACCTATATCAACCAAAATGCTACACAAAAGAGTTTTCACTTGATGCACTTGTGACACAACACACCACGCTAATTTGTCGAAACGATTACGAGTGAAACGATGGTTGAACACTTTCTTTGCTAGACTTGTCTTACCAAGCCCTGGCATCCCAGATATGAGAATAAATTGCAAGCTTTTTTCCACCCCTGCAAGTTGTTCAAGGATTGACATTTCCTTGCCATCAAAGCCAACTATGGTGTCGTCATGGGATATTTGTTCTGCATCGCTACCCCATTGAGCTGGTATGTCCCCAGTTTTTTCTTCTTGAAGCTTAGTTCCAATACATTCAATCATTTGTACAAGATGAGAGCATCTTGTAGTGACAAACCAGAGAGGAGCATCTCCAACTGAGTAAGAATTGATCAAATAGTCAGCTTCGTAGGCCAGATCTCTAATATGCATTACAGGAACTGTCAATTCTTTAGTCACCGAATACTGCGGCTGCATGCTTATATGATGGAGAAGAGATCGGTATGGCATCAGCTTTTCACTATACATTTTTGCTGCATCCTTTATTTCAATACATTTATCATCCCCGCCATTCACCAGATCCTCGAGATCGCTCAGGAGTGCATTGAGAATCACAAATGAATCAGAAGCCGAATAAGCCTTCCGAGTAACAATATAAGACAACTGATTTAAGGATTTATCAATATTGTCATACAAGACTTTGATATGCCTTGTAAGATCCTTGATCGCTTCATTCTTATTCCCAGTTTTCTTCAATTCACCACGGAAAAATATTAGGGAGTGCACTAAAGGACCAACTTGGTTTGCCCCTTGCTCGAATTGTTGGAGGAGACTCCGCACTTGGTCATGCTCTGTGGCTTGAAATGGTGTGTCTCCAATAATTGTAACTAGAAACCTCAGATCCTTCATAAATGGGAATCTGGAAGAGTTTGAATCGAGACTTAGTAACTGCAAAAGAAAACAGATGAAACTAGTGATAACTTGTTTCCTCCCAAGGGAACTGTCCGTGTGAGATATTTGCTGAGGCTTTGGTACATGGAACAATTCCCCTAGGTCCTCGAAGAAACTCCGAACCAATTTGCAGATGCTTTCGTATTTTTCTGGGTGGAGTCTGCCAGGCCAATCCCTGTGTAAACGCAACTTCATGTCCATCTTTGAACTGAAGGGGGATTCACCTCCAAATTTTGAGAAATAATTTATTACAAGTTCACGCTGTGATTTACATCCCAATATTTGTGCTCCCTTAGGAAAACCGGTAGCGATAATCCAATTGTTGATCTCTTGAAGGAGTTTGGGCAGCGTGTAAGGCCCATCGGTTCTCAATACAATGGGCAGTTGGCGACGAGGCTGGTTCATTCTCAAACTTGGAGTGATGGAAGTTGAGGCATTTTGCAAGGACGATTCATGTTGGATAAGCTTTTCAAGGAGGTCATCAAAGGTGATGAGGTCAGTTTGGTTTTGCACAGCATCAATTAGGGATCGATAGGTTGGATCAAGTCCATCGAAGACTTTGTCAATCATATCATATTCGTCAAGAGGTTTGCCAAGACGAGCAAGTTCATCAGCTTGAGCTTTGATGGATTGCATATACTCTGTAATGGATAGAGATCCCTTGGTGGTATTTTTCAACTGATCCTTGAGTTGTTTAATTTGGCGCCAATGTTCCATGGCTGTTGAGATGTTTTGTTAAAATATTTGGAGAAACAGTGAAGATGAGTGACAAGTTATCCTGCCATAGCCATATGTGATATGAGTATTATTTACAAGAATAGTAGGCCTATCTATATAACTATATCTCTTTCCCAAAAAAAATCTATATAATATATCTATATATCTATATCTATATAATATATAAAAATAATATCCTTATAACAACAAATGTTTGTTAACATATACTCCCTCCGTTTTTTATAAAATGTAACATTTGTAAATTTGGTACTATTCACACATGCACTTTGACTTAAAGTTCTATCATAGTTATACAAATTAAAATATAGCCAAGTGAGATCTTGTTAGATTCATCTCGTCGAGTAGTTTTTAAATATCAAACTTTTAGAACTTTTACTTGTACGGAATTTGAGTTATTAATGGTTTAAAACGTGCATTGGCCTGCGTGCACTGTGGGTCCGTTTCAATTTTTGGAAAACGGAGGGAGTATATTATTGGTAGTGACATACTTCTTCCGTTCCTTTTTAAATGCTACGGACCCACAGTTCACGCAATCCAATACACATTTTTAATGCTTCATAACTCTAATTGCATACAAGTAAAAATTATGAAAATTTGATATTCTAAATCTATGCGATTAGACGAATCCAACAAGATCACACTTGACTATATTTTAACTTATATAATTGTATTAAAAAGTCGGGTCAAAGTTATTCAATGAACAGTGTCAAAAGTCAAAATGTGCATTTATAAAGGAACGGAGGAAGTATTATTTATTACTATATTATTGCTAAATTGTTATGCGGTGTATAGATGTATTCATCTAATACTTAAAATAGTTTAAGGAAAGTATGGAATGTAATATATATATATATATATATCTATTATAAAACATGATAAAACACATCTACGATTATTATCACAACACATCATAAACGCAACATCATCCTCTCAAAAATACCAGATGCTGACATGTTGCATCTATTTATATAATAATCTTGAATTAAATTCAATCTATTTTAAATCTTCTTAAAAATATCTTTCTAGGATTTCCTATTTAGAAAATAAATACTACTATTAATATAAAAAATCTTGAGAAAATCTTTCTGTGTATTTTAAAAGGATATCTTTCTATGTATTTTAAAAAGATATAAATTCAAAACAAATTTAATTATACTATTATAGTTTATATTTTGTAAATATATTATTAAAATTATATATTATAAATTCTTTAACTTTATATAATATTTATTAAATTTTATTATAACCTGTCTATATCTATATAATAAATCTTGAATTAAATTTATAAAAAAAAATTCTAAGATTCATCTGTAACAGTGAATAATGCCAAAAAATTATCTGTAACAAAAATACCGAGACGGAGGTAGTAAATATCATTCTAATTATATTACAATTAGAAAAATTAGCATGTGTATATGGACGTTCCAATTTTTAGTTTTAAAAAGATATTTAATTTCAATTTATATGGCGTTCCCATAATTTTCAGTTTTTTTAAAAAATGGAAGTTCAAATTTTAAATGGAATTTGCAATGTATATATGAAATTTATATTATTTAAAATACATTAATGAATATATAAAAAATATTTGTATATATGGATTAATATATATATGCCATGTTTTCAGAAAAATATGTCACTCCTCTTAAAAATAATGTACAATTATATAGTCGCGAATAGATCCATCAGTAAAAGCAAATGAAGGAGGAAATTTTAATGTTTTTGTTTTTAATCTACTCCCTCTCATTATTTCTGTATCAAAACTTTTAGACACGTCGTCCAATACATTTATTTAACATTTAATATCTTTTTTTTGATAAACATTTAACATTTAATATCTTAAAATGTACTACATATGTAAAAATTATGTAAAATATATATTCTAAAACTACATGATTAGACAAATCTAATTAGACTGAATTTGACTATATTTCATCATATATAATTACGATAACATTAGGTCAAAGTTGATTAATAAATAGTGCTAAAAAGTTAAAATGAGATACTTTGAGTGCAACGGAGGGAATATTTTTAAGAAATACTACATTCGTTTTATAATAAGTATAATACTAGGAAATGACACAAGATTTAAGCTAAATTAATAAAATTTATTTAGTTGAAGTAATTAATAAATAAATAAATAAGTCGCATTTGACTTCATTTCTATTGAGTTTTATTTTAATGAATATAAAATATTAATAATTTAAGTATAATTAGTAAAAATTATTAACCTCCAACACATTTCAAAAATAGTAATATAACACTTATTTTCAAACATACAAAAGGGAAAGTGTGACACTTAAAAAACGGACGATACAATTCATTAATCTATATTTGTTAGTAAATTGTGATTGTGAATTATCAAAGTAAGTTCATATTGAAAGAGTAATTGCTGCAAATTCTATAAGTTTGAAAATTTTCTCTGCAATGCCAGTATCGAATGAAGTTTTAACGTCTGAAACAAATAATCTATTGATACTAGAAGAGGCATATTATAATAAGGAAGAAATGAAAAAGCATCATGCTAAGTTATTACCTTTGTTGATTGATGATGAGAATAATGTTTATAATAAAACTAGTAATTAACCCGTCGAAACTCGACGGGCATAATTATATATTTTATAGTATAATATATATATATACTTATATTGTATAAAATAATTATAAATTATATTTGAGTAATGAAAATGTATAATGATTTTATATCTATTCGAAAGATGATGTATATGATAATTAATTTTATTATTTTTAAAATTAACTAAGAAATCATATTATACCGTCTTCTTTAGCTTCTTTGGCTTAACAGATCAATAAAATTAATTATTAAAATAATATTTTGTTTAATTTGAAATTTAAATTAAAATAAAATAAAATTTATATATTTGTATTAAGCATAATATGAAAAATTTCCTCACAATTTGTTGAAAAGTTCATTCCTGAAAATCTCATTGGTATGGGCTAATATAGTACTATCTTTAAAAATGTCTGAATTTAAAATGGTGCAGTTTATATTTATATATGTACTCTTAAAAATTGTCGCTATAGGATCACTCGTAAAGTATATAAGAATATCATCCGGAAATGTCACATCTCATTATAGATCTTCAAAATCAATACCGACATTACCATCACCTAAATTAAGTATTGATTTTGCAAATTTTCTTTCATATATAAATTTTATTGTAAACAACATTTCTTGTGGTATCTTGAGTTAATCATTCTTAATTACGTATTAATACTTTGAGCCACATCTTGCTAGTGACGCGAAATATTACAACATAACTATTCATGGCAAAAACTGGTTTTGGAAGATAAAGTTTAACATTCTTTAAAAATTGACATTGATTTTTGTTTATAATCATAGCAAAACAAATTATAAGTTGAAATTTTATCATCTGAAATCGAATCAGGAATTTGGTTAAATCAGATAGGTTCATAATCATTCTACCAATCAAAAAAAAAATTTCATGCTTTCTCGAAAATTAGTTTAACCTCAATAATATGGTTCCGCATGTTGGTTACTATTAATCTACTTATATTGCATACTTTATTTGATGGATCTATATTCCTAATAAGCATGATTATGCAACTCTAATTCAACGTTATTTCATGATTTGGTAATCCAGAACAATTGATTGTGTTTAGATATTATAGTAAAAATAATTTATTGGCATTATCTATGTTTTCATCCTCTTGACAAATATTATTAGAACTGATATATATACATTTTCATTTACAGACATACGTTCCATGATTTAATCATTGATCGTATCAACAATCTCGTTGGTAGGGAATAGTATATCAATATCTTTAAAAATATCTGGATTTGAAGTGGTGCACTTTATATGTGTATAAGTACTCTAAATAATTGGCGGTATAGGATCTCCCGTAGAATTTATAAAATTATCATCTGGAAATGTCAAATCTAATTGTACATCTTCAAGATCAATATCAGATTTACTACCATCACCTACATGAAGAATTCATTGTGCAAATTTATGTCATATATAATTTTTATTATAAACAACATTTCTTGTAGTATCTTGGGTCAATCCAACTTAATTGCATATTAATACTTCGAGTCCCCTCTTTCCAGTGACACGAGGTGTTGCAACATATGACTTACATAGGTAAAAAAAATGATTTTTGAAGATAGAGTCCAACCTTCTTTAAAAAATGACATTGACTTTTTTATAATTATAGTAAAACAAAATGCGAGTGTGACTTTTTTCCTTTAAAATCGAAAGGGGAATTTGGTTAATTCAGACGAGCTCATAATCATTCTACCAATCAAGAATTTTTATCCCAAATCTTGAGTTTTGTTCCAATGAGAAGAGGGGTTGAATAATTTTCTGGGATAAGTTTTTGTAGGTAGAATTCTCGTCACAATCTAGTGGAATATCAATTCTATAATGTGCAGTCCTATCTCTTGGAAGGAGTATGATGCTATTCCACTGGATGCTACATGCAACACAATATCATTTCTCCCACGAATGGCTAAATATAATGTTTTCTGGATAAATTATGCATAAGTGTCTTCTCAGTTCCACCACGTAAAGAAAAAAGAATCAACCATCAGAACTATCAACTGCATACATTATTTTATTATAAACATTTCTCTACTCATTAATCAACAAAGGTAATAGCTTAGCATGATATACCTTCATTTCTTCCTTATTATAATATTTCTCTTCTAGTATCAATAGATTATATGTTTCAGACGTTAAAACTTCATTCAGTACTGCCATTTCAGAGAAAATTTTCCAATTTATACAATTTGCAGCAATTAGCCTTTCAATTTCTAACAATTTCTCTTCTATTAATGAATTATTCCTTAAAAATAAATAATAAAAAATAATTTTTCATTCTTTAGTTACTGATGGACTATTCGCATCCCAATAACTCTTTATACACCCGATTCTTTTATTTATAATATGCTTTACGAAAATAACTAATTTACTCTAAATCAGTTATCCCATAGAATATGAATTTTCATACTTCTCTTAATAATTATAATTCTTTTGTATTATTTTAAATATAATAAAACATAAATAAGATCTATTCTATTTAGTATATATTTATATACAATTAGAATAATATAATTATAAAAAAAATATTTTTTAACGATTAGCAACTATATAATTGTATATTACTTTTATTAAATATATAATTGTATATTACTTAAGAGAAGTGACATATTTTTGTGAAAATATGGCCTATATATATACATTAATTCATATATACAAATCTTTTTCATATATTCATTAATGTATCTTTTAATAATATAAATTACATATATACACTACGAATTCCATGTAAATTTTAAAATTTCAAATTTTTAAAAACTGAAAATTAGGAACTCCATATAAATTGGAACTTAAATATCTTTTAAAGACTAAAAATTGGGATTTCATATACACATTAATATACATTTTGATTACATAATTTATCACACCAAATAAATATAACCAAAATTGAGACTAAACCTACACAAAATTACCAACATTACAATATGATCACCATATTGAAATATAAACGCAACATAATTCTTAGCTGCCAGTGCCGAACCTCGTCCTAATAACTAATAATACTATGGTGCAAAAACTGAAAATGCTTATTCATGTCATAATAATTATATGGTGTAAAAACTCAAAATCTATAAATAAATAATAAATACAGCAATAAAATTTAAAATAAATAAAATAATAAAATACAAAATAATAAAATATAAAAAAATGCAAAAAATAAATTCCAAAATAGATAAAATAAAAATACAAATTTCAAATTTTATCTTTCAAATCTTTTTAAAAGTGAATAAATCTCTAATGAATAAATAAATAACGCGAAAATCTAAAATTAGTAAATTTAAAATTGCAAAATAATATAAATAAAATAAAAAATATAAAATTTCAAATTTTAAATCTTTCAAATATATTTAAAAGTGAAGATTGTGGGAATTCCATATAAATTGGAAATTCCATATATTTCAAAAACTGAAAATCTATAATGAATAAATAAATGTGAAAATCTAAAATAATTAATTAAAAATGCAAAAATCTATAAAAATTAAAAATTTGAAATGGAGACACCGCATTAAATGTAGGATGGATTGTTCACTAATGCTTTAATATATATAGATAATGTACACAGCTGATAGTGATGGGTGTTAATTCATTTTTCTTTACATGGTGAAACTAACAAGATATTTATCGATAATTTATGTAGAAATATTGTGTTTAGTACTACATGGTAGATGTAATATTGTGTTGCCTGTAGCATCCAATGGAATAACACTTTTACTCATTACAAGAGGTAGGACTGCACATTCTAGATTTCGTATTCCACTAGATTGTGATGAGAATTCTACTTGCAAAAAGCTTACAGTTTGTTAGAAAATTATTTAACTTCTCTAGAAAATTATTTAACCTTTTTTCTCATTAAAACAAAGCTTAATATTTAAGATGAAAATTCTTGATTGGTAGAATAATTAACCAGATTCTCCATTCGATTTCATAGGAAAAAAATTCCACCCACTGTTTGTTTTACTGTGACTATAAAAAAATAACAAAAAAAAAAGTAGATGTCAACCTTTAAAGAAGGTTAGACTCTATCTTCAAAAACCAGTTTTTACCCATGTCAGTGATATGTTGCAATATCTCGTGTCACTGTAAAGATGGGACTCGAAGTATTAATGTAATTAAGATGGATTAACTTAAGATACTATAAGAAATATTATTTACAATGAAATGGAAAAAATGCACAATGAATATTTCATGTACGTGATCGTAATTGGTAAAACTGGTATTAATCTTGAAGATGTACAATTATATGCGACATTTTCAGACGATAATTTTATAAACTCTAGGAGAGATTCTATAAAGGCAATTATTGATAGTACTTATACAAATATAAATTACACCACTTCTAATCCAAACATTTTTATTATGTATTAACCCCTACCGATAATATTGTTGCTACAATAAATAATTACATCATGGAACGTATGTCTGCAAATGAAAATGTATATATATATATATATCAGTTTTAACAATATTTGTCAAATGATGAAAGCATAGATAATGCCAATGTATTATTTTCACTACGATCAATGAATTACTGAATCATGAAATATAGTTGAATGAAGATTCCATAGTCATGCTTCTTAGGAATACATCAAATAAATTATATAATGGAAGTAGATTGATAGTAACCAAGATGCGGAACTAGATAGTTGGGGTTAAACTAATTTTCGGGAAACCAAGTAGAAAATTCTGGATTGGTAGAATGGTTATGACCGATGAGCCTATTTAATTTAACCAAATTTTTTATTCGATTTGAGATGAGAAAATTCCCACTCACAGTTTGTTTTGCTATGATTATAAGTAAAAGTCAATATCAATCTTTAAAGAATGTCGGATTTTATCTTCCAAAATCAATTTTTAGCCATGAACAATTATATTGTAATATTTTGTGTCACTAGCAAGATGTGGCTAAAAGTATTAATATGCAATTTAGAATGATTAACTCAAGATACCACAAGAATTGTTGTCTACAATGAAATTATATATGACATTTGCAAAATGGATAGTGAGGTAGGTGATGGTAAAGCGGATATTAATTTTGGAGATGTACAACTAGATGTGACATATTCGGATGATATTCTTATAAACTATACGGGTGATCCTATAGTAACAATTTTTTTAAGTACATACACAAATATAAACTGCACCACTTCAAATTCAGACATTTTAAAAGAAAGTGTTATACTAGCCCCTATCAACGAGATTTTCATCAATGAAATTTTCAGCAAATTGTTAGAAAAATTTTCATATTATGCTTGATACTTATTTTTAAATTTTATTTTATCTTAATTTAAATTTCAAATCAAATAAAAATACTATTTTAATAGGTATTTTTTATTGATATGTTAGATTTGTACCGGATAAGGCACAAAAGGTAAAGAATACGGTATAAAATAATTTCTTTGTTAGTTTTAAAAATAATTAAATTATATTATCATACATCCTCTTTTGAATGTATAAAAAACATTACACATTTTTTATTACTCAAAATACAATTTATTATTACTTTATAGAAGTATAATATAAGTATATATATTACATAAAATATAAAGTTATGCCTGTCGAGTCTCGACAGGTTATTTACTAGTGTTTATATAAGAAAAAAACATAGTCAAATGGGATCTCGTTAGATTCGTCTCATCGTATCGTTTTAAAATATTAAATTTTTAAAAATTTTACTTGTACACATTTTTAGTTATTGATGTGTTATTGATCATTAGAAATATGTATTGGATTGCGTGCAAAAAATTTGGGGAAAGAACCCAATTTAAAGTCAATTATTGCAAAGAAAACAATAATTTATACTTGCAGAAAATTTCGGGAAAGAAAACAATTATTGATCATCTTCCAAATTTATACTTCCAGAAAATTTGCAATAATTGTTTTCTTTCCCCATGTCAAGTCAATTAATAAATGGGAAAAAGAAAACTAGTTAGTAATGTTGAGAAATTCATAGTAGTAGTACACTCATTTGGTTTTGTGAATAATTATGAAAAAGTCTAGCTAATACAGTAATACTTCATACCCCACCCGTTGTCGCCCAATCTTTCTAGTTTCTAAAATATTTAGTATTTTTTTTGGCGTGAGTCGTGACTATAAAAAATTTTATTTCGTACTGTATTTATGTAGACTTAATAGAGCCTATTATTTCGTATTACCGGCCTAGGCCCCTAAATTGTAAGTTTATTCCTATAATAACCATAAATAGATGAAATTGACACAAAAAATGTCATTTAAAAATAGGACGTTGATTGGTTGACTCAATCCGGATCGGTGAAATTAGCATGTTTGACCAGTTCGTGTTAGGATTACATTAAGAAACAAGAATTCTGTTGAGAGCTGTGAAAGTTGAGGAACACTCTTGCTGTGGCCTTAGGATTTCCCCTAAAATTTCTATGAGGCTTTTTATCAGACACTTTATTTCCACAAATAATTTCGTCTCAATAATAACTTTAACAATGGTAGAGGAAACACAAATCTACAGAAAACAAAAAAGCAACACATACACTTTGCAAATACCCCGATCTACGTATAACAAATGAGATTGGACAACTTACACAATTGTTATGGCGGAGACAAGACAGCGGCAGAAGTGGAGGTCCAAGAGGAACGGTGGCGACGATGGTCAGATTTGAAGGTCTAACAGTTGAGTTTTGAGATTGAAGAGGGAAAAACAAGGGGGTGTAATGGAGATTTTTTTTGTTTTTGTTTTTTGGTTTTTGAAATTGAAGAGAGAAGAAGAAACGGGTGGGATGTCGAGGAGGGACACATGCTTTGTGGTCTCTAATCTTTGCCAACGGTTGGTGTCACGGAGCAGTAACAATGCAGTGAGCAACCTCATTTTAGCAATTGGTATCGAGATATTGTTTGACACATAGTTATTAAGTGGTTATTTTTTTTCGAAATGCCAAAAAAGAAAAGTGATATATAAATAATGAGATGGAATAAATAATATTTATTTTAATTACATAAAAAAAATTAAAAAACTTAAATAGGCCATCAGAATAATGTAATTTTCATTTTTTGACCATAATAAGGCAGTTTGAACAAAATGCGGCCCGCTTTGGCCTTTTTCTGGGTCCGACAGCCATGTAGTGGCCCAAAACTATAAATAAAAAATAATGGTTAAAATCTGAAAACGAATCAATCTGTTGGCGTAAAAATATTATGATCTCGAAAAATAATTCAAAATAATTATAATTATTAAGGGAATTGTGAAAATTCATATTCTGTGGATAATTGGTTTAGAGTAAATTAATTATTTTCGTAAAGCATATTATAATAAAAGAATCTGGTATATAAAGAGTTATTGGGGTGCGAATAGATCCATCAGTAATTAAAGAAGGAAAATTGATTTTTTTAATCTATTTTTTAAGAAATAATTCATTAAAAAATATAGAACCCTACGTACAACCCATTTTTTTAATCTCATTGTTCGTGGTGTACGTAGGGTCGTTGTTTTTTTCTCTTGTTTTCTATCCTTGGGGGATATCTTTATTTTTTTAAAAAAAAATTAAAAAATAAGGAGTTATTGGTCTGCAACTTGAACTCACTGGAAATAATGAATGAGTTAACTTTTTAAAAATCACTTTCGATGACTTCGGAATTTTATGAGTCTTTTTAAAAATCACTTTCGACGACTTGGGAATTTTATTAGTCTTTTTTTAAAATGACTTTTCGATGACTTGGCAATTATATTATAAATTTAAATAGTTGTAATATATATATATATATATATATATAAATTGAGATGAGATAATCCCAATGGATGAGTCATGAGTAGATTATTATCAATTGGGAGGGAAGGACGACCGGCTACTTTTTCAACGGCACATATTAAGGCTATATTTGATAAATAATTAAAATGAAACAGACTTTATTCTAAAGTAAATAAATAAAATAACCAGTTGTCGTCCGCGCATTATCAAATAAGTGCAGGTTATATTTGGAAAATAATTAGAGTTTAAAATTTAGGGATTAGATGGTGAAAAACGGTTTTAAATTGGGATAATTTTAAAAGTTTTGAAAATTAAAAGTTCGGAAATTGTATAGTTTAGAGTGTAACGGCAAAGTTTGGAGTTTAGTGGTTGGAATTCTCTAACCACTCAAATAATAACTAGTTGTTTGAATGAATTTGATTCCCTTAGTCAGCTGGCAAACAGTTGATATTTACATGAGTATGTAAATTCCATAATGGTAAGCTTACGCTACTATACCCTTGATGAATGATAACCGGTTGGTCAAACGACCTGGTAGATGTACGGATGGCCCAGGAAGGTAAATGCCCAATGGCTCTAGTCGAAGCTAACCACTTTGGTCGTTTAATTTTTAGGAAGATGGGGCAGCTAATTAAAGCCATGAAGGAATGAGAGATGTCAGAAAACCCAAGTAATTATAATTCGCAATCATTGAATCTGTTTCTGTTCCATCTCCGATCAGCATCTTTATCCATATTTCTTTTATGTAACATAATCTATCAATGAATCTAGAGAAAGATAGATGAATAAAGTTGTTGGTGATGACATGACGTAATTTCGAAACATTATTAAAATTCAACAAACGTCATTACAAACAACAGTGCTAACAACAGTGCCCACTCAAAATTAGAAATAAATCAAACATTGAAGGTTACAAAATCAACATGGAACGGTGCTAAAATGTAGCATTATTGGCTCAAAAACAGCAACAAAAACATTTTAGAGAGCTCACAACAACAAACAAGATGATGGAAAATTCAGCATGGAGTATTTGGCAAGACAGAGAAATCCCCATTGATCAGATATCTTCCCAAAGCTATGTGGCAGCTTGCTGGAACATGTCTGCACGAGATGCATCCTTTCGGCATTAATAAACAAATGTCAGCATAAACACAGTCAGATTTAGACATTTTTCAGTCTCCAAAGCAATACATTGGCTGAAGGCTTACCGGAAATTATAACTGAAGAAAAGAAAACAGTGGTAAGTAATAATGGATATTGCAATAATAATATTTCAGGAAATGTTCCGACTAATACAAAGCCTGTATAAACAAATGTCAGCATAAACACTCCACTTAGATTTAGACATTTTTAGTCTCCAAAACTAGCAGGTGAAATGATGATAGCAGGCAATACAAAGCAATACATTTTCTCAAGGTTTCCAGAAAATCTATCTATCTATATCTATACTATATATAAAAAAAAAAAATATTCTTTATGATCAGTAACCTACCCTTATGAACAGTAACCTATCAATTCCCTCTACAAAATCCCCTTATGAACAGTAACCTACTTCTATCTTCAATACTCACTTTCTGCACGCAATCCAATATACATTTTTAATGCTTAATAACTCAAAATCTGTATAAGTAAAAATTTTAAAAGTTTGATATTATAAAACTATAAATTGAGACAAATCCAACGATATCTCACTTGACTATGTTTTTTCTTCTATAGATGTTGTATAGACATGAGTCAATGGTGGACAATAAACAGTAACAAAAGTCAATCATTTTTCACTCTAAAAAAAAGTATATAAAAGTATAATGCACTTTCAAAATATAGGGAAACCAAATTTGAGCGAAAATTTATATTAGATAATTTCATTTCATTAATTATTATCAATTAAAAGTACTACCAAATATGTAGCAATTATATTTAAAAAAACTTTATTGGTCGATAGTATTATATTTATCATTTACATATAATTTCAATATTTTTTATTATTCTTAACAAATATTTTATGAATCGAAATTATATTTAACGTGATAACAAATTTTAAAAAATACTATTGATACTACCTCTGTTCTTTAATATTTGTCACGGACTCACATTTCACGCAATCCAATACATATTTTTAATCCGTAATAACTAAAATTGCATACAACTAAAAATTCTGAAAATTTGATATCTAAATCTATACGATTAGACGAATCCAACAAGATCCCACTTGACTATATTTTATCTTTTATAAATGCATTAAAAAGTCGAATCAAAGTTACTCAATGAACAGTAACAAAACACCCAATGTGTCAATAATTTAGAAACGAAGGAAGTATATTATAGAAGTATTAATCAATGTACAACAAACATTTGTATTAGATAAATTAACTAAATTATATAAATTACATAAGTTGATCAAACTATGCTCATACATCCCACAAAATCATATCATTATGAAATTCTTGATGACGGTACATTCAATAATATTTTTTGCATAATCATTTCTCAACGCCTTAGGGTGAATCAATATTAATAGTCAATTATCGCATGCATCTGTGATTTCATGTACTTTATTTGCATATATATTGCATTATAGCCATGAGTAGAAAGTCTTTTATATTTCATTTTTATTTTTCTCCTTTTAGACTATTTTTTTTACTTTTTTGGTAAAACATTGACATTCATGTATCGGAAAATGTGTGTGAGAGCCCAAGCCTCACAAATTAAATAGTACTATATGTTTTTTTAAGCCACTGAATTTTAATATATATAAATTATTGGTAATGGCATATCGTCTATTGCTCGGTTGTTATATAATGTATACATGTGTTCATGTAATACTTAAAATAGTTTAAGGATGTTGGGAATATAAATAAAATAATTTATTTGTTAAATTCCATTTTTTTTATTCAAATTTTTCACATTTCCGCCCATTGGGCGAGGTAATACTAGTTATAATTAAAGACGAAAACTGTGGTAAGAAACTAATTGTTGTTGCAATTATAATATTTCAGGAAATGTTCAGACTTAGGAATACAAATCACAGCTATTGATTATCAAAAAGTATTGCGTACCGTTTTTGTTTAAATCGGAGGAGGAAAAATGGAGAGCTTGAAGGCACCATCTTTAACGCTCTGCTCTACCAGTTTCGCTTTCTTCTTCTCAAGAATTTCAGTGGCTGAGGGTGCTACTGCATCATTACAACAGTACAACTCTAGAACTTGGAAGCTTGAAATATCAGCCAGACCGATTGGAACATTTTCAAGTTCCTCGCAGTTATGCAACTCAAGGCATTTAAGCTTGGGATAATGATTTTGTGAAGCCTCCCACAAACTTAAATTAGTGCGCCCAATGTGCAACATTTCCAGACAACAGAAATCTCCTTCTTTTGCCTTCCACAACTCTCCCATGAATGCATTCTCTTTCAACTTCAATACTTTAAGGTTCTGCAAAGCTCCTAAGATATGCATATGATCCGATAAAGTCAGGCTCTTGAGTTTTTGAGGAAATTGGTTTGTCGGAGGAAGGCGGCGCAGCTGGCCATCGGAAGCTGGGTTAGGGAACACATCATTTAGAAGCTTCAGCTTTTCGAGACTGTATAATTCCTTCAAATTGCTAAACGATTCATCAAGCAGTGTGGATAGCTTTCCCCGGATGCCCAGTTTCTTCAAATTGCGAGCTCTGTCAAAAACTTCTTTGGTGCAACTTTGAGGTGAAATTGTACCAAGTGTTTGAAGCTTTTCACCTTCTTTGCTGCTTTTCGCTACCTTGGGTAAAATAGCAGAAGCCTTTGTCTTTACATGACGTAAGTTGCTCATCTTCCAAATATCAGCTTTGATTACAAGAGTACGTTCGGATGTTTCAACAATCAGAGTTTCCAAGTTCCAAAGCTTCTCAAACTTGTCAGGAAGAACTCCTAAAGAGAAGGACAGGGTAAGATACCGCAAGTGCACCAAGTGGTACATCTCACTTGGGATCTTTTTGATTTTGATGGGCTTGGCCTCCATAACTCTAAGCAACTTAAAACCTGCGGGCATGGCTGAAGTGTTTTCTGGTTGTAGGGTTAGTTCCTCTTTGGAGAAGCAAACAAAAGAACGAACACGAGTCCCTACAGGCTCCAAGGAAATAAAATTCACAACATTAGAATGGATACAAATACGCCGACACTTTGGTACTTCAGGAATCAGATGCCCAAAGCCTTGAGCATTACATCTCATTTCCACTAGGAAGTTATCCTTTCTGGCTTCGCTCTTGCAAAAATCACGCAGCATATCATGGATGCGACACGATTTAACTCTTCCATCGCTTCTCCTCTTGTCTACTTGAACTAAATTCCTGTTAATAAGGTCATTCAAATAGTCTTCCGCGAGATCCTCCATGCTCCTTCCGTCGTCTTGCTGTATAAACCCTTCTGCAATCCACATTCGTGTTAATTTCCACACTGGGATCTCATAGTCTTCAGGGAACATCCCGAGATATAGAAAGCACGCTCTCAAGTGGTAAGGCAATTTGTCGTAACTCAAAGCAATAATTTTCTCCATGCGTCTTGCTGGATCCTCTTTTAGATATGCCTTCACACTAATCGATACTCTTTCCCATGCAGCTTTCTTGATACTAATAGCATCTGATTTGCGGAAGTTATCAGCAAGAATACCACCAATAATGACAATAGCCAGAGGCAACCCGTTACACTCCTTAACAATGAGGTTTCCGAGATATTCCAATTCAGAAGGGTACTCGTCGGGCTTGCCAAAAACCTCATACTGGAGCAGCAACCAACCCTCATCTTGAGTCAAGAACCTCAATTTATGCGGATATCTATCTCGATTTGCAAGTAGACCAACTCTGTAGTCACGGCTTGTAATCAGAACTTTGCCGACATTATTTTCCTTTGGGAAGACACTATTGATTCTATCCCAGTCCTGAGGTGACCACACATCATCTAGCACGATTAAAAATTTTCCGCTCTTCAGATAGTCGTACACTATTGGGTGCAACTCCGTCTCAGATTTATCTTTCATTTCTTGAGAGATTGTGCTTGTGAAGCCCTTCATAATAGCAAGATAGATATCCTTCATTGTGAACTCCTGACAAACGTAAACCCAAATGCGGGTGGGGAACTCATATTTGACCTTCTCATCATGGAATATCTTCCAAGCCAGTGTTGTCTTCCCAAGCCCGGGCATACCAATCACCGAAATCACATCAAGATCAGGTGTTGGTTCGTTCAGGTATCTTGTTATAGTTAAAACCTCATCGTCAAAACCCACCACATTTTCTCGTTTCACCATGGGAGCCTGTTTGACAATTTAAAACGTGAGATTGAGATATGTTGAAAAGACTACGACACAAAAATCTAATCACCACCTATGAAAATTTAGTTACACTACAACTTTTTCATATTGTTAAGGTGGCTGTACCAACCATATCCAAGAATCTTTCAATAACCAAGACACTATGCATTCTTCCTAACTTATTCACACCTCTTGGTCATTCACCACTTATCACTCAACACTAAAATTGAAAGGGTTCACCCCTTAACTATAGTGTGAGCAAACTCTTTACAAAATTCTAATATAATACTATTATTAATACAGTTTCTAGATAATTGTACACAAATATATTGCTCATTCTTTTTTAAAGAATATTCTAAGCTAATAACACTTCTAATTGGCTCATAAAAAAATAACACTTCTAATTTGATAAAATACAATTGGAAGAAACAAGATAATTGACACTTCAAAGGGAATAATTTACTTCACTGCTTATTGAATATCCTTACAATTCACAATACAAATAGAGAACCAACAATACAACCGAACTGACCCAACTTTAGAAACTATAGAAGTAACCAAATGTAATAACCGACACTTTTTTATTTCAAATAAACTACATCTAATAATATTAATTTTTTAATAAACTTGAATTATTCAACATAATATCAAATGAAGGGACAGTGAGACATGATGGATTAAGTTAATAAACTGAACCATATAAACTTCATAAAATTTATTGATAAAATCACACTAGGCCAAGCCCAATCATGTCAGGATACAAGGAATAAAAATGCCCAGGGGAACACAAAAAGAATCAATGTGAAGATATAAAATGCCCGATAAAACAATAATACTCGAAGTTAAAATAAAGATAGGCTGATCTGGATTATGCAGGAAATTTATGACAATAGATATGATATACACAATGGATATGTAGCTTCTACTACTTTTTAGGTGCAGGGGATGATTATTCGGCTATAAATGAGGGGAATCAGTCTAAAATGATCATTTATCTTTCAATTTTTTTTAAATCCGTCCTCTATATTCGCTTTCAAAAAAAAAAGGAAAAAAAAAACGGAAGAAGTTAGGGTGCAACTAAGGGATTTGACATGTTGTACTTAGGCGTTTTCCAACCGTTGATTAACTTTTTAAATCAACGGTTGAGATGAACTGGAAGGGTAAAAAAGTAATTATGTCATATTACTCCAAAATATATTTTAATACATTTCAGCGATAAGATATGTACTTTTCAGCGATTGTGTTGATTAATATATTATTTTCAGCGACATAATTGTTTTCAGTGCGCTGACCATGTATTTTCAGCAATGGAGTATAGTATATTTCAGCGACGCTCCGTGGTATATTTCAGCGACAAGCTATAGTATTTTTCAGCGATATATGGTGCATTTCAGCGACTTCGTACGTAAAAGTTGAAACCCTAATTCTTTGGTTTAATATATTTCAGCGACGCACTATACTATATTTCAGCGATGCACTGTAGTATATTTCAGCGACAGACTGTGTTCATTTCAGCGACATACATAGTATTCTTCAGCGATGACCTTATGTGTATTTTTCAGCGACGACATTAAAAAAATTTTTTGAAAAATTTTACCTTTTACATTTTGAACGTTGGATCTTAAACGAACGGTTGGGATTAGTACCTTGATGTGCTGCGGGATTTGGTGATTGCACCGTAACCAATCCCAAAAAAACATCTATGTTATTCTAGTTCCTTTTAGTCCTCTATATTTCCTATTAATATCCAATTCAGTCCTATATAATATTAAATCGACTCTCAACTTTTCAATTTATTTCATTTCAGTTCCAAAAACTTTCATTTCTACTTTAGTTATGCCAAAAAAAAAAAAAAAATTACTTTATTTCTAAAATTTTTAGCGTACCTCTCGTTCGTGAGGAATGGGGGGAGCATCATTGAGGGCGGCGAACTTGGTCTTGTCGGCGTAGATGTCCTTGACTTGTTGGCTAATGGGCAGCACTTGTGTCGCAATGTCGTGGAGCTGCAACGGCTTGTTTAAAGCTCTGCGAAAGTAATTTTTGGACTTGTCGACGGCGGCCTGGGTGACAAAGGTGTCGAGGGCATCCTCGGCCGTGTAGACGACTTCGCGTATCTGGCGGACCAGCTCTTGATACGCGTTGTCGTCCTGCCGCCTCTTTTTGGCCGAGTCTATGAGGAAGTTTTTGAAGAGCCGGATATCGTTCTGCAGATTCTCCACTTGTTCCCTGGCGTCTTTTATGAGATCCAGGTGGTGGTTCAGCAGATGCTGGAGGTTCCCCATCAGGAAATTCACGGCCGCGTCCGCCATCGCACCACCCACCCACCACCTTCCAAACTCCTCTACCTCACCTCTGCTTAATTAATTCCCTTTTGAATAAAACTGTATGTGGAAATTAATGAGGAATGAATTTGAAGGCGTGGTTTGGGGTCATATGCATATAGACATATATACTGACAGTACATAGCAATACCATGGGGCGTTGACCCAAAGCCTCAATTTCTAGAGAAGAGATTAAGTTTTCCTCACTTACAAAAGATTAATTTCACCGTGTAGTAGGAGTATGAATTAATCAACCGTAAATAAATAAACGCCTCCATCCAACTGCATACTCCATTCCTTTTTTAATAAGTGTAACGTTTTGACTTTTTTACAGTTCATTGTAGCACTTTGACTTTTATTTTTGTTATATTTATATAAGAAAAAATGTGGCCAAATGAAATCTTATTAGATTCGTCTAATCTAGTAGTTTTTAATATGAAATTTTTAGAATTTTTACTTGTATCGAATTTGAATTATTAATAATTTAAAATATGCATTGACATATGTATAAATGAGAAACGTTACGTATTTAAAAAAGAGAAAGTATACGGCAATAGGTTGGGTCTGGTATAATTTTTGGTTAGACTTGATCCATTGTCAGTGTTGAGGATGAGAACGAGTAGGGTCTGGAATCTAATCCGAACTCATTTTCATCCCTAAATCTAACTCACTCTATATCTATATATACAAAGTTTTTAACTATATATGGGATTCTCTTTGAAGTAGGACAAATTTTATAAGATTGAGTCATGTTTTGACAAATTTAATTTAGGACGAAAGAAGTAAGTAATATTTAGATTTACTCATTTAACTAGCTATCTAGAAGAAAATTAGTTTAGTTTACTAATAATGGAATTATTTTAATTTACTAATAATGGATTATCTTAATGTAGTTGGAAACAAGGTTAATCTATACCGTTCATGTAGTCAAACCAACACATAAATGGTGTGGATTGGGAGAGCGGACCAAGGTTAATCTACACCCTTCATATCATGTAACTAACGCATGAATGGTGTGGATTATTTTTGGGAGTGGCACTAGCACCTAATACTTTAATCCAATCATAAAATAATACATATACCATTTTATCAATAGGGTTATTTTAATGGGATTATGATGAAGAATGACGACATTCTCCACAGTGAGATTATGTGATAGATTAAAAATTGGATCACAATACTCTTATGAAACATCACCGTATTGGATCATCATAAAAAGTTGATTCGACAATACAATTTACATGTACAAATTCTGCATGTTGCCCATGTCCGGGTTAATATACCATTTTCTTTAAAAAAAAAAATTCCCAATAGCAATGATCGTGGACAATAATGAGGATTAATTTAATTAATATTAGCAATATAAACGAGCGAGGTTCAAAGTGGAGAATAAATCCGAGTATTCCACCACAAAACGACAAAATTTGACATTAATTAAGGCGTGCATATATTATCAATATACTGTATTAGTCTGTATGTGAAAATGAACTGGATTGCAGCTAGCTAGCTGTACTAGCGCAACTCTTGTAATTATAAAATGTACTCCCTCCGTCCCGCGAAGATTGAAGCCTTTCTTTTGGCACGGTAATTTAGGTAGTGGAGTTTAGTAGTTAAAGTGGTATGGGTATTTGTGTTTAAGATTATAATAAATTTTGATATTGTTTATTGTTTAACCTTGACTTAATATTATCGTAGTGATGTAATTTGAGAAAAATATTCAAGTGTGATCTTGTTAGAATCGTCTAATCGTATAGTTTTAGAATATATATTTTATACAATTTTTATTTGTATCAATTTTGTAATATTAAGAGTTAAAGAAATATAAGGGACTTTGTGTAGGAAAGTAATAATGCATTGGAATTTGTGCAGAATAGTAAAAGTAAGTATTTTTAATGGGATTTGATAATAATTAAGATTCTAATCAAACTTATATTAATTTAATTTTTCTAAAAACGGAAAGGGTTCAAACTTCGTGGGACACTCCAAAAAGGAATAGAGTTCAAACTTCGTGGGACGGAGGGAGTATTCACATTGTAACAACCCTGCCTTTTTTCATTTTTTATTATAGCGGTCTGCAACTTACCATTTTAAAAAGAAGAAAAGAAAAAAAAAAATATTGTTCACATCTCCGACTGTATGGCCGATTTAAAATACTACTAGTATCAATGTATCATCTTTACTTTGGGATTTAATCCATCTCACATGGCCAGGTGATGGGTGGCCACCATTTGCGGGAAACATGAGTAAATAAATACTCCTTCCTTTCTAAATATTTGTCTCTTTTTCCTCAATTTTAATAATTAAAATTTAAATTAATTAATTTATAAATTTATATTTTTACCATTCAACTAAACTCATTATTAATAAATGTCTAATAAATAATATTTATGTTGGATGAGGACTTAGCCCAAGTGGTTAAGTCCCTTGACTTCCAACGGAAGGTTGTAGGTTCGATTCCCAGGGGCGATTCTATTAACAATTTAGTGGTAGCACGGGACACCGAAATTATTATTTTAGGGTAGAATTTTTTTCACATTTAACTAAATTAGGTTTGGTGACACCACTTAATTTTTATGGTGACACCACAATAATTCATTTCAACTAAGTTTTCCTCTATATTTTTGTGTTGTAACTACTATCCCTAATTTAAATATAGCTTCCACTATTTTTTGGGACACCACTTAACAAAATTTCTGGATCCGCCACTGTCGATTCCCACCGCACTCTATTCCTCCCCTTTATTCCCCTTTGTAATTGTGGGGCGTTGGCTCCCACCACACATTTCTCAGGCCTTCAATGGTTCATCCAAAAAAAAATATTTATGTAAAGTGAAAGAACAATATAATAAAAATATACTTCCTCCGTTTTTTTTTAACTTCACCCATCCTGCACTGCAAGCAATCCAATGCACATTTTCAATCATCAATATCTCATATTATATATAAGTAAAAATTATAAAAATTTGATATTCCAAAACTACGTGATTAGACGAATCTAACAAGATCTCACTTGACTATGTTTTATCTTATATAACTATATGAAAAAATTGAATTAAAGTTACTCAATGAATAGTATCTACTATGCTAATGGTGAACTTAAAAAAAACGGAGGGAGTATATATATATATATATATATACCTATAACTAATTAAAATTGACAACTATTTTGAAACACTTTTCATCTCTAAAATAATAACTAAAAAGGAACGGAGGAGTAAAATAAATTTACATGTCTCGCCCTTTGAGTACGACAAGCCATTAATTAGTCACGTGGACTATTGGGTGGAGGCACCCCATGATCATGCATGACTATACAGTATGTATATGTATGAATGAACATTTTTGTTAAACGTTAATAATATAGATATAAACAAAATAAAGGAATCCAACACATGCATCATCGTCTGTTTAGCCAAAAAAAAAAAAAAAAAAAAAAAACACATGCACCATCTAATAAGTTTACTCGTGTTCGATTGATGTTAAACAGAGAACGACAATACTTTCCCTAGAAAAAATGTACTAGTAATTTGTGTATCATCATCATACATATCTGTCTTACAAATTACTATGGGACTATGAGCGACTATGGGACTATAAGCCTTTATATATGCAGAATTCTATTTAGGGAAGATAATTCTTTAATGCCCACCAGAGTCTCGAGTGATTAGTTTTAGGTATAATGAGGTCTAGGGATACCTTGGTACATGGGCGGATCTATGTATAGCCAAGGGGTGGCACAGGACACCACTTAAATTGATAAAACTGTAATTTTAAGATAGAATTTTTTTTATTTAACTAGATTAGTCTTGGTGACACCACTTAATTTTCTATATATAGTGACACCACAATCATTCATTTCAACTAAGTTTCCCTCTATATTTTTTGTGTTTAATTAGTATCCCTAATTTCAATATAGCTTCTACTATTTTTCCGGATACCACTTAAAAAAATTTTTGAATCCGCCACTACATTGGTATTCACCTAAAGAAAATTACTACAAATATGGCGGTCATTTAATTTCTTCTGACCCTGCAATAACTACTATATATGACCAGCGGCGGTACTAGTATGGCGCAAGGGGGGTCAGCTGACCCCCCTGAAATTTTAAAAAAAAATTATTTTTTATTTTTTCATTTTTTTAATAAAAATATTAATATTTTAATGAATAAATCCATCCTTTCTAATTTAAAAATCTTTTATTCTTCCCCAATTTGAAGTGAGCAACTATTATCATTACAAAGTTATAGTTTTTATCTATAGTGATATTTAGATTTTCTCAACGTTTAGGGTTGACTAATCGTGTTGACAACACAGATATCGAGTTGTTTGGATTGGTTTCTTTTTCATTTTTCTTCCAAGTAAATCATTTGTTGCATTTAATAAGAAGGCTTTGATAAAATTGACAACATTTTACCCATATAATTAAGATTTTGCAGTTGAAATGTTTGAAAATCGATTTTGAGGACTATATTAAATATGTCAGAAATGATTCCGACTTCTTCGATGTAGTTAATATTAGTGGACTTTTTATGAGATTAGTTTAAAAGAACAAGAACAAAACTTATCAATTGATGTATTTGTTGATTAAAATATTACTCCCTCCGTCCCACCACACTTGTCATGTTTGACTTTTTTACACTGTTCATTGTTCAGCTTTGACTCAATTTTCTTGCAAGTATATATTTACAGAAAAATAGTCGAGTTAGGTCTTGTTAGAATCGTATGCTCATGTAGTTTTATAGTATATATTTTGCATAAATTTTCATTGTACATATTTTGAGATATTAACAGTTGAAAAAGTGCATTAGATTGTGTGCAAAAGTGAAACAAGACAAGTTAAATGGGACAGAAGGAGTATTAATTTTACATGTGGCAACTACCAGTAGAAATACTCCCTCCGTTCCTTTTTAGTTATCTCTTTCAGCTCAATTTCAAAAACCAATACTTGCATTAATTAACTTATAAATTTACATTTTTACCCTTCAACTAAACACATTCTTAATAAATGTCAACAAATAGCATTTATGTAAAGTGAAGGATAATATAGTAAAAACATAGCATAACTACCTATAACTACCTAAAAATGACAACTATTTTGGAACAATTTTTACTTTCTAAAAAGACAACTAAAAAGGAACGGAGGGAGTAATATTTTATGCTGTGAATGATTAATTATTGTCGTTTTTTGAAAAAGAATTATTAGAAGAGATTAATGTAGATGAACTTTGCTTTCAAGAAAAATGCCGGTGCATTGAAGAATATTGTAAACACATTTAACTTTGAAATTCTTGGAGTACAACTTTTAAGAAAGAAACAATATTCATATGAGTAGATTGTTTTAATCATTTTAAGTCATTTTCAAAATATTACAGATTAAATTTTTGCACAGGATGAAAATCCTAGTTCCGCCACTGTATATGACCACAATGGCTAGTGGGAGCCCATCACACTGATCTGCAATCATCTTCCCAACACATTTCAAATCCTCAGCCCATCACTCTGGATCTCTCTCTAGATTATTATTCCCTCCGTCTCACCAAACGTGTCATATTTGATTTTTTGACATGGTTCGTTGTTCAACTTTGACTCAATTTTATTACAAGTATATATTTGAAAAAAATAGTCGAGTTGGATCTTGTTAGAATCGTATAATCACGTAGTTTTAGAATATATATTTCACATAATTTTTTGGTGTATATATTTTGAGATATTAACTGATGAAAACGTACATTGAATAGTATGTAAAAGTCAAACAAGACAAGTTAAACTGGATGAAGGGAGTAATTAGCTGTCATAGCGTAGCACAATTAATTTAATCCCAATATTCAACTTTCCGCCCATCAGGCCATCATCCATCACAATTAAGAATTTTATTTAATTTCCTTCACATGTAAGCGTTCACTCAATCCTGCAAAACATCAAACAAACTCTAACATACATTGTTGGTACTAATATTTAGGCTCAGAGCTCTAAACACATAATCATACTCAACCAGAGAGCAGTGAAAACCCTAACTTATCTCAAAGTTCTATTCTCCAAAGGTGGGAGGATCTATTCTCCAAATATGGGAGGAGGATATTTTATACTTCTTCCGTATTCAAAAAATTGTAACATTCCTTGTTTTCACGCAATTCAATACACATTTTAAAGAGTAATATCTCAAATTTTATAATAAAAAATTATAAAACTTTAATATTATAATTAAAACTACGTGATTAGAATAATCTAACAAGATCTCACTTAATTATGTTTTATTTTATATAACTGTGCTAAAAAGTCGAATCAATAGTATTTACTGTACAAATGAAAAGCCTAACTTTCCATGGGCAAAAAGCCCAACACTGTCACATTGACCATAATCATTATTATTGATTCGAATGAACACTCTCGGACTGGCCATATGGGCCTCCTTCTCTGTACAATCTTGAATAACATAAACCACCCATATGCAAAATGCACGTTGTGAACTCTATAAATGGTTCCAAAATGGTCTCCAAAATAAATTGTGCCATAATTAATAAGCAAAATAAATAATTTGAAATAATTTATAAAATAAACTTAAAACTCAAAATAACTTAATAATTTAAAATAAAAACTCAAAATAGTTTAATAATTTAAAATAAACTTAAGACTCCGAGTGAAATTAAAAAGAGTGGGTTATGTAGGAAGGATCATCGCGTGGCCACCCCTTCACATGCGCTTCTTGGCTTGCATCAACAACATCTGATGGTGTCTTGGCCGAGGATAGATGAAGTTACCATCATGTGATATTAGAGCTGGGCCCAATATTGGGTGACCCTACCCTGCAAACAAACCTAATAATATGGTGACTTTGTGTAGTGCCCGGCGCAAAATTGGATGCCTTGAACAGCTCCAAAAAATTGTCCCAAGTAACAGTTGCAAGCGTTGAGAGCTAGGCCAGCAGGGTTATCTTCGGCCGGAGCTGTGAAGATTGGGGAGTCACTACTTTTCTTTTTCATTCTTATCTTGCTTTTCTTTTTTTCCCATCTATCAATAATGTTTCATAAGACCTTGCCTGTTTCTTTTATACCTGATTACTATTACTATTCGTCTTGTATATTTCTCTTTCCCTTGTTGTACGCCTTACCCAAAGTCAGGGAAGTTAGCTACAACCCTAACCCAGTCAAGATTGGGGGTGATGTTTTGATAGGATTGACGGCACGACGGAAATCAATATATGTCAGTTCTTTCTCGGCTGGGGCAAGCCATGATGCTTGTTGCATGCAGAGTGGGTCTTGAGAGGTGACCGGAAGTACAATTGACAAGGCGTCCTATAAAATTTTAATAATATTTTTTTTGTTGTTATGATATTAATTTTTTATATTTTCGTCTTTTTATAGATCAAAACTAACCATTATTTTCTCATTTAGTTTTTTCTTCACAAAAAATTACAACTTTTTATGAACATAAGGAAAAATATTTATATTGACAAACTTTATTTTTTAAGAATATTTCAATTTTATATTGATTTAGATTTAATCGGAACATATTATCTTAAACAAAAGTCTCGGCTCGAGCTTTTATATATGCAAAAAAAATTGAGAGACAATCTTTCAATGCATACTAAAGATTAGTGTTGGGCTCGATGAAGCTTTTAGATACCCGGATGTTCACAAAAAAAGGGAAAAAAAAAGAAAGAAAAATGGGACCTATTATTTTATTTTGCTTGAGCGCGAAACAGGCACGGGTTGCACGTCGTAGTTCATCTAATAATCTGTTAGGCTAGAAGGCACAATTCACTATTTTGATCGGAACATGAATATTACTTCATATGAATAATAAAATCTCTGAAAGATTCACAGCATGAAAGTGCGTTGAACATGGAGTGATACCAGATCCCTCTCCAAGAAATGGGACCCCTGGGCCGTGGTACTATTTCTGGTCAAGATATTGCAATAGCAAATTTTATTGTCCGAAATTGACTTAATTGGTTTCAGCCATAAAAAAGTTGACTTAATTGGATTTGGCGTTGAAATGAAACTGCTGTAGCGGCGGCTCTCCTCCATCCTCGCCGTTACACCAATCTCCGAAACTTTGAACGCACCAGGAATCAGAAATGGCTTATGCTGCTGTCATTCATGCTAAGCAGAAAATTGAGCGCCTTTTCCATCCTCCCCAAACTAAAATTCTTCATTCCGATGCCGATGCCGGTGCCGGAACAAAATCCATCTATGAGGAGCTTTGTTCCTTGGAATCGCTTCTCCGGAGATGCGCACTTATGCAGGGCAGGAACCTAAGGTTCGACCCTTTGGAACAACGAATAGAAGATCTGGCCGACCAAATTGACGATATGGTCGAATCCTATGTCTCTCCACATCGATCTGAAACAGAAACCCTTGGGGTTGAGAGTGAGAGTGAGAGTGATTCCACTCTCGCCTTGTACCAGAAATTGTTTTGCTATGGATTGTCTGCTTGTTCGCCGGATGACGAGCTGGAGAACAATGGCGTGCATAACGCTGGGATTATTGACCTTGTGGAAGAATACAGCAGGCTGAGAATAGATGCATCTGAAGTAGCACATATCGAAGATGCGGCGGACCAAATCAGAACTCTATCTCTGGTGGAATCCCATACACCATCAGAATCAGATATATGCCTTGAAAAATCTGGAAGTGGAAGAAACCCAAAGAATGAGAGTAATGACCCTTTGGTCTTATCTCAGAAACTGTTCCAGGTGGCACAAGAGATTGGATCATTGATACAGGAGTTGAAGGACATCATCAAAGAGTACGACAACAAGGAAATAGAGGAAAAGCAAGGCACGGCCGATTTTGTTATTTCATCAAGAATTTATGACTTCGGCAGCCAAAATGACCCTGTGGGATTGGAAGATGAAGAAAAGGAACTCTCGAACTGGATCGCGAGGGCAGAATACTACCACGAACGAGCCTTCCGCGAAATTATGTGTGTTGTTGGAATGGTCGGCATCGGGAAGACTACTCTTGTAAGAAAAGTTTATGAATATCCACGTTTTGCAGAAACATTTGATCTGAGGTATTGGATGACAGTAGGCCCAAACTACAAGTTCAGAGAATTTGCATTAGATTTCTTAGATTATGTAGGTGGATACAGTCGTGGCACCGCCGAAAAGATGGAGGATGATGAATTGCGGATATCTATTTATAAACATTTATGGGGTCGTAGATATTTAATTGTGTTGGATGATGTCTGGAGTAGTCATGTATGGGATGAGCTAAAAGATATTTTTCCAAATGAGAAAACTAGCAGCCTCATAATCATGATATCTAGGCTGTTAAATGTGGCTTCGGGCGTGGCAGATAAGATTCATGTAAAGGCCTTTCTGGATGATGAACTTAGTTGGGATCTCCTTAATCGTGCGGTATTCACTGGTTCTGGAGTGCGATGCAGTTACCAACTTGAAAAATTGGGGAGGGAGATAGCCAAGAACTGTGAAGGGCTTCCTTTGGCAATTCTTGCAGTTGGCAAACACCTCGGTTCTGCTATTAAACACCTACTTTCTGCTAAGAAAACAGTTGAACGTTGGCATGAGAAAACAGTTGAATATTGGGAGGAGGTTTCGAAACAAGAAAATCTTCCTGACATCATAAAAGATGACTACGCAAACATCTATGAGTCCTTGGCTTTGAGTTACAGGATGTTGCCTCGTTGTTTAAAGGAATGCTTTCTATACATTGGGATAATCCCGAATTATGAGATCTCTGTTTCGAAACTCATTAAATTGTGGATTGTTGAGGGGTTCATAGGGCAAGAAGGTGGTAAAAGCATAGAAGAAACGGCTGAGGGTTTTCTGCAAGATGCTATTTCCCAGAGTGTTGTGCTGATTCGCAAACACAGCACGACAAGGGGTAGAATCAAAATATGCAGAGTTCATTTTGTGTTTCGGAGTTTATGCGTGACTGAAGCTCAAAATGAGAAGTTTTGTCAGGTGATAAAGAAATATGCCTATAATTTCCCAAAGGGTACTAATTTGCAGCGGCGGTTGAGCATCCATAACAACGTTGTGCTTGGCATCAAAGAAGTACACAACACTTTGAAGAATATCTCAAAGGAGTTCAGTTCATCGGTTCGATCTTTTCTTTGCCTTGGTCCACAACACGATCATCCTTTACGTGTGTTCTTCAGTTTTAAATTGTTGAAGGTCTTGAGTGCACTTAGTATTCGCTTTTTTGAGTTCCCAGATCAAGTGCTAGAACTAGTTCGCTTAAGGTACCTTGCCATCACCTATGATTGGGAAATCCCAAATTCCGTATCCCAGCTTTGGAACCTTGAAGTGTTGATTTTAGGTCGACATCACAGTATAATATCCTTGGATAATCCTTCATATCTCCCTGTAGAGGTCTGGAATCTGAAATGGCTTAGACACCTCCAGTGCAAGGGAATTGACATGCCAGATCCTTGTAAATGGGGCAGTTTGGATGCTAATGTCAAGCTAGAACACCTTTTAACATTATCAAATGTTAGTTCTAGGAGTTGCTCGCAGGAAATTCTGGCAAGAGTACCTAACTTAGAGAAGTTGGGAATTCGTATTGAGTTGGCACCCAATGAAGTTGAAAACTTCAGTTTTTTTGGTGATATTTCCAAGGTGCTCCATAATCTTGTGTCGTTCAAATGTGTTGTCTTGGGTCTCAGATCTCAATTGGATGTTTCTTCTGATCTGGTATTCGCTAGTACTCTTAGAAAGATAACATTGAGTGGTTGTCGGTTTCCATGGAGTTCCATGACAGTAATTGGATTATTGCCATATCTTGAAATATTAAAATTGCGATGCTATTCCTTCTGTGGTCCTAAGTGGGATCCCTGTGAGGGTGAATTCCTCCGGTTAAAAGTGTTACTGCTGGAAGATTTGGATCTTGAGGAGTGGAATGGCGATAATTACAACTACCCAGTGCTTCAACACTTGATGATTAGGCACTGTTATAAGCTGCACAATATCCCTCTAGGAATTGGAGATATCCCAACACTTACATTGATAGAGTTGGATGATTGCAGTCCATCTCTTGCGAATTCAGCTAAAGAAATACAAGAAGATCAAATCGACTTGGGAAATGAAGACCTTCAAGTTTGTATTAACTCTTCATGGAATGATAAGAAGTCCATGTGAAAGTCTCAGATTGTTCACACGGTAACTGAGAGTTATTTTATGCACATATAAAGTAATATGGTGTGACCCTAGTATAAAGTATGTCTCTGAAGTGTGTCTTTTAGTTAACAATTTTCCTGTGTTGTAAAATTGTTGGTTAGATGAGAACAGTAACTAAATCATCTCATTTCATGGCTGCCTTGAAACTTAGTATTTTGTTTTTTCTGATCAATCTTTTCAGGATTTGAAGTTCAGTATTCAAATTGACCTCTGTAGACAATGCAATGGAACTCAACCGTATTGTGCATCAGAAAATCTTGAAATCTGGATGAGAGAATATTGTTGTTTCTGTTGTTCATAGTATAGTCTTGCTGGTTTCATGGTACATGTGTTTTTGTAATGTGTATGTACTCACTTTTAGGTACTACCAAATTAGTCTCGTTGGGAAGGTGTTTTGAGTTCAATTTGTATGAGTAGTTGCTGGTGCATCGTTTTCAGGTGGTTAAATGACATTTTCAGGTAAGCCAATGGTGAACAATATGTACATGTTTATGTTCAGACTTTAGAGTATGTTTGAATGTAGTGTTAGAACTTAGAAGAATCTAGAGATGTAGTATCTATTTATTTTTCCATTGGTTTTTGTTGTACTATATATGCGATCCAATTTGTGCTTGTCATTTAATTTACTGTAGTTTTGATATGTTGCAAAATTCTGAACCAAAAGTTGGGCTTTGTTTTCTTCGCCTGAAATAAGGTGTTCTGATCTGAATTTTATAAGATCTGGCCTCTAGTCTGGTCAGATCTGATCTGATTACAACTATGAACGTTGTTATTCATTAATTTGATTCATTTCTCATATTGAGAACACTCCATAGTAGCAGTAGGTAGGTAGAGCTGTCGAGCAACCTCAAGTATGCAATACCGAGATTGGCTCATTAAATAAACAAGGCGAGCTTTGCTAGTTTATTAAACGATTATAAAATAAAGCTTGACTTGGTTTGTTTAATTTAAATGATCGAGCCAAACAAAGGCCAAGTTCGAAACTGACTAGTTAGAATCAATTTTTTTTAGTTTGAAGGTTAGCCAAAAATTATTTTTTATTTTATTCATTAAACAATTTACATGCTTATAAAAAAGAATTCAACAAATGTCTAATAAAGATGACTAATTTAAAGTTATTAAAATTTTATCGACCTTAACTAGCCAGCTGAGTTGGTTCATTTTTTTTTTCTCCAGTACTAAAACGTGTTCAAGATGTGCTCATTCATTATATGAGTGAGCAGAACTTGAGTGGGTCCCAATTCGAACCAAATCGAGCCGAGCTGTATCATTTATTTTAATAGCTCTCACAATTCTCTCTCCGAATCTGCTATCTGCGGATCCGCTAGCAGATAGCAGATTCGGAGAGAGAATTGAGAGGATATGCTACTCAAATCCGCTATATGCTCCCTATGCTACTCCAATTCCAAGTAAAGTAAAACAAAAAAAACAGGCACAGGGCTTCAGCAGTGTCAGTGTATTCTTTGAGGAGAGGGTATCCCTAATATGTGTGATGCGACAATCACTACCGTACGTACCATTCACATCTCTAATGGAAGAAAATGGTAGAATTATACAAATGAAAATTCGAGTTTTCTCATGTGAACGTTCTGCAATCGCAATTGAACCTAATATAAATAAAAATAACATAAGGATAACTGTAAAATGTAAGATTTGTGATGACACAACGTAATCATCGATTATGATCAAATATAACCAAATGTCAATACAAACAACTTGAAGTTCCATGAAATTAAGAAATCAAATATACATGAATACAATTCAACGTGGCACATTGCAAAAAAAATAGCCTTATCGACTCGCAGACGGTGCAAAACATTTGAATAGTTCACAACAACACATAAGAGATATGAAAATTGCAAGAGTTCAAGCAAATTGGGAAAATTTGAGTTCACCGGTGAGGTTGACAAAGAGATCCTCATAGATAACATATCTCTTCTAGGCTTTAGGCTCTGGGGCAAATTTCTTGAGACATGCTATCTGCGTGCAGATACAATGTGAGCTCTTATAGTAAAAAACACATTGGCAAGTGTGTGGAAATTTAAAAGCTACACATAGTAGACTATTGAACTTGCTAGAGTAAATTGTTAAGGTATGATGGTATGAAATCAGCAATAAAATACATCAAATTTGCAGTTCAATATTAGCTAATCATCTCAAATAAATAAATAAATAAATAGGCATGTAGACAGTGGATACGAGCTAAATAAAAGCAAAAGAAATTGTGGTATGAAACCCATAAAGCTCCAATTAATATAGAGGAAATGAAGATTTGACTCGCAAATAAAAATCAGTAATGATTATGAAAATGGATTACATACCTCAGTTTATGAGCGGTGGTGGAAAAATGGAGAGATTGAATGCACCATCTTTGACAATTTGTTCTCCTAATTTCTCTTTCTTAGCTTTAAGAATATTAATGGCAGAGTTAACTGCATCATTACTACGATACAATTCCAGAGCTCGGAAGGTTGGAATATCAGCCAAACCAGGTGGAACTTCTTTAAGTTCCTCACAGTTATGTAGCTCAAGTCGTTTCAGTCTAGGATAGTGATGGTGCGAAGCCACCCAAAACTTTAGATCCGTGCGACCAATGTGCAAGACTTCTAGGCGACGGAAGGCTCCATCTTTAGCTTCCCAGAATTTTCCCATGAATGATTTATCTTTCAACTTCAGCACCTCAAGGTTATCCAGCAATCCTAGGATATTCATGTTACTCCACTCAAGGAACGTATCAGATAAGGTCAGGCTCCTCAGTTTTGGTGGGAATTGGTATGGTGGAGGAAGGCCACGAAGTTGGCCCTCAGAAGCTGGGCTGGGGAACACATCATTTAGAAGCTTCAACTTTTCAAGGCCGTTTAGTTTCACCAAATTGTCAAAGGATACAATCTTTCCATCTATTAATGTGGACAGTCTCCCCCGAATGCCCAGTTTCTTCAAATTTCTAGCACGGTCAAACACTTCTTCTGTGCAACTTTGAGGTGAAATAGTACCAAGTGTTTGAAGCTTTTCACCTTCTTTGCTCTTTCCCACCTTAGGTAAGGTTGCTGATGCATTCGTCTTTATATGCCTTAGCTGACTCATCTTCCATATGTCTGCCTTGATATCAAGAGTACGAGCAGACGTATCAACAATGAGGGTTTCTAAGTTCCAGAGTTTGTCAAAGGCAGCAGGTAGAACTGGTAAAGTGAAGGACAAGGTAATGTACCGCAAATGCACCAATTGGTACATGTCACTAGGGATTTTTGTGAATTTGATAGGCTTGACATCCAAAACCCTAAGCAGTTTAAAAGCTGCAGGGATGGCTGAAGAGTAATCTGCTGGCAAGGCAAGGTCCTCTTTGGAGAAGCAAACAAAAGAACGAACCTTAGGGCCGAAAGGTCTTGAAGAAATAAATTTCAAGACATTAGAATGCATACAGATACGACGACACTTTTCTACAACAATAATTGGCTCCAAACCTTCGGAAGTCCACTTGATTTCACGTAGGAAGTTCTCTTTTCCTGATTCATTTTTGCAAAAATCACGCAACATGTCATGAATACGACACGTTTTAACTCTTCCGTTGGGTCTCCTCCTATCCACTCTCACTAAGTTCCTGCTAATAAGCTCATCCAAATAATTTTCAGCAATCTCCTCTAAGGAGATGCCACCCTTTTGTTGAATGAATCCCTCTGCAATCCACATGCGGATTAAATTCCACGCAGGGATTAGATAGTCCTCCGGGAACAACCCAAAAGACAAAAAGCAGGCTCTCAAGTGATACGGTAACTTGTAGTAACTCAATGCAATAATATTCTCCATACGCTTCAAGGGATCCATTTCTAGATATGTACTCACGCTCTGGGACACTTTCGTCCATGCATCTTTCTTGGCATTCATATCATCTGCACCTGCAAATTTTTTGACAAGAATGCCTCCGATGACAACTATTGCTAGTGGCAACCTATCACACTGATCAGCAATTAATTTTCCAAGTACTTCCAACTCGGGAGGACAGTCAGGTGGCTTTCCAAAAACCTCATACCGAAGTAGCAACCAACTCTCATCTTGAGTTAAGAAACGCAAATGGTGGGCACGTCTACGCTTATTAGAAGCTAGAGCAACCTCTTCATTACGGCTAGTGATCAAGACTTTACCAGTAAAATTACTCATCGGCAAAGCAGTTTGGATTTTACCCCAATCCTCAGCTGTCCACACATCATCCATCACAATCAAGAATTTTCCTTTCTCTAGATGGAATTTCACTTGTTTGGACAACTCATCACCCGATTGTCGGTACATGTCATCAGTGATTTTGGTGAACTCTTTCAAAATTGTCAAACAGATATCCTTCTTTGTGAATTCTTGGGAGACATAGACCCATATGCGAGTGGGGAACTCATATTGGATCTTTTCATCACGGAAAATCTTCCCAGCAAGTGTTGTCTTGCCAAGGCCAGGCATACCAATGACGGTGACGACATCAAGCTGTGGTGTGTCTTCGCAAAGATATCCTATTATTTTTGCTGCCTCATCATCGAAACCCACCACGTTTTCTTGTCTAACCACCGGAGCCTGTTTGAGAATATACCAAGTCAAATGAAATAAAAAAACTCATTGACACCTAAGCCTCAACCAAGTTATTCGACTTAAACTCATTGAGTGAGTCAATAAAAAACTTATTGCTCAACTAAATCAAGCTCCAACTGAATTTTGAACCGATTTTAGAGTGATTTGGCTGAATTTTTTTATATTTAATTGAAATATACTTAAAATATTAAAAATTATGTTTCAAACTTGTACTATAACTCAAGCTCAATCTATATCAGGTTGAGCGAGCTTGGATTTCAGAACTCAACCAAGTTCTAGTATCAGAGAGTCAAAGCTTAAGATATCTCACTCGACTCCAATTCACTCTACATACATGTCAGATGTTTACATACTCTGCATATGTAATTCAGCAATGCATTCTTTAAATATATCCAACAATTGTTTAATAAATGGAAAAAAGAAAGAATGAAAAACATATTAATATATGTACTGTATAATGTATAATAATACTAACTGCGATTATTCTTAGTTTCTTACAACAGAGTTCCAGTAAACTTATAATTCAATTAAGAAATTTAATGGAGTAACTTTTTCAGTTAAATAATAGTATTAAATACATGCTGTTAAAAAGATAGCAATTTAATAATTCTTGCATGATGTTAGATGTATGTTCCTTGCAAATGTTGACATTAATATAGTAGTTCGCTTCATGATGGATTTAGCGATAATTACAACTACAAGAGTAAACTAACTAAATTACTTATTCAATTTTGACCACTAAATCAAGATTATGAAGCTATATTTCATTTTATTTGATTAATTTGTTAAACGAAAATCATACATTTTATTAATTAATTCTAAAAATAAATGGAGTATTTTATTTTTATTAATTAAATAATGCTCTGAATTTCTATAATATATTTATAGAATTATTATCGACGTCGAGCATTTGAAAAATTAGAAATCAGTCATAAAATCGCTTTTTTACTTTTTAGGGACTGGCTAATTTACTTTTATGATATGTGAAAAAACCGTGAATGTTTAGTTTTTACCCTGTAAAAAGCGGTTCTTTTTCTTTTCTAGTGTAAAGAGGTTATTTTGAACTCTAAAGCAGCAATCTTTGAAATTGAAATGAATGAGCAGACAAGAGAGAGCGTTGATCCAACATATCAAGTCAACCCCTATCAAATTATCTCTAATTCGAACACAGAAATCATATCAGATGAACATCAATTTAAGATTCGGCAAAGAGTTATTGTCATAGAAGGGAACTGGAAAAGAAAAATTACCTCAAATGTTTCGTCGGCGTCGGGGCCTCCGTCTCCGATATTGAGGCTAGCAAAATCGATCTTGTCCTTGTCGCCGTAGATTGCTTTGACTTTGGCGCTTATTGCCTCCACTTGCCTTGCGATGCCGTGGAGATTCACCGGCGTCTTGAATGCTCGGATGAGATAACTTTGGGATTTGGTGACGGCGGCCTGGGTGACAAAGGCGTCGATGATATCCTCCGCCTCGTAGACGACGTCGCGGATCTGATCGACGAGGTCTCGAAGCCGCTCGTCCTTCCGCCTCTTTTTGGTGGTGTCGCGGAGGAAGGCGCGGAACTGGCGGAGATCGGCCTCCAGCTTCTCGACCTGCTCCTTTGCGCCTTTGATTAGATGAGTGTGGTAGAGCAGCAGCTGCTGGAGGTTCCCCAGCAAGAATTCCACCGCCGCGTCCGCCATTTCAGCTCCGGATTCAGCTCTACCTTTCTCTCATTCAAGATTCACTCTTTCTGGTTCAAAGATGCGGAATTGATTTTGGTGAATTGTTTTGTGTAGAGTCGCGACGTACCTCTTAATCGGCGTGGACTTGAGAAGAATGAATGATTGCTGAACCATTTATTTTTCTACGGAGTCCAAGGAATCCGAGTCCCGGTTAATCTACACCTTTGGTGTATAATTCAATGGTGGGAGATTTGTCTCGAATGTCGGGCTCATAAGAGAGAGTGCCGGAAACAAGGATAAATGTGCAATGGAACTCCTTGGACCGGAACACCCCCAAAAATACTCCTCTGTTTAGGGGTGGCATCGGATCGAGCTTGTCGGGTTCGGATTATTCGGTTCGGTTATGAAATTAAAATATCCGATTAAAAACCCTAAACCCTAAACCAAAACTCGACATTGGTGGTACCCGATCGGGTCGGATACCAATTACTCCACTTTTTTTTTTTAAAAAAAAATTAAAAATATATATGAAAAAATTAAATTAAATAAATAATATTGATCAAAGGGCATTATATCTACAATCTACACAAAGCTAAACAATAATAAAGAAATCTAGAATTAAATATTTAATTCATCCATAACAAATATATATATGTGGATTAACTACACATTAAAAAAATTACGAACACGTATAAAGAAGTTTTTGGCAAATACTACTAAACTAGACAAATAGAGTAATTAATAAATTCTTCTATTTGAGAAAGACATAATGAAAAGTGAAGAATTTGAATAAATATTTGACGAAATAGTGAATAATTCTCATATTTATAAACTAATTAATTATAAAACTTGATTGTGTATACATCTATTGTATATAATAATTGTGATAGTTTGGACTAAATGATAATGGTTTGTGGAATTATTAGGTGTTATAAGCACTTTTAAAAAATTATAGAAATTGTGGAACGTTAAAAAAAAAAAAAACTTTGGATTATTCGGGTATCCGATCGGGTAATTCGGGTTCAAACTTAGGACCCGATACCCGACCCAAATTTTGGGTTCGGGTACCCGAACCCGAACTTTCCCATTAAAAAATACCCGACCCCGAATATAATTTTTTTCGGGTTCGGGTGGGTACCCGACTAATCCAAACCGGATGTCCACCCCTACCTCTGTTAATCATTCTCGGCCCGGCCCGGCATCAATAATGAAGATTTTTTGGAATCATGATGGCCATTGGGCAGACAGACCTTAATCAACTCATTAATATGATGATAATAATAAATAAAATAAATAAATTTTGTGGATCACGTGAAGATGTTGGAGGACAAAATGGTTTCAAAGGAAGAGAGACATTACATTAGACAAGATTGTAGGGGTGCGCAAAATATTCGAACCGATTCGTTGAACCGCTGAATCGAACTGAAATCGAACTGAATTTCCGGTTAACCGAGTACCCCGAAGCAAATACAAATATCATATTTAAGTATTCGTCCGGTTCAAATACAAATACAAATACTTTAATTTTTTCCCCCAATTAACCGAACCGAACCGAATATATTTATTTTAATTTAAAAGTTATATATTTTAAATATTATAGACATTTGATGGTATAAAATTATAGATAGAAAATATATATCATTATTTATTTAATTATTTAAATATAAAATAAAATAAATATAAAAAACTAAAGAGCTAATTATCAAAATATATCACCATAATAAGCCTACATTGATTTTTTGTCTTTCAGAATACCCTATTATTGAAATATACATATACACTAAGATTTGTTACATATACTAATATATTTTGATAACATTAAAAAGAACCACTGAATTTCATTGTTATATATATATCTATATATATATAAAAGTAATATAGTCTAATTTCCCCCCACTTCCCCACCCCCTGTTTTCAACATCTCATCCGACTTTTTTTTTCAATTTCAACAACCATATATACTCACTAAATCTAATATATATATATATAATATAATTCAACTACATCAATCATATATACTCCTTAAATATATACTCCCTCCGTCCCACCCCAAGTGTCCTGTTACTGTTGGGCATGGGAATTAAGGTAGAGTTGGTTTGTGAGTATATAGTGGGGTCCACATAGTTGTTGGAGGGAAAATTATTTCTATTTATAGAAAGAAGACATTTGTAATGGGACATCCAAAAATAGTAAGTAAGACATTTGGAGTGGGACGGAGGGAGTAATATATATATATAATCTAATGTTTAATTTCAACAAACTCAATCATATCATATATACTCCCTAAATCTATAATCTATAATACTCTTAGAATTTTAAATTATTTTCAACAACCCCACTCACATAAGTAAAATAAAAAATCTAGAAAAAAAATCTAATATATATTTGAATTACGTATAATATCATTAATTATATATACAATCACCGATTTTCCCTTATTTCTCAATATTTATATTTAAAATCGTGGAATTTGGATTTAAATCTAATATTCAATTTCTTAGACTAAAATATTAGAATTTGGATTTAAATCTAATATTTATATCTAATATTTAAAGATTTTAGTCTAAGAAATCGTGGAATTAAAATAGTGGAATTTGGATTTAAATCTAATATTTAAAGATTTTTAGATCATATAATTGTATCTTTTCATGTTCAAATGAACTATTGTATATTTTTTAAATTTTAATTTTATAGTGAATCAAAATGCATCTTTCAGATTTGATTTTTAAAGATTTATTTGGATCCTATAATGTTATTTTAATTTTAATTTTAATGTTTATACATAAAAATGATATGGATGGCATGTTTTGTCTTTATCTTTCCTCTATATTTTTTGTTATGCACTTTAATTTATTCTATATTCCTGTTAGAAAAAAAAATTATTTCATTATCATATAGTTATCTCTTTAGACCAAAATCATATTTATAATCAATTTTATATACAACCATATTTTTTTTAAACTTCGAAAAGATTTTACTTGGTCTAACTTAATTTTTAATTTTAAGGTTTTAATCAACCTCATATTCTCTATATTCAATTAAAGTTTTAACAATTAATAAATAGCGTTTAAATAATTATTTAATATAATTGCTAATGTCAAAATAGAATTAATTATTGGCCATATTTTATGTGTGTAATAAATTGTTCAAAATTACCTATTTGACAATTTTGAGACTAATTTTTATCTACAATAAGCTGAAATCCAAAATAATACTCATTACTGCGAATTCAAAAAGAGTTGTTTGACAATTTTGAAACCAATTTTTGCCTACAATAAGCTAAAATAAAAAATAATACTCATTACAGCGGATTCAAAAAGAGTTGTTTGACCTAAGTTATTTTGTGTCTTTAAGAAAATTGTTTTGTCACACAAATGAGCTAATTTAAATATTTGTTTTGCCAAACACCCCATTATGTTCTAAAATAGATTTGCTTTTATCTACGTTATCAATAATTTTTTCTGGAATTAGTGATGTAATTATTGTTTGTTGCTTCTATAAAATGATTAGTTATTCAAACAAAAGTAAATTTGAATAACTAATTATATAATAAATTATTTAAAAAGACTCAATATAATCAATTTGTGTGTAATTGATTTACATATATAATTATATACTGCCTCCATCCCGTTAATAATGTCTCAAAATTTTTGGGCACAATATTTTATGGGGAGATAGTTAGTATTTTATGTAGGGGTAGATTAGTGTTTAAAGTGAGGGTATATTAGGAATTTATGTGATGTGATTTGAATGGGCCGGGTTTGAATTTTTAATTGATTTATTTATGTGTGATGTGATAGTTGTGTGTTTGAAATTTTAATATATTTATTTATTGATGTGATATGATGAAAGAGGGTTTGTTAACTAAAGTGTATAATTATTTCCTAAAAGGAAATGTGACAATTCTAATGGGACGGACCAAAAAGGAAAGCGAGACAGAATTAGTGAGACGGAGGGAGTATTATTTATTAGAGATGAATATGACTTTAACAATGCATTATATATCAACAGTTTTGATAGTTGTAGTGAATTAATGTGTTTATTAAAGGCATAAAAAATAGTAGTCAATTAACAAAACGAGCTCAGTAATTTGGATTATTGAAAAAAATCACTTCAAATAATTTCTATTCTCTTTCATGTTTCTTTTTTTTATATATATATGAAAAATAATCTCCATTATCTTTGATGTTTCTATTTTAACTTTGGATCAATTGCCTTTAATTCTTGATTGAGAAAAATAATATGGAAAACTCTTAAATCAATGTTGGAAACTTAATAAATTAGTTTATCCAAAAATAATGTAGAAAGCTCATAAATCAATCTTGAACATATTCACAAATTAATAATCCTTGTGCTATGGACATTTTTTGTAGGGATATTACTTTTACACATTCAGCGGACAGTCTTTATTTTATCATTATTTTTCCTCAATAATATATGATCGGGAAATGGGCATGACACAATTAAGTTTATGTAATATATTTGAACTTCTAAAGTATTATGTTATATTTATAAAACAAAAAATATAAAGTATACTCTCCGCGCATTGCGCGGGCGGGTGTGCTAGTATATATATATATTTCTTTAGTGTAATAACCTTGTCCGACCCTCTTAAAATGTATAATCAAGTTTTCATTTTTTAAATCTTTTAGTTTCGTAGATTTTAAATATTCGAACCGAATCGTTTAACCGCTGAATCGAATTGAACCGAAACCCCGGTTAACCGAGGACTCCGGTTACAAATACAAATGCTGAAATGAAGTATTTGTCCGGTTCAAATACAAATACAAATACCTGAAAAATTCAGGTTAACCGAACCGTGCCCACCCCTACAAGATTGCATGTGAAAGCACGGGAATTGTTGTTAGCTGGTTGTATTGGGTTTTGTTTTTCTGTAATTTATTCGTTCACATTTCGCATTGCTAACTAAATATTACTATAAAACTGAACATGACACCGACATGATGCAAATACAAATATACTACTTCCTCTGTCTCAATTTGATTGTTACGTTTGACTTTTTGGCATTATTCACTGTTTAAGTTTGATTCGAATTTTTATTATAATTATATAAGAAAAAACATAGTCAAGTTAGATCTCGTTAGATTCATTTAATCTAGTAGTTTTAGAATATCAAATTTTTATCGTACACAATTTGAGTTATTAACCGATAAAAATATGTATCGGCATACGTGTCAGGTGGGTCTGTAACAATTATAATGAGATAGATGTAGTATTTATTACAGTATTACAATACTCATTGGTATGTTGTAAAATCCCCGAATGAAATTGGATGGTACAAGCGTAACTAACGAAAAGTTACTACTAACGCCGGTAAAATGCACATTTCTTTACTTGGTGAGTTATAACAATTTCAAGATTAAATGGATATCATGAAGGAACTGTAAAATGGGTGATGAGATAGTTTTCACATTTTTCAATAATAAAATGACAAATCCACCAGTTATGACATAAGATACAAATAAAGTCCAGCAAACACATTGATTTTCACACATGGAGGATATGTTAAAACAACATTAATATGCATAATACATTCCATACGACAGCAGCAGTTTAGGGAGTTTCACCACAAATGGTTGCATACAGTTTACTAACACAGGTAGCACCAAACTAGCAAACAATTATACAGGTAGCACCAAACCAGCACACCTTCACTCATTTTCTTGAAATTAAAGGCATGCATCCTGCAAGTATAAATAGACATTAGTTCCTACTTATGGAAACTAAGAAAGCAGTAAGAAAAGCATTTAAAATTCTATCACTCGGAAATTTTAAAAGATATCTCGTTCCGTTAGTGTAAAAGTGCCCCTAGTCTTGGTGACCAGATGCAGATCGAGAATTCCCAAACACCCGTAAGCCACTCGCAGTGCTTACAGATATTCAGGTGGTTATGAGATATAAACTAAATGAAACAAACCAATAAATCAATCTATTCCGGATATACTCACTCAAGACTCGAATTGAAGCTTTAGCAGAAGATGATAGTAGTTGAAAGAATATTCAACCCTACCTTAGAAAATAACCAAGGCCTATATGTTGTTCATCTAGTGTTATCTATCACACTTCCTCAAAACCCAAGTAGGTACTGATTTAGTGTAATATTTAATATAAGATTTCCAGCACACAACATTTTTGGGAAAATAATTGATATTTGACAATCATTCCCTAAACAGGTACTAAACTCTCAATTAAACACAGATCCTTTCAGTCTAGGTGAGACCTAATCGATGACTCTGATTCTAATTCTCCAAAATCAACCCCCATTTGGATATGAATTAGTCATAAATGCAGAATTTATCCCTTTCTCAGATCTGAATTTTATAAAGAAATTTTTGTCGGAATTTTATTATGGAGATAAAGAATTTTTTAGGCCATCAATAGGCAGGTAATTCATTTTTGGGCCACTAAAGATTGAATTATGAAATTAGGCCACCAATAGGCATTCGGGCCTAATTTATGGCCAATTTGACCAATACCACACTAAAACGGGCCGTGTGTAACCCACTCGCCACGCGATGACTCAAATGTGGAAATTGTCTACTTTTGGTGGCCTGTTTTACTTTTTTGTAATTTAAATAAATATTAGTTCATTCGTTCCATTATTTTTGCCTCACTTTCCATTTTTCTCTGTTCCAACGTTTTTGCCTCGTTTCCATTATAGTAATAATAAATATTAATCACCAAACCGCATCAAATACTAATATATCCTACATTAGATACTGTCTATGACCACATAAAATACCATGCTCAAAATACCCCAACACGAAATAAATATTCATTAAAATAAAAATAAAACAGATATATATTGAAAATGTAAAAAAAAGAGACAAAATAATAAATAAAATTATTTGTATTAATAATAATAATAACTTCAAGAATTAAATTATAGTATAACATAAAATTAAAATAAATAAATTAAATCTAAAAAATAAATTAATTTGAATGAATTCATTTATATTAAAGGGGATGAGAACTTACCCTAGTGATCAAGTCCCTCGACTCTCAACTTATAGGTTGGAGGTTCGATTCCCCACCCCGCCGTTATCCCTTCCTTTTTTCTGGCATGGGCTCCCACCACCCTTTATAGGTTGTTCGGCAAAAAAAAGGGTTCTCTATCCACCATTTATCATATTTATATTAAATGAAATATATTAAAATAAATAGTAAAAATTTAATAAAAAATAAATGGAAACAGATAAATAGGTGTTCTCTACCCACCCTGGAAAGTGAAATAAAATTGAAGATTAGAAGAAATTTGGGTCTCCGATGGAAATGCACATATTGTGTGCCAAAATGAGCAGCTTCATTTTAGTAGTTGGTCTCGAGATCATGGTTGGATAATTGTCCGATAGAGTAATATTTATTTTAATTTTAAAAAAAAAGTAAAATTCCACGCGGATTAATCCTTCTGCAATCCACATGCGGATTAAATTCCACGCAAGGATTAGATAGTCCTCCGGGAACAACCCAAAAGACAAAAAGCAGGCTCTCGGATGATACGGCAACTTGTAGTAACTCAATGCAATAATATTCTCCATACGCTTCAAGGGATCCATTTCTAGATATGTACTCACGCTCTGACACTTTCATCCATGCATCTTTCTTGGCATTCATATCATCTGCACCTGCAAATTTCTTGACAAGAATGCCTCCGATGACCACTATTGCTAGTGGCAACCTATCACACTGATCAACAATTAATTTTCCAAGTACTACCAACTCAGGAGGACAGTCAGGTGGCTTTCCAAAAACCTCATACCGAAGTAGCAATCAACTCTCATCTTGAGTTAAGAAACGCAAATGGTGGGCACGTCTACGCTTATTGAAAAGCTAGAGCAACCTCTTCATTACGGCTAGTGATCAAGATTTGGACCAAACCATATTTTTATGATTTGGTTCGGTTTACTGTTTAAAAAAATCATGATTTGGTTTAGTATTTTATAAACTAGAAATTGTATGGTTTTAAAAAAAAATACGGTTTTTAAACCGTAAACCGTTTATATTTATATATAATATTAAATATTTTTTAAATATATATTACTCTATATATTTATAATTTTAAATAATAAATAAATTCAACCAAAATACACGATGACCAAATTTAAAACCAAGCTTAACTTTAAAATTCAGAAGTTCATTACTTAAGAAATTCAAAGTGCAATCCAAACCCTAAATGTTATTTACATTTGAGACTTGTGAGTTATAAATCTGAATTTTAACGTGTGAATAGCATGCGTTAGATATTTAATGACATATATGCATTCTGGTTGGTTGTATCACATTAAGTATTTGTTTGTAAAAATTGAAGTATATTTTGTGCTATAAACCATGGTCAAAGCCAGACCAAACCGTAAAATTTACGGTTTGGTTTGGTTTTGTTTGGACATAAACCAGCCCAAACCAGACCGTGCTCACCTCTACACAATAAAGAATTTTCCTTTCTCCAGATGGAATTTCACTTGTTTGGACAACTCACCACCCGTTTATCGGTACATATCATCAGTGATTTTGGTGATCTCTTTCAAAATCGTCAGACAAATATCATTCTTTGTGAATTCTTGGGAGGCATAGACCCATATGCGAGTGGGGAACTCATATTGGATCTTGTCACCAGGGAAAATCTTCCTAGAAAGTGTTGTCTTGCCAGGCCAGGCATACCAATGACGGCCACGACATCAAACCACACCCCAATTAGGGGTGAGAATACGCCAGAGTCCGAACTATCCGACAGGGGCTTATGGTCTAGCCTACTGAAAACCATGTTAGGCTAGGCTAAATAAGCTCATGCCAGACTTTATAAAAAATTATTAGGCCTACCAGACCAGGCTATTTATCATTATTATTAGTTTGTTTATATTTACTGTATAGGAATATGTGGTATTATTATTATTGTTTGATGTAAAAATATTTTTTTTTGTGGTAAATATAGAAGTAATTATTAAATTGATCTTATATAGGTTTTGAAAATATTTTAAAGTGTTTTCTTGTATATAAATAGTTGTGAATGACGACTTGTCCAAGTTCAGAAATTTATGTCTTCCAACCTTATAATTACATCAGGATATATATAAAAGAATTTTTACTTAATTTTTAAATAGGCTTAATCAGGCTTTTAAAAGGCGTAAAAACTGACATATTTAAATAAATAGGTCAGACTTATGCCTATAAAATAAGTCTATCAAATATAATATGACAAACTCGAACCTTAAAAAATTGACGCATGCAACCATTCAAGACTAGCTCAGCCTAGCATATTTCCACCACTATACTCTCTTAATATAATCGTATGCAGTACAATTTATGAAGTTAAAGGAACCAAGATTATTAAAATCTAGATCTAGATCTTAGGATCCTACGATCTCACAAAGCCAAAACGATCAAGATCGGTATGGGAACTAAATTAGGGTGAGATCTGGATAAGATCTATAGGATCTATACAAGATCTTAAAATCTTTAAACGATTCGTTCCCACTCCCTCTTATTTTTCATCTCATTTTTTCAATTTTCTGTCATCCCTTCTTTTTCTAAAATCCAGATCTAGGAATTTTTGTTTGCATCTCAATCTTCCTTGCATCTCCTTCATCTTCCTCTTTCAAAATTCGTCGTTGTATCTCCTTCATCTTCTTGTTGTTGTCGTCGTCGTCGTATCCCCCTTCTCTTTGCCAATATTATCCCTTCCAGCACCCTCTGCTGATAGAGATCTTAGTCCTAAACCCCTTACCCAAATGGATGATGATGAATTCAATGACACAGTGGTTGAGACTGACGAAAATAGCGAAAATTCTAATGACAAATCCAACTCAGCTCAAACATCATGTCTTAAATGCTCAATTATTGTCCTTTTTTTGTTAAACAAATTATTGTCTATTGATACTGGTTATTGTAATTTGCTAATATGAATATTTTTTTGTCCTAATTTTATAGGATCTTAGGATCTGAATTCGATCATACGATCCCGCTTTTGCAAAGAAAAAAACGATCCTACATAAGATCTAGATTTTGATAACCTTGAAAGAAACAGAAGTGGGGTGGTGGCCCGGCCCGTGGTGCTTCAATAATGACAATTTTGTGGAATCATGATATGCAGACCTTAATAAACTCAATGATATGATGATAATAATAAATAAAAAAAACTAAATTTTGTCGATCACGTGAAAATGTTGGAGGAAAAAAATGGTTTCAAAGGAGGAGAGACATTACATTTAACAAAATTGCATGTGCAAGGACGGTAATTGTTGTGTAGCTTGTTGTTGCATTGGGTTTTGTTTTTCTGTAATTTATTCGTTCACATTTCGCATTGCTAAATACACATTTATAAAAGTGAACAATAACACCGACATAATGCAAATAAAACTATTATTACAGTATTACAATAATCGTTGGTATGTTGTAAAATCCCATAATGAAACTGGATGGTACAAGCGTTACTAATGAGAAATTACTACTAACGGCGGTAAAATGCACATTTCTTTCCTTGGTGTGATTTTATAACAATTTCAAGATTAAATGAATATCACGAAGGAACTGTAAAATGGGTGATGAGATAGTTTTCACTTTCCAATAATAAAATGATAAATTCACCGGTTATGACGTAATGTAGAAATTCATAGATGGGAGGCTTCATCTCGAAGTCAAATTTCAAATTCAGAATTAAATGTACCCAATCCGGGTACCATGGCTCTGATACCATATAGAAATTAATGGATGGAATGCTCACACCTAAAACTAATTGGTGATAAATAGAGTTGCTCCAAACTATATAAAGTAATAAGAGGGCCGCATCTAATCCGATGTGGATATCAACACATAGGATACATACAATAGAGTCCAGCAAACACATTGAGTTTTACATATTGAGGATATGTTAAAACAACATTAATATGCATAATAATTCCATACAACAGCAACAGTTTAGGGAGTTTCACCACAAAAGGTTACATACATTTTACAAACACAAGTCGAACCAAACTAGCAAACAAATAGACAAGGTAGTTGCAGCAAACCAGCACACCTACACTCATCTTCTTGAAATTAAAGGCTTTTGCATCTTCTCTGGACATGCCTGCAAGTGTAAATATACATTAGTTACTACTTATGGAAACTACATGGGAGTTTCCAAGTATGTGGCAGGAATAAATCTGTGTGCAGAACAAGACCGCATTTCAAAATGATCTGTTACACATTATTTTTTTTTCGATTCACTATCTTGAAATGATCGATTATCGACAAACAATCTTACTCGATTCAAACAAAACAGTGGTGAATGTATGTGGATCACATAAATTAAGCCAATGAATGCAGATCATAATGGTGCATTGTACCAGAGAATGACATACCTGTCGAGCAAGATCAAGAGAATTGCTTAATCAGTGATGGGGAAAATGGAGAGCCTGAATTCACAATCTTTGGTGTCTTGCTTTATCTTCGCTTCATGAATTTTCCTGGCAGAGGCAGTAGCATGATTACTACGGTGCAGGTCCAGTAGTTGAAAGCTTGGGATATCAGCCAGATCAATAGGAATTTCCTTGAGTTCCTCACAGTTATGCAACTCAAGGCACCTGAGCCTGGGATAATGATGCTGTGAGGCCTTCCAAACGGTTAAATCTGTGCGACCAATGTGCAGGAATTCCAAATAGCGAAACCCTCCATCTTTCGCCTCCCAGCTCGGCCCCATGAATGCTTTACTTTTCAGCTTCAACACCTCAAGGTTCTCCAGCAATCCTAGGGTAGACATCTCACTCCAATTGAGGAAAGTATCGGATAAAGTCAAGCTTCTCAGTTTTGGTGGGAATTGGTACGGTGGAGGAAGGCGAGGCAGTGGTTCATCCGAAGCTGCATAAGGAAACACATCATTCAGAAGCTTCAGCTTTTCAAGACTGCTCAGTTTCCCCAATCTATCAAATGATAGATTTTTGTTGTCCAGAAGTAAGGCCAACTTCCCACGAATGCCTAATTTCTTCAGATTGCGCGCCCTATCAAATACTTGTTCTGTGCAACTTAGAGGTGAAATTGTGCCGAGTGTTTGAAGATTTTCTCCCTCTTTAGCCTTTTTACCACCCTTAGGGAGTAAAATAGCGGATGCATTAGTTTTCACGTGCCGTAGCTGACTTAACTTCCATATATCCACTTTAATTTCAAGAGTACGAGATGTTGTATCAGCAATAAGAGTTTCTAAGTTCCATAGCTTCGAGAAGGCTGCAGGTAGAACTGCTAAATTGAAGGACAATGCAACATAGCGCAAATGCAACAGCTGGTACATTTCACTGGGTACTTTTTCAAATTTCAAAGACTTGGCATCCAAAACTCTAAGCAATTTGAAAGCAGCAGGGATAGCTGAAGTGTTTTCAGCTGGCAAGGCAAGGTCCTCTTTCGAGAAGCAAACAAATGAACGAACATGAGCTCGAGGACCAAAACGTGTTGAGGTTATAAAATTCAACACATTAGAATGTATGCAGATGCGACGATACTTTTGAATTGCACGATCAGGAAGCCCTGGAGTCCTTTTAATTTCTTGTAGAAAGTTCTCCTTTTCATTTCCAGCTTCATTTATGCAGAAGTCGCGAAGCATGTCATGGATGCGGCACGTTTTAACTCTGCCATTCGGTCTCCTCTTGTCTACTCTCACCAAGTTCCTATTAATAAGTTCATCCAAATAGTTTTCTGCAGTCTCCTCTAGGCTGGCACTGTCCTTTTGCTGTATAAATCCTTCCGCTATCCACATGCGAATTAATTTCCACACTGGAATCTCAAAATCTTCAGGAAACATCCCTAGATACAAGAAACAAGCTCTCAAGTGATTAGGTAATTTATCATAGCTCAATGCAATAATCTTTTCCATTCGCCGTTCTGGATCCTCTTCTTTCAAGTATGCACTGACACTTACTTTTTCCCACGCGGCTTTCTTCAGAGTCATATTATCCGTTGCTGAGAATTTTTTAGCAAGGATACCTCCTATGACCACTATTGCTAGTGGTAATCCATCACAATGACCCACTATTACCTTTCCAGGAACTTCCAAATCAGAAGGGCACTCAGGCTTGCGAAAAACCTCATACATGAACAATAACCAACTCTCATCTTGATTCAAGAAACGCAACCTGTGGGGATCTCTTTCTCTATTAGCACACCGAGCAACTTTTACATCACGGCTAGTAATCAAAATCTTGCCTGTAGCTTTGGTCTCTGGAAATGCAATCTTGATTTTATCCCAATCCTCAGGCGCCCACACATCATCCATCACAATCAAGAATTTTCCTTTCTCTACTTCAGCTTTAATCATTTTTGCCAACACATGCTCATCTTGTTGGCGCATATCTTCAGTGATCTTAGTAAGCCCTCCCAGGATGGACAAGAAGACATTCTTCCTCGAGAAGTCCTGTGATACATAAACCCATATGCGGGTGGGAAACTCAAATTGGATTCTTTTATCATGGAAAATTTTCCCAGCCAGTGTTGTCTTGCCCTGACCAGGCATACCAGTGATGGAGATGACATCAAGATGATCTGTTTTTTCCTTGAGATACCCTATTATTTTATCTGCCTCGTCATCAAAACCCACAATGTTCTCTTGTCTAACCAAGGGAACCTGTTAGAACAATTTTGGGAAAGAAATCAAATAACTCCATAGAACATCTTTATGTAGTGGGATCAAAAACACAGAAATTCATACTTGAACCAGCAATTATGTTAATTATGAGCTAATATTATACAAATTGAACAAAGTTGACTAATTAGTGTATCCACCTTAATCATAAACAAGGCAATAGAGTATGGAACAGCAAGACTAAATGAGATCAAAGACACACCATGACTTCCAACCATTATTTATTTTAGGAAAAGAACACATTTATCGTACAAGAGCTGTGATCTAAGACCAGTAAATAATCTAGTTCAGCTTTGGCACTAATATTCCAACTTGAGCTTGAGTAGGCAATCCTTTATACTCATACTGGACTTAACATGTGCGACCGTTTTATTACCAGAAAATTCTTTAAAAGTGTGACCAAGAAAGTACTTTTCTTTCCTTTAAGTAATATTCAAATATACCGTATGAGAACTCTTTGCATAGAATCTTAGACCTCCTAATATGGAGTACTTTCTAAAGTAAAAAACAGAGCAACTTTTCAAAAAGAAACTACCAGCTGCCATAGCAGGTACTCAATTCTTATACTTTTTCTTATGGGAAAATGTAGCTCATTAGAACTCTATATAGGTTCATGGAGTACTAATCTCTTGCCACATTAATGTACTTGAGGTCAATTAACTTGCAGTAGAAGTGATCCTAAGGCCAAACATCATATGGTAATAGTAACTAATAAGAATTATTTCAATTCATCATTGATGTAATCCAGAAATTGAGAAGCCAATTCTCAGCAATTATCATCAATTCCAAGTTACAACAATAATATCATGAATATAATTTTAGTTCAAAATGAATTACCTCTGGTTCTTCGGTACCTTCTTCGTTCCCAATACTGCGGTAAGCGAAATCGAGCAGGTTCCTGTCGCCATAGATTCGTTCGACCTCCTTGCTGATGGACTGGACTTTGATCGCAATCTCGTGGAGATTGATGGGCGTCTTGAAAGCTTTGACGAAGTAAGGTTGGGACTTGGCGATGGCCGCCTGGGTGACGAAGGCATCGATGATGTCCTCCGCATCGTAGACGACGTCGCGTATCTGGCGGACGACTTCGCGCAGGGTGTCGTCTTTGCGCCTCTTTTTGATGGAGTCTTTGAGGAAGGCTCTGAAAAGGCGGAGATCCTTCTCCAGAGTCTCGACTTCGCCCTTGGCGCCCTTGATTAGATTGGCGTGGTCGAGCAGCAGCTGCTTCAGGTTATTCAGCAGGAATTCAACAGCCGCGTCCGCCATTTTAGCTCCAGAGGAGATGGATCTGGACTCCTCCCCGCAGCCCGCGTGATCTTTCGAATCTCACTCTCAAGTCTGTGGTTAGACCTGGAGCAGAGTTGACTTGAAATGAGACGACTTTGTTGTGCATGTTCCCGCGTCTTGAGATCCAGATTAATCAGCACCGTTGATTGTGTAACAAACATATGAATGGTGTGGATTTGCTGGCGCCAGCAAGTGATGTTTGGGAACTCCATGGAGTAGAGCACCAGAAACATCCACGCCATCAATATTGCTCTGGTCTTCACATCATGATTCATGAATGAATAGTGTAGGAAAGTTTTTGAAGAATAAGGTCGATAACTAATACTACCTCCGTTTTCTTTAATTGTTAGAAGTACATGTTAGAAACTGTTTTTAATTAGCTGACTTTAGATGATTTTATATATTTCGTTATAAGGTTAAATAAAAAATGATAAATTGATAGTGAAAATAGAAATTACAAACTACAAAATTCATGTTGTATTTATATTCAAAATCATTCTTTAACCTAACAAAATAAGGCTCCAAAAAGTAACTGCAATGTAGCAATAAAAAAACGGAGGAAGTACATCTGAGCTTGTTTTGAAGCTTCTCTCGTTCCTTCTTCTACCATTGGCAAAGAAAACATATTCTGCCTCAAGAAATTAGAAATGATATATACATAAGCATGTTGCAGACAGCAGAATCCAGAGTGATTGCACACATCAAACATCAATCAATTATTGCAATAAAAACGTCATTTATTACAAACAGCAGCAGCTTATCCGAGACCACAATCCACAGAATGAATAAGTCACAAAAGGTTACTACAACAATTTACAGCCAAAGGTAGCATGGAACAAACAAATTATTATTCACTCACAAACAACAGGGCAGTGCAGCATTTCAATCACAAAGTAACATATGAACAATGCAGCAATACATAAAAATTGATCAGCACAATTTCTCGAAATCTCCGGGGATCCCGATCAGGCATCCAAAGCATCTGTCCGGGATATGCCTGCAAGTATGAATTAAGTACTTGTAATGGAAACAAATTAAAGGGATTCAAAAGAAGTAGATGTGTGTATAGGAAGACTGGTATGAAATGATTAAAAGGACTGCAAATCATAACAACTGATCATGGTATTATGTACCTCTCAAGCTAGAGCTGAGGCTGGGGAGGGAAAATGGAGAGCGTGAATCCACGATCTTTCTTGTTTTGGGCATCCAATTCCTTTATCTTCGTTTCAATATTCTTCGCGGAAACAGCAGCAAGATTACTACGGTGCAGGTCCAGTAATCGAAAGGAAGGAATATCCGCCAGGCCTATAGGAATACCTTGAAGCGCCTCACAGTTACGCAACTTAAGGCATCTAAGTCTGGGATAATGATGCTGTTCAGCCTTCCAAACACTCAAGTCTGTGCGCCCAATGTCCAAGAATTCAAGACGGCGAAAACCCCCATCTTCTGCTTCCCATGTAGGTCCCATGAATGCTTTATCTTTCAGCTTTAGCACCTCAAGGTTTTGCAGCAATCCAAGGGTAGACATATGGATCCATTCAAGGAAAGTATCAGATAAAGTGAGGATCTTCAGTTTGGGTGGGAATTGGTATGGAGGAGGAAGGCGAGGCAACGGATTATCAGAAGCTGTATCAGGAAACATATCATTCAGAAGCTTCAGTTTTTCAAGACTGCTCAATTTCCCCAATCTTTCAAAGCTGTCCAGAAATAAAACCAAATTCCCACGAATGCCTAATTTCTTCAAATTGCGGCACTTAATAATCACTTCTTCTGTGCAACTTAGAGGTGAGATTGTGCCCAGAGTCCGAATATTTTCTCCTTCTTTTGCACTTTTCCCAGCCTTAGGAGTTAAAGTAGCTGATGCATTCGTCTTTAGATGTCGCAGCTGATTCAACTTCCAAATATCTGCTTTGATATCAAGAGTTCGACCACTTGTCTCAGCAATAAGTGTTTCTAAGTTCCAAAGCTTGGAGAAGGTAGCAGGAAGAACTTTCAAATTGAAGGACAAGGCAACGTACCGCAAATGCAACAATTGGTACATGTCACTGGGTATTTTATCAAATTTGATGGGGCTGACATCCAAAACTCTAAGCAGTTTAAAAGCTGCTGGGATGATGGATGCCTTCTCTGCTGGCAAGTTTATGTCGTCTTTGGAGAAGCAAACAAAAGAGCGAACGTGTGCACTGGTGCCTAAAGTTTCTGGCGAAATAAACTTGGAGACATTAGAATGTATACAAATACGGCGATACTTGTCTACTGCACCATCAGGACTTTGCTTCCTAATTTCCTGGAGGAAGTTCTCCTTTTCACCTCTAGCTTCATTTATGCAAAAATCACGTAGCATATCATGGATACGACACGTTTTAACACTACCATCTGGTCTTCTCTTGTCTACTCGCACCAAATTCCTGTTTATAAGATCATCCAAATAGTTTTCAGCTTTCTCCTCGAGACTCATATCACCATTTTGTTGAATAAATCCTTCTGCTATCCACATTCGCGTTAACCTCCACACTGGAATCTCAGTGTCCTCGGGAAACATCCCTAAGTACAGGAAGCACGCCCTCAAGTGATAAGGTAATTTGTCATAACTCAATGCAATAATACTTTCCATGCGCTTGGCAGGATCCTGAGTTATGTATTCCCCTACGCTTTTTGAAACTTTATCCAATGATTTTTTCTTCACATCTATGTCATCTGATGCTACAAATTTTTTGACAAGGATGCCTCCTATGACCACTATCGCCAGTGGCAGTCCATGACATTCCCCAACAATTACCTTTGCAGGAACTTCCAAATCTGTAGGGCACTTGGGTTCATGAAAAACCTCATATTGAAAAAGCAACCAACTTTCCTCTTGATTCATGAATCGCAATTTGTGGGGATCTCTTTGTGGATTAGCAAAACGAGCAACTTCCCCGTGACGGCTAGTGATCAAGACTTTGCCAGCAGAATTGCCCCTTGGTAAAACATTCTGGATTTCTTTCCAATCATTAGTTGACCAAACATCATCCATCACAATTAGGAATTTTCCCGTCCTCAGTTCAGCTCTAACAATTTCAGCCAACTCCTGACTAGTTTTCTGCTTCATGTCTTCACTGAGTTTAGAGAGCCCTCTCAGGATGGCTAGAAATACATTCTTCTTCGTGAACTCCTGTGACACGTAAACCCATGCACGGATCGGGAACTCATACTGAATATTTTTATCATGAAATATCTTCCAAGCGAGCGTAGTCTTTCCAAGACCCGGCATTCCAATGACAGAGATCACATCAAGCTGATTTTTCTTTTCATTGAGATATCCAATTATTTTTGCTGTCTCATCTTCAAAGCCCACTATATTATCATGTCTTACCGAGGGAGCCTGTTTGAAAAGTTTTTAAGGAGATATATTACGATTGAGGACACGATATACATTGAGCAAAGAATGATGACACTAACTAAAATAAATTCAGATAACTGCTTGACATTATTCATAACAAGGAACGACACACTGGCTTTTCAAACATACAGTTAATTCAAACTTACTGAATTATACACAATGGCTGGTTGGGGTATAGGTATTGTACAAATATATATTTTGAGACTTAATAACAAGTTTCTTTTCTTTTCTTTTTTTTTTCCCCTCTTTATTATAATGGAGAGGTGACCCATTACTAGGCACTCCTTTTTTTAAGATCCCACATCGACAAAATGATGGGATGTCCCTTAGTTTATATAGGTTAGGGTCAATCCACTCATTGCCAATTGGTTTCAATTTGGAACCCTTTTTCAACTAGTGGTATCAGAGCACTTGTTGGGTAGCAAATCGAAACCCATGTGGGCTCAGCCCAAACCGACAGTATCATACCAATGACGGAGTAAGGATGGTTGTACCAATCCTAACATTCTTGATGTCCAAGCTCCTTCTAGGAAACTCTCTCTTCTGAGGTCAATTTTCCAATCCTGCCCCTGGTTGTCGGCTCTACCCAATCTTCACCATTCTTCTACAATTAACTCTTTTTCTTTAACTGCTTGAATTTTTAGGTGAATTGGTTGTGAGTTAATCACTTGCCTAATAAGAAAATAATTTATGGTATAGGAGTTGGTGTCCTATCCGTGCTTTGCCACACCTTGCTGCAAAAGGGTGAGCAATTTTTGTCCAATACTCCAATCCCAATCAGACCCTTTCCAATAATCTCCTACCAATACCTCCAATTCGTCATCTAGGATTGGCTCCATTAGCCAATTCCATAAGTTTATATTTGCATGGATGGATGAAGTTGGGAAAGCATTTAAAATCCATAATCACAAATATTTGGAGTTGTTTGAACTGATGAAAGGATTTAAGATTGACACTAATTTACCTAGAGTGTCCTTACATTTTAGAAATTCATTTTGAGTGAAGAAATATCCAATTATCAGCAACTGCTCAAACATGCTAATTACAATGGATATAAACCACTCAAAAGAGAGATCCATTGGCGAGGTTTAATGCTAAGATAAAGCTACAACATCCTAAAACTTCTATGTGTTGTATTAATTCAACCTCTCCACTGTAATCACAAAATCAATTGCCAAAATAACTTTCAGAATATCAGAGACAACCAAAGTTATTACGAAGGAATCACGGCCATAAACGCCTTGGTACTGAGAACACAATCTCAAGCACTAGGCTATTAGCCTATTATGCACCTCAATCATTGGTACCAAATACATCACTTCAATCAATAAAAACAAGTTCTTAGAGTATGTTTCCAAAATATCACATTATTAAGGCTAGTACCAAATACAATATTGTAATTAAGCGTAGAGCTGAGAGCACCTTTTGAAAAGTCTTGTATATGGAAAATTATGTAGCTATTGAATGTAGAGCTCTTTCGTTTTAGTAGTTAGCTTTAATTAGAGTCTTTGTCATACTTTTCACACACATGAATTTGCCTTTGTGAAAAAGATAATACTAAAAGAAACCAAAGTGGCTTACAGCCTACTGTCGAATAGCTACGATAAGCACAAATTAACGCATAAGGAATGAATTTAAAATCCCTAAAGCCAAAACCTTGGAAGAAATTAACTGAGGTAAACTAAGAAGCAAAAGCAAAAGAATTAATCTTGAAGCCAATTTAAAATGGTTGAAGAAATTAGTCACCTCAGTGTCCTCAGGACCTCCGTCTGCGATGTTGAGAGCAGCGAAATCGAGCTTGCTCTTGCCGCCATAGATTTTATCGACTTGATCTCGGATGGGCTTGACTCGAACAGCAATGTCGTGAAGGTGCACGGGCTTTTTCAAGGCTTTGGCGAAGTAATTTCGGGACTTGTCGACGGCGGCCTTGGTGACGAAGGTGTCGATGATATCCTCGGCCTCGTAGACGACATCGCGTATCTGGCGGACGAGCTCTCGGAGGACGTCGTCCTTGCGCCTCTTCTTGGTGGAGTCTCGGAGGAAGGCGGAGAAGAGGCGGAGATCCTTCTCGAGATTCTCGACCTCAGCCTTGGCGCCTTTGATGAGATCGGAGTGGTAGAGCAGCAGCTGCTGGAGGTTGCCGAGCAGGAACTCCACCGCTGCGTCGGCCATAGATGATTACAGATTGATTTACAGGAACATGTCTCTCACTCAATGATATGGCCTATGGGGTAGTGGTGATTTCCTTTTTTTGGTAGGAAAATGACTATGAGGGGAGTCGGGTAGACCGTTGACTCCTGGTGGGAATGATAAATTGAAATGAGTGAGACTAGGGGGACCGAGAGTTGAAGTCCAGAATGAATGAATGATCAGAACCAGTTGAACTGGCCATGGGTGGATCGGTACTATATGATGTTTTTCTCCTCATCATCAATCATACCAGTATTACAGTATAACTAGTATTTCCCGCCCAATGGGCGGAAATGATGGACTATGAACAAAATTATCCAATTTAACAAATAAAGTTGTTCAATTTTATTATGTCAATTACATTTCTCAACCTTCTTAAATTATTTTAAGCATTACATGAGTACATCTATACATTCCATAGAAATCGACCAATATATGTTATTACCAATATTTATATATTACAATTTAGTGTAAAAAAATTATTTATACTAAAAACAATAGTTGAAAGGACAAAAAATGAAAAAAAAAAAAACAAAGATAAAAATCTTTCTACTCACGACTCCAATATCATACATTGACAAAGAAAATACGTGAAATCGTAATGTACTCGATAATTAAATATGTAGATATTTCATAAATATGTAGATATTTCCAAATTAAATTAGAAAATATAAGAAATACTCTTGTAAATGAATCCAATGACAAATTAAAATGACTATAGTTTCACCAACTTATTGTCGTATTGCAATTTATCCAATTTAGTTAATTTATCTAATACAAATATTTGTTTTTCATTAATAAATATAATATCAGTCTATAAAGTACTTATTAATAATTTATAATATATTCTTTATGTATAGTTTCAATTAATAGAGTATTGATTAAGTCCATTGACTTCCAACGGAACGTAGGAGGTTCGATTATCCACCGGCACCCTATCCCTCCCTTTTATTCACCTTTGTAATTTGTATGGCATGGACTCCCACCACCCCTTTTCAGGCCTTCAATAACTCCTCAAAAAAATTGATAGAGTATTGATTAAGAATAATATCAAATATTGATGTTATATTTAAAGAATAAATATAATTAATATCAACCCATAAAGTTTTTGTTACATCTTTTATTTGGTAGTATACTTTATCTATAATAATTAATGAAATTAAATTATCTAATGTGAATTTTGCTCAAATCTGATTCTCCTATATTTTGAAAGTGCATAATTTTTTTAAATTCCTTCATTTTTATAGTGAAAATGAATGGACTTTTGCTACTGTTTATTATTTAAATTTGATTAATACTTATACAACATCTATATAAGAAATAAACATAGTCAAGTGAGATCTCGTTAGATTCGTCTAATCATGTAGTTTTAAAATATCAAATTTTTAGAATTTTTTCTTGTACACATTTTGAGTTATTGATGAGTTATTGATCATTAGAAATGCGTATTGGATTGCGTGCAGAAAGTGAATGTTGATGAAATATGTAGGTTACTGTTCATAAGGGGATTTTTGTGAGAGAGAATTGATAGGTTACTGTTCATAAGAGTAGGTTACTGTTCATAAGGGATATTGTTTTTATATATTATATAGATAGTGAAATTTACACCTTATAAAAAATTATAAGGTGCTCAATGAGGTGATGTACTCACCGATGAGGTATGTGTGCGGAGTATTAATAAGATATGTGTTGGGTATTTATTTTTATTTAAGCTGTATCAAAATACTAAGCACATACAAAACACTCAATTATTATATACATATAACACATAAAAAGTACTATTTTAACACTTCAATGCCAATTCAGTTCCCAAACCAAATTCTTTATACTACTATATTGCATACCAAAATATGAAAATTCGATATATTAAAAATGTGGTGCATATTGGTCCCACGGTACAGTAATGGGATACTGTGGTATCAAAAATTCACACCTATATTCAAATTCTTGGTATTTTGTAGGTAATACAATATTTTTGCTCATCAAACTGAAAAAAAAAAAAAAAAGGGTTTGATTTGATTTGATTCAAATTTTTAGTGTTCTAAATATTTGCTCACCCGCTAATCAGAGCTGCCGGCGCCACCGAAGTTCAATGCTAAGGAAATTGATCAATTAATATGTTACTTAATTGTTTTAGACTAAGTAAATTAAAAAATATGAAAGTTGGAGACAGTTGTGGGGTGACAACTCAACCTCCTACCAAGAATGAATCCCACTGCCCGATTCCTTCAAAAACCAAAACTAAATAGTTGTGGGGTCGAACATTTCAAGATTCCCAGCCAATATACTTCCTACGTTCTTATCAATTTTGCAACATTCACATTATACACATAATTTAATACATATTTTCAATAATTAATAACTCAAAATTCTATATAAATACAAATTACACAAAGTTTATATTCTAAAACTACAGAATAAAACGAATCTAACAAGATATCACTTGAATATATTTTTTTTATAACTATGAAAAAAATATGAATCAAACTTAAATAATGAACAATGTGCAAAAATCCAAATGTTTCACTATTAAAATTAACAGAGGTAGTATAATATATACTCCCTCCGTCCCATTTCAAATGTCCTACTTACTATTTTTTGATGTCCCATTACAAATGTCTTCCTTTTATAAATAGAAATAATTTTCCCCTCCAACAACTATGTGGACCCCACCATATACTCACAAACCAACTCTACCTTAATTTTCGTGCTCAACAGTAACAAGACACTTGGGGTGGGACGGAGGGAGTACATTATTTGTCATAATACTATATGATCTAATCAATAATAATCATTATATATTTTCAACACCATCTACGATAAATACATTGCTGGATCCGTCCTCGTTATAATCCCCAATTATCCTTGTCCCCCCACCAACATCAAATTAAACAATACCCACAAGTATCCCTTTTGTCCTCACCCCTCAGATTATTCCAATGCATTTTCCTCACTACCCTCCAAAACCCTAAACCCCCTATTTTATCCTACCCTAAAACCCCTTTTCCAAAATTTACAAGTTAGAACCCCCAACTATACATTACCTCCCATGATCAATTATGACGCCCTTCCCGCCGGCCTAATCCCGGACGACGCTAACCCGCCGTGGCTTAACAAAGGCGACAATGCCTGGCAGCTCACGGCATCAACCCTTGTCGGACTCCAGAGTGTCCCGGGCCTCGTCGTCCTCTATGGCAGCATGGTCAAGAAAAAATGGGCCGTCAACTCGGCCTTCATGGCACTCTACGCCTTTGCAGCCGTCCTCGTCTGCTGGGTCCTATTCGCGTACCAGTTGTCGTTCGGCTCCAAAATGTTACCTCTGCTGGGTAAGCCCGGGGTGGCCACGTCCGAGTTGTACCTGCTGGAGCGGCCGTACATGTACTACTCATAAGTACCAATCGAAATGTTTGTAGATAAAAATAAGAACGGACATGGATTTTTATGTTATTTACTTATTTAATGATTGAATTCCATGAATTTTAACGTACAGGTACATTCCGAGGGCGGATATCGTGTTTTACCAGTTTGCGTTTGCAGCGTTAACGGTGATTCTGGTGGCGGGGTCGCTGCTGGGAAGGATGAACTTCTACGCGTGGATGTTGTTCGTGCCGCTGTGGCTGACGCTGTCGTATAGCGTCGGGGCGTACACGTTATGGGGAGGCGGCTTCCTGGAGCGGTACATAATTGATTATGCAGGAGGCTATGTGGTTCATCTATCGTCCGGTGTCGCTGGCTTCACTGCTGCCTATTGGGTAACCCTAATTTAACTTCTGATGATAAAAGAAAAACAAAACTGCAGTATGTAGTAGTATAATCCAATTATATAGGGCTGTGGTTGGTACATACACCTGCACATAGAAGGTGTCAATTTCAGGTTTCAGGTCGTGTTCGTGTTGGGTTGATCAGTTTTTATAATATTTCATATCGGGTTTCGGGTCGACCTTATTTGGGAAAAAAACCAAAATGATTAAACCCAGACCTGAAAGTTTTCGTGTAGTTCGGATTCGTTTTTTTGGATTGTCGAAAATTGACCCAACTTCAGGTTTCGGGTCGTTTTCGAGTCGGGTTGAACAAGTGGTACAATATTTTAGGTTGGGTTTGGGGTCGACCTGATTTGGGAAAAAACCCAAAATGACTAAACCCAAACCTGAAATTTTTCGTGTCGGTCGGATTCATTTTTTTGGGTCGTGTCCAATACCTGCACATGCATACTTTATATATGTGATGAGAGAGAAGTTTCATGTGGTGGAAGAATATTTTGTGGGTGTTTGATGGGAGACATATTTTCTGTGATGGGTGAGTATGTGATCTGAAGGATGTTTTATATGATGAGAGAAATGTCATATGCGATGTCTGCACATGTATAATATTGAAAGATGTTGTACTGTAACCAGATTGCAATTATATTATTAACCCTTGTATTTGATGTTTGTTTGGTAAGGTTGGGCCAAGACATAACCACGACAGGCAGCATTTTCCCCCGAACAACATGATCAACATGTTGGGGGGCGCCGGGTTCCTTTGGATGGGATGGACAGGGTTCAACGGAGGATCCCCGCTGTCGGCGAGCACAATATCGTCACTGGCTGTGTTGAACACGCACGTTTGCACAGCCACCAGCCTGCTCGTGTGGCTGTCCCTCGATATCACCGTCTACCTCGAGAGCTCTGTGGTTGGCGCGATTCAGGGAATGATGACAGGTCTAGTATGCATCACTCCAGGAGCCGGTAATTTCATGCCAGCTATGAAAAATATATTATGATTACTACTAGCTAGGGATAATTCTTAGTCTGATGGGTAACAAATTTTGCATCTAGGACAGGCATTGTGGAAACATGGGCTGCAGTGATAATGGGAATCCTATCAGGGTCAATTCCGTGGTTCACGATGATGGTCCTCCATAAGAAATCCGCCTTCTTCCAGAGGGTGGATGACACACTTGGTGTTTTCCACACCCACGCCGTGGCCGGTCTACTGGGAGGACTTTTGTCGGGCCTATTTGCCAATCCGACACTCCTCCAACTATACTATGGGATTGACACTAGTCGTGGGCCGGGTTTCCTCTACGGAATATTCGATGGAAAGTTCATCGAGGGGGTACGCCAAATGGGGTTCCAGGTGGCCGGAGCCATTTTCATCACCTTGTGGAATGTGGTAATGTTTATGACTAGACGAGATTACTACTCATTTTCATATATCCTTATTAGAGTTTGTTCATAAAAATATTCATTGACATACGTACAGGGGGCGACGAGTCTGATATGTTTGATGATAAGAGTGATTATCAAACTGCGAATGCACGAAGATGATTTGGAGATTGGAGACGACGCAGCACACGGTGAGGAGGCGTATGCGCTGTGGGGCGATGGGGAAAGGGATCCACCTCCGCTTCCTTTCCGCATGACGCCCAGAATGCCTTCATTGTCCTTCTGTCGACGCCCCACAGATTGATATCGACTGCACTACACTATGTTATATTCTCTGATTGAATACAAATTAAAAACCGCCGGTATGTATAGTAATTGGTTATTTGTTGATGCCCATCTTGGGAATGAACACACATTCATTTTGAGCTGTGGACCTTAATTATTGTTTAGATGTTACTTCATGCAGGTTTTTTCCTTTTCATGGTCAATTTAAATCAATTGAGTTAGTGGGCATAATAGGAATTATCTGCAAATACAGAATGATGGGAGCGACTCTAGAAGTGATGCCAAGTGATGCCGTTGTCATCACTTATTGACTTATCATTTTTACTTTTGTAAAGACAAACATCACATGTTCCCTCGACAACGATCAATATTGATTATGTGACAATCACTATGCACAGATGGCAGAGCCAGTTCCAATTTGAATGCTTGGCAACTTAGGATTCAAGAAAGTAAACCATATTTGTAGAAAATGTAAGAAAATTCCAAGATCACAAGCAACATAAGTTCCTCACCCTAAAAATACTCAATAATTATTACTCCTGCAATATATATATCCGCTATAAATTTAAAAAGTGATGAAAATAGTAAAACTCTACAGTATACAACAAACATTCCCAAAAAAGGCAAGCTAAGTTTAGGTCGTCGGCCTCCACAGGAAGTTATCTCCGTTTGCTTTTCTATGTCTGCCCATCGCTGGATTTGCCCTATTGCACTTTAACAACATTTTCATGTTTTTAAGGAAAAGGAAATTCGATATTGAACCAACTTTTTATTTATAAAAAGTATATCATTCAAATTTTCTTATATAAATAAACGTCTAAAAAGAAAAAAGTGGACAGGAGACGAGCGGGAGAGAAATGAAATTATAACTTAAAAGGTTGTATATGAAAGAAAAAATGATTAACAAGAAGAAAGAAAGTTTCAAAGAGATTTCAAAGACTCCTTTGACAAAATAAATAATTAAATAAAACTGTTGTGTGCACACTTAAAAATTACCTTCCAGTCCATAAAATAATCGAAGTAAGCAGGAAGAAAAAAGGGTATGTAACGCAAGAACAACTACTGAAAACTTCAAAAAACAATTAACCCAAATGGTCGATGAAAAATAAATGGGTCTCGTCTGAAGCATTTAATTACTTATGTTCTTTAAAAAAAAAACGAAAAGAAAGGAGTATTCTAATATTTAATACACCACAAATAAAATATTGAAAATGACATTTTGTTATATAGAATTGTACATGTATGAGTTTGACATATACTTTCTAATTGTAAATAATATAACTTCTAATGTCTTCTCTATAAACATTTAATCAATTTGAGTATATTCTAATGTAAGTATGTGGTATAGCATACACTTGAAATCCATAAATTACAATTCCTATGTATGATTTCCGTCACTGTATATGATTTGAAACTTTAAAATATTTTGGATGAAAACTTGAAATAATTTGGTATATATATAGTGTAATTAAAATACATTTTCATAATAATAATAATAATAATAAATAAATAAATAAATAAATAAAATATTTAATATTTAATTTATTGAGAGAATAGAATACTTTTCCTTTTAGGCATTTAAAAGGGAAAAATCATGGAAGCCAGATATTTGATTTGTATTTATCCAAAAACGAAATCCCCCAATATCTATCTTTTGGTTTTAGAATTTCAAGTTCATCAATTATTACTTTATTATACAAACCATTTACAGGGAAAAATAAAAGATAAAATTGTAGAAACAGTTGGTAGTGTCTTGCAAGAAAGCTTAACAGGCACTTTCTAACCATGTAACTAATGCTTTCATCACATCCATTGGGCAATTATTTTCTACAATGCTATTATCACATCATTGCTTGCTTGCTTTGCCTAAATACCTCAGACAGCCCATTCCTTGCATACACACACAAACTTTACAAGAATATTTGTCATGTCTGTCTACATTATACTTCCATTTTCCTATGTTCACAGTTCTATGTGTATCTGTGAGTTCACACATGGCCAACATTCATCTACCCAATCTACCCTTCTTCCTAAAGCATTAACCTTGTTGGATCAAGAAAGATACTATATGACATGTACATTCTACCTTGGGACTGCACCACCCGACCACCCTGAATCAGCTAGAGAGGTGATCAGAGGAGTTTTGTAAAAAAGCAGTATTGCTTTTGTAGGCAGACTTTGAATTCAACAAGTTTTCTGCACAAGTCTCTTACCCTATATGGATTGTTTTATGTCCACAAGTTAACTTTTGAATCCCTCCATCCTTTGGTGATTTCATATATGCTCTTCATTAGTTTATCCTCTATATAAGGCATTCCTACACATCCCCAGTTTCTCCCATCTTCCTATATTCATCTCCTAAAACAAAACCAAAATGAAGAAAATTCTCCTAGCGATTCTCTCCTTGGCTCTGATTCTCAGTCTAGGGAAGAGTTTTGATTTCCATGAGGCGGAGTTGGAGACGGAGGAGAAGCTGTGGGATATGTACGAGCGGTGGAGGAGCCACCACACTGTGTCCAGGAGTTTAGACGAGAAGCACAAGCGGTTCAACGTGTTCAGGGCCAATGCTCACTATGTCCACAGTTTCAACAAAAAGGATAAGCCTTACAAGTTGGCATTGAACAAGTTTGCAGACATGACTAATCATGAGTTCAGGAGCACATACGTGTCGAGGATCAAGCATCACCGGATGTTCCAAGGAGGATTACGAGGAAATGGAACATTTATGTACGAGAATGTGCAGAATGTCCCGTCTTCTATAGATTGGAGGAAGAAAGGTGCTGTCACCGGAATCAAAGATCAAGGGCAATGCGGTAAGATAACCGCGACTGCATATTTCATATTTCTGTACCTTAATAATGTTTACTAAGTAATCTATAATCAGAGCATGTTGTTGCTTGCGATTGATGCAGGTAGTTGTTGGGCTTTTTCAACTGTGGCATCAATCGAGGGAATAAACCAAATAAGAACAAAGAAACTGGTTTCCCTGTCGGAACAGGAGCTCGTTGACTGTGACACTGAGCAGAACACGGGCTGCAATGGAGGATTGATGGATATAGCATTTGAATTCGTTGAAAAGAAGGGGGGCCTTACGACGGAGAAAAACTATCCTTATAAAGGAGTAGATGGAAAATGCAATGTCAATAAGGTAACCAATAATTACAGAAAACCTTAACTGAAATCAGCCTTGTTATCTAGATGTTTGTCTGTCTTTGTGTGTTTGTGCACATGTGTACAGTGTACCTAAGAATCTTCAGCCACATTTTTTTAATTCTATTTCAGGAGAAGCATCCAGCAGTATCAATAGATGGACATGAGGATGTTCCATCAAACAATGAAGAGGCACTGTTAAAAGCAGCAGCCAACCAACCTATATCAGTTGCAGTTGATGCAGGGGGTTCTGATTGGCAGCTCTACTCTGAGGTAAAGTCGAAATTTAAAAACCTACTACAATAAAATGGTCATTTGTTCCAGATGCAATGTATTTCAACTTTCAAAGCTGCATAAACTTCTATCCAGTTAAACAAATAAACAAAAGGGACTGAGATAGACCTTGTTGTTTGCAACAGGGGGTGTACTCGGGGAGTTGTGGCACAGAGTTGGATCATGGGGTTGCAGTTGTAGGCTATGGGACTACCATAGATGGAACCAAATACTGGATCGTGAAGAACTCGTGGGGGACCGGTTGGGGAGAGAAGGGTTACATTAGGTTGGAACGTGGAGTCGAAGCAGCAGAGGGACTTTGTGGTATAGCTATGGAAGCATCTTATCCTATTAAAAAGTCTGCAGATAATCCCAGAGGGGCTACTGAATTCGACCCTAAAGACGAACTCTAAAGCACATTTATAGGAGTGTGGATTATGCGGCCGCAATTTGTTAGGAGTATTTATGTTTCTTCATTTTTAAGATGAAGTATCATAGCATTTTACAATCAGTGTATTTAAGAACTACACATATGCCAAGTAGAATCCGTAGTGTCTATCTTCGTCTGTGGAATTACATGTACCGAATGTAATAGCAGCATATTGATACAATAAATAGTCGAATTCCATATCAATAATTCTTGAGAAAAGTATATTTCAGAAGATAGTTCAAAACGATATCAATCAAAGCACCAACAGCGGACATGCCTCAAGTCATGTAGTAATTTATTCGTAAAAGGAAGAGACATTATTCAAAGTGCAATAGTAAGCGAAGGTGAGTTATAAAACAGCAGCATACCTCTTTCGGTACTCGAGGAAAGCACAACAATCAACCATAGCATCGAATTGGATCATTGCAGCCCTTAGCAGCCGATTGTTTAGAACCATTTCTTCCTCCCTTCTCCAGATATTGCTGGTGATACTCTTCTGCCCTGTAAAACCTCTTGGCAGGAAGGATTTCGGTGACAATACTCCTGTCCTTGACCTCCTTCTGCTTCGCTTCCAATGATTCACGAGCTAGTTTCGCCTGTGTCTCATTGTAGTAATATATCCCTGATCTGTATTGCGTCCCCACATCATTCCCCTGCCAAATTGCACAAATTTGCTAATTAAAGTCCGGATAACACCAGTCTTCAACAAATAAAAACCATAACTTTACAAAGGAAACATACATTAGCCCAGTAATCAACAGGAAAGCAAATCAAGTTAAATTACCCTTTCAGGCATTTCGACAAACAGGTTATACGAGTAATCAGATTCCCCAATTGGATTGTATTACCCCTTTAGAAATTTTTACAAGATTTTCCGCATAAACAATCCAGTAAAAGGAATACAGGAAAACAAGAAGGCGTAATTATTATACCTGTCGATTGATGGTGGTGGGATCGTGCTTCCCCCAGAAGACGTCAAGCAAAGTAGTGTAGGGGCAGGCGTTGGGGTCGAAGTGAAGGCGGACGACCTCGGAATGGTTGGTGGTTCCGGTGCATACCAATCGATAATCGGGGTCGGGGAGATGGCCCTGGGAGTAGCCGACTTCGGTCTTGACGACGCCGGGGACTCTCTGGAAGGCCAATTCGACGCTCCAGAAGCAACCGGCTCCGAACTGGGCCAACTCGAGGCCGGGCTCGGCGGGAGAATCGAGATCAGGGTCGAGTGCGGGGTTGGTTGACTTGGTATTGTTGTCGGCGGCATGGTCAACGGAAGCCATTGGTGAATGACGTCGTGTAGTTGGGGGGTTTGAGTGTACAAGACAAGATTGGGGATGGACAAAGTGATTAAAATACAAGTTTGTTATTGGGTTAAGTAATGAATGGGCGTAAATTCTCGATAATTTATTGATTTCTAATCGTGTACAGGAGGATAGCGTTGTTCCGACAAGTTTTGGGGATTTTTTTAGTACTACTGTAACTATCATGTACAGTATTATATAGAGAGGGTGTTTGTTTTTGCATTTTGGGACAGATTATCTGATTATTGCGTTTGCAAAATGCAAATAATCAGTTAATCCTGTTTGTGTACTAACTTCTAATAATCTATTATTTGTGTTTCGAGGGAATGAAAATGCTATTTTTTTGCAGCTACAATTTGGTGCTGCAAGAAAATTGCGTTTAGCTAAAAATAGAATTTACTATATTGTTACCTTTTGAGGTAATGAAAAACACAAATCCAAACACTTTTTAATGATTATCTGATTATTGCGATTTGAAACAGCATACTCAATACTCATCCAAACACTTAATTTTCTACAGCACGTTTGTTACAGCAATTATCTGATTATCCGTTTTCTAAACGCTGCAGCACTTTTTTAAAACGCACATCCAAACACCCTCAGAGTATCCTATTGAAGGAAATTAAAGAAAATAAAATAAAATTGTTGTAGAATTTATGATTTTTAGCTTATTATTAATGTGTATATATAATAGTATTACTGCAAATGTGTTTTACACAAAGCAAATAGAAGAAGAAGAAAGGAAATAAAGAAAGGGGTGAGACAATAATGGACAAAGAGATATAGTGTAATGGGTAGTGAAATGGCAGGAAGTAGTGGAGAACTGATCACTTGATCTGTATTATTGATGGTGAATGGATACAATATTTATAGGCAATTGAAAGCCTATTGCCGACACACTAGTTAGGTGTAAGTATAAATGCATGAGACATTCGCATTTATTATATATATATAATACTCCCTCTTGAATGTCTAATATACAAAAATATGCCTCGTTAAAACCTTACTAGATAAAAACCCTCTGGGAGAAAAAATCTAGTGAAGGAAAAAGAGTACATGATTCTTGTATATTTATTTCTCCCTCTGATTGAAGCATCAGTTGAGATTCTTTAGTTGACGCATCCCGATACTTTTCACCAACTTCTCGAATGTTGCAGTTGGTAGTGCCTTGGTAAACAAATCTGCAAAATTATCAGCTGAACGGATTTGTTGCACATCTATTTCACCATTTTTCTGTAGATCATGAGTGTCGAAAAATTTTGGTGAAATGTGTTTCGTTCTATCTCCTTTAATATATCCTCCCTTCAACTGTGCTATACAGGCTGCATTATCTTCGTATAGAATTGTTGGGGGTATTTTTTCTTCAGTAGCTATGCCACAATTTTTCAGTATATGGTGCATCAAAGATCGCAACCATACGCACTCTCGACTGGCTTCATGTATTGCTAAAATTTCAGCATGATTTGAGGAAGTAGCAGTCAATGTCTGCTTCATTGATCTCCATGAAATTGCAGTACCACCACATGTAAAAACATAGCCAGTTTGAGATTTGGCTTTATGTGGATCTGATAAATATCCGGCATCAGCAAAGCCGATTATTTCATGTCGAAAGTCATTTGGGTAAAATAACCCAAGATCAATAGTTCATTGGAGATAGCGAAATATGTGTTTAATTCCATTCCAATGTCGTCTTGTAGGAGATGAACTAAATCTCGCTAATAAATTTACTGCAAATGATATATCTGGTCTAGTGCAGTTTGCGAGCTACATTAAAGCACCTATGGCACTTAAATATGGGACCTCTGGTCCAAGAATTTGTTCACATTCCTCTTGTGGTCTAAACGGATCATTTTTTATATCAAGTGACCTTACGACCATTGGAGTACTCAATGGATGTGCTTTATCCATATAAAATCGCTTTAATACTCTCTGAGTATAAGCTGTTTGATGGACAAATGTTCCATTATTTAAATATTCAATTTGCAAACCAATGCATGATTTGGTTTTACCAAAATCTTTGATTTCAAACTCCTTTTTCAAGTATTCAATAGCCTTTTGGAGCTCCTCTGGAGTTCCAATCAAGTTGAGATCATCAACATAAACTGCAATGATTACAAACCCTTGTCCATTTTTCTTAATGAAAATACATGGACAGATCGGGTCATTTGTATAACCCTCTTGTAACAAAGACTCACTGAGTCGGTTATACCACATTCGCCCGGACTGTTTCAGTCCATATAGGGATTTTTGTAATTTGATGGAATACATATGTTTAGGATTTGATTCATATGTCTCTGACATCTTTAATCCATCTGGGATCTTCATATAGATATCTGTATCTATATTTCCATATAGATACGCAGTAATAATATCTATCAATCTCATTTCAAGATTTTGATGGACTGCAAAACTGATAAGATATCTAAATGTTATTCCATCCATTACGGGGGAATATGTTTCATCATAATCAAATCCGGGTCTCTGTGAAAACCCTTGGGCGACTAATCTCGCTTTGTATCTGACAATTTCATTTTTGTCATTTCTTTTTCTTACAAAAACCCATCTGTATCCGACTGGCTTTATATTTTCTGGTGTTTTGACAATCGGTCCAAACACATTTCGTCTAGCCAGGGAATCCAATTCAGATTGGATTGCATCTTTCCATTTTGGCCAATCTTCTCTTTTCCGACATTCATCAACCGAATTTGGTTCATGATCCTCGTCATCATTTATGATGTCAAGTGCTATGTGGTACGAGAATACATTATCTATGATAATTGCATCTCGATTCCAAACATTTATGCTTGTGACAAAATTGATTGATATTTCATTATTTTCAATTTCCTGTTCCTCTGGAACTGCAAGTTCATGCTTCTCTGGAGCAGTTTGCTCTTCAAGAGCTTCTTTTTCCTCTGGAATATTTTCTGCAATTTTGCCATTTTCAATTATTTGTGATCCTCTTTTCTTTCGAGGATTTTTATCTTTGGAACCTGGTGGTTTACCACGCTTCAAGCGTGCAGTAAATTCATCTTTGGCACTTGTAATTGGTCCCTCTGGGACATTAATTTTGATTGGAACATTTGCTGCCGGTATAAAAGATTTTGTTACTCTTTTAGAGTCGCATAATTCGTCCGGCAATTGATTTGCAATACTCTGCAAATGTACAATTCTTTGTACTTCTAGTTCACAATCATTTGTACGAGGATCGAAGAAATCTAACGGTGTTTTCCAGTTGATTTCTTTTTCTTTCTTTGGTTGATTTCTGTCTCCCCCTAATGTCGGGAAATGAGATTCGTCAAAATGACAATCTTTGAATTTCGCAGTAAATAAATCACCAGTTAATGGTTCGAGATATCGAATAATCGATGGTGATTCATACCCGACATATATTCCCAATCTACGTTGGGGACCCATCTTTGTGCGCTGAGGCGGTGCAATCGGGACATACACAGCGCAACCAAATATTCTGAGATGGGATATATTGGGTTCATGCCCAAATGTTAATTGTATAGGGGAGTATTCATGATAATGTGTCGGTCTTATCCGCACCAATTTTGCTGCATGTAATATTGCATGGCCCCAAGCTGTCAATGGCAATCCAGATCTCATTAATAATGGTCTGGCAATTAATTGTAAACGCTTTATAAGCGATTCAGCAAGTCCATTATGTGTATGGACATGAGCAACAGGATGCTCAACTGTTATGCCAATTGACATGCAATATTCATCAAACCTCTGGGATGAATATTCACCAGCATTATCCAATCGGATATTTTTTATTGTATAATCAGGGAACTGTGCTCGTAATTTAATAATTTGAGCAAGTAATTTTGCAAACGCATGGTTGCGAGATGATAATAATGATACATTGGACCATCGTATTGATGCATCAATTAGCACCATAAAATATTTAAATGGTCCACATGGTGGATCTATAGGTCCACATATATCACCCTGAATTCTTTCAAGAAAACTAGGGCTTTCAGTTCCCACTTTTGTTGGTGAATGTTTGGAAATTAATTTTCTTTGGGAGCAAGCAACACATATATAGTCATTATGTTGCAGCAATTTTTGTCCCTTTAATGAATGGCCATGACTATTTGTAATAATTCGCCTCATCATTGTAGAGCCGGGATGGCCTAGGCGATCATGCCATATCATATATTCATCGGTAAGCATATGGCTTCCAATATGCCTCTGGCCTATTTTGGGATGATATATATTAGTGGGCCTCTGGCCATTAATAAACCTCTGGTTTATTTGGGGAATATTAGGCCTGTGGTCTAAGTGATAATTTTCAGTTGTATTTATCTTTGAAAAATACAATCCAGAAGACAGAGCTGGTAATTTTTCCAATATACATTTCTTACCATGAGTGGTATTTGTAATTAATAAATATTCGACATTCTCTGAAGTCGATGTCTCGAGATGATACCCATTTTCTCGGATATCTTTAAAACTCAATAAATTTCTTCGAGACTTGGGAGATAGGAGTGCATTTTTCACAATTAATTTTGTTCCCTCTGGGAAAATAAGGTTGGCTGTGCCAATTGCTTTTATAATATTTGCACTACCACATATTGTGTTTATGCTTGTATCTCCCATTTTTAAATTGGAAAAATACCTTATGTCTTTTAGTATCGTGTGCGTTGAAGCACTATCAATAAGACATATATTATCACTTTTAAAATTTCTCATTTTGCTGAAAATAAAACAAGATATCATTAATATTAAAATAAGATTTAACATAAGAGAAATATTACAATATAGAGACAATAATATAGCACACATACAAAAGTAAAGACAGATACAGAAGTTCAAAGCATAATAAAAATAATAATACAACATAACAATTAAACCAAATCATTATATAAATCATCAACTTGAAATTCTGGGATATTGGGCATATTTTCCTCAGAATTCATTCCGTCAGTATGGTTTGTTTCAACCATCCTTTTTCCTTTATCCCTCTGGGAATCTTGATAAAGTTTCACCCTAATGATCTCTGGTACGACAATTTTTGTATCAGTGCCCTTTTAGGCCGCATCTATCGCATTTTGCTTCTTCATAATTCTGTTTTTGGACATCACCTCTGGTGTTGCCCTGATTCTGATTACGTGTGTCTGTCGTGGCCTAATGTAAACATTGTTGCGGAAATGATTTTTCCCACGGCCTCGGTTATACCCACGACCACGAGGTCTCTGACCCCGGCCACGACTACGGCCACGACCACGGCTGGAAGATTCAGTCACATGTGCCTCTGGCAATGGACTACTGCCAATTGGTCTCATTTCATGATTTTTTAATAATAAATCATTATTCTTTTCAGCCAATAACAAAAACATAATCAGATCAGAATATTCAGTGAAACCCTGTGCTCGGTATGTTTGCTGTAACACCGAATTGGAGGGGTGGAATGTAGAGAATGTCTTCTCTAGCATTTGTTTATCAGTAATTGTCTCAACACACAGTCTTAATTGTGATACGATATTAAACAGAGCAAAATCGTAATCATTTACTGATTTAAAATCCTGGAATCGTAAGTGTGACCAGTCATACTGGGCTCGAGGGAGATTTATTGATCTTAATGATCATATCTTTTTTCTAAATTCTCCCAGAGTTCATTTGGGTCTTTGACCGTTAAATACTGTGTTTTCAATCCCTCATCAAGATGATGGCGGATGAAAATTATAGCCTTCGCAAGGTCTTGGCTTGAAACCTGATTATCTTTTTCAATTATTTTTTCAAGACCCATTGATTCCAAATGGATTTGAACATTCATTTTCCAAGTTAGATAATTATCTCCAGATACCATCAGTGGTCTGAAATCATGCTTTGTCAAGTTAGCCATAATATAATTATTGAAATACAAAGATTAAATATTACCTCAAAGGAAATTCCAGCAGAGCTCTGTCAGTGGCTCGTGCTGATAACGTGTTGTAGAATTTATGACTTTTAGCTTATTATTAATGTGTATATATAATAGTATTACTGCAAATGTGTTTTACACAAAGCAAATAGAAAAAGAAGAAAGGAAATAAAGAAAGGGGTGAGAGACACAATAATGGACAAAGAGATATAGTGTAATGGGTAGTGAAATGGCAGGAAGTAGTGGAGAACTGATCACTTGATCTGTATTATTGATGGTGAATGGATACAATATTTATAGGCAATTGAAAGCCTATTGCCGACACACTAGTTAGGTGTAAGTATAAATGCATGAGACATTCACATTTATTATATATATATAATAAAAATCATGAATACACATATTTGTATTGTACTCTGCTACGTGGAAGGATGCCTTCCTTTCACAAAGTCTCTACTATCATTACCACTTGTCTAATGGCGGCTAATTGCCCTGTAAATAACGAATCTATTTGTATATTGATTCTGATGCATAATAAACGTGTTTATTAAAATGGAGCTACATACTTCTATCATATGACAGATATGGGCCTGTAAATTTTTATGTATATGGGGTATGAGCCGATTGAAGTGCATTTGGGCTTAAAACCTCATGTTCGGCCACAAATACCTCACCCAAATTTCAATATGCCCATCACTCCCTATGTTATAATGACTCTAACTCTTGCTACTATTTCGAGTGATTTTAATAATGTAGGCTGATGATTGATCCTTCTTTTATACTCCATCCGTCTTCGTAGGTTTGCAACTTTGATATTTTTTTACATTGTTCACAGTTTAACTTTATTTTAAATTTTTATCATAATTATGGAAGAAAAAACATAGTCAAGTGAGATCTTATTAGATTAATCTAAACTTGTATTTTAGACGTCATATAATTTATTGCCCAATTATGAGAATCTAAATTGCATCTACTTTTGCTCTTTAAACGTCATATCATTTTATTTATTGCCCATCAATATTTTAAGGAACTAATTCTCAATCTCCAAGGTATATGAAAATATACAATTAATAAAAATGTGGAGTACTAATAAATAATTATACAAATAATGTACCATAATTTATATTATTTATAAATATTTTTAGTGTAGGTTTGATGGTAGTCATAACTCATAAAATTTATGCCACAACAACCAATTTTCTTGCCAATAAAAAGAAGTGTGTATAAAATAATAGAATAATAAAATAGAATATCACAGTCGAAATCTAACTCATATCACTTAGAGTCTGTTTGATATCCTCTTAACTCAGATTAAGAGACAATTTTACCATTAAACCAATGATTCAAATGCTAATAAACAACCTCGTCTTACACTATTACCTCGATCGTAAAGTGGTCATCCGATCATCATGCATTCATCAACTGGCAACAAACACAAGGAATAGAAAAAAAAATAAAAAAAACAAAAAATGGAAGTATTAGGGCCACAATGAGTCAAAAGAGGAAACATGTTGCAGGAAACATTGATGAAAGAAAGAAAAAGAATCCCGTGAAACGATCACAAACACAAAAGTGAAAAGATTGACTCAAGTGGCCGTGGCGATCATAATAATAATAATAATAATAATAATAATAATAATAATAATAATAATAATAATAATAATAATAACCACATACACACTTGCAAAGACACGAAATAAATATGTAATGGCAGTGCAGTGCAATGCAGTAGCTCCCATGCCGAAAGTGCACACCATATATGTTTCTGTGGTGGGGATTCCAAATGATACCATCTTATCAACAAAGAAAACCATTCAAGAATTAATTAGCACACTTGCAAACATACACTCATCACTGATGTCCAAACCAGTATTTCTTTCCTTGTTTGTCTAATAATTGGGTTCAATACTACAATGTTATTTTCTGCCATTTGTTTCGGGTCATTTTTTGGAATTTCAAGTGTAGTGTTTTACGCATCCCTTTTTCCTTTTTGTGGAAAATATTTTTTTCTTACTGAAAATAAGGCAAAAGGGAAAGTGGGTTTATTAATATAGGGATAATATTTTCCACAAAAATTGGAATGCCCACAAATTGTGTGGACAATTAGAAGAAGAAATAAAAGGGGGTTTTGGCATCCACATACACATCTACTGTTGAAGAAAGGGAACCATGAAATTAATACTCCGTATTGATGAGTCATGCATGATATATAGTAGTAATTGACAACCACTTCCACTTCTTGTGAAGATCGTACATATTTAGGTGGAAATTAATTATAAATGGCACATGGAAATTAGTAAAGCTCAAAGAAATTGAAATTTATGCTACGAAAAGTCTTCTATTATATTGTCAAAAATCTGAGTATATTATATTGCTTCACATGTGCTCACTTATATTTTTTTTTAAAAAAAAAATACTACATAGGAATACATTAATATATAATTAATACCCAAAAAAATTCACATAGAAGTATATTTAATTTGGACTAGAGTGAATTCAAATGAATAGATTTTCAAGCATCCCTTTTTGTAACAAAACTGAATACTCTTCATTCAATCAAATTTGGCGAGCTTGGCTTGATGTTGTAAAAAAAATGTATATCTATTTTGAAAGGACATTTGTCGTGTAATTGATTAAATTCAATTAAATACCAATAGTAGTAGTAACTAGTACAGTCCGGTTTTGGTGCCGGCAATATTATTGCCAGCAGGTACAGGCAGGGTTAAAAATGATGTCCACGCTATGAAAAATGATGTTAGCTCAATGAAAAATGATGTTGTCCATTTTATAATATTTCATCATTTTTTCATACGCAAACATCATTTCACACAGACATCATTTTTCATTATTCTGACATCATTTTTCTATGCGTAACCATCATTCTATATTACCTGTATGTGCTGTTGACAGCACACAAGCCACACCCGTAACTATTAGGTGTTGTATGATATAGAAATGCAGAAACATTTTTGCCGACAAAAACCATAAATGCATCTATATACTCTCTCCATGACAGAGATGAATTAGATGGATGGACACATATGAAATAAACGGTCCCCGATATATAATCTCTCCATGACATGAGTAGGGGAGTATATATATATGCATCAATGATCAATGATGAATAAATACATACTAGAGTACTTCATCCGTTTCTAAATAAGTGTAACATAAAGAAATTACACGGGATTTAATGCAAGAAACAAAAGTGCTTTAATGAAATTTTTTTACCTTTAAAATCATTCCATATATGATGATGTAACATTTATTATGACATACCAAAAAAGGAAAGTGTTATATTTAAAAAGAAACGGAGGAAATATATTGGTAAGATTGACAAGTGAGTGAATGGAAATCATTGAATATTGTTGTGGCAGCAATGAATAGTTTCACCTTGTGCTTAACATGTAATGGAATTTATAATAATACTTCCTATATTTTTCTTTGTGAGGTCACAATTGGCCGGTATCCATCCTGTTTTTCTTATTTTGTCCGCTCTTGACATACAAAACACAGCCTCAATTCACATTTTAAGAAATACGTAATTAATTATATTGAAATCTAATTCTAAATTAAGTAGCTGAATTTCCAGATTAAGACCCGAAAAGTCATAAATCATTACTTACTATTTTACTTACTATTTAAAGACTTGAAGAAGTAGGCAGAATTGGTACATATGAATGGTATGGAATTAGCTACTCGATAATGACTTCAGTTCCTCAAGATTATTTTCATCTCTATACATATCACATCCAAGAACTACCCAACTCGGACAATATACTCTATAATACTGTAACAAATAATCAGGTTGGGGTAGAGATCCAACCAAAAATTACTCCTATTTGTTTTGGGTTGGAAAACCTCCCATCCCAATTTTAACAAAAGATTAAGCAATTTACAAAATTCAACGATGGGATTAAAAAAAGAAAATATAGTCTATAAGTAATTGTTTGACCCAATCACTTAAGCAATAGAGAATTACAAGTTACTGGTCATAGTTAAAAAAATTTAACAAATTAAACTACCTGAATGGGGTCTTAAAATAATGAATTTGACTAAGTTAATAAATTGTTGTTAATCTACAAAAAAATGACCAAGGGTCGGTTATATTCTTAAAGAAAATACGGTAATGTGATTTCCCCGTATTTTTATAATTTCATCTCTTGATATTTATCCAACTAATTAATGATGTGGATGAGCGGTCAAGATCATATTTTCCAATTTCTGGGTTAGGAGTTTGATTCCACTCAACCCTGTTCTTTATATTTATATTTTTTTATAATTTATGTGGCGTGAGCTTGTATTTGTGTCTTTTAAAGGAAGCAGTTAGCTATTAATCCTTAGTTGGTCAATCTATTCAAAATTCATGAACATAATTTTTTTAAAAAAAAAATATTGACACCTATATGTCAGCAAAAGTGTATGAGAGCTCAAACCACACAAATTACAAAGGGGATAAAGGGGAGTAATAGGAGGCCGGGTGGGAATCAAACCCCAACCTATGGTTAGAAGACAGGAGAGATGACCACTGGAATCAAGTCTCATTTCCGTTCATACACATATTTTAAATTAGATATATACGCATTTATAATAATAATAATAATAATAATAATAATAATAATAATAATAATAATAATAATATACTAAGTCTATACATTTGAATTGCTAATTCAATAGTGCTATATGGGATGGGGACTAGCTCAAATGGTAAAGTTACTGTCTTCTAACTTTAGGTTGGGGATTCGATTCCAATAATTTGTTTAATCGATACAAATTGTGACCCTGATCTTGTCAATATTTCGATTACAGCGAATGATGTACTATATCGTCAATTCGCTTAATTCTTAATTCGCTTAATTCTTAACAAATTAGTATTCGCAATTTGTGAGGGCCGTTCTAGCTATATAAGAAATCCTTGGTTAATAATAATAATAATAGATAAATAATTTTGAATTATTAAGATAAATAACTTTGACTTTGAAAATCCATCTGGCCCCTATCTCTTCCATTTGTTCCCGATATAGGCTCCCACTACCTTTTTTTTGGGTTCCACTTCTTTAAAAAAAAAAAAAAAATAGTGCTAGTTAGACAACACTATAATTCACCCTCTTATTTTTAAAAAACCCAAACCCTAATATAAATTCTCATAATCGGACCTTCCTCAAACTCAAGAGTAAATGTGAAATGTGCAATGGGTGGGTATTCATGAAGAGAGCCAATTAACCCTCTTTTTATAAATACTAGTATATGTATATATAACCAATAAAATAAATACAAAGAGATTTCTCAGAACTCACAAACCATCCAACATACGACCACTAATATACTACTACTGGCACAATCTAACCCAAGAGCCAAGAACTAAAAAAATACTATTACTAATGTACAATAGCAGCAAACTTTACCAAACACATGCATGCCATAAGCATTACAAAAACAACCCCAACACATTGTTGCAGTCTTGCAGATATCAAAGTCAAGGATTCTTGACATCAAGGATCAAGCCTGCGCTATTATATGTATATTGTTGGCTCTTTTTCATGTCTTCCTCTTCAGGAAAGACAGTGAAGACATTGCTTTCGCCCTTATCACCTTTTCGGCCAGCAATCTCCACCGTCCTTCACTCCCTCTTCGATCTTGTTGCGCCTTCATTTTGAATTGCCTGTGTCATTATATTGTGAAACAACAACAGATATGGTTAATCATTAAGCCTTGAAAAACATCTGCCGGTGGAGCTTACTCACCGGGGACAAGGAGGACCTACAATTATACTAGTACAATGACAAACACATTCATTCATGTCCTTTTGTGTATTGCATAGTTTTGTAATAACGTTCACTCATTTTGCTCTCAGATTTGCTTTTGTATATTTCAATTTTTACGGTAAGACACCTATAAAAAGTTACTGAATTGTTCATTCACCTGCAAAGAGGGACTCTGCATTCATCCTGTCGGTGGTCACAGATTAAGGAGTGGAGACGGAACAGCTGCCACATCCTCGTACAACGCGAACATCCACCGTTTGCCCTATTCTTACATGTCCCGAAATGCTTGATCAGCAGCTGGATCCCCTGGCACGTCGAAAATTTGCTGCAGGGACCCTTGTGCTTGCTCGGATCCATGTCGTACGGTCCGACATGAATGCAGCCTTCGGAACATATATGCTCTAGACAATCCATTGCTTCGCTCAATTGTAGATACACCTCCTGCTCCCTCCTCTGCTTCCTCCTCCTCTTCTTCCTCTGTCCCAACAAAAAGAATAATAAATAAAACTCAGCACGCTTCTGAAAACACCACAATAATTCAATTCCACTAGAACCAGCCGGGAATTACCGATTCAGCTTCATCCATGAATTGCAATATCTCGAGCTCGAGATAGGGATCATTCTTTTGCAAGAACTTCCATCCCTCGGATCCCTCAACAGTCCTGAAGTTACTCGACAATAATCTGACGCAGCTGAGGTAAAGATCGGGCGCATCGCAGAGTCTAGCAAGCTGTAGGACATCCACAACGTTGTCGACAGTCAATCGCCTCGCTAAACCCTTCGTGCATCTTCTCTTCAGCTGCGCGACCATAAAGACGTGCGACAAGGCCAGGAGATGAATACCATAGTTCTCCATGTGCTCCTCGCTGCACCTGTGCGCGAGAAACGGGGATTTTAGTCATTTCACCATAGAAGAGGGGTGCTGTATTGTTAGGGTTTGGTTTGGTTTTCGCCTCCTGTGATCCTGGGGAGTCACACTGACGCGGTGTAATTCGCCGGCCTACTAAAACAGTGGAGTATAGAAAAAGAGAAAAAAAACACACATCTTTATAATGATTGAACAGTGGTGGGGAAATGGAAATTACGATGTGTGTATATATAAAGAATTGATTTTGGACGGCGGGCGGTTGGTGGAATTGGTTCCACAAAGCTATAGTATTTAATTGTTCGAATTCAACTGGGGGTTTAAGGATTTGGTGTTAGATTGTTCTGATTTCTGAATAAACAAATGGTTGTTTTGTTGGTGTGAATTGAAACAATAATACTAAAAAATAGTAAATGAATAAAAAAAAAAGTGTGATTGGTCATTCTGCGTGTGGCTTACTTGAATGAATAAAGGAACTGGATGAAGACAGCGACGGCGTCGTTAGGTACGCCGAGTATTGGGAGGTTTCGGTCGGTACTCCGCCACTCTCCTCGCCGACTCTCGATTATGTTTTCCAGGACCGGCGACGCGGAAGACTGCAGATTTAATTTCCCAAAAGGTATCAGTAAATTTTTCTGAAACGAGATCGGGGGCTGTGGTTGTGAGTGAAAATGTGAAAAATTTCGAATCAAAGCACAAAAGGGGAGATGAATATCACTATTCCAGATTCGGAAAGGAAAGCAGAATTCAAGATGATTCCAGATCTTTTTTTGAATCAATTAAATATAAAGATCAAACATCTTCGAGTATCGGAATCGGGAACAATACCAGTATCTTAGAGTGCGCCGGGAAACGATAACCGGTGGCGGTGAGTACTTCGATGTCAGGCTCCGGCATTTCGGCGGAGACGGTGACCGGAAGAACAGCTGACTTGACTCTCCTGCGGCCGGAAAGCTTGGTCTTGAGCTGGACCATGATCGATGATTGATGAACGATGATCTTTTGCGGAGGGCTTCGAAAAACTGTAATGCCCCGGGATTGAATGAATGCAAAGCAGCGTGAAAAACGAGTTCATGTTGAGACCTAAGACAGGGGCAGCATTTATAGCTGCAGCCAGCAGACACGGCCCAGGGGAATACCCGACCCGACCCGGTAATAATAAATAAATAACCAACGGTAAACCTTCAGACGCTCTTACCAGCGCGTGTGATGCAATGCTTGGGCTATTTGACCAATGAAGGAAATACTCCCACGTCTAGGGATGTAAACGGGCAGGGTAGGGTACGGGTATGCCACCTCCACTCACTACCCGAAATATAATTATCCTACCCTTACCCTACCCTATTACCCTAAAATTAAATATCGGGTAGGATTCGGGTAATACCCGTCGGGTATGTGGATTATCCGCGGGTAAACGGGTACCCGAAATCTTAAATATTACTCCATCCGTCCTACCACACTTGTCTTGTTTGACTTTTTTACACTGTTCATTGTTCAACTTTGATTCAATTTTTTTGCAAGTATATATTTAAAGAAAAATAGTCGAGTTGGGTCTTGTTAAAATCGTATGATCATGTAGTTTTATAATATATATTTTGCATAATTTTTCATTGTACATTGAAAAAGTGCATTGAATTGTGTGCAAAAGTGAAACAAGACAAGTTAAATGGGAAGGAGGGAGTACATAGTTAACCGACTCTACCCGACCCAACTTTAATAAATAAAAAACTTATTTTTCACCATAAAAAAAAACTTTCATTATTGCACGAGAACAAAATTTAAAAGAGTATTTAAAAGAAACCGCTAAAGCAACATAAATAAATACTGTAATATTTAAGAATATTCAGTAAAAAATTCATAAATTTTTTTACTGCCAAATCTCAAGGTTAATAATTTGAAATATAAAAATAAATAAATAAATAAATAAACAAACATATAAATATATCTCAATATATAATATAAATTAAATATATATAAGTATATAAATAAATAAATATATATATATATATTTATTTAATCGGGTAATCGGGTAGGGTAATCGGGTATATATGAAATCCGTACCCTACCCGCACCCGATATGATTTATTTCGGTTTCGGGTAATACCCTACCCGATTATCCGATTAACTCTATCCTACCCTACCCGATACCCGATTATCCGACGGGTTACCCGACCCTACGGGTAAAGTTGACATCCCTACCCACGTCCCCTTAATCTTGCCCTGTTAATGTCCGGCACCACCATAATTAAGGTGAAGTAAATGATGTAGTGTGAAAGTCGTTGGGTGCAACTCTATGTACCAAAGTGAAATTATTTTTCTAACTAATTTTATTATTATACGGAGTAAGATTTTTATGAAAAAAATTCAAAAATAAAATTTGAAAAGTTGGACCTATCATAGTATTAACACGAGCACCGAGGGTGAGGTGGTGGTCACATTATCTCACAATTTACAACAATACATGGCATTTAGACCTGAAGTGGTTCATATACTGGCACAGTATATGCTGGAGTCATTAATAGCCATTGGATCTTACTTGAAATCAATGGTTGATATTGAAGATGGGGTTAAAAATGTCATTGTACTTTTAAAATTTAAATAATATAAAATGTATCAATGATTACTTTTTATTCTCATTTTAATTAACATGTGCCCATAAATCTCAATCTTATTCCCTTTTTTTTTTCTTTGTAATTGTGTGGCATAGGTTTCCACCACTTATTTCCCGAGCTTTCAATGGTTCCTAAAAAAAATCTCAATCTTGTTTCTCGTGTTTCTTTTTTACTGTATCACTCTAATTATCGAACTTTTAAATATCGCGTGCTCGCAAAAAAACATTGGATTTTCTTGCCTCGTCACGTAATTTTTAAATGTCAAACTTCTAAATTTTTATTTGTACTGAACTTTAGTTATTACTGGTTTAACTGTGCATTGGATTCGTAACAAATATTTTAAGACTCAGTAAGTATGACATTTTTTAAGGTATATGACATTCTGTTTTAAGTTATATAACATTCTGTCTTAAGGTATACGACATTCTGTTTAAATTATATAACATTCTGTTCATGACATTCTGTTTTAAGTTATATGATATTCTATTTTAAGTTATATAGCATTCTGTCTTAGGTATATAACATTCTGTTTTAAGGTATATAACATTCTATCTCAAGGTATATGATATTCTGTTTTATGTTATATAAAATTCTGTCTTAAGTTATATGACATTCTGTTTTATATTATATGGCATTATGTTTCAAGTTATATAACATTCTGTCTTAAAGTTTGACATTCTGTTTTATGTTATATAACATTTTTGTTAGCTACATTTGACACAATGCTACTGTTCACTCATATACTTTAACTTAAAGTTTTATCATGGTTATACAAGTTAAAATATAGTTAAATGAGATCTTGTTAGATTTGTCTCCTCTTTTAGTTTTTAAATATCGAACTTTTAGAATTTTTACTTGTACCGAATTTGAGTTATTAATGATTTAAAATGTGTATTGGACTGCGTGCTGGGTGAGTCCGTAGCAATATTTAAAAAATAGAGGAGGTATAACATTATGTTTTAAGGTATATGACATTCTGTTTTATGTTATATGACATTATGTTTCAAGTTATATAACATTATGTCTGGAAACTCTACGCATTCTGTATTTTCGGTAGATAGATAATATGCAATATCTTCTCAAATTAAAGAGCATCATTACCTGCAAGGCTGCAAAAGGTATAATCATTACCTGCAAAATCATAATTACAATAAAATAAAAATAAAAATAAACAAATACTACAATTTATCAAATTACATTTATACCTTTATTGTATTATAACCATTGATTTAACATAAAATATGATTGAATGGTCCAGATCAAAAGCAGTATATACTGGAATTTTTAGTTCCAGCATGGGAACCATTCCGATTTAGACCGCCCTCTCGCTCTACCTACACATGATTCATGTCAGTTAGCATGCAGAAAATAGGTTACACGTAATTAGGTAGGAGTATACACTATTTTGTTTGTTGTGGTTTGGTACGAAACTCAAATTAAACTTAAAAAAAATAATTTGAAAAAAAATAACCCAAATCAAATTATTTTAGCATTTCAAATCAAATCAAACCAAATAATTTGGTGTGGTTTGCTTTCGGTTTAACCAAATTTTTTTAAAAAAATATCTTATAAATTACAGTCGTAAGTGTAACAGTCCAAACTCCAAAATGCTGATTAAAAGTTTAAAAAAAAACATAAGTTCACTGTTTATAAGCCAAAAACTTAATGAACTAGTAGAAGCTATTGGAAAAAAATAAACTACAATTACCAATGCATAGACAATGATCCGGAAACAAGTAAAATTGAATCTTGATCTTACATTTCTGGTCTGTGCCAAAAAGACAGAGAACTAGAGAAGCATAAGTTGAATTAGGGTTTACCAAACAAAGAAAGTCGATATATATATGTATTTATGTAGTACTCCCTCCATCCCACATAAGATATCATGATTGACTTTTTAACGTTATTAATTGTTCAACTTTGACTCCATACTATTGTAAGTATATAATTGAAAAAAAGAATAGTCGAGTTTGATCTTGTTAGATTCGTTTAACTGTATAATTTTTTAATATATATTTTACATAATTTTTAATTTTATATATTTTGACATATTAACGATTAAAAAGGTGTATTGGATCGTGTGCAGAAGTCAAACAGGACATCTTAGTTGTGATAGAGGGAATATTAAATATATATAGTGCGGTTTGCGGTCTGATTTGGTTAACTTTTCTCCAAACCAAACCTAAACCGTAAACCATAATTTGGTAGAAATAAAAACCAAACTATAAATTTTAAACCACAAATCAAACCATCCCATAAAAATATGATTTAATTTATAGTTTGGTCTGGTATAGACTGCACTCTAAACAGCCTTATAATTAGGCTCAAAGAAAACAAGTAATTGACCCAATCCATCCATTATCATTTATCCAAAAATAATTATTGAGGGTGGTACAATTGTTATATATTTTTATATACTTCCTCAGTCTCGTAATATATTTTATGAACTCATTTTTCACAAAATTTAATATATATTTTAAATTATTAATAATTCAAGTTCAGTAAGTCAAAATTTTAAAAATTTGATATTAAAAACTAAATGAATTTAACAAGATCTTATTTAATTATATTTTAATTTGTATAATTATGATAAAATTTTGAGTGAAAATCATTGCGTAAATGGTGTATGTTACCAAACGTCAAATATATTATGAGACAAGGTAGTATTACTATAAATAAACACGCAGTCGTAATATACGCATACTTTAATTAGTTGTTGGGTATTTCATTCATTATTGATTAATTTATTTATAAAAGTGAACTAGTAGTATGAATGGTGTTGTATTTTAAGTTCCGAAATGATTAACGGGATGTAATGCAAATTTGGTGGGGCTATAATTGTGAGGGCAAAATTAAAATGAGGAAATTATTGAAATAGAGAGAGGGGCAAATCTAAAATGACTTAATTAAGTGGAGCCTTTGGAGTGCAGAAACGCCAGCCAGTCGCACATTCTTGAATCTTGACTTGTCCCACACCAACAAATAGTAATCCCACGTGGCCTTTTAGTAGTCCTTTCTCCTCACTACGTACTGCTCAAACCCTTCCAGCCTGTCCCCCTCCCACCAATTTTTCAAACGCATTCTCAGACACAACCGCCACGTGTATCTGCTCCTACGTGTCCCACCTGAGCACAAACGCCCAAACTCTCTTGTTTGGAATTTATTATTATGGCCCGACGGATTACTATTTTCGGGGTGTACCGGAACCATAATTTACAGACACTAAAAAACAAAAAGCTTTATCATCGAAAGTAGTACTAGTAAATTAATGAATCAATAATGTGTTGTAGCTTATCACTGAGGATCATGCCAAACGCAGTTGGTGTGTGGTATGGAGTTTTAGCAGTTTAAATAAATGTTACTAATTCAAGCTTTTTCACATATAGAATTATGCTTTGTGAAAATTAACTCTTAACAAAAAAAAAAAAGAATTCTTGAATAATAAATTAATAAACCAATTTATTGAAAAGTAGTAAATTTAGATAGATAAAATAAGTTTTTCAATAAAAGAACCAATCTTTGGTGTTGAATACTTATATAGACCTCCCTGGTGTATTCGAGAGATAATGTTATCAGATTGTATCAATCTGTACTCTCGAGTTCATTATTAGAATAAAAAATAGCTTCGGCCTTCTTTATCATCAAAAATAAATAAATAAAAGCGAGCGAGCAAAATTAGATAAAGATCCATTTTATTTAATTAATGGGAAAAATGAAAGATAAAATTTGGTAGGCAATGCAATAAAATGGCATAGAATAATCCATGTGCCTGCCTGATACTTTGTATTCGAATTTGCTTTGTATACGTAGTAGAAAGAATATAATAGGAGTAGTAATAGGGATAGAAAATAAATGGTGTATTGGAAAGAAAAAGACAGGAGGAAAGGAATCCTATCCTGATTCCTGATTCCAATGTAGGCTTGTAATTTAGTGATTACTGGTTACGATGATATATGAGCACCCTACCAGACGAAGCTGATCAAGTTGGATATTCACTATAATTCTTGTGTCGTCTTCAGTCCTCACCGTACCCTCCACTGCAGTAGGCTTAATTATCTGTTCGTTCACCTACGAGCTAAAAAAACCATACACGCCCTCTCTGATCTCTATTTATTTTACAAACCCTAATTACTACCATTCTTGTATTTTCCTTTTCAATTCAGATTTCTGAGTGATCAGTATGTTTGTTTTTTTTTTTTTTTTTGGAGGCTCTGGTCGGTCTTCTTGGACTTTATAGTTTATATGAATTATCTTTTTAATGACTAATCAATTCCTATTTAGGAAACACATGAAAACTAGTCAGAAACTGGAAATTTCAGCAACAGAAAACAAGTGAAAAAAATGGAGAAATACGTTGCTTTTTAGTTAGTATTTTACAGCATCGCTGTGTAGAAAAATCGATCTCCACTAAAGAGTAGTCAATTTAAAAAAAATACCATGTCAAGAAACCATTAATGTTGAAAATTACTCCGTATATATATTTTAGTAAACTTGGTGGTCCACTTCCTTGATTGTGACCCTACCAAAATCCATCAAACATCGTATTTGTTTGAGAAAAAACAAAAAAAAAGAGAGAAATTTAAATTGTTATTTCCACTGTTTAGTGTTCTACAAAGTTGACACTGTTTATTCAGTGGTTTTGATTTATCTTTTTAGTGCAGTTTTATATCAAAACATAACTTTTGTTCAGATTGACGGGAAGTAAGTAAGTACGACAAAATGGAACACGGACACCTGAAAAATGACAGTGGAGTATAATCTTATTCATTTGCTAATCACACATAATAATCTCATTATGCAGAATGATGATATTGTTATTCTGCATACTAGTAACACACTTAACTGAGGTAGGTAAGGTTGCTATTTAGACGACTATGTAGTAGTAGTATTTAAAAGTTGATCATTGCATATCGATCAATTATATTGCTGCTATATCCTGGATTTAGATTGTCCCAATTAAGCAGTCGTGGTACTCTTGCAACCTAGTACTAATTTAGTTGCAAATTTTTGGTCCTTAGTTCAATAATGTGTGTACTCAAAAAGTTGAAGAACCTTGGATCTATAGACTATATAAGTCACTAGCATTGATCATGTCAAAGTTGGGGCCAAAAAGATTGCATCTAGCAGCCTTTGATTCATGAACTTACTTGTTTGCAATTTGCATCTAACGATTAGACTTTTCTGGGCTAGCAAGCTTTTTAATAAATTAGGGGACGAGGACTTAGCCGAAGTGGTTAAGTCCCTTAACTTCCAACGGAAGATTGGAGGTTCGATTCCCCACCGGCCCCTATTCCTCCCTTTTATTCCCCTTTGTAATTGTGTGGCATGGACTCCCACCACCCCTTTCCCATAACTTCGATGGCTCCTCCAAGGGAAAAAATAAATTAGGGCTACGGCTACCAATCAAGTTAGTTGAGTTGTGAGGATAAGCTGTAATAGGTTATTATTATTAATTAGGGTTAAAATGATGGTGGTCAACGTCATATCACACAATTCTAACAAGTGGCTAACCTTATTTGCCGCTATGTAGACAAGATATTTTATTCATCAAGCCATCCTATCCATTTTCACAATTTGCTGTTGCTATCTAAGTATCTTAGTACTACTGCATAAATAATTATTAGAGTGCTCAAAATATGAATACTATAATGAAATGAAACACATAGTTATATAGTAGTAGTATTTGCAAACCTTGTCATTATATCATAAACAAGTGCCGCAAAGTATATATAAACCTTGAATGAAAAGGTCATAGCAGTAGCAATTCCTGATAATTTTTAAACAGTGTCTTGAATTCTAACATTGTGCTGCATATAAGAACTTATAAGTAGTGGGAGATCAACCTTTTATGTTATGTCAATACTAACAATTTAAATCAAATGAGGACTCACAATTACACCAAAATTAATTAACTTGGGATAATCATATCATATATGGTTTGATCGATTGGTCTCTTGTTTGTTTCGGAAGGATTTTAAATTGAGTGCAAGTGATTAAAGAAATATCTTAGATATTTTAGTAGTATTTGACATGGTATTTCCCACTATCTTGGATTGGACACATTTCATTGTCATGTCTCATCGGGGTAACAAAACTTTCTTGTCCACTCATAATTGTGTGGGCTGTTTGGAAGACATCATATTGACCAGCATATAGCATATTGGAAGAGCATATTATCTCACAGTTCTCTCTCCGAATCTGCTATCTGCTAGCAGATCTGCTGACTCCCAAACATCCCCTGTGTCCCTAACACAGCTCATGCTTGTCTACTATACTTGACTTTTCTTGTTACTACTACACTTTTTTACTACTGCCTTGTTTATACTACTGCACCTTTTAAAATACTACTTCCTCTGTTCTTTTTAGTAGTCATTACCACACAATCTTACATTTCTACCCCTCCCACTTATCAAGAAATATACTTGGGTGGAGAGAGAATGAAATTATTGGGATAATATTGGAAAACTTTCATAGAAATATCCAAAATGACAACTATTACGGAACGTTTTTCATCTCTAAAAAGACTACTATTTTGGAACGGATGGTGTACTTCCTCCATTGATTATTAGTTGAAGTTTTGGCAAAAGTTCGGCGGATCAAGAAATGTCATTATTATTTGTAAACTTTTCACTAAATGAGTAATATAGGAAAACTTTCATTGAAATATCCAAAATGACAACTATTATGAAACGTTTTTTCATCTCTAAAAAGACTACTATTTTGGAACGGAGGGTGTACTTCCTCCATTGATTATTAGTTGAAGTTTTAGCAAAAGTTTGGCGGATCAAGAAATGTCATTATTATTTGTAAACTTTTCACTTTTACAACTATTTTAAAATACAATTATTTTGGAATATTTTTAAATTTTTAAAATGACAACTAAAACGAACCACATGAGTAGTACTGTTTGGAATTCTGGATGCCCCGTGCCTGTGATATACTAGTATCTTTTTTATCTTCCATTGAAATGGAGCAATTCACTATTCATCTCAATTTTATTCTCAATTCCAATTTCAGCCATCTTGTTTCAAATTTGATGTGGATCATTCATTTGCATGTATATCTTTCTTCTTTATATCTGTATTTTGATCTCTATATCAATATTATAAGAACATGGAGCAATTCACTAATTCATCCCAATTTTACTTCCACTTTCAATTTCAGCCGTGGATTTAAACTAATGAGTTTTGTATCAATATAGGAAAGACTTATTTTTAACATATTACTAATGTTTATTAAAATAAAATTAAACTAGAGCTAATCAGACCATATCAGAATTAAAAAGACCATAATCAATCAATTTAGACCAGATAAATTATACCAAACCAAAAGAAATAAATCAAATTGAATCAAACCAAACCCCAACAAATCTGATCATGCGCTAAAAACAAGCTATTACTTCATTTGACATCTCTAAAATTGAATTAGTTAAACTGGAAATAAGAAAGCAAACTGAAAAAGACAAGTGGGCCAAAACAATATAAAGCCAAAGTTATAGTGTACCTTGCTTGTGTGCTTTCATGTTGAAATATACATATGGCTGGTGACTTATTTATGAATGTGATCGCTGATCAAGATCACCGAACTTGTGTAACTTTTTTAAGGTCTTACTTCTTGTTTCCTTCTTTAAAGGATGCTGCTGGAGATGAGCAGGGGCATTCGAATGCCAACGGCTTATTTGGTGAAAACAAGTGAAAGGGCAAGTAAAATGTTGCCTTGCAATTAATAGCTATGGCAAGAAATATCATCAGGGTTGTCCACTTTATTCCTGTAAGATGGCCTCAACCATACATAGTCGGTGGATAATCACTCAATGGACATGTTCTGGGATTGAAAACTAGAAGGCCTTGGCACCTTTGATTGCTGCATCATTGCCAGATCCTCATAGTAGAACCCATTCTTAATGTGGGAATTCACAGCAGTGGCCTCCGAGGGGAGACATGCATCACATGCTTACAATGAACACTGGTGACTTACTTTGTGTTGAGACACAGACAAGGTCATCTTATATTTCTTTTTTTCCAAACATCAACATACTGAGAAAATAATCAAGGGAAAGCATATATCAACATCTTAGAATGCAATATATGATTTGGCATTGGCAACGGTACAAAAATACACATTTCAAACCGAGCTAAAAAACAAGTGGATCTACTATATTTCACAGGAGTGACAGGACAGAGTCTAAAATTCTAATAGTAATTCATTGTTAGAAATAATATCAAAAGAAATATATATTTTATTTCCTTTCATATTTTTGAGTTTTTGATTAGGCACATTAGAAACGTATCCAGCTAAAATTCATGGAAGCACTAATATTATAACTCTAACTTCTGTACACAAAATAAGCCAAGAACTATGATCCATTCCAGAAATGACAAAAACCCAGTTGAACTTCAATCGGAAAGATAACACTAACTTCATACTCTAATCTTTAACTTAGGCAGTGAAAATTATGAGAAGTGTACTATCTCATAGTATTACACTTTAGAGATTCCATTACTTGAACAATTCCAACCATTCTCTTTAGGGTGCCAATGAAGAATTAAAGCGAGCAAAAGATGGGAAATTGGAAACATAAAAATCCCTAGAAGCTGGCCTACATTTCAGAAATACTAGTACATCATAAAAAAGGAATCATCTTAGCAGAAAACCAAACAATAATAGGCTCATTTGACCGAAATAAAAAGGAAAAAGATAATCCAAGCTATATATATATCCCTCAGAATGCCTATTCTCTACCTGGCACAATATTTAATGCAATGGCTCCTCAACCTCCCGCGGGAGGGAGCACCGATTGTGCACAGTTTCAGATTACTAAACGTTTCATCCATGGGATATATGCGTGTATGCTCAGATTTCTGACGTTGCATAAAAAGTAATCAAAACAATATGAACACAGAAACCTATTCCCTTCCTCAATAACCAAAAGACTTCAAAAACCCACATAAAAAAAAATAAAAATTACTTCCAACAAAAAGTCTCATCATCCCTTCAAACCAAATAAAAGACATAAGCAGAAAATGCTGGCAAAATTGAAGCTTCCAAAGAGTGTAAATGTGTACGGTGTGTGCGAGTGTAGGTAGCAGTACTAGTAGCGGAAGCTGCAACTGCAAGAGAACGGTTCTGATGTTGGAGTCATAGGTTTTGAGGTCTCTATAATGGGCCTTGACCCTAAATGAATGATAATGGGCTTCAGCTTTATATCAAATGGGCTGTTGCCCAAAAGTTAACCCAACCATAATCCAACTGTTTTGCTTAAATCGCTCGTGGGCTTTGATGTTGGAGTTATAGTAGTAATTTAGTGCATTTTGCAAATCAATTTGTAAATTATGGTTTTGAATGTTTTAGAACCATAATAATTAAAATTGTAATTAAAATACGGTAAATTAGGGCCCAGTACCTTTTTAAAATTCTTTCCATTGTTTTAGGCCCCATCTCAATTTTATTACACTTTGTACCCCATCACATGTTTGACTTTATTTACCATAGTGTTTTTATTTGCTTTACCACAAACACCATATGATGTTTACCAGGTTAATGAGATGTGGTTTACCACTGTATTCATATGTGTTTTACCATATAGTATTTACAAAGTTATTATTACATGGTTTAGCACACTATACCAGTATGATTTACCACATATACCATATTGTATTTACCAAGTTTTGGTATATGCTTTACCACAAATATCTTATGGTGTTTACCAAGTTATTCCACAAATATCATATGGTGTTTACCAAGTTTTTGATATGTGATTTACCACAAATATCTTATTGTGCTTACCAAGTTATTGGTATGTGTTTCACCACAGCTAGCATATAGTATTTACCAAGTTATTGGTACGTGGTTTAGCACAGGATACTAGTATGATTTACCACAGATACCATATGGTAGTTACCAAGTTCTTGGTATGTGTTTTACCAAAATACCTTATGGAGTTTACCAAGTTATTCCATAAATACTATATCATATTTTACCAAGTTCTCGGTATGTGTTTTACCACAATACCGTATAGTGTTTACCAGATTATTGTACATGTTTTACCACCATATGAGTATGTGCTTTACCAAGTGCTTGATATATGGTTTACCAGGTTATTACATGGGGCCTAAAACATAATGTTTGAAATGAAGGGGCTTTGACTCTAATAAAGTTTTATTCATGGGTACCAGGCCCTAGTTTTCCCATTAAAATACGGAGTGTTATTGCACGTCCTTCACCAAAAATATATATATATATATATATATATACGGAGTGTTATAGATATTCAATTTAATAAGTATTTATATTTTTAAATTAAAATTTATATCACAATGAAATTAAATTCGTAGTTTCAAATAATAGATGACGCATGAGAAAATCTCTCATTTGCAAAAAAAAAAAAAAAAAAAAAATACTCCCATGAAGTACTTCATTTGTTTCTTGAAAAGGGGTATATGCAATCAAATGACCGACTGAGTGCCATTTTTAATTAAGGAACCGATAAATTTTTATTAGTATAAGAGAAAGAAAACATACTAGGCGACGAAATTCGTCTTCTTTTTCGTTATCTTCTGACAAAATTCTTGTACTGAATAGAAAAATAATTAAATACACAAGTAGTATTATTATTAAATAAAATTTCAAAATGAAAAGTGGGGTTTTAAAAATAAAATAAATGGGAAGAGCATATAGTGATGATGATAATGGTGAGCATGTCTCCGAGGAGGGTAATAATTAGCATCAACAACCAAGTCATATATATTGGGAATAAATCATTTCACATGGATATAAATAATAAATCATCGTCCATGCAGCCTGCTTTATTCTTCCGTTTTCTTCATTTCATCAATTTACTTTGCCCCAATTCAGGTAAAAAGTGAGTACCTAATAAAGGGAGTGGTTTAAGTACAGCAGCCTGCATGTACTGCCGATGATGATAGACATCCAAAAGTGATGGCAATGTGTACGAAGTGATGTACGAATATGAAAAAATGATGGATGAAAATTATGAAAAAAAAAAAAAATCTAAAACCTACACAAATCACTTTATTAGGTCCATACATTACTTCATCACCTAAGCAAATGAGTTGGCCGGTAACTTTATTGCCTAATAAAGGACTACTACCACTCAACATTTGCAAATGGAAACTTCAATTTTCACCTTTTACAACACAAAATGTATATATAAAGGTTGGCTTACAACATGTCATGTATAAAATGAGAGTCAAACTCCATAACATATATGGGTATATATCACTTTGCCGTAATGGCATGGTAATATATATATAGAGAAACTAAATGTAATAATTTTATTCAAAGTCACCCCTAGCTAAGCTTTTAGTCAAACAATTGAAGCCCAACTTACCACTACTTAATTTCAGACTCCTCCATAAATCCATGCTAATGCCCCTTAAATTTCAAATCTTTTTGACTTTGAATTAGTAGCTAGCTAGATTGCTGCTCATATTAAATTAAATAGAACATGCATCCATCCTAAATGGATGACATTGACATCCTCCATCATAAATTTAATTAGATGGTATTCGAAGTAGCTTTCAAGTGTAATTTATATATATATATATATATATATATATATATATATATATATATATACACACACACACACTATTGAATGAAGGTAGTTGATGACCTCTCCATGAACATAATTGTAGCTTTGAATTATTTGATTTGATATTCATGATATGATATTTAAATAAATAATAAATTCTAAAACTAGTTTGCAAGATATCAAAAGCTAACTAAAAATTTGGTATTTTGAAATAATAACTTTTAACTATATGCGCGCACATAGACACACACATACACATATACTTCATCGGTTTTTTTTATTTGCTACGGATCCACTGCGCACACAGTCCAATGTACATTTTAAATCATTAATAACCTAAATTCGGTACATGTAAAAATTCTAAAAATTCGATATTTAAAAACTACACGACGAGACGAATCTAACAAGATCTTACTTCACTATATTTTAACTTGTATAACTATGATAAAACTTTAAGTGAAAATCTGTGTATGAATAGTGAAAAATACTCAAATGGGGCTATTATAAGAAAACGGAGGAAGTATTAAAAAATTATATGTATACTATAAACCCATTTATCAAGTATTATTATATGACTAGATTTTTCTCCCGCGCTCCGCGTACGGGGCTCTGTGTACGGGTATTAATTTATTTTTAATACAAACAAATATTAACTCAATTAATTTGTTATTTTATTATATTTATGAAAAAAATTTATAAGATATAGTTTCTATTATCGTTTTTTTAGTCAAAATGAAAAAAGAAAAAAAAGTAAAGAAAAAGTTTAATTTTTTTTTCTTAATACATACCAAAGATAAATTCAAATTTGTATACAAAGAAAATATAATATCAATGAAAAAATTAAGATTACCGCCTCGAATTATAAATATTATATGTATAATTAAAATGTTTAAATATATTAAACATTCGACTTGGTAACCCACTCTTAATAACCAGCAAAAAAAAACATGTTGATTGTATACAATAATACAAATATTGAATATATATGGTATGATATCCATATTAATAATACAATATATACATTATTATGATGGTGATTTTTATGTAACAAAATAATATATTGAAATTTTCTTTGTGATGGAGTACCTTTTTTTTTATCTATATTATTATGTAGTTTTTCAAAAGTTTTTTCAATAATAAGTTAAATTTCAGTACTCCTAAATAACTTTAGTGAAAATAGTATATATATTTATTTAAAGATCTCTTTATGTATTTTTATTGTTTAAACCCGTAATATATATTTTATGTAAAGAGAATTAGTTATAATTTAAAAGAACAATATAGGTATCACCATATAATTATAGTTCCAAAATTTATTATATTATCTTTTAATATTAGGAGTAAATGGTGGGGATGGATAGATTTGCAATCATACGGTCATGAATTTTTTTAATAAATTTTAGGATGAAGTAATTTTACTTTCTACATCTTTGATAAGTATTTTATACTCCATCCATCCCACTAATAGTGTCCCATTTCTTTTTGACATGGTATTTTACGTGGGGATATTTAGTATTTATGTAGGGGCAAATTAGTGTTTATAGTGGGGGTAAATTAGGAATTTATGTGATGTGATTGTAATGTATTTGAATTTTTAATTGATTTATTTATGTATAATGTGATAGTTGTGTGTTTGAATTTTAATATATTTATTTATTAATGTGATATGATGGTAGTGGGGTTGGTAATTAATATATTTAATTATTTTCAAAAAGGAAAATGTGACAATTGTAACGGGACGGACCAAAAAGAAAAATGAGACGGAATTAGTGGGACGGAGGGAGTAATATATATGCATATCTTCGAGGTAAAATTACTGTTTGAACCCATAATATATAATTTTTATAAAGAGATTAATTATAACTTAAAAGGTTAATATATGGAGCACAATAAAAATATGATTACATGATTTATGAGGAGATCAATATATTGCAATTCTACTGTAATTGAATTTTAAAATGAAGTGATTTTACCTTCTAAACTGATATGCATCTTTATGATAGATATGCATACCTTTGAGGTTAAATTACTTTTTGAAACCATAATATATAATTCTTATAAACAGATTAATTATAACTTAAAGGGATAATATAAGCAGCACAAAAAAAATAGTTCCATGATTTATTATGGTATAGAAGATTAAATTCCCAATTATACCCGATGCCAGAAATTAGGATTAAAATTTAAATAAAATCTTCTATAGCAGAATGATTTCTTTTAAATATATATTTTGATAAATTAACAAAAATATGGTTAGAAATAATTAATTTTTTAATTTATTATATTGATTAAGATTTATACTTATTATAATACTTTAGGCAAAAAATATATATATATATATATATGTTTAATTAAATTGAAGAATATATAGATTGTGCCTATCGAAAAAAAATAAAGAATTAAAAGTACAACTATTAAATTTAAGTATATGTTTAATTAAATTTAAGTATATGTTTAATTAAATTTTAAAAAAAAGTACATGGATAGAAATAATTGTGCCTATCGAAAAAAAAAATACTTTAGGCTCAAAATTTAGTACAACTATTATAATATATATTGGATATATATATATATATTCAATTAAAGAATTTATAATAGAGAAGTATATGTTTAATTAAATACTTTATTAACCATCAAATATATTATAATTTGTTTATCATTTATATCTTTTGAAAATATAGAAAGATTTTTTAAAGATTTGTTTATAATATATAGATCCATAGATTTATGATCTAAATATAGTATTAAAAAGTTGATGACATGGCGTAGGTAGAATTAATCAGCGCTGACGTGTATCTTGATGATTAATCAGCGCTGATGTGTCTTTTTTAGGTCCGTTGATTTATAAAATGATGGTATAATTACTGATTAACCCTTAAAATTAAAATGATTGAGTTATTTTGGAAAAGGACAATATAGTCTGAACATGCCAAAAAATATTCAGGATTTATTATATAGATTTCACCAAAAACAAAAAAAAAAGGTATTATTATATGAAAATAATCGGTGTTGATTATTCGTTGATGAATTAATTAATTACTACATACTACATCAATCATTCATTTAATTATATACTCCCTCAGTCCCATTTTATGTCTCATTTTTTTTTTGTCTCAACTCTTTTTTCTCATTTCTATTTTAGGAAATAATTAATATAAACCACTTAACCTACTCTCATTACATCACATCAACAAATAAATATATTTAAATTTCAAACACACCACCATTAATAAATTTAAAATCACAACCATCACATCACACATAAATAAATCAATTAAGAAATTCAAATTCATTACAATCACATCACATAAATTCCTAACTTACCCACTTTAAATGCTAAACTACTCATACATTAAATATTAACAATTCCCACATAAAATACATTGCCCAAAAGTTTTTGGACCCAATAAATAGGATGGAGGGAGTATTTCTTTTATCACACCATTTATATACTCAATAACTAAAATCTACTATACAAGATAGATATTGGTGAGTCACAACAATAAAAAGTCAGTATAGTGACCGAAATTAGCGACCGAATTAATGCGGTCGCTGTTAGCGACCGAAATAGCGACCGGAAAATTCTGTCGCTAAATAGCAACCAAATTCGCGACCGAAATTGTTCTGTCGCAAATTCGCAACCGAAATTGCAACCAATTAAAATCCGGTCCCTGTTAGCGACCGAATTAGCTACCGACTACTTTGGTCGCTGACGTTTTTCCTTTTTCTTTTAGTTTTTTTGGAAAAAAATTACTTTAGCGACCGAATTAGCGACCAAAAAATGTGGTTGCTAAAATTTTCCCAAGTTTTTTTTATTTTGTTTTAAGTTTTTTGTTAAAAATATACTCTAGCGACCGAAAAATGTGGTCGCTAACCTTTTTATTTTGAGTATTTTAATGTTGTTATTATTATTATTATTATTATTATTATTATTATTATTATTATTATTTAAATATATGATAATTTACTTTATCATACTACTTATATATTTATTTTAATCAACTTATTTTATTTTTAATTTATTTAATAATTTAATTATAAAACGATATTATAATTTATGTTATTTTTAAATATAAATAGTTACTTTAATTACTTTATATTTCATATTTTAATTTACTTTATATTTAACATTACTTTACATTTCATATTTTAATTTACTATTTATTATTTTTAGGCTCATCCTATTAATTTATTTTAATTAATGCTTTCAGTTTTTCTTTATTTTATAATTAAATTATTTAATCTATTATAAATGTAAATATTTTCAATTATTTTTTATTTTAATTTTTTTTCTTATTTAAATTACTTAATATTATTTTGTTTTGATGATAATTTTTATTTTATTCGTTATTTAAAAATTTATTTCCTTATTTAAATTAATTAATATTATTTTCTTTTTATGATAAATTTTATTTTATTTATATTATGTAAACATTTTATATTCTTATTTAAATTAATTAATTAATTTTATTTTATTTTTATGATAAATTTTATTTTATTTATTCACCTCATCATTCTATTTAATAATTATTTTAATTAGTTTATTCCGTTTTTATTTATTTTATTTATTTATTAAATTATATTTCTAATGTAATTAATTTTATCTTGTTTAAAGATTATTATTGAAATTAATATTTATTTTAGTTAATTTATTTAATATTAATTTAATTAATATTTATTTTAGTTTATATCTGTTTTATTTTTATATATATTATATATATTATTTTATTTTGATTGATGTGTATATATATTAAGCATTACAATATATAACTTGAAATATGACTTAGCACGACGGCACAAATTCGGATTCTTCCCCTCATCAACAGGGTTCGACTCCTCACTATGACAATTTCAAGAATTAAATATGTGGAGGAAGTGGTTGGAATTGTTGTTGGAAAGGGGTTGGGGTGGGTTCAAGCCTTGTTGGTTCCAAAAAAAAATAATTTTGGGCTTATTTTAGTGACCGCATTTTGCGGTCGCTAAGTCAGTCGCTAACATTATCAACCACCAAATTCGGTCGCTAAGTTAGTCGCTGAAATAAAAATTTTAAAATAAAAAAATATATACATTTTTATTAGCGACAGAAATTGTCGGTCGCTAATTCGGTCGTGGAGCTTAGCTACCGAAATGTCCGGTCGCTAATTCGGTCGCAAAAGTCTGACCGAATATTTTTTCCATCGCTGATTCTTTTCTAACGAAGCTTTTAGCGACCGACCAAAATTCGGTCGCTAATTTGGTCGCTAAACCTGTTAGCGACCGAATTTTTGGGTTTAGCGACCGAATTTTTCGGTCGCTAAACTGGAATTTTCTTGTAGTCTTAATTAATTAATTTAACCAAGTTTGTACTATTATTAATATACTCCCTCCGTTTTCTTTTAAATCTTACGTTTTGACTTTTCTTACGGTTCATTTTAGCACTTTCATTTCTATTCATGTTGTAGTTATAAAAGACAAAATATAGCCAAGTAAGATCTTGTTGGATTCGTCTCATCTTGTAGTTTTTAAATATCAAATTTTTAGAATTTTTACATATACCGAATTTGAATTATTAGTTATTAAAAATGTGCATTGGTAGATGTGCAAATGAGAAGTGTAAAGTTTAAAAAAAAAACGGAGTGAGTATTATTTATTGAGAAGTGTGTTATGGATATTCGTCTCATTGTGGCCATTCTTAAATTTTATTCTAAATCCAATAATGGAAGATATTTAATTTGTTGTTGTACGGTTAGGGGAATAAATGTAATAAGTTGACAAGAGGGTGGGGGAAAAAAAAAAGCAATATAGCGAATAGATGATACAAGTGAGGCAATTGAATTAAGACAATAAAGCATGTAACGAACTTGAGAGAAACTTGTGATCAGGAGTTTGCAGTGCAGTTGTAATAATCAATACAAACCACATTTATTTATTTTTTTAAAGATCGATCATATATCAATTGCATTTTGCATGTGCTCTTCCCACTTTAGTCCCCATCAAAAATCTAACTCTCACCAAATGTTTTTAATTCCAAATATTGGAACCCTTCATCGCTAGCTGCATATATTCTTAGCCCATTGCCATTTTTCTTTTTCAAAATAAAGCTACTTTTCTTTTTTTCAGATTAGAATTACTAAAAGCAAGTTTTAGTGAGAAATTCATGTGAGCAGTGAGCCCTTAGCTTGAAATCTAATCTAATCTAAATTTTGTAATAATAATAATAAGTTTAATTATACGTAGCTCAATTTTGGTAAACTTAATTCTCCAAAAGTGTTTCAAGTCAGTTAATTATACTATGAAAGTGTTCATGTTGTAATAATATTGTAATGTCGGAGTGGGTTTCTTTGCAAATATATATTGACCTACAAACCCTTTAATAGTATTCCTGTGTAGACATCATAAAAAGTGGAGTATATATTTTACGTCACAGAAAATATGTCTCACACCATATATTCATCAATCACACAAAATATATCTCTCATCGTAAAAGAAAACACATCATTTCATCAATTATATAGCACAACTCTCACATCACATACATGATTTATGTGTAGGGACACAATATATATGTCTCCAATATTGGCAATTTCAGCAGTTGAGCCTCCTCTCACTAAGTCACTTTCAACCTTAGTTTTGTTTTGCTAATTACCACATTGAACGGAATTTGTAATATAAACTAACTAATAATCACTGCATTAATTAAGGAAGACAATTGGGTATCATAATTTGTTTGTTAGCTTTACAACCCTAGTCATTTCTCTTCTTCACTTTACACGCTTCTGTTTTGTTTTATTAGTCACAGTCACATGTGTTGTGTATCACCTAGATTAACTACATATAGTAAATAAATAATATTCCCTTTCTTGTATAAATAACAGCTTGTTTCTGCTGGATTGGTAATTGGTTGCCTTGGATGTATCGCTCTTTTGTTAACCTGGAAATTGACCTGCACTGCACAGATGCCATAGAGCGTGGTTGAAAAATGAAAATAAATTACTTCTTCAATTTTAGGTGAACTTATTATACTACTTTGCATGGTAGTAACTTATAATACTCCATATATATATAGTGATTATATTTATTTATTGAGGCACTTACATATTCAATAATCAAACACTACAAAAATGATATACAACGCCAACTAAGGATTTTTCCGATAAAAGTTAATTAAATATATATGCCATGTTATTATAAAATTAAATTTAATGAAATTTTACTTTTATTAAAATTTAAGTTCTACTAATAAATTTAAAGATAGAGGAAAAGGCAAGTCCGTCTTTAATAAGGTGTATTAGAAGCCGAGGACGAGGAGAGACATTGATATGTGAAGTATATATTGATATTATAATAAAAATAAAAGGAGACATACATTATACTATTGCAGCACTTGCTTTGTCATAAACCAATTACAAGTCCCAAAATAACAGAATCCCTATTCTATAATGGTTTATATTTAGCAGGCCAAGGTTGTCATCTGACAACCTATATAGTCAATAAAGTGACCAAAGACACAAATACTATTGGTGTTCAAAATAAAAAAAAGCCACCAAAAAAAATAAAAAAAGGAAAAACAACACGATAATAATAAATAAAAATAAACAGAAACCCTAGTGCCCCTTGGGACATATCATGTGGTCCTTTGTCACTTTTTGTTCCAAATTCAAACTAGATCTTCTACCGAAGTCCAATTAAGTGAATATTGCAGACGAGACTTTAATTTGTTGCAATGAGGGCATAATTGTCATTTGATCAACACCGTGATCCTTTCCGGCAATTCAGGGCACCGGAGCCTGAGGTTATCGCGCTTACAAGGGATGACGGTCTCGCACCCAAGCTCGATGCCTTTGCATAGCTCGACGATGCACCAGCTCCCGATGGAGTAAAATAGGCTCCGTTTAACATTAGATCGCCTTCTGATCTCCAATTCCAGCTCTTCCATTCGCTTTCAGGTGCATCCTCGTGTTTGGTCACCTATACAATCAATTTATTTATTACCTTAAAAAAATAAACTTGAACAAAATAAAATGGCAGGGAAATTTTGATTTGTGTGACACACATTCCTTTTAAATCTAGACCATCCATCAAATGGAGGAGCCTTGTTTAGCTTGATTTAGGAGTTGGGCGCCGGGAGTCCCCAAGAAATTAAACACTCCACCACTATGCATCTACTTTCAATTTTCAAATGTCTTTATGGGGTAAGAGGAAAAGTAAAATGTATATATATTAAATATGTGCACGAAAAAGTAGCTAGAAACCAAGAATTTCTTCTTTTGCAAAATTTTCTATATACTCATAAATATTAATGTGCAAACATTTACTATCTTCCCACCTTATATTAATTTTTCTAGTAGTCGATCCTTATTAAACTCCTCACATTAATTAAAAACAAAACAAAAAAAACAAAAAAACAAATAAAATGGCATTGCATTGCAACAACCAATTTCTGAGGAACATAGGGCTAAGTGCCAATAAAATAGTAGTAGTAGTAGTAGTCTACCATTATATAAATGGTTAAATTGGCAATAAATGTTGCTCACCTCTTTGCTGAACCTATCATTTGGGGCAAGAAATCTATTGCCTTGGCTATTGATGGTTGGTGAAGCACTCCCACCAATTGCATACATCTCCCAATGTGTGTAGTCATTGTTCACCACATGGAAGTAACCATGTCTACACCTAAATGTAATTTAAAAATATTAAAAAAAATAATACTCACATTAGCCTATGAATGTGTAAAAAACCCTCATTAAAATTTAGGGTAGATTTGTGTAATTACCTCGGCATTCTTTGGACAAGCCCTTCCCCAAAGTGATTGAAGGCGATGGTGACCTGCATGCCCTTGTCCTGAGTGTACGAATCACTATGTCCCAAAAGCATGACCTTATCATGATGCGTCATGAAATTGTTCGAAATCGTAATCGCCGTGGACCCATGGATCGCATCGATCAACCCATCTTTGCAATTCGACAACGAGCAATGGTCGACCCACACGTGGCTCCCTCCAAAGATGGACACGCCGTCCCCATCCGATATCGTCCTCCACCCGTAGTGGCGGGTGGAGTCACGTACCATGGCGTTCCCGCCCTGCTTGCAGTCGTGTATGTGGACGCCGTGGATGATGATGTTCGTCACGTACTGGATGGTGATGCAGGGGCCGTTGGCGATGTGGACGCTCGCTCCCCTGCCGTCGATGGTCTTGAACGAGTTCATGATCAACTCTTCCTTCAATTGGATCACCATGTCGCGGGCGAATATGATCCACAGCGGCTCCTCCTGAATGACCGCGTACCGGAGAGTCCCCGGCTTAGGGTTAACTGGATCGTCGTTGCCGGAATCCGTCACCACGTAGATCTTTCCGTCCCGGCCGCCGATGGCGTTCTTCCCGAATCCAATTGCGCAGTCGGCTAACCTCTGGCGGTTCTTCTCCCAGTCGGGATCGCAGCGCCAGCAGTCGTCGATGGGATTCCCCGTGTTGCAGGACAAGAACCCCAACTTCCTCCTCGAGGCGTTCAATTTCCTGCAGCATCACAAACACAGGAAAAGAACACATTGTTACATCATTGTTCAGAATTCCAAATTCCAGAACCCTAAGAAGTACTTTGTGCTTGGGAAAGTGTACTACTACATTTTTTATATATTACCTGTGGACTTCATGGACAACCAATTCAGGGTCTTGAAGGGTTGGCAAGGAAGCAATGAGGGAAGGCAGGAGAGAGCAGAAAAGCAGTAGTGCCAGCAATGGAAGAAGATGGAAATGAAGAACTGCTGCCATTGCAATTGATGATAAATGTATGTAATAGGTGAGAGCTAGGCAGAGAAGAAAGGTAGGGAGGGAATGGAGGCATGGGAAGAAGTATATAAAGAAGAGAAAAGCCGGACAAGGAGGCGTGAATCAACTAAACAGGTAGGGCCACACCCCCTCCATTCTACTTCTTCCCCTGATTTACTACTGCTTTTACGGAGATTCCCTATTTCCTCATTCCTCTGCTACTGCCCTACTACTGCTACACCCCCACCCCCATCGCTCTTATCTTCTTGGGGGGGGTCCATGGAGCACAGCTTCTGAGCTTCTTGCTTTAGGTCACTGATTAGGGTTGGAGTTGGGGTCCCGGGACTTATTAGGGAGACGGTTGCTACATGTGTGTTAGTTTTGGTAGTTAAGCTGGTGAAAATTTTTGGACAGAGAATGGAAATATAAATTCTCTCTCTTTTTATGTAAGGTTCTCTTCTAGGGTTCAAGAAAGGCTCCCTAAATTTTGGATTAGGGTATTACAATATACTTCCTCCGTTCTCATATAATTGTTCCATTTGCATAGTAGTTACTATTCATTGAGTAACTTTGATCAATTTTTTTGGCATAGTTATATAAGATAAAACATAGTCAAGTGAGATCTTGTTAGATTCGTCTAATCACGTAGTTATATAATATTATTTTTTTATAATTTTTACTTATATATACTTTGAGTTATTGACATCTAAAAATATGTCTTGGACTGCGTGAAATGCATGATGGGAGCAATTATATGAGAACAGAGGAAGTATATGTATATAGTAGTAATACTTTAATTAGTGTATTAGTGTGTAAATCCTTTTCCTATACTATTTATTAGTGATTGGGAAATTGAAAGGGTAGAGGGGGGGCAGTGGGCACATGGTCCTAAAAATGTAGGAATTCCCTCACAAACGCATGCATATGTGCAATCAAGGAAATGGTGGCTTTATTGGTAAGGGAGTGGGAGATCTTGGATTTCAAGCATTGTTTAATATCTCCCCATCATTTAAGCATGCATATGCCCCATAATTTTGAGATTTTCTTTTGTAACTCAAATGGGTTTCTTTTGGTTTGGTTAGTAAAGGAGTATAATTTAATCTTCAAGTTCGTACATTGCATAAAAATGGCATTGCATTACCACTTACTCCTATAATTTAAAGACTACCAAAATATTCTTAGAAAAGTTCATCATGCATTTATATTTATAAACCTTTTCATGGAGAGTTGGTTTAAATTTATCAAAAATGTACATTTATCTCATCATATTGTCCAATATATATGATAGAGCTAGGTAGCTACTAGTTTAAATTGACTTTACCGGTGATTTAGGTGATTGTGATTTACTATATAGTACAGTAGTATTTGCTTAATTTTTCCATGTGCAGATGTTTTGAAAGAAAATGCATAAATTAGAGTTGGATTTTGGATTTTGGTGGTTACCTGTTGGTGATTATAATCTTTGACTTTTGTAAAAGTGAAAGGGTTTTGTCTGACCCCTTTATTTAGGGAGAATCCAAGACAGTAATTCCACATATTTCAGATTTGTAGCGGAAAAGTAAAAACCTTTAATTAGCCAATCTTTTCATTAGAAAAATTTAAGAAAAATAAAAAATGGTGTGTTCATAAATTTCCAGTCCCTTTTATATAAGTCATGATATCTTGTTATATAAATAAACCTTACTTCTGTTAGTATATATTTCTTCTTTCTTTTTTTTTTTACTCCTTTTTCACAGTGGTATTACATCCTACGGATCGGAGAAATTAATTTGAATCAAGGGAATTTATTAAACGCTTAAGGGAAGCACTCACAGTTGATTTTTAAGTCAATTTCATACACATAACACAATATCCAACTTGAACATTAATTTCAAAAAGAGGGACCTGATATGTGTCACCTTTGTCATGTATGTCACCACATGTTAGATATATTATATTTGATTTGGATATATAGAATATAAGAACTACAAAATGAAATAAGCATCTTATTCAAATTCAGTGTTAAAAGGAAAATTTGTTGTAGTACATGATGTCACGTTCAAAATTTTTTTTCTTAAGTAAATAATAATTTTAAAAAAAAATGCTTCACTTAATTAGGATTAATTATTTGCACTTAATTTCACATGTGGACACACTATCTCTATATACACAATACAACATTGAGCCCGATATTGGTAGGAAAATAATAAATATATTTCAATTAAAACCATTAAATTCGAACCACCTAGCGTGTGAGGCAGATTCACCAAGAATTAGTTTTTCCCTTTTTAACGAAAAATACGTACATGAAAATAAGTCTGAAATAATTTATTATACATAACCACCGACATAAATTAGTTCTATTTGGTTCTGGATGACATTTGCTTTAATTATGTAATAATGTTTTATGTGACACTGTTTTAACTGGGACGATGGGGGAGTATTTGTTTCAATTATATTTCATTGAAATGCATGCATGCATCGATCTCTTGTTTGATTCTATCGTTCTTTTTCTCCTTTTCATCCTTCGGCAATTGGTCTCATATTACAAAGCATTCCCAATATTTGCTTCAAGCGTTTTTAAGCTGAATAGTAGTATAATTTAGAGTATTTAACATGGCAACTCAAATTTTATAATTATTTCTAGTAACACGTACGAATCTGGCTTAGGGCCCGTTTGGATTGGCTTTTAAAAAAAGCAGAAGCCAAAAGCAGAAGCAGAAGTGAAAGCCAAAAGCAGAAGCAGCTAACTTTTGTGTTTGGATGGAATGTTTAAAAAGCAGCTTTTTTTCAATAGTGTGTTTGGATGTATAAAAGTGAAAAGTGCTTTTGAAATGTATAAATTACCAAAAAGGATATGCTATTTATATATGATAGTATATATTTATAGTGTAATATAAATAAATTAATAGGGGCATTTATGACTCTGCACACATTACTAGGTGCTTTTGGCTTCTGCTTTTTGGAGAAGCACCACCTGGGTTGCTTCTCCCAGAAGCACTTTTGCAGCTTTTCGAGGTGCTTTTGCTTTTTCTGAAAAGCCAAAACAAACACCCTTTTTTCTTCAAAAGTGCTTTTGGCAGAAGCAAAAGCCAAAAGCACTTGGAAAAAAGCCAATCCAAACAGGCTCTTAATGGCTCAATGCAAGTTCGCAACTTTTGATTTATGGTTGGGGTTCAATTCTCTTTATTTTGTGTGGAATAAAATTCCCATCATTCTTTTTAAGGAAAATCTATTATGAAACCAAAATTAAGTTTATAATTTCTTTTGTTCTCGCAAGTCCTAATAATATATATATATATATATATATATATATATGGTGTACATATAATTTGATTGACCCTTAAAATTATAAACTATATATAAGGCTCTGACCTTTCAAATTTTGTTTATATATACACATACATGCATACATTTATAATAAAAATAACTTAATTAATGTATAGTACTAAACTTCTACCTCCAGGCTCCAACTCCACCCTAAAATATTATGTACTGTACATCATTGGTAACCCTGTGTTGGAAAAAAGGGGTTTTGAGCTCTTTTTTGCGTAATGACGATATTTAATTTGGATTAATTAAATAGCGTATACGAATTCTACGTTTCGCGTAGATTGTCGTAGTGCATTTATTTTCTCAAAACCGTTGTCGGGTGAGTGAGAAATAAGTGGTCGAAATGGGTCATTGAATGCGGTTAGTTGAAAAGCTTGTGTTTAAATGGTTGTTAAAGGGTAGGTAAAAGTGGCGCGTCCCACATCGCTTAAGCAGTGGGAGTTGAATTAGTTTATATTGTTCTGCATGTTAGAAACAATTAAACTAATACAGATTGATCAAGTGTGGGGGAAGCCCACACGCGCGCGCGCCCGTCCCGTCCCGAGCCGAGCCGAGCCGCGCCGCGCCGTCGCCGTCGCCCGCGCCCGAGCCCGTGCCCGTGCCCGTGGACTTGGACTTGGATCTTGGTAATTGGGCTTTGGGTGGGCTTTGGGCCTGTCTAATTTTTTAGACAAAGTTTATTTGTCAAGCCCATGCGCCAAGCCCAGTCGTTGAAGCCCACTCTGATTTCAACACCCGTCACGAGTTGTTGAAACCATTTGAATTCAGCTGTTGAAAATCCAGCTGAAACCGCCCCATCAATGGCTGCCGGCGGTTTCGACTCGTCCCCCCATCAATGGCTGGCGGTTTCGACTCGTCCCCCCATCAATGGCTGGCGGTTTCGACTCGTCCAACGCCTATAAATGGCAGCAGGGTCAGGCTTAGGAAACACCACCACCTTCTGCATTCTTCTTCTTCTGCATAAGCTTCCTCCTCCCGACTCCCTCATCTTCTGTTCTGTTCGCCGGCCGTCGACGTTTGCGGTGCTGCTACGTCGAGGCGTTTCGTCGTTTTACCTTTGGGGACGTTCTGCCGTTGCCGGAGCACTACCGGGGCATAAACGTCTTGCGGGAAGAGTTCCAAACTCGACTCGACGTTCATTCTGTGTTGCTGCCTCCGTCCATTTTTCTTACAAGCGCAAGACGTTTATAATGGACGGTTCCACTGCTGCCGCCACCGCCTCCGCTGACGTCTCATCCGTCGCTGCTGCCGCCGCCTCCGTTCCCATGCCTGGGTCTGTCCAGGCGTTCACTGCCGTTACCCCAACCGCAGCGGTGCCGTCAGTGCTGACCACTGCCACTGTCCTTCCTCCACCCGTGACGTTGCCGCTGCCGACGGCAGATTCAAACGCCTCTATCGATCAATACTTGATTGATCCCACGGCGGCCTTCCTGCCCCCGTCGCCGACGCCCAACTCTGGCGGGTTCGTTCTGCCCAATTCTGGGCAGTTTGTTTCTGGACACTCTTTTGGAACTGTTTCGTTCCAGCCCAACGCTTCCGTTGGGGCGTCTTTGCCATTTTCTGGACAAACAGTCGGGGTTACACCCGCAGGACTTAATAATATGAACACCGGTTTGCAACCGGGCGTTGGGCCGCTGAACACTAGTTTGCCAACTTATGTTCAGTCGGAGCCGGCCTTCGTGCCGGGCGTTGGGCCATCAACGGGTTCTGTCCCTATGGCGCTGCCTAGGTCATTTGGAGTGGCCGAGAAGCCGTCAAAGTTTGACGGGCGTGATTTCAAGACGTGGCAACAGAAGATGCTGTTCTATCTGACCACTCTTGGTTTGGCCGGGTTTTTGAGGAGCATCCGGCCGTCCGTGTCTGAGATGGAGACCGATCCTCAGAAGCTCTTCGCCAAAGAACAATGGGTTCACGGTGATTTCATGTGTAAGAACTTCATTCTGAGTGCTCTCACGGATCCTTTGTACGCTGTGTACTCCGCTGTAAAAGGTGCAAAGGAACTGTGGATTCAGTTGGAACGGAAGTACAAAACGGAGGATGCTGGTACTAAAAAGCATGCCGTTTCCAAATATCTGGGTTTTCAGATGGTTGACGGGCGTTCAGTGGTTGAACAAGTTCAAGAGTTTCAATTACTGATACATAGCGTTCACGCTGAGGGAATGCAATTGCCCGATGCGTTTAACGCTGCGGTTGTGATCGAGAAGCTGCCTCCTTCGTGGAAAGACTTCAAGAATTACTTGATGCATAAGCAAAAAGAAATGTCCCTTGAAGATCTTGTTACACGGATTAGAATCGAGGAGGATAACCGCAAGGCCGTGTCAAAGAGCCATCCCATGGAGGCTAAGGCGAACTTGACTGAAACCGGTAAACGCAAGCAGCCGACCGCTGCGGGCAAAGGAAAGGCGGTTGCCGATGGCCAAAAGAGGAAGAAGTTCTCCGGGAATTGCTACAACTGTGGCAAGGTTGGGCACTTTACCAATCAGTGCCCAAAGCCGAAGAATAAGAAGCCTGCTAAGCCTGCCTCTCATATGGTACAGGCTGAACCTGAAGGTTGGGAAGACAACCTTTGTGCAGTGGTGTCTGAAGCAGTATTGCATATTGATGATGCTAAAGGTTGGTTTGTTGATACCGGGGCTTCGTGTCATGTGGCTGCCAACAGGGAGTTTTTTACTTCATACCGGACTGTTGAAGGCAGAAAGCTGCACATGGGAAACCAAGCATCATCTGATGTGGTTGGCGTTGGAAATGTGATACTGAGGCTGACTAGTGGCAAAAACTTGACTCTGAAGGATGTGCTGCATGTCCCTGATATCCGGAAGAATTTGGTTTCTGGTTCGCTGCTAGTTAGTAGTGGTTTCAAACTTGTTTTTGAGTCTGATAAGTTTATCATGACTAAGTTTGGAAAATTCCTTGGTAGAGGCTATCTCACCAATGGTCTTTTCAAGTTTAATGTAATGGCTAAACGCCAAGTTGTTGAGCAAGCTTCTGGTAATAAAATTGAAGGTTTTTCTTACTTGCTTGAGTGTTTTAATTTATGGCATTGTAGACTTGGACATGCAAATAAAAATGCTATAAAGAGATTGGTAAATTTAAATTTACTAAAAGAAATGGAATTCAACGATAAAAACAAATGTGAAATTTGTGTTGAAGCGAAAATGACAAAACCTCCATTTCCAAGTGTTGAAAGAAATACTAAACCCCTGGATTTAATTCATACTGATGTATGTGATTTTAGATCTTTGCAAACTCGGGGTGGTAAAAAGTATTTTATTACTTTTATTGATGATAGCACTCGTTATTGCTATCTTTATTTGTTGAGAAGCAAAGATGAACCTATTGAAGCTTTTAGAAACTTCAAGCTTGAGGCTGAAACTCAATTGAATAGCCGAATTAAGGTTATTCGGAGTGATCGAGGAGGAGAATATGTTGCTCCATTTGCTGAATTGTGTGCCGAATCCGGAATAATTCATCAAACTACAGCGCCATATTCACCACAGTCCAATGGTGTTGCGGAACGAAAGAACCGTACGCTAAAGGATATGATGAATGCCTTGTTGATTAGTTCAGGGTTACCCCAGAACTTGTGGGGGGAAGCTGTTTTAACAGCTAATTATATTTTAAATAAAATACCTCACAAAGGTAAGGAAGTAACACCTTACGAGTTATGGAAAGGTAGAAAACCTTCTTTCAAATACCTCAAAGTGTGGGGGTGTTTGGCGAAAGTTGAGGTGCCACCGCCTAAACAAGTTACAATCGGCCCTAAAACAGTTGATTGTATCTTTATAGGGTATGCCCTCAACAGTAGCGCGTATCGTTTCCTGGTACATAAGTCAGAAATATCTGGTATAAGTGAAGGAACGATAATTGAATCAAGAAACGCCGTGTTTTTTGAAGACATATATCCTTACAAGGATAGAGTGGAATGTTCAAATAAAAGAACGTTTGATGAAGCTACGAGTTCTGATCAGCCGAAGCAAACTGACAAGGGAAGTGTTTCTCCTGAACCAGTTGAACTTCGTCGTAGCCATAGGGCCAAAGTGGCTAAAACTTTTGGTCCAGATTTCGTCACTTTTATGTTAGATAATGAGCCAAGAACTGTGAGTGAAGCTCTGGCTCGACCAGATGCTGCGTTATGGCAAGAAGCCATAAACAGTGAGTTAGAATCCATTATGCAGAATCGCACTTGGGTTCTTACTGATCTACCGAAAGGTTGTAAACCCTTAGGATGTCGTTGGGTCCTTAAAAGAAAGTATAAAGCCGATGGATCAATCGATAAATACAAGGCTCGCCTTGTAGTTCAGGGCTTTAGACAAAAGGAAGGAGATAATTATTTCGATACTTATTCTCCGGTGTCTAGAATCACCTCCATTCGAGTGTTTGTCTCGATTGTTGCACTTTACAATCTTGAGATACATCAAATGGATGTTAAGACTGCGTTCTTAAATGGTGATCTAGATGAAGAGATTTATATGAATCAACCAGAAGGCTTTGTTGTTCAAGGACAAGAGCATAAAGTCTGCAAACTGGTTAAATCTCTGTATGGTCTGAAACAAGCGCCTAAGCAGTGGCACTTGAAGTTTGATAATGTGATGTTGTCAAACGGGTTCAAGTATAATGAATGTGATAAATGTGTTTACTACAAGGGAATAACAGACAAATTTGTTATAGTTTGCTTGTATGTAGATGACATGTTGATCATGGGCAGTGACTTGAATATGATTAATCAGACCAAGAACATGTTAAAAAGGAATTTTGACATGAAAGACATGGGTGTAGCCGATGTCATATTAGGGATCAAAATCATAAGACATCCCGAAGGGATTGTTCTTTCTCAGTCTCATTACATTGAGAAAGTGTTAAGTAAATTCAACGCTTATGATAGTCGTCCGGCAAAGACGCCTATGGATCCCAGTGAAAAGTTGAAAGTAAACAGGGGTGAACCTGTTGCTCAAGAAGAGTATGCAAGAATCATTGGTAGTCTAATGTACTTGACTAATTGTACTCGCCCGGATCTTGCATATTCGGTTAACAAACTAAGTAGATATACTAGCAATCCAAGTCGTGAGCATTGGAAGGCTATTATGAGAGTCTTGAGATATCTGAAATATACTCAAGAGTTGGGGTTACATTACACGAGATATCCTCCTGTTCTTGAAGGGTACTCTGATGCCGATTGGATATCAGAGAAAAGTGATTCATTATCCACAAGTGGTTATGTATTCATGATTGCGGGAGGGGTTGTGTCTTGGAAGTCACAAAAACAAACGTGTATAGCCCGATCCACCATGGAATCTGAATTCATAGCTTTAGATAAAGCTGGTGAAGAAGCCGAATGGCTTCGAAATTTCCTCGAGGAAATTCCATGTTGGAAGAAACCTGTGCCAACAGTAATGATACACTGTGACAGTCAAGCAGCTATTGGCAGGGCACAAAATGAGATGTATAATGGTAAGTCGAGACATATCCGTCGTCGACATCATACCGTTAAGCAATTGATCTCTAGTGGGGTGATTTCTCTAACTTATGTGAAGTCTGGAGATAACCTAGCGGATCCGTTAACAAAAGCTATCAACAGAGATCAATTTTGCAAATTGCGAGAGGGAATGGGATTAAAACCCACACCTAAAGAATGATTACATTGGTAACCCAACCATGATGCGTGGAGATCCCACAAACTTGGTTCAAAGGGACAACTAAGATGTATGATTTCAAATGTGAAAACACTTTTGAAGAATAATCTTCATCCTTTCCCTCAGAAGCAATGATGAAGTGTTTGATGCCTGTCTGTGGTAGAGGTTGAGTTTAATGACTCTTAATGATTCTGGAACTGTGTGTTCATATAAGTATGACAGGATACTTGGTTGAATCACCTATATAAGTAGAAGTGTGGCCGCTTCAGTAGAGACTTATGAATCCAAAGGGGGTTTCCATGGCCTGGAATGGAACCAAACGTGAGAACGGACAAAGAGTCTGAAAAGTTACTGATTCTTTATTATTGGACTAGTATACGTTGTGGGGGATAGTTCAAGAGTAAAATCACTACGCCGCCTGTATACTCGATAATATTGATATGGTTTAAGTTCAAAGCCAAAAACTACTTAAACCCGTGCAGTAACCTTTCTTTAAGAAGGAGTCGGGGCATTTGCATCTGCATTGCATTCACTGCTGCTGTTATTTCCACTCATGTGGGGGATTGTTGGAAAAAAGGGGTTTTGAGCTCCTTTTTGCGTAATGACGATATTTAATTTGGATTAATTAAATAGCGTATACGAATTCTACGTTTCGCGTAGATTGTCGTAGTGCATTTATTTTCTCAAAACCGTTGTCGGGTGAGTGAGAAATAAGTGGTCGAAATGGGTCATTGAATGCGGTTAGTTGAAAAGCTTGTGTTTAAATGGTTGTTAAAGGGTAGGTAAAAGTGGCGCGTCCCACATCGCTTAAGCAGTGGGAGTTGAATTAGTTTATATTGTTCTGCATGTTAGAAACAATTAAACTAATACAGATTGATCAAGTGTGGGGGAAGCCCACACGCGCGCGCCCGTCCCGTCCCGAGCCGAGCCGAGCCGCGCCGCGCCGTCGCCGTCGCCGTCGCCCGCGCCCGAGCCCGTGCCCGTGCCCGTGGACTTGGACTTGGACTTGGATCTTGGTAATTGGGCTTTGGGTGGGCTTTGGGCCTGTCTAATTTTTTAGACAAAGTTTATTTGTCAAGCCCATGCGCCAAGCCCAGTCGTTGAAGCCCACTCTGATTTCAACACCCGTCACGAGTTGTTGAAACCATTTGAATTCAGCTGTTGAAAATCCAGCTGAAACCGCCCCATCAATGGCTGCCGGCGGTTTCGACTCGTCCCCCCATCAATGGCTGGCGGTTTCGACTCGTCCCCCCATCAATGGCTGGCGGTTTCGACTCGTCCAACGCCTATAAATGGCAGCAGGGTCAGGCTTAGGAAACACCACCACCTTCTGCATTCTTCTTCTTCTGCATAAGCTTCCTCCTCCCGACTCCCTCATCTTCTGTTCTGTTCGCCGGCCGTCGACGTTTGCGGTGCTGCTACGTCGAGGCGTTTCGTCGTTTTACCTTTGGGGACGTTCTGCCGTTGCCGGAGCACTACCGGGGCATAAACGTCTTGCGGGAAGAGTTCCAAACTCGACTCGACGTTCATTCTGTGTTGCTGCCTCCGTCCATTTTTCTTACACCCTGAAGATCACCCATGCATTCCAAAAATATAGTTTCTTCACATCAAAATATAATTTCCTTTTAATTCAAAATATATTTATATAAAGTCAAAAAAAAAAAGTTAAGGAACCAAACGCAGTTGGCCTGAGTGGTATGGGGCTCTGACAGCTTAAGCAAAGGTTTCGGGTTCGAGCCTTTGTGTATGCAGAATTTTGGTTTGGGAGAGGCAACCCTTCAATGCCCACTCGATCCTCGAGGAATTAGTCATGAGTCCAATGAAGCTTGGAGATATCCTGGTATTCAAAAAAAAAAAAAAAAAGTTAAGGAATGTCAATAACTTCATTCAAGAAAGCTAAAATTGAAGTATACAATGCTCAACTACCAAATCATAAATAGCGATAATAGATGTGTTTGGCTAGTAGAAAATATAGTTTTATTCATATAAATTAATATATAAGTATAATATATGTATATACATTTTTCATGTAGCTGTACTTAATTAATTATTTCTTAGGTTTAATTTCATTTCAATAAATATGTCCACAGCAACGAACAACAGTAGCATGTGTTTTGGTCAAGACATCAGCACATGCTTTGGCTCCAAAAATCAAATTTATTTCTCCCTAACATGCCCTACTTTCCATGCAATGTAGTAGTATTTTATTTTGTATATTTTGCTTCTACTTTTTTTTCCCTTTCAAACTTCATATATTAGTAATTAGGCCGGGGTGTAATTTCAGATTTCGGGTCGTGTTCGTGTCGGGTTGATCAGGTTGTATAATATTTCAGGTCGGGTTTCGCTCGACCTGATTTCGGGAAAAAAAAAAAACAAACAAACAAACAAAAACAAAAACAAAAACAAAAACAAAACAAAACAAAACAAAACAAAAAAAATAAAAACAAAATGACCAAATCCAAACCTGAAATTTTTCGTGTCGTTCGGGTTCGTTTTTTCGGGTTATAGGCCACAATTGACACAATTTCAGTTTTCGGGTCGTGTACGTGTTAGGTTGAGCAGGTGGTATAATATTTCAGGTCGGGGTATCGAGTCGACCTGATTTGAAAAAAAATCCAAAATGACTAAACCCAAATATGAAGTTTTTCGTGTCGATCGGATTGGGTTCGTGTCCAAATTGACACCCCTAATATTAGTAAAATATAATGAAAATTCAAAATTTCAATTAATATTGTTAACCGCAAACTTCGGCGCAATAAATGATAGTGAAGATATTCCACTGAAGACACTATAAGCATTATTGCCTCTGGTTTTGCCACTTGTCAAATGGATATGGCCGCCACATGGCCATAGAGATACATGATTAAATAAGTGGCCAACTTATTCTTCTTGAAAGTGACTTCCCCACATGGAGTTTTGCTCCCACTTCAATTTGTCCTTTGGAAAATTTTTAACCTTTGATTGAGGAGGATGTTTGATTGCTTCTTTCATGTGTTTTTATCTATGTGGGGTTTTCAAAAACTACGACTTTCATCCAATTAGGTGTTGATTAATTCTTTCAACTGTATGTGCCTATTTATATACTAGAAAAATATAACACTCCCTTATTCACTTATATTCTTCCACTGTTTTCTTTTATTTGCTATGGACCCACCCTGTAGGCAGTTCAATGCATATTTTAAACCACTAATAACTCTAACTCGGTACAAGTAAAAATTTTAAAAGTTTGATATTTAAAAACTACACGACGAGACGAATCTAACAAGATCTCATTTGCCTATATTTTAACTTGTATAACTATGATAAAACTTTAAGTGAAATGGTGTAAGTGAATAGTAACAAAATTTCTAATGGGGCAAATATTCAAGAACGGAAGAAGTATAAGAGATACGCTGTGTTTTTGTTTGTATGTATATGTCTAAATTAATCACAAAGTCTCCAAATGCACGACGAAGTTAAAATGTCAACTACCCTTGACAATCAACAAGGAGAAAATGGGATTCGATTAAAGAAGAAAAAAAATAAATAACCTTTCAGAAGATTATAGTAGGAGTATAAATTAATATGAAGAGATTGAGTCATGATTTAAGTTTTTTCTTTTTGCTTAAAAAAAATCGGGTTCAGAATCAACCATCATTATCGGCCACTATCAATTGAACTGACTAATCTTATTAGTCGATCAAAGTGATTTCATCCCCCTCTCAATCGCCGTTGTCCTCCCTACCAAATCCAGCGCTATTTGTTAAAATTTTGAAATTCATCATCGATGCATTCATCAAAAGTATATTGAAAACAACATCATGTATTATGAAATTTTCCTAGTAGTCCACTTGATTAATTTAGTTATCATATCATCGCTCTCAAGGTATTGTATATCAAATTCAATTCAATCATGCACTCTTGTATTGATCCCACCCCACAGGATTCGAATTATAAGATGGTTTAATAAGTCGTTAACCCAACCTCGGGTTATGCTAAAAAAAAATTCCATGTCGTGAAACTACATGCACCATTACTTCACATGATTTGCTTGGTTCATGTACATTCATGTGTAACATTTTCGTCAACATGTAAAAGGGGTGCAATTTATTGATTGAAAGCTAAGGGTTTCATGAATCAGAGTTATGGGACAATTAAGATCGCGATGGAGGCAACGTGAAGGGGGGCCGGGCCCGGGCCCGGGCCCGGCCCCTGTTTGTCTTAATCAAAGGGGTTCGGATAAAGGGCTTCTAAAGGTAGCCATGTTAGTATGTTACTTTCATTTTTACAATTTTGATAGTGAGCCCTAATTTAAGTCCGAAAGGAACTTCAGTTCTCTACTTCATAAATGATTTAATGTTCCTTCATCCTTAATCCATTATTGCCACATGCGGCCTTGCATAAATTAAACTTTTGACCACTCCTAGGATTAATTGGAAAATCAATCGAATTGCATTTACACAAAAAAAGAAGAAAATAATGAAAATGTTGCATGAGTCTTAATTCACAAGGGCGGCAAAGTAAAGTAATAATTAGGGCAGAAATTAAAATCCCATGTGTATGCTTGTAATAGATAGATGGTGACATTGAAACCTCTTGCTCCACTTAGATGAATATCATTAATAAACTACAAGAAATTTGTGGGAATGCGATGAAAAAGAAGACGAACGTCGTTGTCTTATTTGGCACCTCATGCACTAGGCGACAAAATCCTTTCATCAGCCTTCCCACGAAATTTTTGTAGGGTCATGAACATTGCATATATAAAATGTAGATATGTGTGTGTAGTTGCATGAGTGAAGTCCACATGTTGATGAGTTCAATTTATTGAGGGTTTCTGCTTCTGCACATGTTGGGATGCTGTATTTTCACATCATGAGTTCCCCATTATCTATTCCAAATTTTTTTTCATGGTTTTCTAACCAAATTCCAAATTCCAAAATAAAAGAAGATTCAAAGCTGCACTGAAATTTCTGCCGAATTTTGGGGTTTAAGGTCAATCTCTTGCCCTTGAATTCATCACAAATTCATGCACAGTATCAAGTGGGAAGCTTTTATATAATCCATAGGCTAATACATTGGCCAAGTGGAAGAAGTGCAACCTAAGCACAATGTATTAGTATACATACCACCTAAGGTATTCCAATATTTTTTGGTAGGTACCGAGTATCTTTCAACAGCCTATATAGATTAGAAAAGAGGTGGTGGGAGCCCATAAGTTATTCCAATATTGAGATGAGAGTACCGGTATTGTCATTATATGTAGATTATTAAAAATAGATTATTAATGTCCTGAAATTTGTATAGCAATTTGGGCAATGACTAATTGCGGGAGTAGAAAAAGGCCTAAAACGAACTTAGACCAATTAACTAGTTGGGCTGGGCCTTTCGTTTCATTTTTGGGCTACACTAAGAACTTGTAAAAAATGTAAAGGTCCAATTCATGGATCATGCAAAAAAACGAAAAAATAAAATATATTAAAAAAATTGCAAATAATCCTGGTTCCAAGTTCCGTTAAGCTAAGCCAGTTGCAAATAATTAATTTAAAATTAAATAATATACTACACAGAATTAATTAATTAATTAATGATGATGAACTTTGATATGGCATTGGATTTGACAACGATTTTGTCCATGAACACGTGTGCGATGGGCCTCAAGAAATTAAATGTAGCCCAAAGAATAAACTAAGTTGAAGGCCTAGGATATACTAGCTCTGTCTCAGTATATTTATTATTTTTTGGCAGTATTCACTGTTTAACTTTGATTAGAATTTTTTTCATAGCTAGGTATATAAGAAAAAACATAGTCAAGTGAGACCGTATTAGATTCGTCTAATCTTGTACTTTTAGACAATTAACTTTTTTATAAATTTTCGTTGTACACAATTTAAGTTATTAACCGCTAAAAATGTATATCGGCATACGTGCTACTCATGCTAGGTAGGTCCGTAACAAAAATAGTGAGACGGATGAAGTATCTTTCTGCTTTATTTACAATAGAAAATTGAATGCATTTCCACTATAACAAAATAATGCGAAAATTTCGGCACGCCAATATACTGTAGCAAAAATTTCGATATATCATAAATTTCAGCATTTTCGACATTTTTCGGTAAGGTACGATCCGTATATCGAGTTTTCGGAGAAATTGTCCAGCCCTACTTATATTTTCATATAAGAATAATATTTTTATTAGTAGAAGAGAAAGTTTTCACATTGAAGGACAAAATGATTTTGGCTTTTTCTCTCTTTTGCTTTAAAGTAATTGAAGAGAGGGAATAAATGAAAACGAAGTTATAGAAATAGTAATGAAGATGGTTGAGACAATACGGCTATAATTTCCATTTTTCTCTGACATTGATTGGGATTTCTTTAATTGTAGTATTAAATGAAAACGGAGCATAAAGTGTGATTGACAACCACCCTCACACCACAATAATCAAATTATGGTAATGTGATTAAAAAAAATAATAATAAATAAAAAGTAAGTAAATACTCCAAAATAGTAAAAGTTAGTAAAAGTTGGTGTTGCAGTGTCATGGAAATGGTCATTTATGCCTGCAGTGTGTTTTTGAATTTAGGGGGAAAAAGAAAGAATGAAAAAGAAAATCTAGTATGGATGATAATGCGAAATTAAAAGGTTACGATTTAAAATACATGAGATAATTAATTATGTTGTTAGAAGTAGGGTTAAATGATCATATAAACACTTCATTACTCTTCTTTATTGCAATACAATTCTATTTAGGAAGTACTTATGGAATGACAATTTTTTCATTTGGTGTCCTTTATTTTTAACAGTTATATTCACATATTTTTAGTTGACCGTTGTTGAAAACATAGTATAAAAAAGAACCTGATTATCTGTACTGTTTTTTTAAAAAAAAAAAAAAAAATTTAAAAATGCATGCCTAAGAGTGAATGAGTGAGTGTGTTGATGATTGTAAGTTAGATATCCATATACGGTACTGTACTGTAATTTAATTATATTGACTCATTCATGGAATAATTTATTTATTTATGTATTAAAATCAGTGGCGGATCCAGAAAAAAATTTAAGCGGGGTCACCAAAATAATAATTTAAATTTAAATATATTAAATATAATATTTAAATTTAAATATATTAAATATAACAATCAAAACATACCTCTTACAAATACTCTCTACGGTCTTTCATACTTTGAAATTGACTAATAACAGTTTCATTCATAATATTGAGGAGAGTTTCTTTCTCAATAGCACAAATAAGAGAATCGTTGATCAAAAAATCACCACCTATTCGATTTCGTAAATCAGATTTCACAAGTTTTTGGGGTCCCTACAAAAATTTAAGCGGGTGCACTAAACTACGCATAAATATTTTTTACCTTACAACACAAATTTAAGCGGTGTCCCGTGCCCCCGGTACGGGGAACGTGTGTCCGCCCCTGATTAAAATACTACTCCCTCCGTTCCTAAATACTTGTCTCTTTCAGCTTAATTTCAATAACCAATATTTGTATTAATTAACTTATAAATTTACATTTTTACCATTCAACTAAACCCATTCTTAATAATGTCCAACAAATAACATTTATGTAAAGTGAAGGATAATATAATAAAAATATAGCATAACTACCTGAAAATAACAATTATTTTGGAACAATTTTCATATCTAAAAAGACAACTAAAAAGGAACTAATGGAGTATATCTAATAAGAGCTTTTATGATACTATATGGTGAGGTGAATTTCAATTTTTCCTTTTTTTTGAAAAAAAAAAATTGTTAGGGCCGTTTATCCTTCCCTTCAAATGAATGTGTCATGTTAGATTTTTAGACATTTTTTATTATTTAATTTTGACTCAATTTTATTGCAAATATATATTTGGGAAAAAATAGCCGAGCTAGGTCTCGTTAGAATCGTATGATCGTATAGCTTTAGAATATATATATTTTACGTAATTTTTATTTGTACATATTTTGAGGTATTAACAATAGAAAAATGCATTAAATTGTGTGCAGAAATAAAATAAAACAAGTTAAATGGGATGGAGTAAGTACTTTGTAATTTTATTTTTCTTTAAAAAAGAAAATACCAATGAGTTCAAATGTTATAACTAGTTGCCCATTTATAAAGGACTTATACCACCAATTTTTAATGATTTTTAATAATTTGCTCTATTATTTGTGGATTCTATATTAAATTCTAAATCACAATTTGTATACATACAAAATCCGAACATGCTTCAACTATAAGTACCTCTCACGTTTAATTTTCTGTGTGAGATTTCTTAATTAATTCTAAAAAATTAGATTATATATATATTTTTTTGTAAGCCACAAGGCCAGCAAAGGAAAAAATTAGATTATATTTGAGAAATACTACTAATACAATTAAATTAGTAGAAGTACTTGAGTATTAGTATACTAAGTTCTCCCTCAATCCCATTATAAATATCATATTTAATATTTTTAAATATCCAATTACAAATATCTTCTTTCTATAAATGTAAATAATTTTCCCTGTTAACAACTATGTGGATCCCATCATATACTCAGAAATAAACTACATCTTAATGTGTGTATCCAAAAGTAACAAGACATTTATAAAAAGAGTTAAATATTTTTTAGGCCACTAAAAGGAGTCATTTATGTTTTTAGTACCATCAACTGTTTCTATTATGATTTTCGGCCATCACAAGGCATTTGGGCAGAATTTATGACCAATTTGACCAAATCAATGCCCCTACGGGCCGTGCGTGTTGCACTATCCACGCGATTACCTAAAAGTGGAAATGTTCCCCTTCTGGTGGTCTTTTTTTTTTGCATAATTGAAATAAGTAATACTCTATCTTATTACTTATGCCTCACTTTCCTTTTAATTATTTATTGAAGTGATGTGATGATGTACGTTTGGTGACTAATAAAGTACTTCATCCGTTCCTAAATAAATGCTATATACCCACATTTCACGCAAACCAATACACATTTTTAATCCGCAATAACTCAAATTCCATACAAGTAAAAATTATGAAAATTTGATATTCTAAATCTATGCGATTAGACGAATCCAACAAGATCTCACTTGACTATATTTTGTCTTCTATAATTATATTAAAAAGTCGAGTCAAAACTACTCAATGAACAGTGACAAAAGTCAAAACGTGCATATAAAAAGGAACGGAGGAAGTATTTAATTATTTCATATAATGAAAATGAGATAAAAGTATTAGGGGCGATAAAAAAGAAAGTGAAACATAAATAATGAGATGTAGTATTATTCATTTCAATTACGTAAAAAAGAAAAAATAATAAAATTGGCCAACAAGAAGAGCATTTCCACTTTTAGGCCATCGCGTGAAGAATGCAATACATGCATCCGTTGGAGCGTTGATTTGGTCAAATTAGCCATAAATTCGGTCCATATACCCTGTAATGTATGACCGAAAACCATAATAGGAGTAATTAATAATATAAAAATGAAAATCAGTAATTGTAGTAACCTAAAAAAATATTTAATCCTTATAAAAATCATTTGTTTGACCTAATTTGATTTTTCTAAATTATCGAAAACATAAAAAGCTGCTCACAGAGAAGTCTAGTCTACACGGTGCGTGCATCGACGCGCCACCATGGGCGTCCATTTATATTCCCTATTCACGAAGCAAAATGCCGAGACTACCCCTCCCACCCGGCAGGGCAGGGAAGAAGAGCCATCACGCATCAGCAATGAGTCCCCCCACCCATCAGGTCATCAGGTCATCTCACATTCTCACTCAATACCATTCTTTTAAAAATCCAAAATGCCTTGAGCAAATTCTGCAAAAGTGCCGAGTAAAAAATGACAAAAATCTCACGAGACAAGGGAATATCTGCAGAAAAAGTTGAATTAAATCTTATCTGGAGGGGAATGCCCTCTTTGGAATGCCTTCTTCCATCTCTATGTTTTCCAATTCAATGAAAGTTGAACCAGCCATGACCCAACTACTAGCCCGATTATATTTTGTATATATTCAATAGGATCATGCATTTCACCCCTGCTCATTTATTGCATTTACTACTACATTTGGTACAGTGCCTCTAGCCCCAGGATTGGCATTTTGATTTGACCTTCTTTCTGTGCTTTAAACCCACCCATCTCTAGTCTCTGCTGCTGCTACCGCTACCTGCACTCCACACTGTGTATGAATAGGTATAGGTCTGTCTCTGTATGTGTAGGGTATTTTTGTTTTAAAAAAAGAAAATTGCAGTCTTTAATCGTGGGTCTTCCGGAATTATCGCTCCGGGCTTGAAATTTCTATCTTGCGGGTTTCCATGGCGAATCAGACAAACGTATCCTTAGCTTCTTCTTCAATCCACAGGTTTTGTGTGTTTTTTTCCTTCCAATGTTTTAAACCTGTCGTTTTGTTTATTTATTTCTTTTCCTGCTTTGTTTTGTACAATGGAGGGACTTGTGGGGTAATAAAATATGAATATACAATGCTGCTTGAGGTGGCTGCAATGGAAGAAAAATTAATCTGATACTATTTGTTTATCTCTATGCTTTTGAATTTCGAGATTTTTTTTTGTACTTTATTTCTTTACTCCATTTTTGGGACGTGGAGGGAAGAGCTTTGTGGGTTTTCAATGTGTTGTTTAAATTTGTTTATTTCTTTTTGGTTTTATCTCTTTGTGCGTGTTGGGGAGTATTTGGGTGTGAGTGACGGCTTAATTGGGGGCAAATGAGGTTTTCAACTTTTGCTGTGTTTTTCTCTTCTGTTCAAAGAGGTACATTGTGGTGTTCTTTTTGTATGTTTAGCTTACCTTCGCATTGCCTTTTAATTTCCCCCCTTTTGGGAGTTTCAAGAGAAAATGCTTGGAATGTGGTGTTGAAATGCTTGTTCTTTTTTGTTGTAAGATTGATTAATTTTGTTCTTATAATCAGGGGAAGTTAGGATCATTCAAGTTGTAGAATGTAGAATGATTATATGAATGCCTAATTGTGATGATTTTTTCAGGTTCCAGATTGCAAGAATGTTGTCTGATGGGGTAAATCTGTGAAATGTAGCTTATTCTGCTGTCGTTTTTTGATTAATTAGTTGAAGAAATGGATGGGCGTCGACATTCTGTTGATGTACCTATATCACGAACGCTTGTAGCTCTTAGGAGAGTGAGGTCTCTACGCGATCCATCTACCAACTCCATGAGTAAGCTATCTGCCTTAATTGACAACTTGAATTGGGAAACAAATTCACATAATGGGATCACTTTAGGATTTGAAAACGGTAGTTGTGGAGGCAACGGTTTTGATGATGATGCTCGAGTTGGGAGAAGCCAGAGCAAAGTTATGGAGGGGGAGCAGTGTGGGAGTGACCTTGAATTGTATTACAGCGCAAAGCGTTGTAATTCAAAGCAAGTTTCTCCCTTAGGCTTGAAAGGGGAGGTTGGAAACATGGGGTTGGATTCCCATGACCTGGAGATGGTGTGTGATAATGGATTGAGCTCTGGTGACAATGGAACTTCTTGTAATGAGATGGATGAAGTATCGACGCCTGATGAGAGGAGGCGTTCTGGCAGGCCAAAGTGTGGTGGGAATCATGCTGCCTTGTCTAGAGTAACGACTAGTGATGGTTCAAGTTGTGCTGGTACTCCATATTTATTGAATGATAAAACGCCAAAGCACGGGTTGAGCCAGGAAATATCGATGTACAGGAATAGTGATGTCGGTATGATGGATTTTTGTCATCAGGGATGTGGGATAAGCAGCTGCTGGACAAGAACTACGAAATTTAGAGAACCGGACCTTCTACCTGATGAAGAACAGCCTCTTGTGTTGGGGAATGGAGATTTAACAGCAGTGGCTAGAAGCAGCGTGGATTGGAAGATCGATAGCCAAGGGGTGGTGGAAAGCCCGAGAAGTTTCTGCCAAAAGTTTACGCCAAAACTGTTTACTGACTTGGTTGGGCAAGAAATGGTAGCAGCCTCTCTTAAGAATGCGATCAACAATCAGCAGATAGCTTCGTTGTATCTTTTCCATGGGCCACGTGGTACTGGGAAAACTTGTGCATCGAGAATATTTGCTGCTGCATTGAATTGTCTATCCCGTGAGAATGGCAGGCCGTGTGGTGTGTGCCAAGAATGTGTTATGTACTTCTCCGGAAGGAGCAGGGATGTCAGAGAAGTCGATTCAGTGAGAATTAACAAAAAGGAGAGGCGGAGATTGCTATTCAAGAACGCTCGATTCCCTCCAGTGTTCTCTAAATATAAGGTTTATATTGTAGACGAGTGCCACCTGATGCACCGGGAAACATGGAGTACTCTATTGAGCAGCCTTGAGGAGCTTCCAGAGCGTGTTGTTTTTGTCATGACAACTCCCAACCTTGAGAAACTTCCTTCTAGCGTGGTATCAAAGTCCCAAAGGTTCCATTTTCAGAAGGTCAAGGCAGTTGACATCACCGCCATGTTAGAGAGAATATGCGTGCAAGAAGGTCTTGACTATGATCTCGATGCTTTAAACTTCATAGCAGCTAAGTCAAATGGATCACTTCGAGATGCAGAGATGATGCTTGATCAGCTTGGTTTGGTCGGAAAGAAGATAACCATGCCGTTGGTGTATGAAGTGGTAAATGTTAAACGATCCGTTTGATTCATTTACCCATCTAATTCATTAAGATCTTGAACCCAACTTGAAATCTTTTTCTTTTTGCAGAATGGATTTGTTTCTAATGATGAATTGCTTGAATTGCTGCATCTGGCATTGTCATCTGATGCTTCAAACACGGTTAAAAGGGCGCGCGAACTACTGGCGTCGAGGGTTGATCCTCTGCAGCTAACATCGCAATTGGCAAACCTTATTATGGACATCCTTGCAGGAAAATGTCCAGATGGTGTTTCTGAGGCCAGGAGGCGGCTTTTTGGAACAAATAATTGTATGTTTCGTGATTCCCCAAGTTGTACAACATATTCTCTTTATTTCTTTTATTGTAAATCTTGCCTCTGAATAATTTTTGATTTGCCTGCAGCTGAAGCCGACTTGCAGCAGCTAAGTTATGCGCTGAAAATACTCTTGCAAACCGAGAAACATCTACGAACATCCAAGAATCAGGCGACATGGCTCACTGCAGCGCTTCTCCAGCTTAGTTCTGCAGTCGCTTCATACGATGCAAGTGAAGTGAGGTTGAGTGTGAGGACAATAGAGCCGCAAGGTGAGAATGGAGTCGGGAGGCAATAAAATTTACTGCTGGTTTGAAAGATAGATAGCTGATTGTATATACATTGAGATTTTATTTCAAGTTCTACTTTGCAGATGGTGATTTTCTCAGCACATCGTCCACGGGTGAGAGCTTGAAGCATTGTGAAGATGCTGAAATCGGGAAAATGGGAATGCAGGATGAGAAGGAAGAATTAAATATGGTCTGGATGAGAGCTACTGGAATTTGCACGTCTAATTCTTTCAAGAAGTTCCTACAAAAACACGGGAAGTTGTTGTCTATTCGTATAAATCAAGGTATAACTCACCTTGCCAGATTCAGTGCTTTTACTGTTGTAGTGATATGTGCCTGTTTGAGAATTTGTTGTTAATTTGTTGTTAGTTGTTAACTGATATTGTGAGTAATTTCAGTAATAAATTAATTAAATTAGCTGTTTGGCAATTTTGAGGCGGCTAACTTTTTGTATATATAATATGCTAATTCCAAAATGCTGCAATTTGCAGCGGTTTCTAAAATAGCTGATTGAACACTACTTTAAGTTATTTTGTCTTTCTAAATAAGCTAATTTCGTTTAGCTATTTTGCCAAACAGGGCCATCTGTGAACAAATTTCTTCAATTTTTGGCCACGATCTAGGTTCTATTCTCATAGATGTTTGCATCATAGCAGGTGTAGCAGTGGTTGAGCTGGAGTTTGATCGCCCCGAATATGTATCCAAAGCTGAAAGGTCGTGGAAAACAATTGCTGGTGCACTCCAACACGTGCTGGGCTACAACGTCGAGCTGAGAATTAATTTCGCGCCCCACAGCGCTTCAAATAAAGATCACGAGTTCAAGAAGGCTCCGTACTTGATCAGGTTGTTCAACTGCTCGCGCAGAGTGAATCTCTCCAACGAATGTGGAAGCAATGTTTCAGCAAACTCTGATGCGGCTCAGCCTACGCGGGACAAATACATAGAAACGTGCCTCTCTGAGTGCTCATCATCACAAATCTCCCAACCTTGCTGCCATGGAAAAGATCTGTTCAAGACCATCCGAAGCAACAATGGGAATGCCTTGAGCGTTGGCACAACCACTCCAAATGGATTGTTGCCAGATACGGGCGACAGAGAGATTCCATTCGACAACCAAATCAACAGAGGAGACGCAATCTCAAATCCCTGCAACCCCGACAGTAATCCAGGGTATGCTTCAATGATCTTGAACCCGAACCTGCATTTATGACAGTAAATCTTTACTACATTCACACATTAACATGGCTAGTATCGTTCCATCTGCTATTCTTTGCAGTAATACAAAGAAGAGTTCGAAGTTCCGGTGCTGGAGAAATGCCATGTTCCCTTTCCGAAAGGTAAATCTCCTGATTGGTGTCCTGGAAACTTACTTAAAAATTTCATTCAGACAAGCCGGATGTTTGTTTCTTACTGCACTTTCTTCCCAATGGAATCCACGGGTTTAGTCGTCATCAGTGATCAGGTGTTTGTGAATATTTTTCAGGCGTGGAAGTTGAGGAATCAGCAGAGAAATGAGCAGCTGATGGATTATGCCCTACATTGTGCTTCTGCAAATTAATTAGATGCTGTGATTGTGAATGGAAATGGAATGGAAATGACGAGTTGATGCCATTTTTTATTCTCAAATTAATTTGCTCTTCCTACATATCAGTCAGTACATAGGCTAATCTGTTCTTTAGACAAGGAAATCGTCATTCTTGTTAGTCGTTAGATGTCTGAAAACAGAAACATTTGTGGGTTAAATTAGCTTTGGGAAAATTCATCAAGAATTTATTTTTATTTTTTAAGCGAAGCCATATCAAGAATTTACTTTCATTCTCCCATTATAAAATCTGTTTATGGGGCATGGGCAAAGTGCAAATGGCAAATGGGCAATGACTAGGGATGTCAATTTTACCCGTAGGGTCGGGTAACCCGCCGGGTAATCGGGTATCGGGTAGGGTAGGGTAGAGATAATCGGGTAATCGGGTAGGGTATTACCCGAAACCGAAATAAATCATATCGGGTACGGGTAGGGTACGGATTTCATATATTACCCGATTACCCTACCCGATTACCCGATTAAATATATATATATATATATATTTATTTATCTATATATACTTATATATTTAATTTATATTATATATTGAGATATATTTATATATATGTTTGTTTATTTATTTATTTATTTTTATATTTCAAATTGATTAACGTTTGAGATTTGGCAGTAAAAAGAATTATGAATTTTTTACTGAATATTCTTAAATATTACAGTATTTATTTATGTTGCTTTAGTGGTTTCTTTTAAATATTGTTTTAAATTTTGTTCTCGTGCAATAATGAAGGTTTTATTTATTTTTTAATGGTGAAAAATTAAGTTTTTTCTTTATCAAAATTGGGTCGGGTAGAGTCGGTTAACTATGTAATATTTAAGATTTCGGGTACCCGTTTACCCGCGGATAATCCGCATACCCGACGGGTATTACCCGAATCCTACCCGATATTTAATTTTAGGGTAATAGGGTAGGGTAAGGGTAGGATAATTATATTTCGGGTAGTGAGTGGAGGTGGCCTACCCGTACCCTACCCTACCCGTTTACATCCCTAGCAATGACAAGTCTTGTGCAAAAAGCCAGGGCTATTTGTGTAATTGCGTATCTGAAACCCTAACCGCACGGCTCGAGCGCGGACAGGAAAAATTAAAAGCGATTTAAGAGAAACTGTATGACACCGCAGAGTATGGAACGGGAGAGGAAAAAACCCGCTTTAATCGGTAAAGCCACGTGGACGGAGATGACGTGTCCATGTAACCGTAGCCTCCCTATTTAATCCCTTCGTTCTCATCCGTTCCCCAAACTCACTCTAGAGCTACAGTTTCTCTGAGAGTGCCAACTACAGTTCGCCGAGTGATTCGCGATCAGAGACGCGATTCCTTTTGTTTTCCTATATCGGACTCTCGATTGGTTCTCGAATTAGTATATCCTGTCTTGGCTCGAGATCCGAGCCAAGAACAGTGGGATTTTGCCGTCGGATGTAAGGACTTGTTAAGTGAATGAATATGTATGTGGTCGTCTGGATTTAATTGAATTTGAAGCGAGTCGTGCGTTCGTGTTTTTGTTTTGTTTGTCTTGTGTGTTCTTTTGCGCGGATAGGGTTTTGTTGTGAAATGGAGGGAATCGCTGGCAACGAGGGCTTTCTCACGGAGGAGCAGAGGGAGATGCTCAGGATAGCATCACAAAATTCGGAGGTGTCGCCGATCTCTCCCCGGCCTAAATCTCCCAGTCAGAGCTTTCCGCATCTGTCCGAGCGCCATCATGTTAAGGCCCCAGGTGGAGGACATTCAGCTGCAGTAGGGGGCTTGGCGGTCAGGCACGTGCGGCGTTCCCACTCTGGGAAGGTTATTAGAGTTAAGAAAGGTAAGAGCTTCATCGGCCATTTAAGATTTTTCATGCGCATTGTTTGGTTTTGTGGACAACCAGCTAATTCTCGTAGGTAGGATTGTTTTTTAAGAACTGGGATTGAATTTGTATAGGCTAGGAAGCTTTTATTGAGTCCCAACCTTGAAAAATGTTGCCCTGGGGGGAAAACCAGACTGATACATATTCTAACAATTATAAATTGATTATTTCTTCATTATGAGGCTTATTCGCAATGCTGTGCATGGGCTCGCTCTTTGGAATTTATGTTTTTATTTGTACATAATGTCGGAAGAGGGCGAAATACAATGTGAAACACTTTCCATCTTTTTAAGTGAAAGAAGCACACTCTCTGATTTCATTGTTTATACCTAAAAATATAGCCTTTTTTGGTGCTATATGTTTGAGCATTCATTCTATCGTTTTTCTTTTCTATGACTTGGACCGTGAGAATGTTTAAGGCCTATAGATTTTTGAGCAACTGAAGCTAAATGTTTTGAAATTTGTCTCTGATGAAATATTTGATCCCTGAGCGCAATTCTTTGCACGACATGTAAGGTATGGCCACCAGGGCTAATCTAATCTGATTATATTTTATCCTGATTATATTTTATCCTGAAAGATAGAACATGAACATTTCATTGTGTGTGCTTCATTTCGAATCATCGTCGCAATAATAATAATGGAGATTCTTGTCACTCCTTATTTGTATTTTGTCATCATTGTCAATTTAAGTTTCCACTTTTGCTGTATACAAATGTAGAAAAAATTTAAGTTCATTTTTTTTCTAGGAACGGAGCACTTAAATGTAACTCATCATTAACAAAATATTTTTTGTTAACTGTACATAAACATGGGAACTGGGAAGATACTTTGAATCTTTCTGTTATCTTAATATATTTTTCTTTAAACCTTCTCAGTAAATCCTGTACTGTGGGTTGCATGTAATGCGACATGTATTCTCATCAAAATGTTATCAAAATTTTAGTTTTTGTTTGATTGGAGTGTTGTTATCAGTAAAACTGACTTCCTAGCTGATAGTGCCTCTATCATGTAATTATGATGATCAGATGCATATATTTCTTAACCCAATTGTTCCCACATCATCACTCCAGCGAGCAGAACAATTACTTTGCATAGCTTTTATGAGCCCTTTCATAATGGAATTCTATCTGACTTGTGAATATATCAAAAAGAACATGTTATCTAGTGTGTGTGTGGATACTTGTCCTGTAAATTTACTGATTGATTGCTTAATTGAGAGAGGCAAGTAGAGAAAGTTATCAAACCACGTGGCATCATCACCCCAACCAACAGAATACTACTTTTTGTAGCCGTTATATGCCTTTTTTTTATGGAACATTCCATTTGAGTTGTTAACTAACTTGCGTAACTTTCATATGCTTTTTCATTATGGAACATTCCATTTTTGTTGACAAATTTATCTCTGTTTAAAATTCTGAAAAATTTACTGTCATTGATTTCTTTTCCTTATGGTGCTTTAAGATTGTTCTCCAAAAATAGAGGAAGTTACCAAACCACGTGGCATCATCACCCCGACCAACAGAATACTACTTTTTGTAGCCGTTATATGCCTTTTTTTTTTTAATGGAACATTCCATTTGAATTGTTAACTACCTTGCGTGACTTTCATATGCTTTTTCATTATGGAACATTCCATTTTTGTTGACAGATTTATCTGTTTAAAATTCTGAAAAATTTACTGTCGTCGATTTCTTTTCCTTATGGTGCTTTAAGAATGTTCTCCAAAAATAGAGAAAGTTATCAAACCACGTGGCATCATCACCCCAACCAACAGAATACTACTTTTTGTAGCCGTTATATGTCTTTTTTTTTTTTAAATGGAACATTCCATTTGAGTTGTTCACTAACTTGCGTAACTTTCATATGCTCTCTCATTACGGAACATTCTATTTTTGTTGACAAATTTATCTCTGTTTAAAATTCTGAAGAATTTACTGCTGTTGATTTCTTTTCCTTATGGTGCTTTAAGATTGTTCTCCAAAACCAAATTGGATACTTGTAAATTTGTGAATTGAGTGGTTCAGTAAGGGACAATTCTTATAGATCTGAATATTATCATCATGTTTCTTTGCATCTCTTGGCTGTTCCATATTGAAAACATTTGCATGTATAATATGATGATAGATGGAGCTGGTGGTAAAGGAACATGGGGAAAGTTACTTGACACTCATGGAGAATCTTTTATTGATCGAAATGATCCGAACTATGACAGCGGGGAGGTAATTGTTTACTTAGTAATTTCTGTTTGGTAGTTTTTATCTGTCTGTTGACTCATTTAATAAATTTCGTTTTCTTTCGTCAAAATGGCAGGAGCCTTATGAACTTATTGGAACAACTGTAATTGATCCTTTGGATGAATATAAGAAAGCTGTGGCATCCCTGATAGAGGAGTACTTCACCACTGGTGATGTGGAGGTGGCAGCTTCTGATCTTAGAGAACTTGGATCAAGCGAATATCATCCATACTTTATTAAGCGCATTGTTTCCATGGCCATGGATAGACACGACAAAGAAAAGGAAATGACTTCAGTTTTGCTGTCTGCCTTGTATGCGGATGTTATAAATGCTACCCAGATCAGTCAGGGCTTTTTCTTGCTCCTTGAATCTGCCGATGACCTGGTTGTGGATATATTGGATGCCGTTGATGTCCTTGCTTTGTTCCTTGCTCGTGCAGTGGTAGATGATATTCTACCTCCAGCTTTCATCACCAAGGCCAAGAAAATGCTTGCTGAAACATCCAAAGGATATCAGGTGTTGCAAATTGCTGAAAAAAGCTATCTCTCAGCACCTCATCATGCAGAGCTTGTTGAACGACGGTGGGGTGGAAGTACACATCTTACTGTTGATGAGGTGAAGAAAAAGATTGCTGACCTCTTAAGAGAGTATGTTGAAAGTGGGGATACTCCCGAGGCATGTAAATGTATTAGACAGTTAGGTGTTTCCTTTTTCCATCATGAAGTTGTGAAGAAAGCCTTGGTTCTAGCAATGGAGGTTCGGACTGCAGAGCCGCTTATTATGAAGTTGCTGAAGGAATCAGCAGATGAGGGTTTAATAAGTTCTAGTCAAATGGTAAAAGGTTTCAATCGATTAGCTGAGAGTCTCGATGATCTAGCGCTAGATATTCCTTCCGCCAAAACTTTGTATCATACCATTTGTTCCCAGGCTATTTCTGAAGGGTGGCTTGATACATCTTATGCAAAACCTGCCGAAGAGAATGGGGAGAAACTAGATAAGAACGAGGAGAAGCTGTGGCGCTACAAGAAAGAAGTTGTTGCTATTATTAATGAGTACTTCCTGTCAGATGATATTCCCGAGCTTATTCGGAATCTTGAAGATTTAGATATGCCCGAGTACAACCCCATTTTTCTCAAAAAGCTTGTAACCCTAGCCATGGACAGGAAAAACCGGGAGAAGGAGATGGCCTCAGTTCTGCTATCTGCCCTTCATATAGAAATATTCTCCACAGATGACATCGTGAATGGTTTTGTTATGCTGTTAGAATGTGCAGAGGACACTGCTCTGGATATTTTAGATGCATCCACTGAACTTTCCTTCTTCCTGGCCAGAGCTGTGATAGATGATGTCCTTGCGCCTCTCAACTTGGACGAGATTGGTGCTATGCTGCCTCAAAACTGCAGCGGCAGTGAAACCATTAATATGGCCCGATACCTCATAGGTGCTCGCCATGCTGGGGAGAGGATCCTGCGGTGCTGGGGTGGGGGCACGGGTTGGGCTGTGGAGGATGCGAAGGACAAGGTTCAGAAGCTTCTCGAGGAATATGAAAGCGGCGGAGTTGTCAGCGAAGCTTGCCAGTGCATTCGTGATTTGGACATGCCATTTTTCAACCATGAGGTGGTGAAGAAAGCGTTGGTGATGGCGATGGAGAAGAAAAACGACACAAGGATGCTGGAGTTGCTTCAGGAATGCTTCAGTGAAGGGCTGATAACTATCAATCAGATGACGAAAGGCCTCAGCAGGATTAAAGACAGCCTCGATGATCTGGCTCTCGATATTCCAAACGCAAAGGAGAAGTTCAACATTTATGTGGAGTACGCACACAAACAAGGCTGGTTGCTGCCGTCGTCCTTTGCAGCGTAGCTAAGCCCCGAGTGTTGGTTGCTGCTTTCATGTGCCTCTCAGAACACACAATTCTCTGCTATGCTATGGATGGTTTATCTTGCTGTGTTGTGTTGTTGGCCTAACCTAATGGATTTGTTTCCCGTTTGGTTGAGTGTGGGTGGACTCGTGGGTGCATCATCAGGGAAGAGGTGAGAGGCTGGAGATGGACTGATGGATATGTAGTCTGTTGCTGCTGTTGTTGCCATTTTATATGAGCCTTAAAAAGTACTCCTCCTCTACTACAAGTACTATTGTCAAATGATGCAGTTTTACAAGTTGTTGTGTACCATATTCTACTTTTAAATTTGACAATGATCAGAGAGACATTCATTATATATTCATTGCTGGTTCTACTTCAAATGGACGCGAGAGAGAGCAGCACCACGCCACCAACTTTGACCTCGACAATATATTTGAGAATTGAGACTTCATTACAATATGAAGAGAGAGTTCTTACTAACTCTCACAATTCACAAATTTTAGAGTGGCTTCCCGAAATTGGCAGTCTACAACTCTACACCAAGGTTTTCAAATTTTAGAGAGATCTTAGCTTGGATATTGTTTTATCCTACTAAATTGCATAGATGAAAACAATTTTAGGTAAATAACAACACTATAAACAAAGATCTTTGGTGCATGTTTTTAAAGAGTGACTCGGACGTAAAACCCAACCGACCCGGATTTATTGTCATCCTGGGTCAGGTCTGGCTTCAATTTTATAAGACTATGTATAACGGTGATCCTCAAGAGACCAGGTCCCTTCCCACATCAACATTTTTCCCAAAAAAAAAAAAAAAAAAATCTAGTGGTTGGCTTGGGGTGGTCGACCACCCCTCAATTGAGACCACTTGGTCTCCTTCTTTGGGCTAATGGGATGGAGACACTTGTCTCCATTCCATTGGTCTAGTAATTTTTTGTAAATTTATATAATAAAAATGACTATATCTTTTATATAAATAAATAAATATAATTTTAAAATATCCCAAATTTTATAACTTTTTATTGTCTACAAATAGAGACCACTCTTGCTATATTTTTATTAAATACATAATATATCAATTTTAATATATTTAACTTATTTTAAATTTTAAAATAATTATATATAGTGTTGTGGTTGGATGGTTGGGTGGTTATTGATAGAGTATGTAAAATTTGAGTGGTTGGGTTGGGATGAATATTGATGAGTTGGATGAGAGAGAAATTAATAAAATAATGAGATGATTGGATGGTTGGGTGGTTGGGGTGGTCATGAATAATGGTAGTCTAAGAACTAAAATCGAACCCAACTCTTGCTCGGTTCTGACCCGGACCTATAACTATATAAGTCCGAAATAACTATGCTCTAGCTCTACACCCTACAATAACGTAACCTATTTATTTTGCTCTATTAAAAGGAAAAATGAAAATGCAGCGGCGAAAGACATGTGCAAAGTCCGAAGTGCCCTTGTCCCTCGGACAACTGAACTATCTATTTCAGTCTCGGGGAGTTTTTGAGCATAAAGTGGCAGCACGGTTTCTGTTCCAGGAAAGATGTCTCGTCCTCATCCTCCCGCCGCCGCCGTTGCCCCTTCCGCCGAATCCCAACTTCTCCCCGTCGATTCCTCCTCACTCAAGGCGCGCCACCCGCGACCGCTTGTCCTCGCTGACCTTAACGTTGACCCGCCCGAAACTGACTCACCTTGCGTTTTTTCTTCTTCCTCCTCTTCTCCTATTCCAGTTTCCAGGTTAAATTTCATCTCCATCCCTTTCACTATTCTTATACTGTCAAGTGGGATTTCATGTTCCTGTCTGGTTTGTTTTGATTCAGCCTTGTTTTTATCGTTTAATGCCATTACATCAAAGTTGATTCCTTGGTAATTGGAAAGGTTTAAGAACTCGCATTTAAGCTGTTCCAAGTTATACATGTAATTCATTTTCATTTCTAAAGATTAGGCCGGTGTTGATAAAAATAAATTTCTCATACAGGCTATTGTTGACTCAATTTATAACAAATGTGTTTTACCCCCATTGTTTTCGTTGATTGTGGTGATGATAAATTGAATGTATCATACTGACGGGCAATTGTACAGAGTAAGTGTGAAGAAAACCCCAGCACTTATTTTGTATTTGGGATTGTATCAGACAGATCATTGGAAACTAGATTGGAGCTCTGGATTCATTAAGTGTTGCCTACTCTGTTTAATAATTTAATCCCTCCATGGCACGAATCTTGTCTCTCCTGAATATGCTATCCTATACATTACTTTAATGGAGAATATATCAAATTATATAAAAGTAAAAAATATATATTCTAAACTACATGATTACACAATCTAACAAAACCTCACTTGACTATTTTTTTCTTATATAATTGCGAGTTGCGACAACATAGGTCAAAGCTGATCATAAAATAATAACAAAAGTCGGACATGTTTTGCGGGATAGGCGGAGTATTTTCTGTTCCAATTTGTCCATGTATCTCTGCATCTTTATTTCTTTAATCTTCTCTTCATAGTCTAACATATTGCTTTGTCAAGACATCAATTAATATAATCAAAGAACTACAAAGAAAATTCTTCGAGTTCCATCCTCGTATATTGTCAAGATTTTTAGTTGACTGATGGATTAGTTTTTATTATTGTCTTCCTTTCTGCTACGAATCTTAGTTCCCCTTTTTATTGAGTTGTGGAGGTGGTTTTCTAGGATAAATACCGATGAGTTCATTATAGAGAAAATGACATCTGTGGCCAAAGATGTTGAGCCATTGGATGTGGAGGCTTCCCAACCCAAGAGAGCTGGGAAATGCCGTTCGAAACCTTGTAAAGAGTATCCTCCTGAATGTACTAGTGTTGATGCAGATGCTGACCAAAGCAATCAAGGGAGCACATCTTCCCGTGATGACAAAGTCAGCAGCCTTAAAACTGTGAGTTTGTTTCACACCTTTGACATGGTATTATGCCTACTTCAGTCCTTCCATCAAAGAACAAATGCAGAGAAAAAAACATTCCCCTTATTCTTGTATCGATTCCTTGGTGGCTTTTATTTCTTGATCTCAGTTTCAAATAACATCCTGAAGGAAATGAGCTTAAGATAGTGACTGGGCAAGTTTTCTTGTTTCTACGGTTTATCATGTTTATACAGTATTGGGTATTGGGTTGGATAGGATAAATTAATAAATTTGCGTTTAAGTAGAAGGGTCCATGCATGTCTTAGGTTTTCCCATTGTAAGGACAATATTTACCGAGCATAATGTTTTTAGGGTTTGATACATGTTGCTCGAAAGATGCCAAAGAATATGCATGCCCATTTCATACTGGGCTTGATGTATCAAAGAATGGGTCAACCACAAAAGGTACTCATTTCATTATGATTGTTCTTTCAAGCTTCTTGTAGTTATGCATGTTCTCTTGATAGCATTTACTAATGCCACCTATTGTAGGCAATTTTAGCATATGAAAAAGCAGCAGAGATATTACTCCGCTCGGAAGAAGAAATTGACAGACCAGAGTTACTCTCTGTAGTTCAGCTTCACCATGCACAGGTTGTCCAAAGTCCATGATGCAATGCAATAAGCATATCAAATTCTTGTTTTCTAATTCATACTTTCAATACTGGTGGATCAACTTCACCATATAATTTTTCAAAAAGCTCTTTATGCGTCATAAAATGTAGTTATCAGGCTGTATGGCTACTACATCTTTGCTGATATTTGTTTCTTATTCCATTTCATGTGCAGTGTATACTGTTGGAGAGCTTGGAAAATTGTAATTCAGATAAAGAACTGGAACCGGAAGAGCTTGATGAAATTTGTTCTAAAATGAGGGAGTCCATGGAATCAGATGTTAGACAGGCTTCTGTTTGGAATACACTGGGTTCTATACTTCTTAAAACTGGTCGCCTACAGGTGCAAATAGAAATATATATACATATATATATTTTTATTATTAAAAACATGGGAAGAGCTTATTTCTATCAATAGCCAATTATATCTAATGCGGCTCCTGGTTTTCCCTAGAGTGCTATTTCTGTATTTTCTTCTTTGTTGGAAATTGTCCCCGGAAATTTGGATGGCCTCGGGAATCTTGGAATTGCCTATCTTCAGAGGTAAGGAGGATTGATTACTTCAGGAGAAGTGTTGTTCTAGCAATAGGATTCATCTTTCGTGAATGGATAAATCTGTGAATACCTAGTAGCCAACTAGCCATTAACCCTATGTAACTTTTCATACTTTGACAAAGGGTAAGTTTGGAGAAATTTCATGATGCATATGAGTAAGCATTTAACTTGCTTTTGATGACTTCTAATCTAAAAGATAATTAGAGTCTTCGATTATTGAATTCATGTAATGATCCTGCTTTGCTGTCTCTGGAATTTCCATCATTAATGAGAAACTTTTCTGTTTTGTTGTTTGCATTGAAGTTGTCTTTTTTATTTGATTGCTAATTTGACAGTTTTCAAAACTCATGCTCCAGTGGATGTTTGGAACTTTCTGAAAAGTGTTTCCAAACTTTAGTATTGAAGGACCAAAACCATCCTGCAGCTTTGATCAACTATGCTGCCCTACTTTTATGTAAATGTGGTGCAATAGTGACAGGTATCAATCTGAAGTCTGACTGCATTTAGGTTGTTGAACCTCTTCTGCTAAATATGGATGCTTGCTGCAGATATACAGGCCTTCAACATATACTTCCATGATATAGTATATATATACATATATATAAAATCTAGAGTGATATTACTGAATTCAAATCTGTTATGATTGCTCACCAAGGTAAAATCTGCTATGATAGGCGCTGGAGCTAATGCTGATGCTGGAACTACTTCTGATCAAGCTGTGGCCGCTAATGTTGCCAAGGATTGCTTATTAGCTGCTGCCAAAACCTATCCCAGGGCAGCTCATGTATGGTTAAATCTGGCCAATGCGTATTACTTGATTGGTGATCATAGAACTTCCAGCAAATGCTTGGAAAAGGTATTTCAATGTTGGAGGTGTAATCCTTTTCAAGTGTAGTTCACTTACAAATCTTTGTGATGTCTTACTCTGTGGATAAGACACTGTTATTGGTTTCGAGAAGTCTTATCCATCATTGAAAATGCTGTCCTGACTCCTCGTCCTTTTCTCCTCTTGTCTTGTTTATTTTCTACTGATTGTTAAATTTCTTGAACCTTCTTTCACGGACTTAGTTTAGCAATCCTAAAGCTGTTCCTGGACTTCATAGGCTGGAAAACTTGATCCTAATTGTTTAGCCGCACGATATGCTGTTGGAGTACACCGAATCAAAGATGCTGAAAGGTCCCAAAATTTTAGTGAACAACTTAACTGGGCTGGAAATGAGATGGCTTCTGTTATAAGAGAAGGAGACTCAATGCTCATTGAGCCTCCTATAGCTTGGTCTGGTCTTGCTATGGTGCATAGAGCTCAACATGAAATTGCAGCCGTCTTTGATATTGACATGCAGGAATTGCTAGAAGTTAAAGAACGTGCAATGTGCAGCCTAAAGCAGGTTATTATTATTTATTAATTCATGACTTGTTAATGTGGTTTAATATTGCAAATTGCTGCATATTCTGGAAGTATCAAAACAAAAAGGAAAAGAAAGGGTTGGTGCGAACAAATGGTGTTGAGGATTATATAATTACTCGAGTATCAAATATTCTAATGAGACTGAATTTGATCTAACATAGAAAATTGCATAACTGCTGAGTTTTGTTATCTCCTAGTGTTGAACTTTGAAGTAACCATTCTTCTATTCTTGTTCCCTGATATTGATCTGTTTTTTGGTCGGTATGGGATTATTTAAATGTGAGTAATGAGTTGATAATCCAAGGATGATCATTATTGAATGTACCAAACCACATATTAAGATTTTGAGATGGAAGTATGACGGTTTCTAATAGGTGAAAGTCCCCTTTTAGGACTGTAGACGTGTGGAGTGTATGTTCTCTACTTTCTGACCATTAAGATGAATTGCAAAAGCCTATTCAAATTAATTCTGGTTCTTTGAAGAGTAGGGGTAGTTGGCCCTTGAATTCTAAGTGTATATATCCTGTTTTGAGGATCTGAGGATGCAACTGGGCCACGAGATCTGCATTAGAGGAACCTTTAGTATAAACACATTGCTGAATTGCTGAATTGAATTTTATTTTTTATTTTTTTAATCAGGCAATTGGAGAAGATCCTGATGATGCTGTACAATGGCATCAAATTGGCCTTCATTGTCTTTGTACACAGCAGTTGAAAATGTCTCAAACATATCTCAAGGCAGCAGCCACTCGCCTCAGAGACTCTGTCTACACTTGGTCAAATCTTGGTAATGGAAACTTTGTCCATTCATTGGACTTCATTCTCAGAATTAATATGTTTGCCCTTAGTTTGATTTTCTTCTTTGTGTCAGGTATCTCACTTCAGCTTTCGGAGGAATCATTACAAGCAGAAGAAGTTTATAAACATGCCCTATCATTAGCTACATCTCAACAAGCACATTCTATTTTTTCAAATCTGGGAAATTTCTATCGGCAGATAAAAAAATATGAAAGTGCAAAGGCAATGTTCAGCAAAGCTCTTGAACTGCAGCCTGGTTATGCTCCTGCATATAACAATCTTGGTCTCGTGTTTGTAGCTGAGGGTCACTTGGAAGAAGCTGAGTTTTGCTTCAACAAAGCAATTGAATCAGATCCATTTTTGGATGCAGCTAAATCCAATGTAATAAAAGCAGCTAGTATACGCAAAACAGAAGTGAATATACATTCAAATCTCAGATTTGATTCGATGAGGTGAAATTCAAGGTAATATAGCATTTGAACCACACTTTTAATATCCAGATTCTTCTCATGCAAGATTACGCATGCATTGCATTGTCTTGCTTAGTCTGTATAGAATTTATCTTTTCGGATATAACTTCCGTGCCCGATTACACTAGGTACACTGGAGTGAATCGAGATTCTAATTGGTGGATAGCCATAGTATGCACAACCGATTAGTCCAAATATCACAGCATGGATTAATTAATTAAATTCTTCTTTCTTCTGTACATTCCCCAATTTTTAGCAGCAGAGAAAATTACTTTGGCTTACTCAGCAAAGCTTTTCTGGCCTATCATATGTTGTTGATTGTGCCCTCGTTTTGGAGGGAATGGTTAGCAGGAAAATTGTTATCAATGGACAATTCATGTGATGAAGTTATGGTTATGCATATTAGGCTAATCAAGTAGTGTGGCTGACTTCCATCAGGGAATGGCCTCTCCAAATGTTCCATTGTCATTTCATGATTCTCAAGTTGCTGTGAGATGCCAAAGCGATAATTGATGACCTGAACTTCAAAGTGGCGCGTCCGGTCATTTCTTCTTCAGCAACAATGTGTTTCTTTTGGCATGGTTCTTTTTTCCTTGGATGGCACATTCTGATTGTTAATCAGTCTGGTTGCATAACATAGTTGACATTCTTTGCATTGTTTCGGGAAGGCTGTTGGGACAAACATGCATATTGGAGATGAAGGTTAATAGATATGCAGTGCACAGGGCTTGGAAGTGAAGAAGATCAATTGGGGTGGAAAAGAGTTACTTGTGATCTCATGATCCAGCTAGGAAAGAGTTGTAGAAGAGATCAATCTTTGATGAGTTGGAGTGAGAGGTGAATGCATTTTTTGCAGATGTTGGATTGTGGTAAGGCTGCAAGTCCATGGTGAGGATAATGGATGAATTCAAAGTGATGGTACTCTTCCCGGAGGACACCAACTGAAGGTAGGGAAAACATCAAACACCCAATGAAATAAGGTTAATTCTCCATTAATTTGTACTACTATTGAGTTGCACTGTTGGGATCTTTGATTATATAAGTGAGATGACGAGTCAGTTTCTACTTCTACTTTCTACCATCTGCTGGGTGTGTGTGGTATCAATTGACCTTGGGAAGTTGTGACAGATCACATTGTAGGATATCCAATTTCCATGAGTTGGTTACTCAAGAACAAACTGGGGGAAAAGTATTAGAAAATGGAAAAAATTTGATTCTTGAATCTTGAAAGAATGTTTAATGAATCTGCAGATCTGCTACAGAAAGACATGGATGGATTAATTAGATTTTGGTTGGGTAATCGATCATTTATTCTAAATATGTACACATATTATTATATCCAGAGTTCTATTGTGGGGGTGGGGAAGAGCAGAACTAATAATCCCTGAGGCTTGACTACGCGGCCATACAGTAATCAGACAGAATTGCTTGTTAAAGTCAAAAGCAACTGCCCTTTTGCTCTGTCAGATAAGAGAATAAACTACACATATCTTTACACCAAACGAAACAAGGAGTACATTTATTTATACATTGATACAGTATACTGTATAGTAGTATAAATAAATTAATTGAATATTACTACTAATAATCCAGACATGTCCACATTCACGGATATATTATTATTTCACCCAAAAAGTCACATGCATTGCCAATTGCCAAAGGAGCCATTGAGCAAAATATAAACCAACAAATGAAAATCAAAAGAAAAGGCAAAAGCAAAAAGGATGATTCACATTCACATATAAACCCCCCGCTTGTTTGGCCCTCTCCTCCATTGTTGCATTTCTTGAATCTTTCTTCCTTCCTTCCTCCCTTGTGGTTTGTGGTGGCCATAATTCCCATTTCCCATTTCCCACATCCTTCATTGCCTTTATGGCTCTAGTCTCTCATTATTATATTATTATTAATTAATTAGTACTGATTGTTGATTATTCGATTTGGGTCATTTTCATGTAGAATATATAACACCCTTCCTTACCTTTGCTTCGCTTTAATTAATTTGTCTTCTTTATTGCACTCATCCAATCTCCCATCTGGCGAATTCTTGATTCTTCTTCCCTCCTCCCACACACATACACAAATCCAGATTAATCCTTCCTCCCCCAATTCATCATTTCATCCCATCCATGCAGATTAATTAAGAAGAAACCCTAAATCCCCAATTCTGCAACCTGCAATCAATCAATCACTCATGCTGCATCATTATCAATTCTCCTCGTCATAAATAAACAAAGCTAAGGAAGGAATTGAAGAAACAATGGAATTCTCGTCATCAAAGCTTCCTCTAATAATCCTTAAACCTTTCGTCCTCTTCATCTTCCTCTCCCTTCCCTTCTTGGCCTTCCTCTCTTTCCAAACCAATCTCAGAAAATTCTCCCCAAATACCAATCCCACCTCCCAACAACAACTACTCCCCACGGATATCCGGATCCGACCCGGATACTCCTCCTACGACGCCTACCTCCAGCGCCAGCTGAACAAGACCCTCAACCCTAAACTCCGCCAAATCTGGACCACCCGCGATTGGGACCGCAAGGTCTCCGTTTTCTCCACCTTCTTCGCCGCCCTCAAGCAAAGGCACCACCTTTTCAACCATTCCAAATCGCTCTGCGTCGGCGCCCGCGTCGGCCAGGAGGTCGCCGCCCTCCAACGGGTCGGCGTCGCGGACGCCGTCGGGATCGATCTCGTCCCCTATCCGCCGCTGGTGCTCAGGGGCGACTTCCACCACCAGCCTTTCGATGACGACACCTTCGACTTCGAATTCTCGAACGTGTTCGACCACGCGCTCTACCCGTGGAAATTCGTCGGGGAGATCGAGCGGACGCTCAAGGGCGGCGGCGTGTGCGTGCTGCACGTGCTGCTGTCGCGGCGGGCGGATAAGTACTCGGCGAATGACCTGTACAGCGTGGACGCGTTGAAGGAACTGTTCAGGAAATCCAAACTGGTGGAGGTTAGGAAAATTGACGGGTTTGGTTTGGATACTGAGGTTGTTTTTAGGAAGAACAAATGAATACATACAACATAAATTAATTTTATCATTTTTACCAGAAGGAAAAAAAAAAAAATCAAGCTTGAGAGTGTTTTACAGAAAGAAAAAGGGATTCTTGTAATTGAGATGATGATCAACTGTATCTTCTTCATTCTATACAATTTAATTTGTTCATTCTTCACTTACAGCGTTCAAGATTCTTTGTAGTATTTAATTAGTAAATTGTTTCAAAAATCAGATTTGTTTGAATTCTCCGGATTAGTAAATGCTTTGTTGTTTCTTGATTTGATTTATTACTACTAGATTATTGAAATCCGATTGAAAGAATAGATGCGGTGCTAGCCCATCTGTCAAGGCGCAAATTTGTTGCATTAATAATACTGTGTAGTGGTGAGGAAATTATTGTGGGTCATAATTGAATAATACTACTATATGGGCAAGCCTTGATAATGAACAAAAAAAAATGTAGTTGGAGAAGAAAAAGAAATGCATTGAATGATGAGTTGTGGAATATAATAGCCAAAAAAGTTGTGATAAATAATAATGAAAACCAGCTGTAAGATCATTACAATGCAATATGCCAGTATGTATTTGGATGTATTGTGCACTAAAATGCAAAAGCTAGGCCATGAGAATATGGGTGTTTTCTAACGGCCGGCGGCGCCTGATGAGTATACATTTATATATTTATATTAAAAAGTTTAAATGAATAAAGGGACAGGTCTGTGATGACTTCAATCTTTGAAGAAACTAAACCCCACAGGCCACAATTTTTGGTAGAGAAAGGAACCCCACAATTTGAATTTTGAAATAGTGGGTGGCAAACTGGCAATTGGCAATTGGCAATTGGGAAACTGGCAAATTGTTATCTTCTTTTTATTGAGTAAAGGACAAGAGAACCAGAACATCTATCATGTAAAACTAGTTTGGCCCACTGTTTGATTTCTTTTGTTTTCACTATCATGCATCCTCCTGCCTAGCCCTGATGTATTTCTTATTCTTTTTAATTTCCCCTATCAGGCCTCAATATGGAGTACAAATTTGGGGGAGCTTTCTGATTTATTCATTGTCTTCTTTCTTAGTAAATGAGAAATTGGGCCTTTTTTTTTTCCAAATTTCAAGAGAATATCTGGGAAATTTTATCCCAAGAAAGAATAGGGATATTTATAAAGAATTATCTCGAGATGGAATCCTTTTCAAATCTCAAGAGAATTTTACCCAAAAAAAAAAAATCTCAAGAGAATAAACAAACGGTTGAATTAGTTGTATATTAGCAAGTCTAGTAAATTATACTAGTAACTAGTGGTCTTGAGATTTGTATCAAATCCCTACCCTAAAAAACCCTAAAAAAATTGCACCTTTAATTTGATCAAAGTAGAGTTGATTGACTTTGATGCAACATTGTAACACACACATATATATGGTGTGGTGATTCAAATAAACTAATCATTATCCAATACATTTGTATAATCAAGAATATGATCCAATTCCAGAAAAAGCATATATAATACGGAGTATATTATATGTGTAGCATAATTAATGAGTCGAGTAAAGATATATATATATAGAAATAAAAGAAGCAGCTGCACAGCAGCGAGCTGGTTGGAGCTAATTAAGTTGTCATTCACATCACATGCATAACAATATATAATGAATGCGTTCTCATTGTTGAATAACAGATCATCAACTGAACTCGATCTCCTCAACAATACTTACTAGCTAATACTTCCTCCGTCTCAGTCTAAATGTATGTTACAGACCCTTCCGACACGCATGTCGATGCACATTTTTAACAGTTAATAACTTAAATTTTGTACAACGAAAAGTTATAAAAAGTTGATTATCTAAAACTACAAGATTAGACGAATCTAACAAGATCTCACTTTACTATGTTTTCTTTTACATAACTATGATAAAAATTTGAATCAAAGTTAAACAGTGAATAGTGTCAAAAAATGATTTGTAACAAAATGAGTGAGACAGAGGAAGTAATGAATATGATATAGTATATATATCTATTATATCTATTATGCGTTGCAAGATGCTACAGTACTGTTCTTTGCTACAGTAAAAGCCAGCTACAGTGTAACAGTAAAATTCCATACCCGACCCGGTTGCACCGTCTGGTAGCTTTCATCCTCAATCCTACCTCTCGTTCCACTTCTGCGGTGCCCATTTGATCATCGCCTTTACCAAGCAGCCAGAGGGAAATCGCCGCCGCCGGGCCGCATCCCCGGCCGTGCCATCTCTCGTGTCGTCGCCCACAAACGCTCAACCTCTTCTGCCTCGGATCCCCTCCATTTTCCCTGGCCCTCGGACTCCATCTCCTTGGGCATTTCCTCCATCTACCGCAAGCCCTCGTCGTCGCAATCTCCGATCCTTACAAGCGTTCTCCCTAATCCTCCAGCCTCCATCGTTGCACTGCACCCTACCATTGCTTTCCCCCATCAATTTACCTTGCACTCTAATTCCTCTTCACCCAACCCATCCTCGCTGCCGGTATTAGGGCTACAGTTTCATTCCGGTTTGGTCGTCGATGGAAAGCTCTGGATATGGGGAAAAGGGGACGGTGGCCGACTGGCCTTCGGAGATGATTCATCTTCGCCCAACCCATCCCCGTTGCCGGTATTAGGGCTACAGTTTCATTCCGATTTTGTCGTCGATGGCAAGCTCTGGATATGGGGAAAAGGGGACGGTGGCCGACTGGGCTTCGGAGATGAAAATCCAATCTTCCCACTCTGAACCCTAATTTTGAAACCAATCTCAGAATCATTGCTCTTGGTGGCCTCCAATTCGTCCTCCGGCTATGCGGTCAGTTCTGCTACTCCCATTTTTTGATATTTCTCAATTAGATGAAAATCCCAACTCTTCTGAACGATGCCCATCCAGTTTATTATGATAAAATGTATTTTTCGCACTCTTTCTACTGCAAGAGAAACGATTGTTATTTTCCCAAGAATCTGAGTAAATGCTTTGTTGTTTAGATCTCCCTCTAACACTCGATTCTTGAGTTCTGTTCATTTGTTGTGCTTCATTCCATTTTCTCTCCATTACTGAAATGTAGGCTTTCTTTGTTTGCTTTGCCAATTCTAGCTTCACTTCCACTGTTCCTGTTAAATATGTATTGATAGCGAAGCACAGGCTAACAATGTTTGTTTCTGTGATCCATGACTTCATTGTAATAGATATACACTATTATTTCTTCAATTAATACATTGTTCTTTAAATGTCTTATTACAATTTTCTATAATGTTTTTTCCTCACCGAGCTCCCGCAACGTAGCACAGTTTCATTAGGGCAGCCAAATGAAGCCAGGCTAGCATGGGTGAGACATGCTGTACTTATTCTTCTTTGACGATTAGAACTATTCATATTGAGATCAGTATATTTTAGAGTTAATTCTTTAACTAATCAGCCTTTTTTTTGTAGTTTTATTTCAATATATAATGCTTCTGCATATTATCTTTCAAAATACTCATTTTTTCTAGATCTTTTTTTTTTCTTCTGCCCACTGGTATTTATTCATTAAGCTCAATATTTGTCATGCCCAGGTTTTTGCGAGGCCGACCCAGCCAAAGGTGAACAAAATCTACAGGTCATCGCCCGCCTCGTCGTACGCAGGCTGTCGTCCGCCCCGGCATCCTCCTCTATTCGTCCCACAAGCTGTCGCTCGCCTCCTCGTACGCATTGCCAGCGTCTGACAGCGCCACTCGCGCCATTGCCTTCGGCGGTCGTTCCTCCGGCGGGTATCCAAGCGTAACAGGCTTCAAAGTTATCAAGTTTGAAATCTACTTGGAACACAGCTGCGGCTGCACGATTCAAAGTTCTCAAGTTTGAAATCTACTTGGAACACAACTGCGAGATGCAATGAAATAAACACAACAACTTTGAGGTGCAACTATTGGAAGAATAAAATTTATGTGCATTTTGTCATTCGATTGGGTCTAATGGATTCGGCGGTGGGAGAGACGTGGTGGTGGAGGAGCGGTATTCAAGTACACCCCTATTGAACCTTAGCAGCTCATGCCTCCCAATTCCCGTCTGGTATGTCAGGCTTTGGTTGTCACGATTGGGCGCCTCCCCATCGTTTCTATTTTTTGGATTCTTTGTGATTTGATCGTTTGTTTTCTTGTTTATTTTATCTTTGTATAGCAGGGTTATATAGCAGCTAAGAGGGTACATGGTTTGCACCTTTGTCTCTTCCGATTTGGAGAGTGGTGGATCTGTTGTTATGATATTTTCATTTGTTTTTTTGTCTGCAGAAATTGGTGTGAGCAGGGACAAGCAGCTCTTGAGAAATCCAGCATATGTTTGTTGAACTATGGTCCAACTGGCTCAATACAACTCTCATTGATTATGGCCTTTCAAATATAGGTTACAGAAGAGCAACTTGCGACAGTTTTCATTAATTGTGGACAGGTAAGCACTTGCCAATAATCAATCACATTAGTATTGGCATTTACATGTGGAGAATTGTGTCTGAGTAATTTAGTTTTCCTTCCATTCTGTTTGTAATGAAGGTTGTGGACTGCCCTGTTTGTGGTGACCCAGATTTCGTGCTTCGTTTTGCATTCATTAAGTTCACTGATGAGGGTATGCCAATAATCTTATTTGCTTCTGCATTTTAAGAAATGTCATTGGTCAAATGCATCACAATGTCTCATTCCTGATTTGCTGAAGGAGCAAATAATTCTTTGAGCTTGCCTGGAACTATGCTTGGGTATTATCAGTACTGCCATCTAAAACTGCAATTGCACCTATATATCCAACCTTCTAGCCGAGGGTGAGAAGTTTGCTACTTTGCAACACATGATTAAACTTTAAAGTTCTCTTTTAGAAATAATGCTAAATCGTCTTTGCAATGTTAGTCTGAGGATGAAAGGGAGATGTTAGCAAAGACCATTTATTGTACAAACATTGATAAGAAGGTACATTAAGATTCTCATTTCTTCTCTCCAACTGTCCATGAACAATTTTTTGGGTTTGTAAATTTTATGTTTGATCTGTTGTTTGTTTGTGCAGATAACTCAACCAGATGTCAAACTCTTCTTTCAGTCCTTCTTTGGAGAGGTTTGTAATTTGTTTCTCTTCTCGAGATAACTCTACATAATGTGAATTCTTGATTCTTAAAAAAAGATAATCATGCCTTGAATATCTCTGTTGGCTCAGGTTCGGCGGTTAAGGTTTGTTGGTGATTATCATCATTCAACTCGTATAGCTTTCGAGTTTGTATTGGTAGAGCACTTTTCTAAGCGATTCCGTTGGACATGTGTGCGCATATTTTTAACTTTTGTTTTATTCTTTATTTGCTATCATTGATCTGATCTAATTATCTAGAGCTTCGCATGTGTTATCAAGTTACTTTTTTAATACAAACTTCCCAAATAGAGGCTAGGTTTAGGAAAAATTTAACTAAAGCAAAATAATACTAGCTTTTAATGAAATAAATATTTGAGATAGTTTTACGTGTTGATGTTTGTATTAGAGTTTAGAGGTTAGATTTTGAAAAGCCAAATGCCACACTCTTCGAGTTTTAGTCTAATGTTTGGTAATAATCCTTCAAAGTTCCCTTTCTTGCTGAAAAATGTCACAAATATGCACTAAATAATCGCTATTAAAGGTGGATATGCGGTTTAAGTAGTTTGTATATTTCATCTTTATTGATTATTCACTAGGAAATTAATGGAACACTGAAAACATAGTCTGCTTCTGATCTCATGTTCCCATAATTCTTTGGTGTATCATGTTCTTCTGAATTATAACATCTCCATGTTTCATCTTGGAAGAGACAAAAAATGGAGGGTCAAAGTGATCAATCTATGGATTCATACTGGTATCAAAAATGAGAAGAAAGAAGTGTTTTAGGAATGGCTCTTACAATGTGGGATCTGTAATATTGCACTTGTACCATTTCCTTTTTATTAGGTCCGAAATAATTTCCTTGTATTAATCCATTCTCTAGGATTCAGCATTCATTGTTTTGTTTGTCAACTGTGAGAAACAATAAGTTCTTCTTGGCCTTTAGGTCTATCTGTGTTTTAATTTATGTTTTTGTTTATGATTCGGGATTTGACTAATAGATATGGAAACTTCGTTTTCAGTTCTCGATTATGTATTTTAGCTTCAAATATTAGTTCAATTCCATTGTTTGGTACTGTGGGAGAGGAATTGAATGGAGAATATTGTAGTGGTGCAGGCTCATTCACTAGTTGTTCTTAAGGAAGCTGCACATTCTGAACTTCTTCAAAGTAATTCAACTGTCAACAATGTGTATATTCTTTGAGCATAAATTTGTAATATATTATGGTTGTGAATGGATACATTGTTCAACATATTAAGAGCTCTACCGTTATTGCTCTACTGTAACAATTTATTTTAACAATTGCTTCGGCTCAGATCCGCGCGGCGTAGCGCGCGAGGAAGAGTTCTAGTATATATATATATATATATATATATATATATATATATATATATATATATATAGGGTGACCAGTTGTTCCACATACTAGGCTACTAGCTAGCTACACATTCGATCCCTTCTTTCTTGTCAATTATTTCTGCTGTGTCTGCCTGCAGGCTACCTTATAAACTAGTATAATTATTGACCATCTCCAGTAGAATCTTTTTCAATTAATCTCTTGTTAATTCCATCCTTCCATTTCCATATAAAAATAAATAAACAAATGGTCAACTCCCCACTCAACATCTTCATAATCATGTATGCATGTGCTCCTTAAATACTCCCACATGAAATGAAATAGTATCACTACGGTGTGGTTTTACGAACAGCACCTGCTGATGAGAGAGCATAAAAAAAAGGGAGATCAACAAAAAATTATGTATATGTGAAATGATAGGTGTGCTTGAAAAATTGATGAATATTATACAATATCATTTTTTTTAAGTAAATATCATTTTTCATAGAGCTAACATCACTTTTTATATAATAGATCATTGTGCATGTGCAGGCAACGAAGCAGCTGCACACTAACTCTATTGACTATATATGTAATGGAGTTTGACCAGCATATGTATTGTCATCAATTATCATAGGCACTTGCGTGAAAGTGATGATAGGCAAGCCCCATATATACATGCCACAATATCCAAGATCTTCATCTTCTATATATATATGTCCTTTGAATTACTATATTAATTGCTTTGCTCTCCTCCTTTGGGAAGAAATTAAACCCAAATATACATGATGTCATTTTTCTCTTCTTCTATATCAAACTTGATAACATAAAATCATGTTATTATTTAGTATTTCTCTAATTCTTTTTTATACCAGTCCAAACTAAATCTAATCAGTTTTGGAATAGCCAAAAGTAGTGAAATTATTAATGAAAACCAGCAGTAAGATTATTACAAGGCAAAATAGATTTGGAAGTCTGGCAAAGTGTTAAGGGGAAACTGATGTTTCCAACAGCTAAGGAAATATATACTATTGCTAGAGTTTATTACAATGAAAAAGGGACAAGATTCTTGAACAAACCCCACAATGTAAAATAGCAGTACGTAGGTGACAATTTTACCGTCTTTTTATGCCATTCAGAACAAGCTAAGGGAACATAAACATTCTGTAAAACTAGTTTAGCCTGGCTACAATTTCACTTTTGTTGTTTAATTACAGCACCTCATATTATTCTAAATCTTCTCCATAACATCACATGCCCTTCATGTCTAATTTAAATCATCTTTTCTCCCAAGTAAAAGAGTGAAATTAATTAGTCCGGCCCTTTTTCACATTTCAAGGGAACATTGAGAAATTGTAGCAAGAGAAAGATGTAAAGAATTATCTTGAGATTAAACCCTTTTCAAATACCAAGACAGTCATAAACAGACAAAACTTGAAAAAAAATGCACTTGCATTGTAAAAGGAAATAATGATAGTGTAATGGTTATAAATAATAATCTAAGGAAGGTGGTGCAGGGACAATGTGCAAACCCAAACTTTACTAGGGAATTTAAGAAAATATTCTGTGATGAAAATAACCATATGTCCTTATCAAGATCATCAAGGGATTCTTCTTGCTGTTCGTACTAGACTCGAAACAAGATTGAGTAAAACAAAATATCCAAGTAAGACAAGAGGAGAAGCTGTCGTTACCCGCACAAGAAGACAATTGATTTTAATGTATATCCTGCAAGAACAAGGCAAATCATCTGTGATTCCTATGTGATTGTGTACTTGTGGCCCTGCCGTATAACCTTATGCTTATGGACGATTCACCTCGTTAGAAGCTTCCAAATCGATTGCTGTCGTTTCGTCATCGCAGTTTTCAGCACTCCTATCCCATTTATATGCACTGCTTCCCAACTCCATTCTCCAAATAGATGAGCAAGAAGATTAAGGTGGGGCAACTTTTCAGGGGAACAGAATGGCCAGACGACCAGATGGAAACAGGAACTTGGAGACTCTTTTGGTCTTGGACAAAAGCAAACAAGGGCAGAAAGAAGCTCCTGCCAGGAAGCCTACGAGGAAGTTGATTCCGGGCCAGGGGCTTGAGTTCAACAACTTATCATACAGTGTCTTAAAGAAACAGAAGAAAGACGATGTTTGGATAACTAAGGAAACTTATCTTCTTAATGACATTTCTGGTCAGGCCACAAGGGGTGAAATTTTGGCCATTATGGGGCCTAGTGGAGCTGGAAAGTCCACTTTTCTTGATGCTTTGGCCGGCCGGATTGCTCAGGGGAGCCTCGAAGGATCTGTCAGAATTGACGGCAAGCAAGTAAATTCTTTGCCTTTGTCCTGGGAATTATAAGATTTCACTCGAAAAAAAAAATGTTTATCTTGATGTTTGGCTTCCTGCTGCAGGTAACAACCAGTTATATGAAAATGATTTCCTCGTACGTCATGCAAGATGATCAACTCTTCCCAATGTTGACTGTTTTCGAGACGTTCATGTTTGCAGCAGAAGTGAGGCTGCCCCCTTCCATCTCCACTATTGAGAAGAAGAAAAGAGTTATTGAACTTCTTGATCAGTTGGGGCTGACCGTACGTGTACACACACTTGTGTTCCCTTCCCCCAACTATGAACTATCCTTACCTTATGATAACTTTATGTAATCTCTCGGATGTTTTTGTAGAGTGCGACACATACGTATATTGGGAACGAAGGTACAAGAGGGGTATCTGGAGGAGAAAAGAGGAGGGTGTCTATTGGTATCGACATAATACACAAACCGTCTCTGCTGTTTCTTGATGAGCCAACATCTGGTCTTGATTCCACAAGTGCTTTCAGTGTTGTCGACAAGGTTAAGGATATTGCAAAGAGTGGCAGTATAGTCTTGATGACAATCCACCAGCCTTCCTACAGAATCCAGATGCTTCTAGACCGCATCACTGTCCTTGCACGGTATGAACATCTTTTCTTCTTTCCTTTGAAGCAGATCACTGCATTATTCCCTTTGGACTCAACAGAATTAAAATTCTTTTAGTGCAGAGGTAGACTGATATACATGGGAAGCCCTATTGATCTCCCGGCCTACCTTACCGGATTTCAAAAGCCGGTTCCAGAAGCTGAAAATCCTATCGAGTATCTCCTTGATGTGATCAAAGAATATGATGAATCAACACTAGGACTTGATCCACTTGTTCTGTATCAACGCGATGGGATCAAACCGGATCGAGTGGCTATGACTCCAGTTCGAAGACCACCCAAAGTACTGAAAACTCCTCCAATGACCTCTCACGGAAGGAGCCCGTGGTTGAAGCATGTCAGCCTTCGGAGCACTCAGTTCTCGAATGGAACCATGAACCCTGGAAAAGACTCTGTGCAGTTTAGTTCCAACAATGATGATTATGATGATGAGGATTTTGATGCTTCCCTGGAACGAAAAAGCAACAGGACAGCGCGGACAGGGACGAGCTTACAGAGTGGAACCTACAATCCTCGGTTGGCCTCTCATTTCTACAAGGACTTTTCTGTCTGGATCTATCAGGGCGTTACAAGGACCCCTCGCCGCCCACCAACATGGACTCCAGCACGAACACCTGGACAAACTCCTGGAATAACACCAATGTCCGTTTCAAGAAGCCATCATGCTGCACCTCCACGGGCTAAAGAACGGACAAAACATCAAACACCAGTGTTTAGTCCATCAACTGATTCTTATGGACAATCTTATGAAGAATTCAACATAGCAGAAGAAGTGCTTGATGAACCTGAGAACAGACGAAAGTTTGCCAATCCCTGGCTTCGAGAGGTGGCAATCCTGTCATGGCGAACCGGAATCAATGTGATCCGAACACCAGAGCTTTTCTTGTCCCGTGAGATTGTCCTGACAGTAATGGCCCTGGTTCTGTCATCACTGTTCAAAAATCTCCACCACCATGACTTCTTCACCATCAACAAGCTTCTGAATTTCTACATCTTTGCCATCTGCCTAATCTTCTTCTCTTCCAATGATGCTGTTCCGACTTTCATCCAAGAAAGGTTTATCTTCATTCGTGAGACATCCCACAACTCTTATCGAGCTTCTTCTTACGTAATATCCTCCCTCTTAGTCTACCTCCCATTTTTCGCAATCCAGGGCTTCACATTCGCAGCAATCACACGGTACATACTGCATCTGCACAGTAGCATCATATACTTCTGGTTGATCCTCTTTGCTTCACTCATAACAACAAATGCCTATGTGATGCTCGTGAGCGCAATGGTCCCGAGTTACATCACTGGTTATGCAGTAGTGATAGCCACAACAGCTCTCTTCTTCTTGACGTGTGGGTTCTTCTTGAAATCCTCAAAGATTCCGATTTACTGGAAATGGCTGCATTATATATCTGCAATCAAATACCCTTTTGAGGCGTTGCTAATAAGTGAGTTCAAAGGCACGAGGTGCTACAAAGGAAAATTTGAGGAACTCTCACCAGGACCTCTAGGAGATATAAGGATCAGTGAACTCCACAACACATCAACCATTACACAGAATCCAAACTGCATGCTGATCGGGGAAGATATCTTATTCACAATGAATATTCACAAGATAGAGAGTATTTGGGTTGATATTGGCATTCTGCTGGCATGGGGTGTTCTTTATCGACTCTTCTTCTACATTGTCCTCAGGTTTTACTCCAAGAATGTGCGAAAATGAATCACAGATAAACTCCAGAAACCCCAAATCCCTCCAGCAATTCATTTTTATATGCCAAGGATAACATATCGTGCACTTCTTTCTTTTGTTATAAAAATTTCTGAATTCATAGCTTTCCTGCTGCAGAAATTTAGTGTAATTTTCTTTTTGTAAGATTCATGTTTTTGCTCTCACAAGTATTCTCATTCTATAGGACAAAGTTCGCAATGAACTGTTCCTCAGATGCAGCTTCTTCTACTTTAGCCACTATGGCTAAAGAAAATCCTCAGTAGTAGTTTTCTCAAGTAAATCTAGGCTGATGCCAGTGAGTTGATTAACTTCTTCACTATAGTTTTGTAAAGTATAAAGGAATATTTGTAATATTACACCCTGCAGGCTGCAGCCGCTTCAAACACCTGCTGCTGCTATATCAGTTTATAAAACAATTACTGTGAATATTTTGCGCCAAACCATGCTGAGTACTGGATAAGAGCAATAAGGGCTACGTCCTGTTGCAGTGAAATAAAGAACTATGAGCAGGTAAAACTTTGAGCATTCAATTCTTTTCTTCACCTTCAGATTTCATTGCTCTTGTCTTGCACGCCAATCACAGTAATACAGACCTTTAGCATTAAAAAACTCGCAGACCTGTTACTTGTATCATTGCCGGTCTGTATCTCAGCTTGCAGCATATGTTTTCCATAAGTATATATCTCAGTAACAAGTTAAGGACATCAAGAACGAAAATACTCTAATTTTCAATTCACCACAAAAGGATCATTGTTAAGTAGCTTCTCAGACCCCCAAAACACTTCAGCATCCAACTCAAAGCATGCACTACCCCCTTCACAGAGAATCTGAATTTATTGTGAAATCATTTGAGCAAGACACTGGGAAAACTGAAGAGTATCAACTTAACTGCACGAAGGTCGCTACCAATAAACAATCATTCAAAAAAAAAAAAAAATTCACTTCTTGGTAAACATTGTCATACACCGAAGCGAGGCATGTGAGACAATTAACGCAGAGAAATTTGCGTCTTCTTTTCAGTCCCTAACTCAAGAGGCAAATGAGTTTATTAAAATTGACATTAGATCAAAATTTTGTTGAACTTCTAGCCTCTTCGTATAGCATAACTATCATTTGCTCACAAACTTTATAGTGGAATTAATAAAATGCCATACTCTTGAAACCCCAATAACACAAATTAGTAAATGTTATGGCTGCACTAAAGGAGTCAATATTCATTACAGGCTACTGCAACACTGCAACAGAAGTAAGATAATGCACCGTCAAAAAGCTACCCAGCATGCTGAGAGACCTTGTTTTCAATTGTACTTATGTCAGTAGTAATAACTCTATCTATTTCCTCGCCTTTTTTCAGAAAAAAGAAACTGGGAATCGCAGAGACTTTCCACTCTGCCACCACTTCCATTGCGTCTTCAATGTCAAGTTTCAAGAACAGAACTTTAGGAAACTTTCCAGCTAAGTTTGTGATTATTGGGGAAATGTAACGACAGGGACCACACCATGTTGCAGTGATATAGAGAATTGCAAGTTGAGGTGTTTCTGAGACAGCATTTAGCTTCTCCTTCAACTCACTAGCAGAATGAATCCCAATTACTCCTGCTGTTAAAAAGATTATCAGAAGCAAAGAAATTGCATAGAATTTGTATCATGTTCGCATAACAGTTGAAAAAATAGCCAATCAAAGTAGTTCAACATGTATACAAAATGAGTACTCTCTGGATCCATGTTCAAGTGCTCAGTCATATGAAAATCAAATCAGTATTCAATCCGTCATACAGTTCATCGAAAATAAATATTTCCTAAATCCATTTTCTATTCTATAGGCAATCATATGAATATTATTTTGTGTTGGGCAGCAGGACAGTACATAAGAGAAGTAAGTTGAAGATTTGGCTTTACAAATTTCTACACGAAAAACAGAGAAAAACAAATTCCAAAAGAGCAAGGAGCCCAAGTATGCTCCTAAATTAACAAGAGCAACTTCTCTTCCTTAGATTAAAGCTCGTGAGATGAAGTTGGATATAATACTCAAATTTAAATTCCAAAATCAAATTCACTAAGGTTGCATTTGGATGGATGGATTTGGGAGGGGATTTAAATATAATAACAAATCCTTCCATGTGTTTGGATTAGTGGATGGATTTAGGGATGGATTTTAAATCCCCTCCCCTAATTTTAGCAATGTAGGATGGATTTCAAGTCCATGCTGAAATGAGTCATTTCAAATCCCTCCCCAAATACAAATCCATCCATCCAAATGGACCCTAAGTCACTCAAAGAGTATGTATTTAAAACTCTAATATCTAACTGTATTTTGCATTAGACACAAAGCTGTAACACTAACTTAATTTGGATTTTTTAGGCTACTAAAATTTAGAGCCATCGTTCGTGTTTTTAGTTATCAATAACACTGCCAACTATTGAGAATTGAAATCCTTGAGTCTCATAGGAGCACCTAAGAGGATGTAAATGTAAGACTGCAGACATCAATCTAGTTCCTCAAACAAGAGTGATAAATATGAATTTGAAATACAGCAATTAGCGAATAGAGTAATGCATTAGCAGAATGCCATGGGGATTGATTTTAACAGATTGGTCAACACACACTGAAAATATAGATTCAGAACCACCAGACAACCCAAAAGAAATGCACATAATTACTAGTCATCATTGATTAATGATGGTATTTTAAGTAAAATTTCAGAGTACATATTTTACTAATAAGATTGCTAAACAAATTGGCAAAGATCACACTAACGCACCATATTTAAAAACGGAAGCAGCTTCAGAATCCTGCAACAATATTAAAAAAAAACCGTTGAGTTCTATGCAGATCTGCAATGATATAGTGCAAGTACAGATTGACATGGAAAAATGAATTCAACAAGGATAAAACATGTCTGAGATATAACCTTGCGCATCGGCTTTTCAGGCTCAATCTTTCTCAACCCTGGTTCTTTCCTCCGGCGTTCATACTTTTGGTGATGCTCTTTGATTTTTTGTGTGTTTGCTTCAACCTGAAGGCTTAAATAAGAATCTAAGATTTCTGAATTTTACAACACTCTAATTTTAGAGATGATCAAATCTAACAACCAAATTTTGAAAATTAAGACCATAACATGACATAATATCACCTTCTTCAGCATCAAGTCTATCTCATCATCAAAATCCAATTTTGAAGCCACACGTAAATCATCACCTGCCTTTTCCCACAAACCGAGCATTGCTCTTGCCATCCCTCGTGCTTTATATCCCTTTGCTGAGGGATAGATCTAATATAATTATTGGCCAGATTGTCATTGTTAATTTTTGGTTACAAGAAGACAAATTACTCAAACAGTTATATTGGCCAAGCTTCCTCAGAGCTGTAAGATTAGATACATAACCTGTAAAGCTGCATCAGCATCTCGGATTGCAGCATTTGGTTTCTTAAGCTTGACAAAGACACTTGCTGCCAACATAAACATTTATATGGAGACAATCACTATGATATGATAAAGAACAATTGTGATATTCATGCATACATGGCATAAATTTACACAAGTACATAACTAATCTTTTCTATGGAGCTAGAGGTGGCAATGGGTTGAGTTGACCCCAGATCTTACCCATTGACCTGCGACAGGTCTTCTGACCTGAATCCAACCCATCTTAGGTTGGCTAGTGACCTACCTGATCTGTTTGCATTAAAAAAATTTATAAGATTTACTCCCTCCGTCCCACTAATTCTGTCTCACTTTCCTTTTTGGTACGTCCCATTACAATTGTCGCATTTCCTTTTTAGGAAATAATTAAATACTCAATTACCAAACTTACCCCCATCACATCACATCAATAAATAAATACATTAAAATTTCAATCCACTATCATTAATCAATTCAACTCACAACCATCACATCACACATAAATAAATCAATAAAAAATTCAAATTCATTACAATCACATCACATAAATTACTAATTTACCCCTACTTTAAACACTAATATACCCCTACATTAAATTTAACCATCTTCACATAAAAAACCGTGTCCAAAATAAATGGGACGATATAAACGGGACGGAGGGAGTATAAAAATTTGCATTAAAATCAAATTTTCCCAAAAAAAAAAAATAAATCTTATAGTAGTATGTACTTTAGTTAATAGTTTTAGATTTTTTTTTTTTTTTTTTTTTCCGGGGGTAGTTAATAGTGTTAGATTTTATTTATAACATATACTCCATATTAGAAGTAAACACAGATAGTATGTATGTTATTATAGAAGGATAATTACATCCGCACCCTTTAAGGTTTAGTCAAATTATTACATGGTTAACAAATTACATCCAAACCCCTTCTACTTCAATTTTCATTGAAATAATATCTTACATATGCAATAACCATTTCAACCTTATTATAAAATTTAAAAATATAAAATATACTAAAGAAAATTACTTTTAAATGACCGTATATAAACCATACATAGAAAACAAAGTTTAGAAACTGTTACTAGCAATAATCTACTTAAAAGAAACAAAAAATTATATTTTAAATAGAAAATTAAAAATTAATTAAACAAAAGAAATAATGAAATGTATGTCTTATACTATCCCGCAGATTTTTTTACTATTGAAAAATGTTGTACTAAAAATTATTTGAAACTTATCATGAATCTTTTCTAATATAAATACATTAGCAATATACTATATACTTCAATAGTTAAAAACAATGGATATTTATCATTTAACTTCATTTTAACTGTTAAAAAGGGTAAATTGGATATCCAAATATGCTACTATAAATTAGTTATTATTATTATTATTATTATTATTATTATTATTATTATTATTATTATTATAATTATTTTTATTATTATATTATTATTATTATTATTATTATTATTATTATATTTTAAATTAATAACATCTACAACCCTAGATACTAAACACGGTGCCACACAAAGTGAAACTCCTCTGTAATTGATGAACCAGAATGAATGAACGTGTCTAATTAGTGAATCTAGAGAGAGTGCACAACAGGACTGCAGTGAAAGCATAAGCGATCACAGCTTCCCGTGCTTGGTGAATAGAGCACATTATCCCTCAAATAAATGAGAAAAACGGGTCTCCTAAAGCATGTGATCAACCAAAATCTTTTTACTAAGGATTTGAGGCACTAAATCTAAAAAAAGGTGATCTTAATAAACAACAAGGCTATAGCATGATGGAACTAAGCTCATGCATTAAGATTTCTCAGTCATAGGGTGTGTAATAGCAATTATAGTCACATGTCTGAGACTGACCTCTGTCCGCAAAAAATATTGCAGACTTAGGATTCAACATGATTGCTTCTGTTAGATGATCTGAGGCTTCCTTAAACTTACCTGAAGGAATGGTGAGAGCACAGATATTACTTTCCAAATAAATAGAATGCATATACTAAAGGCCAAGGGACAACACCATTGGCAATTGCATCCATGGCTTTTGCTCTAGAACACTGAGCAGCTTCTTGATTTTCTTCGGTTACTCTCATGGAAGTGTCACCCATCTATAACAAAGTGTACAAAGTCATGCATAAGATACAACAACTATGAGAAATTTTTTAACAAATGTTCTGACCATCACCGTTTGTGGAGGATCGTTGTCAGGCTCCACAACTTCAGACCTATCCAGCTCAACATCTAACTCAGCCATCTCCCCATTAGATACGCCGTCCCTTGATATATCTGGCTTTTTCTCTGACTGATCCTCCTCCTCAACTTTGACCTGCATAAGATTTTTTATTTCAACCCCTTACCCTTTACCTATGACCACTTGAAGTCTGAACCTAGGTTCATGATGCCCTAATAAATAGCTTCAAGCTACAACACTAGGATCACATTGTTTATTACCAACTGGATTAATTCAGCAGACCAAATTAAGGCAATTGAATTGGGAGCTTCCAGACAAGGAAGTCATCCCGCTCCATTGAATTTATGAGACATTCCTCGGATCAGCTATGTTTCTGAAAATTGGCTGCTTCAGCAGCATAAAGGATCGGGAAATCCTTGAATAATGTAAACACGGTGTCCTATAGCAAGTGCATTAAGAAGATTGTCAAAGTGCAGACATGTGCGACAATTGACATAATTTTCCACATTTAAACAGAACACACATAAAACAAACACAAAAATCACTTCAATTAGTTCTGCCATTTCTTTAAGGAATTAAAAAAAGAACTGATGGTTATGGCTGTCTTACCGATTCCCCCAATGCTGGAATTCGAGCACCCAGGCTAGATAAAAACCAAGAAAACATACCAACAACAAAAAATCATCACCAAGGAGAATTCAAAACCACGTCCCGGATCTCGATTAAGGAACACGTTACGAGAGGCAAACCTTAGGAGAAAGTGCTTGAAGAAGGCAAGAGGAGGAGCATGCAAAACGGAAGGATTTTCTCTGCAGTGGTCCAAGAAGCTCCTCAGTTCTCTAACTGATGCAATCCATTTGTCATCCATTATTTCAAGATTCGTACAACCTCTTTAATCTGTATCGTTCCGGCTCGCAGTTGCTCTCCCTTGACTCCTTGTTCTTGTTCGAATTTCGATCACTGCTTCTGCACTTGTGCTTGGTATCTGAGTATCTGACTATCAGTCAAGTAAGTGTCAACGTCTGCCGCCTGCCGGTACTTCCGTACTGCGCGCTCTTTAAATACGGAGAATAATTCTCGGGTCGATGGGATGGGTTTGGCCCATATTTCCTTTATTAAATACTGTAACCAGATTGAGCCCACTGGGCCATTGAAAACTCAAAATAGGCTTCCCAAAACAAATTAAATTAAGGAACATCTAGATTCTAGACCTAACCCTCATCCCAAACATTTATTGGAGTCAACCTCCCACCTTGGAAATTTTAGTTTAAACCTCTAACAATGTTTAACAAGTTAACTAACTTCGTTTACTAATTTTTCAATTGTGAAATAAACAAAATATCCCTGACATGGTAACGAACCAATCAGAAACGTGGTAACCGCCAATGTAAAAGTGTGGTAAAGCTATATTTAGGGAATTGGTAAAATAATGAGGTTGACGGTGGAAACCATAACAAAAAAATATGGTAATCAATTTTTTTGGGTTTAAAATGACTAAATTATGGAAATTGAGCCAATAAAACAAGTGGTAACAGACCAATTAGAAATGTGATAACCGTCATATAAAAGTGTGGTAAAGCCATACTTAGAAACTTGGTGAAATAACAAGGCTTACTGTGGTAACCATAACCGAAGAAGTATTGGTAACTAATTTTGTTGGGGTTGAAATGACATTAATTCATGGGTATTGGGGTAATAAAACAAGTGGTTACGAACCAAGCACAAACGTGGTAACTATTAATGTAAAAGTGTGATAAATCCATACTTAAAAGGTGGTATTAGAACAAGGTTGACTGTGGTAACCATGGCCGAAGAAGCGTGGTAACTAATATTTTTGGGTTTGAAATGACATTAAATTATGAGTATTGGATAAATAGAAGTGGTAACATACAAACAGATTGTAGTAACTGTCGATGTAAAAGTGTGGTAAAACCATAATTAGAAACGTGTAAAGAAAGAGGTTGACTGTGGTAACCATAACTGAATAAGTGTGGTAATGTCCCAACAAAAAACACGACAAATGGGGTAGTGTAACCAAATACGAACATCTGTGGTAATTCACTAAGATGTAGTGTGGTAATGCATTTTAGAGAAGTGTGGTGGCAAAACATTCACAAATAACATGGTAACAGTGAACACTCGATTTGGTATCAATTTATTTACAACTTTGGTATATATGTACATACATGTTTGGTAATGAACTTCAGAAAGTGTGGTAATTTAGTTATTATTTTTAAGTTGAAATGAGGGAAATGAGACGGTCTGTTGGGATGGTCAACTAGGGTATTTGGGACGGTCAATCCTCATTCCAATCCAAAAAATATTGTGGTAACACCTCAAGAACTATCTTAACAACAATGTATTGTGTGGTAATCATATATGCTTATTTGCGGTAACGAACTACATTGTAAAAAGGGAACTCTGAAATGCATTATGTGGTAACCATTGTTTTCTTAAATATAGGGTAATGTGATAAGCAAAAATATGTTAATTTGAAAACCAATTTAATAAAGTTCTGGTAACACATCTTCATATATAGTGGTAATATACTTGCATAACGAGTTCTAAGGCATATCGAATCTTTTGTTAGACTCGTAGTTATTGTTCATTCTCGTATTTTATAATGAATAATTAGCATATCGACGACAATTAATTAATATGAGACTGCGACGTCAAATAAAGGTTGCATATTCATTAGTTATTGGTCATGTTGGAGTAAACAAGTTGTTAATTTGTATCGAACTTACCATATGTGATGAAATACGATACAACGGTTACACCATTTGGTATATCGAATTGATTGCCCGATACAGTGATGGGTATAGGACGTAATGGATGGGTCTTCTAGATTAGGGGCACAGGAAACATGATTGATCTATGTAAGAAAAACCCGACAAATGCCGTATGGTAATTCAATACTAATATATGTGCAACAGGAGTTATACTTTTGTACAGACTGGAATAACGAGCAGAGCACTAGTATTTTAAAAATCTCTGCTTTTTCGATCCGTCTTAGCTTAGGCCATCTACAACCCAAACTTTATTTTACAATTTTACATTTACACTAAAGTTATTTTTCAGTTAAATTTACAGTTTTCCACAACAATTCTCAAACCCAAAAACTCTAATTTTCCTTTACAATATACTACCTCCGTTCCTTTTTAATTGCCACGGACCCACATTTCACGCAATCCAATACACATTTTTAATCATTAATAACTCAAATTCTATACAAGTAAAAATTATGAAAATTTGATATTCTCAATCTATGCGATTAGACGAATCCAACAAGATCCCACTTGACTATATTTTATCTTATATAATTGTACTAAAAAGTCGAAACAAAGTTAATCAATGAACAGTGTCAAAATCCCAACTGTGGCAATAAATAAGGAACGGAGGAAGTAATATTCTATTTTTCTACTAATTAATTTATATTTTAAAATTAAAATATACTCCCTCCGTCCCAATATAAGTGGCCCCTTTCTTTTGGGCACGAGAATTTAGGTGGTGGGATTTAGTAGTTAAAGTGGTGTGAGTAAATTTGACTAATTCATCCATCTAATTTATAATGGTTACATTTGACTTTTAACCATATTTATTATTTAACTTTGACTTAATGTTATCGTAATGATGTAGAAAGACAAAAATAGTCAAGTGTGATCTTGTTGGAATCGTCTAATCGTATAGTTTTAGAATATATATTTTATATAATTTTTATTTATACCCATTTTGAGATATTAATGGTTAAACATATATAGAGACTTTGTGCAGAAAGTACAATTGTCATTATTGTGGGGTTTTTAATCATGTTTATGTTAATCTAATTTACTTAAAAGGGAAAGTGGCCGCTTTTAATGGGACACCCCAAAAAGAATAGTGACCACTTTTAATGGGACGGAGGGAGTAATAAATATTAAAAAAATAATCTAATTAGTTTAAATTAAAGAAACATTAAAATACAACAAAAGTAAATAAATTTAAAAACCCTAGAAGTCGAATTCAATTCAAAGCGCATGGCTTACCCAAAAAAAAAAATTCAAAGCGCATGGCTTACCCAAATAAAAAATTCAAAGCGTAGAGGTCGGAATACGAGAAAAGCGGGGGAGACAGGAGGGGAGGGAGTCTGGGGTCCAGATCACACTGCTCCATTCCAAAAATCTCCTCCCAGACAGCATCGGCAGCCACAAGCCGAAGTCTTCTCCGGCTCCTCGTCGTCGTCGTCGTTGCAGTCACCCTCTTGCCTCCTATTTTTGGTGGGTTAGATGTCCTGAGAAATCGAGATGGGCAACAGGTTAAAGGGGAATAAAGGTATGGCGGCCGGCGAATGTGCGGGCGGCAGGGGATTGAACCTGCCCTGCCTGCCTTGTTAGATAACATCATCAATCGGCTTCTGGAAGTTTCGCAATGCGCGCACTCCGCGTCAGGTGAACCTATCGGAGAATGATCTGCTCGAGCTGGAAGCCCCGATTAAGATCTGTACGTGTTGACATTCATGGGCAATATGGAGACCAGACCACCTGTTAAAAGACAATATTCCTTCTTCTACTTAATTGCCTACAAGATCAAGTACCCAGCAAATTTCTTTCTCTTAAGAGGGAATCATGAATGCGCTTACAATATCAAGTTTAAGTTCAGATGCCCAAACTTTGAAAAAACAATCAAACCCCTCAATTCGCCAGAGACGCCTTGATGCTCAAGGTTAGGGTTTCCACTTTCTGGATCCATCCCCAATTTAAGTATTGTAATACTTCAATTTCACTTCCTCTGATGATTGTATTTCGTTTAATGTAGTGGTGCATTTCAACCGATTCTGCAATTTTGTTTATTTTCGAATTCATAGATGTGAGTTTTTTTTCTGACTATTAATTAATGTATAATTTGTGCCGTGCTTTACTTTTGGGGCATCGATAGTTTTGAACTCACGAGGGTATATTTATTCTTCTGTATGTTTGAAGTAGGACAATGGCTTGGTGGGAAGCTGCTAATAAAACCCGTGTTCTAATTGCTCAAGGTTATGCATTCGTTCCCTGCTTTCGGTTGTATTTATACTGAATGTGCTTTCATTTCAAGGTTTGGCCCATTTATGGAATTGTTAAGCAAGCGATTTTTTAGTTGTTTTCGTGCAGATCAATTATCTGTGAATTTGTGTAACATTAGGTTGGATTTGTTTTGAGTTTTATTGAACTTGTGTTGGCAGATCCTTCTAGTAGTGGGAAACATGTAGGCAAAAAGTAAAAGATTAAAAATGCAAACTAAGGTGATTTGAAAGGTTAATTTAAAAAGGACCATTTGGGATTTAATTAAGATATGTGAAGGATTATATTGGGCATAAAATTAATAAAGGACTAATTTGGACTAGTGAAAAAGAAAAAGGATTTTTGTTGGCCTTTTTTCCATACTAGTACAACATATTCACACCAAGATTGCCCCCCGACCCACCTCACCCACGTAAAGATTGCCTTCCACCCACCAAACCCCAAACCCCCCTCTTCTCAAGAGAAGTCTGTATACTAGTACTATAAATAAACATATCCTGAATCCCTTTGTCTCTGCAGTCTGCACCCCACCACTTCCTTCTCAGATATCCCCTCATTGAACCGAACCCTCTTTCCCAGTAATACTGGCGGTCTTTCGAAGTGTGGTAAAGGCCTTCTGTCATAGGGTTCTGGCGTAGAAGAACTTATCTTTAGTTTAGCGGCTACACAGAAAAGATAACTTCTTCCCGTAAATCCAATAAACGTCGCCGCTGCAAGAACCACAAAGAAGCCCTTTTATCACACTTGAAATTACTATGCCAAAAATACGCATTATTGCCCCCCCGTTAATGATGGAAGCTAGAGCCCCCAATATCAGCATTGGGATCTTTCGTTTGTTTAGATAGGCGAGGCGACGAATAGGGCCATTTGGGGCCTTTTGAGATGCTCTCAACATTGTTAACTGCTACAGGCAGGCCAAATGATGCTGACAAAGATCGGCGGCGACCACTGGTCATACTTACGATCCTCTACTAATTGTTGTTAAATTCAATTTTGATGAAACTGCTTACAAAATGCTAAAATTGAAATTGTTTTAAGTATGCTCAATTGGTGCACTTGGGAATGGCTTGTCACCGCCTCTTATGACAGTCCTTTTTGGTGAGCTCATTAATTCCTTTGGAATGAACCAAAACACCAATCTCGTTCCGGCGTTTCAAGGGTAAACTAAACTTTGAATATCTTTGTATTGACAAAAAGTTCCATTTATGATGATTTGATCAGCAGTTCAGAATATATAGCTCAAACAATCTATTTGAAATTAGGGTGTACTTACGAAGAAATGCCAATACACCACAACCAATTGCCAAATACACAAACTTCACGGCTACCTGTGTACAATGTGGTAAGAACAAAATCAAAAGGGAAGTAAAGGGGCCTCATAGTTTTATGCATACAAAGATATTCAAAGTTTAGTTTACCCTTGAAACGCCGGAACGAGGTTGGTGTTTTGGTTCATTCCAAAGGAATTAATGAGCTCACCAAAAAGGACTGTCATAAGAGGCGGTGACAAGCCATTCCCAAGTGCACCAATTGAGCATACTTAAAACAATTTCAGTTTCAGCATTTTGTAAGCAGTTTCATCAAAATTGAATTTAACAACAATTAGTAGAGGATCGTAAGTATCAGTGGTCTCTACTGCACAAGAGGAATCCCTACTGCACAACCTTCCAAAATGGTGTAGGAGGCCTTTGGTTGCCATTCCAGTTTTGTGATATACTACTACTTCATTCAAGTTAAATTGAGTTTTTTAACTTTTAAGATGTGGCTTTGTGAAAACTGAAAAGTGTAAACATATACTTTTAAGATGTGGTTTTGTGAAGTATTTTTTGAGATGAAACATTATCAGGTGTAATATATATTACGAATTACATAATTATATACTAAGGTATCGTTTATGAACTTATATTTCAAATAATAAAATTAAGTATCATTTATGAACTTATATTTAAAATAATAAAATTAAGATAAGCAAACGCATGTATGGGGCTCTGATAACTTAACCCAATGTTCATTACGAATTAAATAATTATATTACTAAGGTATCATTTATGAATTTATATGTAAAATAATTACGAATTAAATAATTATATTACTAAGGTATCATTTATGAATTTATATGTAAAATAATTATAAAATTAAGATAAGCAAACGCATGTATGGGTAACCCAAGGTTCGAGCTTGGACACGCCAAAATGGAGGAGCTCTAACAGTCAAATAATAATGAGCACAATGAGGCATTTATGCCAATCTCTTACTACAAGATAAATTTTAGTGATACTAATACTTTCTCACTTTTTCTTTTTACATGTTGCATACCACACTTTCACGCAGTCTAGTAATACAAGAACCAGTAACAAAATCCATCAACCAACTATAACATGTAAAGAAAATGGAGGGGGTATGTAATGTATTTACAAAATCCATCAACCAACTCATGATGCAAGTAGCGATCTACTCTCTTGCATCACATAGAGACTTGGTCAAGCATTCTTACAAAATCAGAAGCATTGCAATATGGGTTCGGTCATTCATTCACCTTCCATGTTGTGAACAAAAATATAGCACAGTATATAAATTTCACAAAATGATCCTTGTAGTGATTGCTGGTATCTTGTACAACAGACAAAATAGTTATTTATTTTCCCAGTGGATTCTGAACTGTTCATCATAATCTCAATCGACTTCCTGCCTAGGCTGCACTAAAATGTGAACTCTCTTCACTACTATTATAATCTGGTGAGATTCAATTTCATCAAATTTTTTCAAGAAATATAGTATTAGAAGCCCACCAAATCTGTGCTTTAAAGCTGTTTGGAGGGTTAGTCCAAATTGGACAATATCTATTGGATGTTACAAATTAAACTAAAATATTACGAGTTGAGATAGTACCATTAAAATAGTGTATTTGATAGCGTATTCACTATTCAGAAGAAATGAACAAAATATGTAGGAAGAGGGAATATAGTATATACTCCTTCCGTCCCAGCTAATATGTCTTGTTTGACTTTTTGTCACTGTTCATTGTTTAACTTTAACTTAATGCTATTACAAGTATATATTTGAGGGAAAATAGTTGAGTTGAGTCAAACTTGATATATATTTTGAAATATTAAATCAATGCTATTACAAGTACATATTTAACTCAACTATTACTCGTATATATTTTGAAATATTAACTGTTAAATAAATATATCAAACTTGATATATATTCAAGTTAAATATGAAATTGTAGGCTCAACTGAGAGAGCATTTGCTAATTTCCATTTAAAAGATAGTATTTTCAAAAATGTTGGGGCAAGTGGTGGGTAAAAAATATCTGGGTCGAACTCCTAAAATATGTAGTACTAATTTTTTACTTCGATTTCATATTATTTTTTACTATTTATTAAAGACAAAATAATTATTAATATATAAATGCTCATTTAATATACTAGTATTTTTATTCAAAATATTTTCAAATAATCAAAACAAATAATCAAATAACTTGATCCTCAGGGGGCTTAAACTTTGAAGGGGCTTATATTTGACTAAATCTATAACTATGATTTTTGAACTTGTCAAGTCTTGTCAAATTATTATCAGTGGGGAAAGTACTATAGAATGACTGCCTAATTTCATTTCACTATGCTTCCGATCCTGCGTGATAAATGAGCTTTTGCTTTCTGAGGAAGTGTTTTTTGTCCCATTGAAACATAACGTCTCATTAATCTTGTTCTCTTCTGAGCAAAGTGATATACTGATAGTATGTTTTACTGTTAGAACTAAACAAAGTGATAACATCTCAGTTAGTTATAAGTGATTTTGCCTAGTTCAAAAAGCCCGCCTGCTAATAATATAATTGGGTGTTGAATTCCAGAATTGAGGGAGTTTAAAGTGTCATTCTTGTGATGTTCCATCACTATATATCATTCTATTCAATGTCTCTTGTGTGTGCATTAAATATTTACAAAGAAAAAGTAAATTTGAAATTATTTTATTAAAAAGCCCTCGGGCCGGTCAGCATAGCCTGCATCCCGCATGTGGGGCGGGTTTGGCCTAGGTATTCCGAGTCCGCACTGTTCAAGCCCGCAAAAATGCGTCTTGCTGTATTTTATAAGCAAAATAACTTGAGAAAATAAATAAATAAAAATCATGACCCTTCTGTGATGGAAAAAAAGCATGGAATCCTGTTTCATTGATTGTGAGTATTGTGTGTGTGTGTGTGTGTTGAGAAATTTGATCTGGGTGCTCTTGTTTGTGTGTATTGTTTTGTTATTTTAGTCTGAGTTATTTACTCTGTTCCCTTTCTTTGAACTAACAATATTTCACAAGTCAATATGTGTGTGTGTGTGTGTGTGTTTTCAGAATTTTAAACTCAAGTTTGATGAAACTGCTTACAAAATGCTGAAACTGAAATTGTTTTTAAGTATGCTCAAGTAAAATTTTCACTGCACAGGAGGTTTTGAGCTTTCCAATCATCATCTTCCCAGTGTGGTGTGGATCCACAAGCTTGGGTGGGAGTGTAGAAATGGGGACGACAGTGAAGCACACTTTGAAGAAATCAACGCTTTACTCGGACAATTGGGGTTCACTGAAATTGTTGTGCACATTTGTTGATAACTAACTGTGATTGTTAATGCTGTTCTCTCTTTTTTTTTTTATAAAAAAAAAAAAAGAAATGGATTTCTTAAATGGTGACTCCAATTTCTTAATCATGCTATGTTTAAGATGGAATTTTTCTTAAGCATCATTATTAGAATGTCTTAAAAGTTTTTCTTCTTGTAATCTTTGATTGTTTTCATTAGATTTTGTGGCCCCTGTAAGGTAAGCCTCCTCCTGGTAACTTGCGTAAAAATTGTCTCAAAGATTGCACATCGGCCTAGCATATACGTGGTCTTGGATACACCTGGAGTTAAAGCTAGCTAGCTGCTGCAGGTTCTATTGTTTTTTGCTCCTAGGGGGTATTGAGGAAAAAGAATTACTCTTCATTCTAGAGAACCCAATATATTTGATGAAGAGATTCACCCCCTTGTCTCAATTACTCAGTTATCCATCCAAATGGGACTAGCTAGGTTGATGATGTTGGAGATGATTCTTAATTTGTTTTGATTGTCAGTCAGCTTAATTGGTCATGAATGTCATCAGAGTTGAATTGGCATGTACTATTATTAAGAAGACACAAATATAATAGTATTGCTTTTTCAAGCAATGCATTATTATGTAGCAAAACAAAATTACACCATGTGGCATATATACTAGTACTTCAATGCCTGCATGGTCGTCGGTCTCACTCAAACAAATTCCTGAGACTTAGACATTGTATTTCAGATTTCAGAACGGGGGTAAACTTAATTGGCCCTTTTCACCCTTATTGACGATGTCGTCCCTCATGCTCTGCTTATTTATACCTGTGAATACTACGACTAGTAGTAGTAGTAGTAGTAGTAGTAGATTTTAAGTAATTCGCAAGACACTTTATAGCCTTATTAAGATTCGTCCCTCTACATCTGTGTAAGTTGTAGACTTCCACTTGTTGAAAATGCTGTGAGATTTTATTCTCTCATTATCTCATCATAGATTTCATACCGTTGCCGTATGCCGAAGGTTTCAGTATGAAATTGTTAACGGTGAAATTTGAGAGAAAAGATCTCTCTTTTATTGATGAACTCAGGGGAAGGATTACAGGATAAATAGAAGACAAATTACAAGAATTGAAAGAAAAGCTGTAAAGGAATTGGAAAAACACTGAAAGCAGTAAAATGCAGAAAAGCGATAAAGAAAGTAAAGTAAAATAAAAGACGGCTCTCTTGTGGGCCTTTTGTTGGCCTTAGGCCTTTTGGTTGTTTTGGTCTCTTGCCTAGTCCATTTTGGTTGTATTCTTTTTGTATAGCTTTTGATATATATCGGCTTCGGCCCTCCTTTTTCCCGAAAAAAAAAAATAAAAGACGGCTCTCTGAGGAGTATGGGAGGTGTTCTGCAGAGAGCAGAACACCTCCCATACTCCTCAGAGAGCCGTCTTTTATTTTTTTTTTTTCGGGGAAAAGGAGGGCCGAAGCCTCGCCTGATTTCTTTCCTTTTGGTGGTGCCTCATGGTGATACCCTACTTGCACGGTGCCCCTCACCACTATCTTCTTTCCTTGTAAGGTATCCCGCTCTATGGATTTGGAGACGCGTCCTCTTTTCCAGTCCCTCCTTCGGATATATCTTCACGGACTGGGCCGAGCAATTTTAGACCGTAAATGGATGGGCCTTAATATATTTTTTTATTGGGTTAACAGATGTCCCCCTCGCGCATTTTGTCTGATTAGCATTTTTAAGACAAATTTGTGCGCTTTAAACTTAGGATTTGAGTCTCGGCCCATTAAGGCCCAAAGCCAGGGAGGCCACTAGGATGCAGGGAGGCCGCCAGGATGGAGGCCGCCAGCCAGGGAGGCTGCCAGGATGGAGGCCGCCGGGATGGTATTGTTTTGGATATTGGTATTGTTTTGGTATTTCTGGTGATCCCACAGGTTCCGCCCTGTTCCGCTATTTTTCTCAACATTGTCTAATTTGCTTAGATCCCATTATCATATGCAAATGGAGAGTTGCAGCCTATCATATGCTGGTGGGAAAGAGGCGAGTTATTGCTCTAAATAAGAAAGATTTGGCCAACCAAAACAAACATCATGAATGTAATGTGTGTTACCTTTGCCAACTATATTTTGAATGTAATGCTGGTGGGAAAGAGGCTAGTTATTAGTACTTCTCTAAATACTTGCCCTCGTTGTGCACATTTGTTGATAACTAACTGTGATTGTTAACGTGCTGTTCTCTCTTTTATTTTTAATTAAAAAAAAATGGATTTCTTAAATGGTGACTCCAATTTCTTAATCATCTATGTTTAAGATGGAAGTTCTTCTTAAGCATCATTATTAGAATGTCTAAAAAGTTTTTCTTCTTGTAATCTTTGATTGTTTTCATTAGATTTTGTGGCCCCTGTAAGCCTCCTTGTAACTTGCGTAAAAATGTCTCAGAGATTGCACATCGGCCTAGCATATACATCGTCTTGGATACACCTGGAGTGTTGGTTCCAAGGACTATTTCAGACATAGAGAGACGGGGTTAAAGCTAGCTAGCTGCTGCAGGTTCTATTTTTGCTCCTATGTTTATCTGAGTATTGAGGAAAAAGAATTACTTTTCATTCTAGACCAATAATTTGATGAAGAGATTCACTCCCTTGTCTCAATTACTCAGTTATCCAAATGGGACTAGGTTGATGTCGGAGATGATTTTTATTTATTTTAGTTTTAATTTTTGGATTGTCAGCTTAATTGGTCATGAATGTCATCAGTTTTAATTGGCATGTACTATTAAGAGGCTGTTTGTTTTGACTTTTTTTTTTCTCCTTTTGACTTTTGCTTTTCTAAAAAGTCATTTTTTTTTTGTTTTTTTGGGTGTTTGTTTTGCCTTTTTAAAAAAGTAGAAGAAGAAGCAAAAGTTAAAATTCTCATTTTTTTTAAAGTCAGTAGGGGTTACTTCCAGAAAAAGGAGAAGTTATTTTAGGAAGAAAAATACCAAAATATCCCTATTAATCTAGGCAATTTCTAAATCCCTAAAATCAAGCAACGTCCATCATGGTGTCTTCAACCTTTTCAGAATTTTTTTTTCTGTTCATCCACCTTCTTCAACCTTATTTCTTTTGAACAGTTATGTAGTTTTTTATTTGAATTATGAAAAACACATCCATTTCCAATTTGATGTTAATAATAAATTTTATTTATAATAGAATTAAAATAATTATCTCATATATATTAATTAAATGTACCTATAAAAATTTATTTTAAATATATTTTCAGATTTATAATATACAGTATATACTAAATTGAAATAAAATAAATTTTAAATACTCTTATAAGATTGATGTCCCTTTTAGTAATTTTAGTATATAAAAAGTCCTTATACGTACAATTCATCCAAACATGTTCCCATTAAACCAAATTCTCCAACGTAGCTATCATTTAAAAACGGATGGAGTACTACTTTTTCAATGTTACCTCTCATAAATGATTTCTAGAAGTGACTCACATATCATACTTCATGCATTAATAGAATAGAAGTGACTAATGAATAATAATATATGTTTTTTTTTTAAAAAAAAAATATGTAACTAGAAAAATGGCATGAGATTATGAATTCTATACAATGCATGCAAAATTATTACCATAAAATAATAATACATTATACATATACATATTTATACAATGTTTGTAATCAGGACTGGACTGTTATAGTCAATACAAAAGGGCGGCTACGGCCTGAGAATACAATCCAAAACCAAACCAATACAAAAAGGGCCTTTTACTATTACACTATTACAGCCTTGTAGAGTAGTTACATTACATATTAGAACAAAGTCAGCCTTGAATATATTAATTAATAATTAATAATAATACACACTAGATAAAATTTGCTGCCGGCTGTAAAAACAAGGTTTCTCCCGGCGGCTGCAGCTTATGTACTTATGATAATAATTCACCTTAGCTTCTTCTACTTGCCCAAAATTCACCAGCATTATTATTAGTTCATGCCCTTAAGCCTTGGAGCCACCACCGACTGTAGTGGAGTTGCTGCAATCTGGTTGCTCCTTGTTAACATATGGCAATGCATTGATTACCCTGCATTGGGGGGCAAAAAAAGAAAAAAAAGAAAAAAAAAAAAAAAAAAAAAAAAAAAAAAAAAAAAAAAACACCAATTATTGTTTGCCCCCATTAACGTCCAAGCTCCATGTTTGAATGCATATATATGTAATGTAATAAGCACTTTACCTTTCCCTGCGCTTCTCCAGAAACCGGGCCAAAGATTTCTTGCGAAACTGAGGAACAGTCTCTGAAACAACACACAACATTTGCTCGATCAAGTTCAAATCCCATCACATGTGGTGTAATAAGAACTGATTATGGTTTAAGAGAAATCAGAAGATACCGTGGGAGTGGAACTTCATGGAAGCAGCAGATCCGAACGATTTGTTTATTCTCAGAGGCTCCGCAATGACTGACGAGGACATGAAAACTCCCTTTGGTTTTGCAGCAGCAGCAACAGATTCGCTTTTGGTGCAGGAAATGACATTAGCAGGCTGGCCGATGCTGAGTGGAGCAACCGCCATGGGGCTAGACCTGCGTGGCTCGCTGTTGGTGCAGGAGATGATATTATTAGGCTGACCAATGCTGAGTGGAGCAACCGCCATGGGACTGGACCGGCGTGGTGGAGTCACGCTGCTGACAACAAAGGGATCATTCACAGGAGGCCTTGGCGAAGGCATAGGGGGGCCTTTCCCAGCCAACAGCATAATCGCCTGAGCCTGTAAAATTATCTTACCAATTAGAAAACAAAGTAAATAAGAGCAATGATAACAACTAACTCAGAAATTTTAATTGTAGAGGTCGTCAGCCAGATCGCGAACCTTATCAGGAGTAATGTTTTCGTAAACAGAGACCGAACCATTATAGAATATGGTGAGCTGTGTAGAGCCTCCTCCAGAGATCTTGGAACCATTCCTGCACGATGGATTCAATCTGGTTCAGCTTTTTTCATATAAAGATTTCGAACGGCCAATCCTCTACGTACGGTGAGTTTCAAATGTACCTTATATCAGTACTTCCGACAACAGGGCTGCCACAAGGCACGGCTGTAACAGGACTTGCAAGTGGAACACTGGCAAGGGGTTGTGAACCTAAGCTCAAATCAAACGGCCGGTGAACACTGCCAGGTGCAGCAATGCTTAGTGTGATAGGATTCCCAACCTTATGATGGATCATCATATGCGAGTCGTGATGCTTGACAGGGTACGTTGTCGCTCCATTCCTTTCAGACACGACGATTTTCTGCAAACCGAAATAACAAAAACAACAAAAGGCATGTGCATAAGCAAGCTGACGACCGCATTCCTCTTAACTAATTCAATTAATCCAAAGACAGTAAAAACGGAACCTGTGGCGCTGCGACATACGCCTTGCAATCGGAGTGAAAAGCATCTGTGTTCATGGAAAGGGATCCAAAACCAGCCTTACCCTTTTCTTCTTGAAAGGATAAGCTCTGATGAATTGAAGAAGCCTTGTTTAGGAATGGCCAATGCATTGTGGGACTTCTCAATGGAGCTACAGAGAAGAATCAAAATCCAGGAATGAACAAAATCAATTTCAATGCACAGTCATACAATCATTTCCATCCTACTTTGTGATGTGCACAGATCATTTACTTATAGATGAATGAACAACAAATGATTTAACTCCAACAGCAATTAAGCAGGTTTAATTTGGTAATACTACATGGTTTCATAAAGCTGTAGAAAAGATCATGCTGATCCACTTAGGTTTTACAAAAATAAATAAAAGGGAAATATAGAAAATTAAGAATCTCAGTAATATAATAATATGTAGAATTATTGAGGGGGAGAATCAATCAACAGCAAGTGTATAATATGAAAATCCCAACTGGTCAGAACAGTTTAAATATGCCAATAAAACTACTCCAATTTGGGATATGTGACATCTTTATTTTAAAGCATAGCTATCATGGCTCGTGGGTGGGTGTAATATAAAAATAAAAATGTACTACTAAAATGGTGGGGCAGCCTACTGGAGACTTGTTGGAGGGGACAACTCAGTCATTGATAATTAAATAACTAATTAAGAGATGTACATCAGGTACATGTTAAATTAGCATTGAAGGATGAGCAATGAATTAATCCAACCAGCCTGAGAAGTGAGAAATTTTATACTAGTACAAGACAGAGTACTGTACTCCTATAATATAATAATATGATAAGCTACAGGTTTAATGAAAAAGGATAAGAGGCTTGAAAAATACATCAAGGCTCGTCCACCATTACAGCCAAGAGGAAATAAATTTTTTAATGCCCAATTGCCCATTTGGATATATTTTAACAAAACGTGAACAAACCAACCAAACACATCATTTGAAAAAATAAATTAATTAAAAGAATACTATTCATAACATGAAGCATATGCAGTAAATTTTAGCTCCAGCTTACACCCGACAGCTGCAAATTATACCTCTTTTTTAGCCTTTGAAATTTCAAACCATAAATTGAAATCGAGAAGAATAATCAGTGGTTTAAAATGGTGTATTTCATAGATAGGTAGATAGATATTAAACGCCCAATTGTTGAAAAAAAATACAGGAGTTAAACTGTGCAGAACCATAAAGATTCAATTTTTAAGCATTTCTGAGAACAGAATCATGGATTCATCATGAATTTAGAAGCTAAGAAACCTGCCAAGGGGAAAATCAGTGTTTGATTTTGATGATTTGTTCTTTCCCTGCGACTATCCTTACAGATCAATAGTACATGAAAGAATTAATTCGAGAGAAAAGATTAAAATGAATAAAAGGGTCATGTAGAAGGAATTAGAAACCGAATTAATTAGTAGTACCTGCAGCAGCATCAGAAGTCTCTTGCTTCAGAGACAGGCTCAGGAAGTCTCTCTCCATGTGGGTTCGGGTTCAGCTCCAGAAATGAAATCTTGTGTTGAAGGAAAAAAGAAGAAGAAGAAGAACCGATGAACAAGGAAAATTTGGAGATGGAGGGTGGGTGCTTGATGATGGATGTTACAAGGGAACAGAAATACTATACTGTAAAATTGAAGAGACAGACAGGGTGAGAGAGGGAGAGGGAGAGGGAGAGACAGGGAGAATGTGTGAATCCTGAATACTAATAGAATAGGGGTATGCCGTATGCCGCTCGTAATCTTATTATTATTACAGTACAGGAAAGAAAGAAAGAATTCAGATGTAAATAAATCTACTAAAGGGAGTAGTACTCTACTCCACGTATAAAAGTCCAAACAGGAGGATGGATGGCTACTGTGAAGTAAACAGTGTATTTTATACTATTACACGGCCATGTCCGTTGTCCAAAATACTCCATAGATTTCCCGTGCCAGTTTCTGTCACCGCCTATTCCCGGTCACTGCTGCTGTTTTCACTTCTTTCATCGCAAATTGGGATGGAAATTGAATTGGTTATATGCCGGGTTACACCCAGCCTTAAATAATCTATAAATAGTCTCTCAATCGTTTGGTTCGTTGATCTATATTCTCTTTACCCATTAGTTCTTGTACTACAGGAAATACAAATAATTTTTTTTAAAAGATATTCATGCATTTATAAATTCGATAAAATTTTAATAATTTAATTTTTATTTAAACAATTTAATTTTTCAGCTTAAAAAAATTCAAATCAAGTTGAGTTTACCCACTTACAATATTTATTTATTTATTAAATGGGTTCATCTCTTGAGTCTTGACATATTTAGAACTCTGACTTGGGTTGAAATCTTTAATAGTATAGCATAATGAATATGTGACCCAACAATCATGAGTGTATTTTTTGGATTGATGAATTGAGATTTGAGAGAGAATTTTGGAAATTATTAGAAATCCCACTAAAATCGATCTTAGATTAGTAGAAAATTGTTGTTATAAATTTTAAATTCCCTCCCAAATACACAACACAAGTGATTATGATGTTCTCGTCATTTAAATTAACATCAATATTGCTCCGTCTTTAGGAGAAAAATATAAAGATATTGGGTGACCCTAACATTGAATTAATTAATTGTGTGCTCATAACAAGTCTTGTGTGGTGTCCCTAATATCATTTTATTATTTAGTAAGTGTGTGGAGGATATTTTGAATGCCAATTGGGTGCCCTAACTTTTTAACTTTGTATGAATGTATATATCCGTCATCTAAACTTTATTTTAGGTTCCAATATTAGGAGTAACTTGTTGGACTTTAAAGAAACTAATAATATCGGGTTGTTGTTTAGAAGTGTTAATTGTTGTTAAAAAAAATAGCAATGGATTGAAAGTATACAATAAAAAAAATTCTCATTTAATCTTTTAGTTACATTTCCATTAATTATTGTTGAAAACTTTACAACAATTGATATTTAAGAACAAAAAAATAAAAAGAAAGAGAAAATATAAGCAATTTATAAATGAGTTATTGTTGAAAATCCCATGGGCCACGGTGTTAGTTGAGTTTGAAAATTAATTGGTACTAATTCGTTTTTGTTTTCTTTGTATTTTCGTAATTAACTAATGATAAGTACATGTGAATACAGTTGTTTCGAATGGAAATGAGGAAAAGGTAGCCGGTTAAACATTAACATAATGGTACTACTAATGTTTTGGTAACACACAAGACCACGTGAGCCAACAGAATCCTAAACGAGCGGTTTTTGTCGACACGTGTTAAAACACACATGACAATTCTTAAGCATCTTTTTTTACGTTTACTATCATCATGTCATATTACTCCCTTAGAAGTACTAGTATATCTTTTTTAGAATGATGAAACAAATTAAAAATAGAGGCCAAACATAGCCGAAACCCTCCTAAAAACCAAACATAAAAACTTGTGCAAGCATTATTATTTCTTGTACTACTACAATAATAATAATAGACGAATTATATAACCATATTCAATTTTAGCTCAAGTTGGAATGAGGACTTGACATAGTAATTAAGTTTTCCACTCCTACACATATATGTTGGGAGTTCAACTATACCCACCTGTCTCATATACTTCTCATTTGTTCTTTATAATTTATATAACATGGGCTACCACCACCACTTTCCTAGTTTGAATACTTTGTTCAGGAAAGAAAAAAAAGAAAAAAAAAGAAGCTCAAGTTCGTGTTAGGATTTATTACCAATAATAACCTTGCTAACTGAAATACATATAGCTAGCTATGAAATGAAAAAATATAAAAATAAAATAGTTTCCCTAATTAATTAATTAAATGTAGTTGAAAAAAAGTACTAAAAATTAAGTAAGGATACAGGCATTCAAGCACATAACAAAGTCAAATAACTTTAGGTTTATATACTACAATATGACATTAATTAATGATACATTTACTCTTATCACAAAGTTGTTAGAATTATTTAAAACATATACTGATAAATTTGACTTAGTTAATTAGCCACGATGGGAACTTTTGATGATATAATTACTATTGTTTTTTATTTATTCAATTTTATTATGGGGAAATTCCATTGTGGAGATTTGTAGTACTATAATTTTATCCAAAAAAAAATTGAGATGCATGCTTCTGCCCGAGTTAGTTTTGACACACATATTCTATACATTTATTATAAGTATATTTTATTATTCTCCCATGGAGGAAATTTAAACAAAAGTGGGAAATAAGTAAAATATAGGACAAGTGGACAAGTGCACGAAGATGTGATGATAAGGAGAGCCATCAGCCATGTGATTGATTGGGGGCTATGAAAATAAATAAAACGTTTTTTTTTTTTGTAATTATTACATTTTTGCAAATGGTCCACCTATCCCTTAGATATTATAAATTAACCCCCTCTTTATTACGTTATTTCTTGCATTTTTGGGCTCCATACGTGTTGAATTCTCATTTCTTTGTGACCTGTATTTTATTTCATTTTAAAATAATCCCTAATAATTACATAGATCCGCGTGGACCTTGTGCTGTGATTTAAAATCTATTTTTAACGCATTACATAATTAAAAAAATATTTATTACTAGTATTTCATATACATATCCCTATTTTGTATGTTTGGGAGTCAGCGAATTCGGTAGCAGATAACATATTCGGAGAGAGAATTATGAGAGAATATGCTCACTCAATCCGCTATATGCTGATAATGTAACACCCCGGTTTTTGGTAACCCAGGTCGGGATGTCACCGCCACATCTCCCTAGTAAGACACGGTTTCTCCGAGCTTACTAAAGAGATGCAAGGCTAGGTATTGCAGTGTTCAAAATATTTAAAGCATTCAAAATAGCCCATACAATATAAATCGAAAATAACAATAGCATAGCGCAGCGGAAATATTTAGTTTAGTACAGTATCGCAGCGGAAAATATAAAAAGGGCCGACATGGCCAAAACACGGGTTAAACAGGCCCGTTCATAATATAGTCTAAGTATGAAATATAAAAGCAAAATAACAATCCCCAAAATCCCATGCATGATTCGTGCTCATACAGGCTCATTCCACATATTCTGTAAAGAAAGGAATAAAAATGGTTTTGATCAGCAAAATTGCTGAGTAAGTTAACACATGCATGATCGTAGGGTTTAAAAGCCATAAATTTAATAATTTAACAAAAGCATGGTAATAACATAATATTTAATTTCATATAATCCATATCATATAGCACCATCTATCTCAGGCTCTATTTAATAACACATATCACATGGTTCAAGATAATAGCCATAATTTAAATATAAAGCATTTAAATAATTTAATTTGACAACAATATCATTTAATCTAGTTTAATTTAATTTAGAATCCCCATTACATTCCCGATTTGGTATTTCAAAGTTTCACGATAAAAATCGCGATGACAACAAGTTTAGCCGGTAGCCCGGCGGCCGCAGCCGTATCAGCCATACCCAGTACCACTCCGGAGCCTCGGGAAACCCATACGGATATTCACGAGAGTGTAGGCTCTATATTTCGCCGTTTTGGCAATATCACATTTCAAGTATAGCGCGCGGGGTCACCATCGTCCATTACGGCACGAAGTGAATCGTTAGGGGGCACCCTGCAGAGCACTCACCCCTAATTTTAATTTATCAAGTTTGTAAGGGGATTTAGTTTTTAAAATCTGCCTTCCAATGTATTAATTTAGAAACAATATCTCAATTCGTTTCAACCCTAAAGGTTAATTCCATGTTTCAACAAGATTTCAAAATTTCGTTTCGGTAAATCACAGTTTACTCCAAAATTCGTCTAAAATCAGATTTAATTCCAACAATTCCAAAATTTCATATCTGACTCGGAAACACCAAGATCTACAACTTTCGTGTTTTAACTTTTTCAATCCGAGATACCTAAGTAGGTCAAAAACGCTAATTTTTGCATAACAAGAAATCTGTCCGAGTTTACAGGTCACAGTTTAAAGATTTCAAGTTCTAACATATCAATTCAACTCCAAATTTAATGAAATTTGACAGGGATCATCCTAAGACATTTATCTACAACTTTCATGTTCGGCCAAAGATCTAAAACAGCCTAGATCCTATGTCAAAAACGAGATCAAGATCATTCCTAAGTTCTGTCCAAGATTTCAAGATCTAAAATCAAACAGTTCGGTTTCGACAGGTTTTCACATATCAAATCAACTCCAAAAATTCTCAAATTTTTACAGTAACTAGGTCTAAGTCTTAGGAACGTTTTTCGTGTTTTAAGTTTTTCCGTTTGAGTTCGTTTTAAAGGTCGGAAAAATTCAACAATCCTGTTGCGCCGGTAGAAAACAAAAGAGGACAGATTTATGATTCGTGTCAAATCTTTTAGGTTTCGAATGTTTTAAAATCTCCCAAAACCATGTAAGGTTAACTTACAGTGTCTATGAACGTCGGGAATGTCCAATTCGGAGGCGTGGCTTCCAGATCACCGTCTCTCCTCTCCGTTCGTCGGGTTCTACGATCTAGATTCGATACGGGGGTGTAGAAAGAAAAAGGAGATGATTAGGATTCGTTTTCGAATCGTTTATTGAATAGAGATTGGACCGAGACTTACCACGACTATGGAGATCTGTTGAGAACTCGTCCAACAGCGTTCGTCTTGGTTTCGTGCCTCCGACGACTCCGGATTTAGGGTTTCGAGCGTATAGAATGCTTTAGGGTTTCGTAAACTTGTTCGGGGCTCCCAAGGGGCTTATTTATAGAATTCTAAGTCCCTAGGGCGTCCACGGCCGACCTAGAACTCTGGAGTCGAGAGGTGTTCAACCGAAAGTCGAAAAATCCGCGTTCGGGTGAGAGATTCACGCAACAACCAACTCTGTGGGTTGGCGCGGTCGTGGCGCGCTGAAGCCCTTCCACCGCGCGGCCACCGCGCCGACTTCGCCTGGACTTCGGTCCGGGCGGGTCGTGCGATCCGTCGTGCTTTTCCGCCTCTCTTTCGGGTTTCTATCCCTCTATGCTCCCGAATTCCGATTTCCGGGGTATATTCGGGTTCATACTTTCTCTCTAATTTTATTCCCAGTCTAATTGAATGTTTTGGACTCGAATACTCGAGTTCATTAGTGTCGGGTTTTGGTGTACCATTTATATTGAATTAAATTCCTTTAATTCCTTTTTAAGTAAAAATCTCATTTCACATTTCCTTATATTTATTTATTTCTTTTATTTGCTGGATTTGTTTATTTATTTATAGTATTTATTTTATTTATTATTTATTTAATTAATTATTGTTTTATTTTATGTTGGGAAATTCTCGGGTATTACAGTCTACCCTCCTTAAGAATCAACTTCGTCCTCGAAGTTGTGTTTCGGCTTTTCTCGTCTCGTGCTAAAGGTCTTGTGTTTGTTTTATTATGTTGTGACTGAACTTAGAATTAAAACTTCTAAGCTGCCTACGTACCCGGTAAAGGGATCAAGCCATAACGTAGTTCAAAAGTTTACAAAAATGCACGAAAAATTAGGGGGTATGACATCCTCTCCCCCTTAAGATTGCAGTTATGTCCCCATAACTGTGTCGGTATCGGTTTGGAACAATGTCGGGTATCGTTCCCTCATATCGGATTCTACTTCCCAAGTTGCAGTCTCACTTTCGTGGTTTGACCAAAGAACCTTGATCATCTTGATGGTTTTGTTCCTCGTTACTCGTTCCTTAGTATCGAGAATACGCACTGGGACCTCTTCGTAAGTCAAATCTTCATCGAGCTCAATTATCTCCGGTTGAAGTACATGTGTCGGGTCCGGCACATACTTCTTTAGTTGTGAGACATGGAAGACATTATGAACTCTATCTAAGTGTGGCGGTAAAGCCAATCGGTAGGCTAGAGTTCCGACTCGTTCTAGAATTTCGTAAGGTCCTATGTATCGCGGACTTAACTTCCCTCGTTTGCCAAAGCGCATCACCCCCTTCATGGGTGATATCTTTAGCATGACCCTATCTCCCACTTGAAATTCTAGGTCTCGTCGTCTCACGTCGGCATAACTCTTTTGACGGTCTTGAGCGGCTTTCATCTTCCCTTGGATCACTTTGATTTGTTGAGCCATGTCTTCGATAAGTTGTGGTCCCACTACCACGGACTTATCGTTTTCTTCCCAGCTCAAAGGGCTTCGGCACTTTCGTCCATACAATGCCTCGAAAGGTGTCATGCCGATACTCGCATGGTAACTATTATTATAGGAAAACTCAATCAAGGGTAAATGAGATTCCCAATTCCCTTTGAATTCCAACACGCATGCTCTCAGCATGTCTTCTAGTGTTTGGATTGTTCTCTCGGTTTGTCCATCCGTCATCGGGTGGAATGCGGTGCTCATTTTGATTTGAGTACCGAGAGCTTTTTGTAACTCCGTCCAGAAATGAGAGACAAATCTACTGTCTCTATCGGAAATGATATCATGTGGTACTCCATGTCGTCGTACCACATTATCAATGTAGGCTCGGGCCAATTGGTCCATAGTCCACGTGTCTTTCATTGGGATAAATATGGCTGTCTTCGTTAGCCTATCCACAATCACCCAAATCTTGTTCATGCCTTTAGGTGATCGGGGTAATCCCGAGACAAAGTCCATTGAGATGATATCCCACTTCCAACTTGGAATCTCTAGTGGTTGCATCAATCCTAAGGGTTTATGTCGCACTGCCTTAACCTTTTGGCAGGTGAGACATCTCGCCACGAAATTTGCCACTTCCTTCTTCATTCCCGGCCACCAATAGATCTTCTTCAGATCTTTGTATAGCTTGTTACCTCCGGGATGTACGGAATATGGCGTGTTGTGCCCTTCCTCCATCAACCTTTGCTTCAACTCGGCACATTTATGAGGCACACACCATCTACCTTTAAAACGGATGCTTCCATCCTCGTGGACAGCAAATCCTATTGCCTTTCCTTCGGCAACATACCCTTTTATCTTCTCGAGTTTCGGATCGCCCGGTTGAGCGAGTCGAATCTCGTCCAATATTGGAGTTTCTACGACCAGGGCATTGACCGTTTCTCTCACTGTGCCAGGATGCACAAGTTCTAACTCCAATCTTGCCAAATCCATGTACAATGCCGGCGGAATTACCAACGAGTTTGCCACGTGTTGGGTTTTCCGACTTAGGGCATCGGCTACCACATTCGCCTTCCCCTCGTGGTATGCTATCTCTAAATCGTAGTCTTTGATAAGTTCCAACCACCTTCGCTGTCTCAAATTCAACTCCTTCTGAGTGAATATATACTTCAAGCTCTTGTGGTCGGTGAACATTCGACACTTCCGCCCATAAAGATAATGTCTCCATATCTTTAGAGCGAAAACGACCGCTGCCAACTCCAGGTCATGTGTCGGATGATTTTCCTCGTGAGGTTTTAGTTGGCGTGATGCATAGGCTACGACTCTCGAGTCTTGCATCAAAACACAACCTAAACCTTCCTTCGAAGCATCGCTATATACTTCGAAGTCACCATTCTCTGATGGTAGTGTTAATACGGGTGTGGTTGTGAGTCGTTTCTTCAGCTCCTGAAACGCAATCTCACAAGCTTCGGTCCACTCATATTTTGCTCCTTTCTTAAGTAGCTGGGTCAAAGGACGTGCAATCCTTGAAAAGTCCTTCACGAATCGTCTATAATATCCGGCTAATCCAAGGAAACTCCTTATTTCCGTTGGACTCTTCGGAGTTGCCCATTCAGTTACGGCAGAAACTTTTGCCGGATCCACTGATACTCCATCAGCGGATACTATGTGTCCGAGAAATGCCACTTCTTTCAGCCAGAAGTCACATTTCGACAGCTTGCCGTATAGCTGATTTCTTCGCAGGATCTCCAACACTTGATGTAAGTGCTTCGCATGCTCCTCCTCGCTCTTCGAGTAGATCAGGATGTCGTCGATGAACACTACGACGCACTGATCTAACAATTCTCGGAACACGTTGTTCATGAGATTCATGAACATGGCCGGAGCATTTGTTAGCCCGAAGGATAACACTGTGAACTCGTAATGGCCATATCGTGTTCGAAACGCCGTCTTTGGAATGTCCTTCTCGGCAATCCTCAATTGATGATACCCAGATCGCAAATCGATCTTCGAGAATACTGAAGCTCCCTTCAGTTGATCAAATAGATCCTCTATTCTCGGTAGGGGGTATTTATTCTTAATGGTCACTTGGTTTAGTCCTCGGTAATCTATGCAAAGACGTAATCCTCCGTCTTTCTTCTTGACAAACAAAACCGGTGCTCCCCAAGGGGACGTACTCGGTCTTATGTAACCTTTTCCTAATAGCTCCTCGAGTTGTTCCTTTAACTCCTTCATTTCCAGTGGCGCCATCCGGTACGGAGCTTTTGAGACAGGCTCTGTCCCCGGAATGAGATCTATGGTGAATTCAAGATCTCTCTCAGGTGGCATGCCCGGAACGTCTTCAGGGAACACGTCCGGGTATTCTCTTACCACTGGTATGCTATCAACCTTGTTCTCTTCCGCCTCAAGGTTGTGCACATAGCACGCATATAGTTCATACCCCTTACGCATCAAGTTATTTAGTTTAAGTGCACTAACGATTTTGTTACTTTTCTTAGGGGGCTGAGAGTAAAAGATAACTCTCTTTCCCCTACTTTTCGACAAGGTGATCTTTTGCTTTTGGCATTCGATCACCGCTTTATACTGGGATAGCCAATCCATCCCCAGTATGATGTCAAAGTCTCTTAAGTTAAATTCTACCAAGTTCGCGAAGAATTCTACGTTCTTTATCACTATAGGAATTCCGTTATATCGTTTAGAGCAAGACACTACTTCTCCAGAAGGCAATTGAATTCCTAAGCTAATTCTCTCGCACTTAGGTAGATCTAACTCAGGCACTATCCTTGATGCCATAATTGAGCAACTAGCTCCGGAATCAAATAAAATTCTAAGGGGTGTATTCAAAACGTGAAATGTACCTGCCATCACTTCTCCTTGCGCAGGCACGTCCGCTTGGTTCACCACGTTCAGCCTCCCCATAGGGCGTCCCTGATTGCCCTGCTGATTCGCATTCGGCTGCTGATTTTGTTGCTGGTTTTGATTCTGTGGGGGCGGAGGTCGTTGGTTCTGGTTCTGGTTTTGCGGCCTATTTTGAGGGGGTCTGTACCCTTGGTTATTGCCATTTCGCCCGTTTTGGTTTTGAGGCTGTTCTTGCCCTGCGACCAAATCGTCCCTCTTCGTTATGTTCTCAAGCCTAGTTCGACATTCCCGTCGAACGTGACCCATTCGACCGCATCGGTAACAAGCGCCTTGTTGCGGGCATCCCCTTGCCAGATGTGGTCGTCCACATCGCGGGCAAGGCGGGTACCGGATCTTCTTGATTGAACCTCCTTCCCGTGTTGGTTTGTTGGGGCCTATTCGACCCTCTGCGCTGCTCGTTCCTTCCAGTGTTGTTATCGTTTCTCGAGTCTCGGCTTCTCTTGTCTTGAGGACCCCTGCTGGACTCCCCACTCACCCTTCTTTTCAGCTGCTGCACGCGTGCTACCGCTACAGCGCGATCGTATACGGCTTGCAAGTCGGGGTAGTGTACTCCCGCGATCACTTCGCGCACAGACAGGTTCAGTCCCATCTCGAACTTCTGTGCCTTTTCCGCATCAGTAGGTACCAGCCTTGGTGCGAACCTCACCAGCTCCTTGAAGCGGGTGTAGTATTCCTGCACCGTTTGGCTTCCTTGCTTCAACGACAGGAATTCTTCGTACATGGCAGCTTTGGTACTCAAGGGATAGAATCGATCCCTGAGTAGTTCCATCATCTCCATCCACGAGTAAGGCTCGTCATCTTCAGTTAGTTTGGCTTGCGTTGCTTGCCACCAGTCATCAGCTTCGCCTCCCAAGTAGTATGAAGCGACATGTACCCTCTCTCCTTCCGGACATTTGACCGCTCCCAGCAGCTTGTCGAAAGTCCGGATCCATTCCTCCAGTTTAGCTGGATCCTCCTCACCAGCATAGTGGGGCGGCTGGTAGGGATTCACCATCGCCAGGTAGTTAGGGCGAGCTTGGGGCGGAGGTACCGCCGCAGCTTGACCCTGGTTGACTTGCGCATTTCCGAGCGCAATCAACACCTCCTCTATCGTCCTAAGACGATCGCCCACATTGTTCGGTGCGGGGGCGTCCTGCGCACCTTGGGGCTGTTCCTCATCAGGTTGGTTTGGTTCGGTGACGTTTGGTGGTGTTTCAGTAGGTGTTTCAGTAGTGGTTTGGGGAGCAGGTTGGGCTCTGCCTCTTCCTCTTCCTCTGGGTGCCATTCTGGTACAAATAGGATAGTTTAGGACTGATGAATTTAGCATATAGTCTAAGCAATTTGTATGAATGTATATGTGTGTAGTAATTTAGCACGTGGTGCTTTGTTCGAACTAAGGAGCATCGTATGCTTCGAGGTTTTATTTTATTTTGTTTTGTTTGTTTTGATTTAAACAAAATAAATCGGGCATTTTATTTCCTCAAAAGAAATTTTAGTACAAAAGTAGAAATATTTTTCTAGCAAAACAATGTCTAACAGTAGAATCTCTAGTGCCTCATGACGTCTCTCGGCGGGGTAGCAGGATCTTCCTCCGGATCTTCCTCCTCCGAACTCGGCGGTAGTAGATCGTCAAAGATAGTGTTTAAATCTTGCCCGTGGGCATCGATGTATTCCTTTAGTATTAAGTTTTGTGTAGTGAGGGTTTGGACTTGGCGCTCGAGTTGGTTTATGCGGTGATGATCCGCCTCTCTCAAGTTGCCCATGTGATGTAAATTGGCCTCCAATTGAGCCATACGGTACTTCATTTGCTCTAGGGTTTGGTGGGAATCGAGGTGAACGCTCATCATCCTGACCATCAACTGCATCATGTCCTGACTAGCCATCTAGCGCAAGCAAGAGATCTAGGTTAATATTCGCCAAGATTCTAGGTTCAAGTTTCCAAGATTCTAAGTTCAAGTTTCGCCAAGATGCTAAGTTCGAGTTTCGCAAAGATTCTAAGTTCAAGTTTCGCAAAGATTCTAAGTTCGTAGCAGAGATGCAACATGCATATGCAAATGATATTTCCCCCCAATAATAATTTAATGCACCATATATGTATATTTTTCCATGGGTTTTTAAAATAAAATTTTTTTCTCCATGGAAATAATAATTTAAAATTTAAAATAATAGTCAAAATACTAATAATAGTTCAAAAATAGTAATGGTTTAAAAATAATAGTTTAAAAATAGTAATGGTTTAAAAATAATAATTTAAAAATAGCCGGGCTCTGATACCAACTTGTAACACCCCGGTTTTTGGTAACCCAGGTCGGGATGTCACCGCCACATCTCCCTAGTAAGACACGGTTTCTCCGAGCTTACTAAAGAGATGCAAGGCTAGGTATTGCAGTGTTCAAAATATTTAAAGCATTCAAAATAGCCCATACAATATAAATCGAAAATAACAATAGCATAGCGCAGCGGAAATATTTAGTTTAGTACAGTATCGCAGCGGAAAATATAAAAAGGGCCGACATGGCCAAAACACGGGTTAAACAGGCCCGTTCATAATATAGTCTAAGTATGAAATATAAAAGCAAAATAACAATCCCCAAAATCCCATGCATGATTCGTGCTCATACAGGCTCATTCCACATATTCTGTAAAGAAAGGAATAAAAATGGTTTTGATCAGCAAAATTGCTGAGTAAGTTAACACATGCATGATCGTAGGGTTTAAAAGCCATAAATTTAATAATTTAACAAAAGCATGGTAATAACATAATATTTAATTTCATATAATCCATATCATATAGCACCATCTATCTCAGGCTCTATTTAATAACACATATCACATGGTTCAAGATAATAGCCATAATTTAAATATAAAGCATTTAAATAATTTAATTTGACAACAATATCATTTAATCTAGTTTAATTTAATTTAGAATCCCCATTACATTCCCGATTTGGTATTTCAAAGTTTCACGATAAAAATCGCGATGACAACAAGTTTAGCCGGTAGCCCGGCGGCCGCAGCCGTATCAGCCATACCCAGTACCACTCCGGAGCCTCGGGAAACCCATACGGATATTCACGAGAGTGTAGGCTCTATATTTCGCCGTTTTGGCAATATCACATTTCAAGTATAGCGCGCGGGGTCACCATCGTCCATTACGGCACGAAGTGAATCGTTAGGGGGCACCCTGCAGAGCACTCACCCCTAATTTTAATTTATCAAGTTTGTAAGGGGATTTAGTTTTTAAAATCTGCCTTCCAATGTATTAATTTAGAAACAATATCTCAATTCGTTTCAACCCTAAAGGTTAATTCCATGTTTCAACAAGATTTCAAAATTTCGTTTCGGTAAATCACAGTTTACTCCAAAATTCGTCTAAAATCAGATTTAATTCCAAAAATTCCAAAATTTCATATCTGACTCGGAAACACCAAGATCTACAACTTTCGTGTTTTAACTTTTTCAATCCGAGATACCTAAGTAGGTCAAAAACGCTAATTTTTGCATAACAAGAAATCTGTCCGAGTTTACAGGTCACAGTTTAAAGATTTCAAGTTCTAACATATCAATTCAACTCCAAATTTAATGAAATTTGACAGGGATCATCCTAAGACATTTATCTACAACTTTCATGTTCGGCCAAAGATCTAAAACAGCCTAGATCCTATGTCAAAAACGAGATCAAGATCATTCCTAAGTTCTGTCCAAGATTTCAAGATCTAAAATCAAACAGTTCGGTTTCGACAGGTTTTCACATATCAAATCAACTCCAAAAATTCTCAAATTTTTACAGTAACTAGGTCTAAGTCTTAGGAACGTTTTTCGTGTTTTAAGTTTTTCCGTTTGAGTTCGTTTTAAAGGTCGGAAAAATTCAACAATCCTGTTGCGCCGGTAGAAAACAAAAGAGGACAGATTTATGATTCGTGTCAAATCTTTTAGGTTTCGAATGTTTTAAAATCTCCCAAAACCATGTAAGGTTAACTTACAGTGTCTATGAACGTCGGGAATGTCCAATTCGGAGGCGTGGCTTCCAGATCACCGTCTCTCCTCTCCGTTCGTCGGGTTCTACGATCTAGATTCGATACGGGGGTGTAGAAAGAAAAAGGAGATGATTAGGATTCGTTTTCGAATCGTTTATTGAATAGAGATTGGACCGAGACTTACCACGACTATGGAGATCTGTTGAGAACTCGTCCAACAGCGTTCGTCTTGGTTTCGTGCCTCCGACGACTCCGGATTTAGGGTTTCGAGCGTATAGAATGCTTTAGGGTTTCGTAAACTTGTTCGGGGCTCCCAAGGGGCTTATTTATAGAATTCTAAGTCCCTAGGGCGTCCACGGCCGACCTAGAACTCTGGAGTCGAGAGGTGTTCAACCGAAAGTCGAAAAATCCGCGTTCGGGTGAGAGATTCACGCAACAACCAACTCTGTGGGTTGGCGCGGTCGTGGCGCGCTGAAGCCCTTCCACCGCGCGGCCACCGCGCCGACTTCGCCTGGACTTCGGTCCGGGCGGGTCGTGCGATCCGTCGTGCTTTTCCGCCTCTCTTTCGGGTTTCTATCCCTCTATGCTCCCGAATTCCGATTTCCGGGGTATATTCGGGTTCATACTTTCTCTCTAATTTTATTCCCAGTCTAATTGAATGTTTTGGACTCGAATACTCGAGTTCATTAGTGTCGGGTTTTGGTGTACCATTTATATTGAATTAAATTCCTTTAATTCCTTTTTAAGTAAAAATCTCATTTATCATTTCCTTATATTTATTTATTTCTTTTATTTGCTGGATTTGTTTATTTATTTATAGTATTTATTTTATTTATTATTTATTTAATTAATTATTGTTTTATTTTATGTTGGGAAATTCTCGGGTATTACAGATAAATCTACCAACAACCAAACACAACCTTTGTTTATTAGAATTTTATTTTTGTTTACATGTTTTATTTCTTCGCATCAAGGATTTAATAAATACTTCCTCCGTTCTCAAATCTTTTTTACATACCCACTGCGCACGCAGTCCAATGCACATTTTGAATCAATAATAACTCAAGTTCGATATATGTAAAAATTCTAAAAGTTCGATATTTAAAAACTGCACGACGAGACGAATCTAACAAGATCCCTCTTGACTATATTTTAACTTCTATAACTATGATAAAACTTTAAATCAAAGTACATATGTGAATAGTGCCCCAAACCCAAATATATCAAACATTTGGGAACGGAGGAAGTATGTTATAAAAAAAGGGATTTAATAAATATGCGTAACAAAATAAGTTTTTTTTGGTGAACCGTAACAAAATAAGTTGAAAGGGTCATATAAACTTATGGGGTATATTCAATTTAAATTTTAAATTTGTTTTAAAAATTTTGAGATATTCAATGCAAATTTAAAAAATCAATAAAAATTTAATGGAAAAAATGCCAAATATGTCATTTTTCTTTTCAAAAAATTCAAATCAGTCATTTTTCTATTTTATTACCAAAACAGTCCACTACAAATGCTAATTATGTCCAAATCAGTCCTTTGTTCACTAATTATGCTCTAATTACCGACGTGTCAAGGGTTTAAATTTAAAACTGATACGTGGACATAATATTAGTCCCTTTTCTTTTATCTTTTACCAATTCAGTCCTAAATTTTTATTTTGTTCCATTTAGTCCTCTACCCAAATCAATCATTTTTATATTAATTGGCCTCCATCCTTTCAAATTATTTTATTTCAGACTAAAAACCTTAAATTTTTTTATTATTACTAATCCATTTATCAAATAAAATTCCAACATACTTCCGTATATAAAATTAAACAACAAACCTCATGCATTGAATTTTATTGTCTATGCTTCCTACATCCATAACCTTCCAAAAAGTAAAATTAAATCATTTGCACAAAAATTAAAATTAAATCATTTACTACGTTTTAATGTAGGAAACAAAGTATGATTGTGTTAATTGTTGCTGAAGGAAACCAGAACCAATGAACCATCACGGTCGGATGGTTAGAGAGAGTCCGTAAAATCCCGAATCTTAGAAAACCCGGTAACAAGGCAGTCAAACCTAATGTACAAGGTTTGGTATTTAATTTTATTTACGGAAGTATGTTGGCATTTATTTGATAAATGGATTAGTAGTAATAAAAAGTTTAAGGTTTTGTGCCTGAAATGAAATAATTTGAAAGGTTGGAAACCAATTAATATAAAAATAACTGATTTGGGTAGAGGACTAAATAGAACAAAACAAAAGTTTATGACTGAATTGGCAAAAGATAAAAGAAAAATGCCTAATATTATGCACACGTGTCAGGTTTAAATTTAAACCCTTGTCACGTCAGCAATTAAAGCATAATTAGTGAACAAGGGACTGATTTAGACATAATTAGCATTTGTAGCGGACTGTTTTGGTAATAAAATAGAAAAAGGACCGATTTGAATTTTTGGAAAAGAAAAAGGACTTATTTGGTATTTTTTCCAAAATTTAATAGTATTCAATAAACATTTTAATTTTTCTTTTAAAAAAATAGTGGTGTATTCAACAGTTTATGAATTTTAATTCATTATAAATTATGAATTTTCTTAAAAATATAACTATACAAAAAGTTTTTAAACAATCAAAGATTTTCATGAATTCTGCACAAGTCAGCCAAACTCTACATGTAATCTATACAAAATTAGCAAACTCTACATAGAGTCTATGGATTTTATATCCACTGACCTTTTTAAAATTCATAAAAGTATACAAGTAAAATTTATTTTGATCCGAGCGTGCATGTCAACTTACTTAGTTGCCCCTACTTGGATTTTTTTCCCTATTTTTTAATTTTGTTTAAAATAAAAAACTCATTTCTTAAATAAAATTATTTTTAAAAATTGTAAAATCACATACATAAATAAAAAAAAAATTATATTCTATATCTAGAAATATTATATACTGTTTTTGTATATACTTAAAAGTTATATTTTTTTTAAAAAAAAAAGGTCAAAAACATTTTGAAAAAAAAAAAATAAAATCATCCAAACATGAGCTGGATCTAATTAAAACCAATAAATAGGTGGGCCTTTTGCATACCCTGTTCTGTCTTTCCTGTTAGCTATTATTTCAATTCCAGAAATTAAAGGCCGATCAACATGTCGTTTGTTTTATATTTGTTGATGTAGTAAGTGGACAAATTTAAATACTAATTAATTTACAGTTGAAATTTAAAATTGTGGATTGATTAGATTTTTTTTTTTTTTTGGGGTGAACGAGACGCAGCAAGCGTCGGCTGTTGATTGATTAGATTTCTTGTTGAAACTAATACATCATATTTATATATATAAACTATAATAATATATAATTAATGGGAGTGTACACTCGTGAAGATGGGATTCATGTATGCATAATATATGCTTGGTCGTAAGTGAATTACAAATTAAAATTGGACATAATTTACTATACATATAAAACTGATAATAAAAATGCAAGTTCCCCTCAAATTCTTCTTCTTCTTCTTCTTTTTTTTTTTTTTTTTTTTGTTGTCATGACTAGTTCCCCAGCTTAAAGATAATTTCAAAATTAGGGGGACAAATAACAAAACAATATAGCATCTCAATTTTTGTAATAATATTTTAATTTGTAGATTCGTTTTTACAATATAATTCATTTTTACCATGCATGCTGTCAAGTAATACCATTTCCCTACCTTTATTTTTGCATTAAGTGAGTAAGAATATATCAATTAATCTCATTAACAAATTAGTAATCATTGTTATGTAATGGAAAATATAAGTAATTTTTAATTTTCATGGAATTAAAGTATATTGTGAAAGTATAAGACCCATGTTTTGAAAATTCAAATAAGGGCGCGATATTACTTCCACATGTTTCAAGTAAGCTCAATCTTAGCCAACCGTCTTTGCACATGAGAGGAGACCCTTCGTTAACCTCAACCCGTGGCCATATGCAAGAAGATCATTGGCCAACCTTAACCCGAATCTTAAGAGCACAATGGTATAGAATAAATTCATAACTTTATTGTCCAAACTCATTTCTTCATCCAATTTGTATAAATGCTTTCATACTCTCTAAGAAACGATTTTAATTTTATCATGATGAACATATAAAGGTTAAATGTTAACTCGAGTAATACCAAGAGTTAGGGGCAGTAAATTTCGTTTCTTACAAGAGAGGCTATGCAATCAGTCGTGTGATCGAATTTGGGGCAAGAGCTCTTCATAGGATCTAGGTTTTCCTTCCAAAATCATTAAAATCGTGGTAACTTTTAATGGTGTGAACTGATTTAATTTAGGAATTATTGGTTGCTCAAAAACATTGGTTTTGATGATATTATTATGCTTTCTAAGACAACATTAGACGTTTAGGAAGTAATCCCAACCAAATCCATGCAAGAAATTGAGGTAATTAAAAAAAAAAAAAAACCGAACAAATACGCAGGTTGTGGTTCAAATTACATCCTTATGCTGAGCAACACAGTCGAGCCGCGACCTTTGCATAATCACTATGAAAAGAAAAAAAATGTTAATGAAGAAAAAAATCGTCACTAAAAAACCTTTTTAAATTCATCACTAGCTAGTGAATTTTTTTCCTGCTAAAAAATCAGTTCACAACTAAATCAATTCACAACCAATAATTCATCAATAAAAATCATCACTACGACTTTTTTCCTCACTAAAAATCTTTTTTTTTTGTAGTGATTTTTTTTAAAAAAAAAATTCCAATTAATCCCAAATTGATGTAATTATTGAGCAATAATTATCAAAGATAAATTATTTTTAATTAGCCAGACTTAGTTTCGATATCTCATATTATTATTACATAAAAGACTAGCTAGTCTTTAAAAACAAAATTTTTTTAAATATATTTTATTTTATTTTTTTTTGTGAAAATAATTGAAATTACGATATTCGCCTGCATATAATTTTTTTTTTCTTTTTTTCCGGGTACTATCCTGAAGAGGCGAGCACATACAATTAAACACGTAAACATCAAATTCCAATAGAAAACTTACAAGGGTTAAAGGTTAAAAAGGGCCATAACAAGGAGGCTATTCCGCTTTTAGGCCATAACAAGTTACAATTATGAAAATAGGCCATAACAAACACAGTTTTGTAAAATTTAGGCCATAGGACCAATTTGAAATTAATAAAGGAATCCAACAACTTTTTCTTTATTTCATTCATACCCCAAGGAAGTTTGACTTTATTTACTTTAGTCCTTTCTCAATATACTTAATTTTTCATTATGCAAATGACTCCTAATGCGCTTGAAAATTGGTATCAGAGCCTAGGTTTTATTGAAGAACATATTAATTATATTATTTATAATATTTTATTTCTTAATGGAGAAGATTTAATTATTTAATGGATTCAAATAATTTGAAACTCACGAGTTATTTCCAAATTTTGGAAATAAAAAATAGAAAATTCCAAAGGAATTTCTTGAACTTGTCCATGAGACAAGATATTATCAAAATCAGTTTCTTTCCTAAAAATGAGAGGAACGGACTGGAAAGAAATTGATCCGGATAGCTCTAAGTTATCAAAAGACTTAAGAGAAATCCAAAAGACGATTCAAGATTTTGGTAACCGGGTATTAATTATACCTGAAAAAGCAGATAACTTGAATCAGACAACAGATGAGATCTTGAAAGTATTTCAAGACCTAAAGAAAGAAATTTTGAATCTGAAATTTGACATTTCGGATATCAAGAAAAGGCAGAAGGATATTCCTGGATCTTCCAAGAATAACCAAGCCAATATTAGAGATGCATTCGGACCAGTACAAGCTTTACATCAAAAAGGTAAAGCAACTATGGTTCCAAAGCAGAAATCACAAGAAGAGCTTATGATCGATCTCCTGAAAACAGTCGAATGAGTGTTTCCATGGCAGATCTATCAGATCTACAAGAATTAGCAGAATCATTTTCCCAACTTGGGATTATGGATCTGGTTAATATAAAACCCAATGAAGTTCTTCAATTGGGTTATACGGAAGGATCAGGATCCAACGTGACCCACGATGGACCGCCTGATGTCCCAATGAGAGAAAGTACAGACTTCTACATGAACAGGTATCCTGAGGTGCATCTCAATGCAAGACGAAACCCAGGACGGAACCCAAGTAGAGCACCAGAATCCACACCGTGGGCCAAGACGATGTTACAACCATTAAATCCATATGGCATAACACTAAACCTCGACGTTATCGATTTCCGAAACATCGAAGACCTAATCGATGAATGGGTAGCTTCAATGAAGATTGCAGCAACCACCCTGGAACTCGATAAAGAAAACTTTGTCAGATTAATAGAGCTGAGTCTCGAAGGATCGGCAAAGCTGGGCTGGAAAAACTCCACGACTGCTTTAAAAGAGCAAATACTCGAGGGAGAATCCAAAAGCACAATCTGTGAAAGATTTGGCCTCTTATTCAAAACCCATTTTGTAGGAGATGGGTATTTTGAAGAACAGAGAACCGAAAAAATCAAGGTCTATACCCAAGCATTATTGGGTATGGAGTTAAGAAGTATTTGCGCAGTAGACGAATACATCTACTGGTTTCGTAAATACTATTTTCGGAGCGAAATGACAGCTGAAGTAGCATGTCCCATGTTCTTTGCAAAGATCTGCAGCCCATGGAGAGAAATGTTGATCCAATCGTACACAGTACCTTCTGGTATAGTGGACTCAATAGCTCGAAAAATGTCCTTCTTAAAGGATAAACTCAGAGAATGGTGTCAACAGGCAGCAGCCCAAAAGAACATCAAGAGACTAAGAGGTAAAATAAAAAGAACTCCTCTTTGCTGTGAAAATAACGATTTTCCAACAATTATAGGAGAATCAGGAGAAAAGATGAAAAAGAAGAAGAGTCGAGGCTCATACAGTAGGAGTTTCAGAAGACCTCCATTCCGAAGAAGAAGAGCATGGTGGTCCAAGAGCAAGGCCAGATCATACAAAACTGGACAAAGAACGGGAACGACGAAGAGTTCATCCCAAGGTTCAACTAGCTCAGCAGCAAGGAGCACGGGGAGAACGACGTCCAAGAGAATATTCAGACGAGCCCATACCCGAGCCAACGAAAGTTTCAAGGACTGCAATTGTTGGAAGTGTGGAGCCAGAGGTCATATCTCACCCGATTGCCCTCAGAATCGTGAGGTACGAATGTACGAAGCCACGGAGGATATCGTGGAAGCAGTCTACCAGGGAAAGCTGGTACCAGTCTATCAGTTTGAGAACATCCCCTCGGATGAAAGCATCTACGAGGAAGAATTAAGAAGTGACTCGGACTCATATTCAGATGGATCTTCAACCGAGTCTGACTGAAGAATACAGGATTCAGACCACTAAAATTCTTTTCAAGGATGACGATCTCGAATCGAACCATGGAAAGAATAATGCGACAAGATTCCAACCTCTGCCCATATGACGGATTCAGAATTGGCGGGATTGGACGAGTTCTTAACCAGATGGGACTCAACCAGAGAAGACATAACATCATCTACAAGGTAAGTGCAGGTGAGTTTGCAATTCCTATGGAACTTACTTGTAATGTTATGGATATGCAATTAATTCCTAAAGAAGAAATTCTTGAGGAATTAAGCAGAATGAAGGAGGAAATCGCCATTACTATGAAATGGATACACATAGGAGCCATTGAAGTAGTAATTAAGGCAACCTTCAAATAAGGCATTGATTCTGAATTACATCTATCAGTCACTGATAGAAGAATCAATAACCTTAGAGATGGTCTTCTTGGAACTATGGTAGGAAATTTATATGCTGGAAAATTAATGTTTGACATACATCCCAGAATTTCCTATAACTTAGCTGACCAAGATTTTAGTAGAGTTCTAACCCTTCATCAGGATTTTAAAAGAAAAGATCTGATGAAAGAAGGGAACAGGCCATATTCTATAACTTATAGAATCTCTTATGCACTTTCCAATAGTCATCATTCTGACTTATTTCTCAGGAAAGAATATATAGAAATTCCTAGAATTTTCAAGGAATTTGCTAAAGTCATGACTCCAAATCCTACCCAGATTCCAAGGTTAGGAGGAGTAGACATACAAATAAGAGATCATCCAATTCTAGACAGATCAACGAGTGCTAGAATTGAGTACGCAAGCCATATGTCTTTTTCGGAAGACAGAATTATGGCATATAAAGGGAAGGAGTTCATCAAAGATCTAACTCCTCAATCCATTGGGGTAGATAATATAAAGATAAAATGCCCTGAAGGATGGAAAGAAAAACGAGTAATATTCGACATCACTGAAAAGATTAACCGTTTTCCATGTGATGACTTATACTACTTACAGCAGCCATCAATTGGAACCTATGAAGGAACAATTGAAATTGCAGGACACGAGATCAGAGTCTTAGGCACCGCCGGAAAAGACAATGGGGTTATGATTTTGGGATTAAGTTTTCTCGAAAATCATAAACCATGGGTAAGAAAGGATAATGGTATAGAATTTAATCTGAAGGGTCACACCATCAGAATTAAATGACAAGTCCATTCTCCATTTATATCTCAATAGGTATAATATATGAAGAATATAAGTCAGAATATTTCGCAGCTTATATTGATTCAGGATCAGGTATTTGCACGGCAAAACCAGGAGTTTTCCCTAGCGAAGCTATGGAATCATTACCCATTATTGCAGGAAGAGATTTTTCCCAAAAAATCTTAGTACTAAATAAGGGTATTCGACAAGCCAATATCATGATTGGAGGAGCATTTGGTACACCTTGGTATATGGTAAAAACGCCTCCTATTTACTTTCATGACACAGGAGCGGATATTTTGTTAGGGAATAATTTTATACAATCCTTTACAAAATATGTTCAAGATAACAAAAGAAATTTGTTAATATTTACCACAAGTTGTGGAAATGAGATACAGGTGTTGCGCAGGGAAAAGGCATTCAACAGGTTAATGCCTATATTATTTCGCAGCAAGCGTGGTGATAATGATGCCAAACTAACCCATCCAAAAATGCAGGATAAAAGAAAGTTTGGTAAAGCTTTGTTGTCTTTTAGACAGCAAGGATTTGATAAAGCTTCTATTGAGGAAATTATAAACCTCAAAGAAGCAATCCAGGAAATGAAGTCATTAAATATAACTTCACTAGACATTGATGGGGAAACTAATTTGTCCCTCGAAAATGTCAAAAGACTTATCCAGAGAAACTTTAACGAGGATCCTCTGGCATGGTGGGATAAAAACAAGATCGAAGCTACTCTACAGGTAAAAGAACAATATAAATATGAGTATGTTCGATACAAACCCATCTTAATGAATATGCAGGATAAGAAAGATATGCAACAAATTATCAAGGAGCATATTGATCTTAAACTCATCGATCCTGGAGTCTCAGCTTATAGTAGCCCTGGATTCTTGGTAAGAAACCACGGTGAAATAAAGAGAGGTAAACCCAGGTTGGTAATAAACTATCAAGGTATTAACAAAATAATACAGTTTGATGGTTATTATATTCCGAGTAGAGAACACTTAATTGATTGTATCAAAGGTGCTAAAGTGTTTTCTAAATTTGATTGCAAATCTGGTTTCTATCAGATTAAGATGGAGAATGAGTCGAAGAAATTCACAGCATTCTCCACCCCACAAGGACAATATATTTGGAATGTTATGCCAATGGGGCTTTCTAATGCCCCTCAGATATTCCAAAGAAAGATGGATAATCTATTTAAGGATTACCTAGAGTTTATGTTCGTCTACATAGATGACATTCTGATTGCATCTCGAAATATTAAAGAGCATATTAAACATCTTGAAATATTTTCTGATGCATGTCACAGGGAATGTCTAGTTCTCTCTGAGAAAAAGGCCACTATCGCTGCTAACAAAATTGAATTCTTAGGAGTTCAAATTGATGAAGCAGGAATAGAGTTACAGGAACACATTGTGGAGAAAATCCGCAATTTTCCTGATATATTAAAAGACAAGAAACAACTTCAGAGTTTCTTAGGAGTTGTAAATTTTGCGGGTATGTTTATTAAAGACCTTGCAAAATATAGAAAAGATTTTAGACCACTCCTGAAAGAGACTGAAAGCTCTAGATGGAAATGGGAAGAAATCCATACCAAGAGAATTCGTGAACTAAAGCAAGTCTGCAATAGCTTGCCAAAACTCGCGATACCTCAGGATGAGGATGAGCTGGTAGTCTACACAGACGCCAATGATTTTCGATGGGCAGGAGTGCTCATGAGAAAAACAACTACGGGTCAAGAACCTTGTAGATACACAGGAGGGTTGTTCACTGAACAACAAGCCAAACTTTGGCATATTCACGAGAAGGAATTATTTGCAGTATGGAAAACATTTAAAAAATGGCCTTTATTCTTACTTGCAAAGAAATTTATATTAAAAGTTGATAATACTAATGTTAGGGCTTTTTTAAAAAATAAACTTGAATCAAAAATTGAAAAAGCTCGTATTATCAGATGGCAAGCTGAATGTCAATATTATACTTATGATATTGATGTTATAAAATCTCATGAAAATGTTCTTGCAGATTTCTTGACGAGAGATGGAAGCATTTGAAGCTGATTCCATCATTACGAGATTCAGGCACCTCAGAGAAAACCTAGAGGAGCTATCGAAGCATTTTGGACAGCTCGAGATCAATGCACGAGCAGCTGACCAAATACAACAGAGCGATGTGGACATGGTCCGCAACAATATACGAACCTCCCATATAGCAATGACAGCACTATGGGAAACAGTATTAGAGCCAATCAGGAAAGCGTCAGCTTCCCTGGTAAACAAAGAGAAATGTGCCCAAAAAGCTAAAGTGGTCACATATGAAGAAGCAGATTCAAGCACTGCTTCAAAGGAACCATTGTCGGATACCGACAAAAATGTTGAGCAAGAGGAAAGTCACATTTCCGAAAGCTCAAGTCAACCCACTGCCTCTGGGGTGAAAGATGAAGAAATTAACCTTAGGCCAATGACAGGCACCTCTAAGGTTAATTCAGACGAGAAGGTCCTATCTACTGCCTGGCTGGACTACCAAGAAAAATGGGAACAACTGGTTTCCAAAAAGGAAATTAACCCTAGCAAAACAGTAATCGAGACATCCGGGAGATACAACAGGGTATGGATGCTCGAAGGATCAAAACCAGAAGAAGTTCGGAAGTGGTATGACTTTGAAGCATTAGCATCTGTTCATACTACATCACCAGGGTTTCCGGAAATCGAAAAACTTCCGGGATGGATAAGTAGTGCGGTGCACGAATCATGGCAGAACAACCCGCACCTGCAAAGAGGAGATATTCTGGAGCTTAAGTTCATTTCAGCGGCACCAGAAATAGTCGGAAGGTTCTTATCCGGTCTTTCAATTTATTAAATTACAGAGACCTGATATGATTGCCTTCAACAGAGTTAAGTCTATGGATGAGAAGGCACCATTGGTATCTTCAATCAGCGAAGATGAAATCTCCACCCGACGAGCATGGGGATTCTGGGTCTGTCTCACCGAGATGGAAAAGGTTAAATATCCGTTTAAAATATTCTCAAACAATTTAAATGGATCGTTCCTGGTTAATTCTTTAACAGGGAAAAGCACAGAGTTTGCGGAAACCTCATTCGAAAAGAAGAGGTTACTCATCTGGGAAAACAAGTTGCCAGCAACCGAGTCTACCAGAAAAAAGGCATGTAACATGATGCATGTTGGCCAATGGGATAACCACATATGCCCATATTGTGCAGAACAGGAGAAACCCCTATTCGGTACAAAGATCCGGGTAACCCAGAAAAAATCCGGACCCAAACAGGACAAAGGGAAGAAACGTCCAAAAAACTTTCACAAGCCAAAGTAAGATTAGCTGGATGTAAAAGAAAGAGAGGTGTCGGCAACACTCATAATTAAAAGCCGACAAAGAAGGGCAGAGTAGCTGGCAGAAAGTGGCCGACAAGAGAAGGTGGAAAGTTGACAAAAGCCACCTAACGCAATAATTAAAAAAAGGACAATAATGTAGCCGGTGGAAATTAAGGCCGAGTGACGAACGCAGTGACGTCACGAGGATTTAGAGGAAGATTGGAATCCGGGGCTGAAGTCCGCGGGCGCCTATAAATAAAGGAGTTTGAAGCAGATGGAAGGCATCGAAAATTCCTCCAAACTCTTCAAAGTATTTGTAATATTTCTCTTTCTGCATATTTCCTTTCAAGTCTGTAAAAGTATGGGGTATTCCCCCAAGAGTCTTGTATCCTCCATGAGGAACTAAGTGTCTGTCTTCTCCGTTAGGGGAAATTATGTTTAAATAATATTTTTAATATTTCTTCAGTAAAATCCAGGCTTCCAAATATCCCAAATACTCCGATAATATTATTAAAACCCTTTATTCATATCTTGATACGTCCTAAGGTAGGAAACGAAATAGGACTGTGCTGTTTGTTGCTGAAGGAGCCAAGAATCGGTGAACCATCGGTCGCGGCTGCGTGGTTGGAGGAAGTCCGTAAAATCCCGGAGCTTAGGAAACCCGGCAGCAAGGCGGTCAAAGCCAAGGTATGAAGTTTAGTGCTTAATTTAATTATCGGAAGCATGATGGGCGGTTATTGGATTAAATTTAATGAAAAATCTAAAGTTTGGGGTCAAAGTGTAAAAGGGCAAAAGTTGATAAGTCAACTGGTGGGGTCAAAATATAATAAAGGAGAGTAGGTGGGCTCAATTATTATTTTAAAAAGTCTGTATGGCCCAAAATTGAACAAAAGTGGTTTGTTATGGCCTAAAATCATAACTCAAACTTATTATGGCTCAAAAGTGGAAATGACTACTTGTTATGGCCTAAATTAACTATTAACTCAACTTACAATAACGACTTAATTAATTTGGGTAGAAATCAGATCAATGCCTGAAGCGAGAAACCAGATGTTTTTTTAAGAAAACTAATTAAATTAGAAGTCGGTTAATATTTCCTTGGTACTCCCTCTGTTTCATTTTAAATGTCTTTTTAGAAACCAAAACGTATGAAGTACAAAATAGTTGTTATTTTACCTATTTAAATAATATTTTTTCAATATTACCTTTATCTTTTCATAAATATTATTCTTAGAACACTGTGCAATCTCTCTCCACTTTAATTTTACTCCATCTGTCCCATTAAAAGTGACAACTATTCCTTTTTAGGGTGTCCCAATAAGGTTGGCCACTTTCCCTTTTAAGTAAATTAGATTAACATAAGCATGATTAAAAACCCCTACAATAATGACAATTGTACTTTCTGCACAAAGTCCCTATATATGTTTAACCATTAATATCTCAAAATTGGTATAAATAAAAATTATATAAAATATATATTCTAAAACTATACGATTAGACGATTCCAACAAGACCACACTTGACTATTTTTTTCTTTCTACATCATTACGATAACATTAAGTCAAAGTTAAATAATAAATATGGTTAAAAGTCAAATGTAACCATTATAAATTATATGAATGTATTAGTTAAATTTACTCACACTACTTTAACTACTAAACAACACAACCTAAATTTCCGTGCCCAAAAGAAAGTGGTCACTTCTAATGGGACGGAGGGAGTACTTTTTTTAAATAGGGGCTAATCATTACTTTTATTGATATCTGTGATTTGCTCTAATGACAACTATTTATGAACTGAGTGAGTATAATAAAGCATTTCCATAAATTGGTTTGGCTTGCAAGTTAAATTTATACTATATACTTCATCCGTTTTTTAAAGATAGCTACGAACCCACTCAGCACGCAATCCAGTGCACATTTTAAACCATTAATAATTCAAATTCGGTACATGTAAAAATTCTAAAAGTTCGATATTTAAAATCTACATGACGAGACGAATCTAACAAGATCACACTTGGTCATATTTTAACTTGTATAACCATGAGAAAACTTTAAGTCAAAGTATATAAGTGAACAGTACCCATTAGTCAACAGTAGCTAACAAAAAAAAACGGAGGGAGTATATATGTATATCGAACAGGTTCATGTACTGACCTCTGCATTTCCTGAGTGTTTTTATCATGTATACATCATGCTATTGACTTTGATTACCACATGGGAGTGTATTCTCTAAATTTCTTTCCTTTTTATATTGTTAATAATTAGTCTTAATCTAGGGATGTTACTATTTATTGCTTCCGGTAATTGTAGACTTTATTTGTGGATAAAATAATTCATACACATGTTTTGGGAAAGTGATATTGTCCGAATTTTTATTCAGATTTTGTGTATTATTTATTTAATTATGCAGATTGTGTGGGGTTCTTTTGAGAAAACTTATCCAGTAATGGTATCATGTTAAAAATAGACATACACGTGTTTTGGGATTACGGTTTTGACATAAAAGTGTTCTGTAATGGTATCAGTTATGCTATTACCCTGTTGCCACCGTGTTCTGTAATGGTATCGGTTATGCTATTATCCTGCTACCACTGTGTTATGAAATGTATCAGTTATGCTCTTATCCCGTTGCCACCGTGTTCTGTAATGGTATCAGTTATGCTATTATTCTGCATTTCTGCCGCCACCGTATTCTGTAATGTATCAGTTATGCCCGTATCCCGTCGAATGGCCTGCTTTTTTTTTCCGGTATCAAAATTGCATCACCAAAATATTCGTAACTGATACATTATGCTTTTGGAAGTTACTAAACATTCACTTAATTGCATCCACTAATTGGGGATAATCATCCATTAATTGGGGACAAATAAATTCTCTTCCCATTTGCATTAAATTGCTTCGTTTGGAAAGGTTGCACACCATTAATTGGTATTATAGCTGGACTTTTATTATTGTAGCACACTGAACTCTCCACTCAACACCTCTGCAAATGCTGACTAAAAATAGTCTGCATCGTAACTTAATTGTATATATATATAGCTTATAATATAGTAGTATTACTAACAAGGAATTGGTTCGTTCGACTTGTTGTTCTCTTGTCCTTATTTCTTTGTTTCTTGTTTAATTAATTTTTATCCAGTGGGTGAGTAAATGAGTGAAGGAGTCTTATTATTCATTTGTGGTCCTGCATTACAGTACAGACTCTACACACACCATTTTTTAAAAAAATAAAAATAAAAAGAAAATACAACATGCCTAAAGTCGTTGTCCATCTCTAATTAAACCAAGCAATTAATTTTTATTTTTTTATTTATTTTTTTTAGGAGCCATTGAAGGCCTGGAAAGGGGTGGTGGGAGCACATGCCACACAATTACAAAGGGGAATTAAAGGGAGGGATAGGTGGCGGTGGGAATCGAACCTCCAACCTTCCGTTGGAAGTCAAGGGACTTAACCACTTGGGCTAGGTCCTCATCCCCAAGCAATTAATTTGCAAAAACAGTACTAATAAGTATACTAGTAATAGTATTAATTAGTACCTACAATTTTATATTTAAAATTAAGTTACATAAGAGAAAATAGAATAACTATTAATAAAAAATGGATAAAGTAAAATAATAACCATGATTAGAGATGGGACATTTTCGTTTCGTCAAAGCTCTAATTAATAATAGGAGACATAAGAAACACTAGGGTTGTAAACGAACCGAATCGAACCGAATACCATAGTATTCGCTTTGATTTGATAAACTTTTCGAATATTATCGAATCGAATCGAATTATTCTATAAGGTAATTTAATAATTAATAAAATTATTTTTAATTATTAAACTTAAATATTTAATTGAATTTATAGATCAAATTTAATATTTTAATACCATATATAAATATATTTATACTAATTAGTAAATATAGTCATTAAAATTAAAATTTTAAATTATTTAACAGAATAAATTTATGTATTTATACATTATTTAATATAAAATCGAATATCGAATCGAATCAAATATTAATCGAATATCAAAATTTCGAATATTTTCGAATCGAATCACGAATCGAACCAAAAATATTTGATTTGTTTACAACCCTAAGAAACACTAATGATAAAGAAACTAAAAGAAAGGAAGAAAATTAGAAAAGAATACAAAAAAGGAAAGGGGCATTTTGATAAATACTAGTAGAAGTAGATACTACTCCCTCCGTGCCACGAAGTTTGAACCCTATTCCTTTTTGGGGTGTCCCACGAAGTTTGAACCCTTTCCGTTTTTAGAAAAATTAAATTAATATAAGTTTGATTAGAATCTTAATTATTGTCAAATCCCATTAAAAATACTTACTTTTACTATTCTGCACAAATTCCAATGCATTATTACTTTCCTACACAAAGTCCCATATATTTCTTTAACTCTTAATATTACAAAATTGATACAAATAAAAATTGTGTATATTCTAAAACTACACGATTAGACGATTCTAACAAGACCACATTTGAATATTTTTCTCAAATTACATCACTATGATAATATTAAGTCAAAGTTAAACAATAAACAATATCAAAATTCATTATAATCTTAAACACAAATACCCACACCACTTTAACTACTAAACTCCACTACCTAAATTACCGTGCCCAAAAGAAAGGCTTCAATCTTCGCGGGACGGAGGGAGTACATTTTTATATAAAATAAATGTAGAGTTAATAAATGTGTGTCTGAAAAAGCCGATGGGACGGGTGGGTATTTCACTGCACATGGTGGTGTGCCCTTCATCTCATCATCCCACTAGAGATTAAAAATGAGATGTCAGTAATTCAAGTGGCATAACTCCATTTCATTCATTACTATAAATCACATACTACTAGTATTTCAATTTTATCTTTTTTTATTATTATTTCTTTAAAAAAAAAAAAAAACCCAAATGGATGATTGGTGGGGTGCCCTTTGTCCCCCTTTTTTCTTCTTTTTCTTTTTTTTTTTAAAAAAAATTGAGAATTTTGGTCTCATACCTTGATTTTATAGTACTCATTTAAATACGACATATACTTTTCTTCTATCTTTTGACCACTAGAGCACTCTTTCTTTGTTTATTATTAGTAGTAAAATAAGTATTGCAACGAGGATCATATTTTATTTAAAAATAGGAAAAAAGATAAATAGGTCATTTTTCTTTTCAAAAAATTCAAATCAGTCTTTTTTCTATTTTATTACCAAAACAGTCCTCTACAAATGCTAATTATGTTCAAATCAGTCATTTTTTCACTAATTATATTCTAATTGCTGACGTGGCAAGGGTTTTAATTTAAACCTGACACGTGTGCATAATATTAGTCCTTTTTCTTTTATCTTTTGTCAATTCAGTCCTAAACTTTTATTTTGTTCTATTTAGTTCTCTACCCCAATCACTCATTTTTATATTAATTGGCCTCAAACCTTTCAAATTATTTCATTTTAGGCCCAGAACCTTAAATTTTTTATTATTACTAATCCATTTATCAAATAAATGCACAACATACTTCCATAAATAAAATTAAACACCAAACCTCATATATTGGGTTCGACTGCTTTGTTATCGGGTCTTTCAAGTACCGGAATTTTACGGACTCTCTCTAATAACCACTCGACCGCAACCGATTGTTCATTGGTTTTGGTTTCCTTCAGTAACAATCAACATAATCTTACTTTGCGTCCTACCTTAGGATGTAGCAATATTTGAGTAAATGATTTAACTTGAATTTTTGGAAGGTTATGGATACAGGAAGCCTTGATTTTATTGAAAAATATTAATATTATTAAAAATATTTAAAAAATAGCCTGAATTTTATTGCCCACAAAGTATGATTGTGCTGATTGTTGCTGAAGGAAACCAGAACCAATGAACCATCGTTACGGTCGGGTGGTTAGAGAGAGTCCGTAAAATTCGGAACTTCGAAGACCCGGTAACAAGGCGGTCAAACCCAATGTATGAGGTCTGATATTTAATTTTATTTACGGAAGTATGTTGGGCATTTATTTGATAAATGTATTAGTAATAATAAAAAATTTAAGGTTCTGGGCCTAAAATGAAATAATTTGAAAGGTTTGAGGCCAATTAATATAAAAATGAGTGATTGGGGTAGAGGACTAAATAGAACAAAATAAAAGTTTAGGACTGAATTGGCAAAAGATAAAAGAAAAAAGACTAATATTATGCACACGTGTCAGGTTTAAATTAAAACCCTTGCCACGTCAGCAATTAGAATATAATTAGTGAAAAAAGGACTGATTTGAACATAATTAGCATTTGTAGAGGACTGTTTTGGTAATAAAATAGAAAAAGGACTGATTTGAATTTTTTGAAAAGAAAAATGACATATTTATCTTTTTTTCCTTTAAAAATATGCCATATGTTTCATAAATCCAGACAAATGGCTCCTCACTATATATACATGTATATAGGAAAAAAAATCAATTTAGGCCATGTTCTCTAAGTTTTAAATAAATTGTTCTCATCTGAATTTTATAAGATCTGGTCTGATCTAATCTGAATTTGTTTGGTCTGATCTGATCTGAATTGGTCTGATCTGGTGTGATATGATATTATCTTATATAATTTTATTATAATGATCTGATCTGGTCTGAATGTTTCGGTATGGTCTGATTTGGTTTGATTTTGCCTGATCTGAATGTTTCTTATATGATCTTGTCCGATCTGATTTTAATAAAAATTAAAATAAGTAATAAGTTCTGGAAATAAGTCCTAGAGAACGGGGCCTTAGTCCCATAATTTTTTCCAATTTCTAAAACTATCGCACAAATATCGAATTAGATCATTCTGTTCCATAACTGCCATAATCATCGCTGAACCCGTCCCATAACTACCCTAATGGAGGGGATGAGTTTGGCGATGATTAAGGTAGTTATGGAACGGGTTCGGCGATGATTAGCGAAAAAACTGGGTTCATGGCCTTGTTCAGCGATGATTATGGTAGTTATGGGACGGATTCGTCTAATTTGATATTTGTAGGTCTATTTTAGAAATTTCTTTAAATCATAGGATGATATGGTTTTTTTTTTTTTCATGTATACTGTATTACTGTATATAACAAAAATATCAACATTGAAACCCTAGATAATCGTTAAAATAAACTATGAGAATGCACACAAATTTTGAAATTATTTACTAAAGTAGCTGGAGTATGAGAGTGGTGTCATGGTAGTATATTTTCTGAACATTGAAATTACTGAAATTAGTGCACCGCACCGCACCGTACGATGCAAGAAGAATATACTAATTACTTATATTTAGAGCTTATAATGTTTTTAAGACAAATCCTACTAGTACTCATTACTCCATCAATGTAAGTTTTGGATCCATTTCCGCGATGGTGATTGGTCGCGTAAGCAATATACTTCTTTCATTTTTTTTTTTAAAGTGTTACATTTTCATAATAATTACTCCATCCGTCTCAATAATAGTGTCCCATTTCTTTTGGACACAATATTTTATGTGGGGATAGCTAGTATTTAATGTAGGGGTAGATTAGTGTTTAAAGTCGGGAATAAATTATGAATTTATGTGATGTGATTGTAATGTATTTGAATTTTTAATAGATTTATTTATATGTGATGTGAGAGTTGTATGTTTGAAATTTTAATATATTTATTTATTAATGTGATGTGATGGTAGTGGGTTTGTTAATTAAAGTATGTAATTATTCCCTAAAAGGAAAATATGACAATTGTAATGGGACGGACCAAAAATGAAATGGGATGGAATTAGTGGGACGGATGGAGTATTACTCATTGAGTAGTTTTCATTCGATTTTTTTAACACAATTATAAAAGATAGAATATAATCAAATGAAATCTTGTTGGATTCGTCTAATCGCATAGTTTTATAATATCAAAATTTTATAATTTTTACTTTTATACAATTTGAGATATTAAGCATTAAAATGTGTTTTAAATTGCGTGAAAATATGAAGTGTAACTCTTAATATTAATAGGGGGAGTGGTTATGGTGCAGGCACCGCACATACCAACAATATTGTTGTTGCAGGGAGGTGGTATTGTGATGGATGAGGTTGGTGTGATGGGCGCGACATATATTGGTGATGGATGAATCTTTGTGACAGAAAAAATATTTTTATTTGGCATGTGGTAAGTTTTTTATTTGGTGGAGTTAATATGCCATATGTGTGATGCCTCTGTAACTTCATATGATATACACGATCAATTATATGATGTTCAAGCCTCATGCTGTCAAATTATTACAGAACGCAAGACTCCTAACATATCTGCACCTACGAAATTCATGTGTGTCTGTGCCATAACTTAATTGAGCAGACTGCTACCTAGCTAGCTTGTACAGTGGTTGGTATGCTATGAATCTCATGTGAATCCTGATGATTCTTTGAGAAAATGCCAACCGATCCACAAATTTATGTTGAGTCAACAGAACAATTAATTCCAGCCAGGCCCAAGCCCAAGCCCAACCCCCAAGCCCATTTGGCGTTGTAATACTAATAGTAGTACATGCAAGAGCCTGCAGGAGCTGTTCGATCTAGTCTACACCGAATTATTAATAGTAGGGGATAATCATATCGTTAAAACTTAAACGTTAATAATGTTGTCCTTACCTTATTATTATTATTAGCTTTAGGACTGAATATTTTTTTTTTGCATAACAAACGGCCTATACAGGCTAGAGAAGGCGACATATCAATATAAAGATACTATCTACGAGGAAACCACGTGCCAGCGGTGTCAGCCGTTAACAATAGTTTTATCACATCAGGGGGAAAAAGTCCAAGTCGTATAAAAGTCTTCATTATTCGCACCAATCTTCGCAAGGCCATCTGCAACAGAGTTGTCTTCTCTCCCAATGTGTTTGAAGTAACAAAATTGGAAGTGTCCCCTCAAATCCAGAATCTTCCAAAGGTAAGCCGCTAGGCAATTTCGCTCATTGACAGTCTCATTGATCAAGCACAAGGCAGCTTTAGAGTCACATAGGCAAAGAATGGAGACAATCCCATAGACCAAACAGAATACCTGCAATTTCAGCAAGAAGAACAGAAACAGAACCCAAGAGACCCGACACTCCACCCATCCAAACGCCCTCTTGATCCCTTATTACAGCCCCATATCCCGCCTTATTGCGATCAGCCATGAGAGAGCCATCCGAATGAAGAAAGTGGCCGGATCAATCACCCATATTCCACCTAACCATTCTAGGAAAGTCTGTGTCTGCTACAGCAGGTCTGCAGCCACGATCCAAGCTTGCAACGAAGCACTCCACCCGCCTTAGTAACGTAGGGAGAGTTGAGCATAAATCCTGGAAAACCCTATGGATTCGCTCACCCAGCTTTAGGACTGAATATTCTATTGAATGATTCATTTTTTCCAAAATCAAATCAAAATGGAAAAATTGAATATTGGAAAGAAAAAAAATAAATAAAACTAAATTGAAAAATTAATCTTTTTTCAAAATAAAAAAACAAAACATATAATCGAAAATCCAAAATTTTTATCAAACAGTAAAAATAATCTAAAACAACCATTAATATCCTAAACAACACACAACCAATTGCATCATCGAAAATAGTTTCAAACATATATTAATTAAAAAGTTACAAAAATCATTATAACATTCGTAAAATGACAAATTTTCAATAGTTAAAAACTTTCAAATTACAACAAATAATAAAAACTGTTTAATCTATTAAAATTTGTGAAACTTGTGATAATTTCATCATGCCTATACAGAAGATAAAATAAAACTATATTTTAAAATAATAATCTAAATCAAATTACTAAAAACAATATAACAACATAATGAGTAAATTTAATTGCATCTTGTAATATTATATAGAGGTAAATATTTTTTTAGGCCATGAGAATTCACTATTTCTACTTTTGGACCATGATAAAGTTAATTTTCATAATTGAGCCACCAGAAGGTTAGCGGGCTGAAAATCTAGGCCAATTGTACGAATTTTTATGCGCGACGGGCCGCATGGTGTTTACTCCGGTAGGAAATGGGTTTATATCAATTAGTATAATCTCCCACAAATCGACGGAACAACCCTAACCTTCAGGCGTGGGAAATTTGTTCTCAATCTTCGTCTTCTTCTGCTCTCCATCTTCTTCTGTAGTATTGTTGGTGTCAAAATTTTGGTTTCGGAGACAGTTTAGTGAATGTTGCTTGTAATTTTGAATCCGAAATTTTCATCGATTGTTTTGTATGTCGATCAAAAGTGAATTTTGAGCTTACGGTTGTTATCAATAGGCGATTTCGATTAAAATCGATATAACGTTCACTGCAATCTGATTTCCGACCATTTTTCCTACGAAGTGTAACCATTTTCCGGCCAAAAAATGAAGACTTCCGGCCAAGTTTCGTCACAACGAGCTACGATATGCTTTTCTGAAATCTGATTACATATTCACAATCCTCATGCCAAAATTAGTCGAATGCACATAAGAAACGTTATTTTGGTGAAGTTTGAAGTCTCGTCGGAAACACTATTCATTGTCTTCTCCGGCGAGCAAATTTTGATCCGACGACTGATATGTGATCTGAAGGCACCGACGTGATCCTTGGGAGGTCCAGATTCATCTTCTACATCTATTTTCTTGATTAGAATCGTGTATCCTTAAGTTTTAGGCGGCGACATTTGAGAATTATATTTGGATAATTTTAGGGTTTTCCCTGTTTTGAGCTTTCTGATGAACGAGAAAGGGCATTTCTGTGTGATATAGAATCAACGTCCATGAGCAAGGGATCGGACATCACGCCGTAAAATTCTGATGTGAACTGTTCGGCATTTGGAATCGGGTTTGAGAATTTAAGTTTGATAAGTTTTCAAAAGAGAAACAAGTGACGAGCTTCAAAGGCAGTATGGGATTTTGGAGTCACATGGTAAATGATTCTCAAATTGAAGATCCCTCACACCTAGAGGTGTCAAAACGGGCCCGCGGGGCGACACGGGCCGGCCCGCGCGGGCCCCGTGTTTTTTGCGGGCTTGAACGGGGCGGGCCTAAATGGGGGCGGGCTCAAAATGTCTAGGCCCAACCCGCCCTACATGCGGGCCGCGGGTTATGCGGGTCGGCCCGCGGGCTTTTTATTTAAATAATAGTATTATTTTTTTATTTGTAAAAAAAATAAAATTTGGATATATTTTTTAATGTATATATTAAAAATAAAATAAACAGATTTATAATTAGTATTTATGATTATAAATAAGTAAGTGTGCATTTATTGGCACTATTTACTTTTATGTGGGTTTATTGAATAACTAGTAAATAACCCGTCGAGACTCGACGGGCATAACTTAATATTTTATATAATATATACTTATATTATATAAAGCAATAATAAATTATATTTTGAGTAATGAAAAATGTATAATGATTTTTTATACATTCAAAAGATGATGTATATGATAATATAATTTAATTATTTTTAAAACTACCAAAAAAATAATATTATACCGTGTTCTTTAGCTTCTGTGGCTTGTCCAATACAAATCTAACAGATCAATAAAAATAACTATTAAAATATATTTTTATTTGATTTGAAATTTAAATTAAGATAAAATAAAATTTAAAAATAATTATGATGCAAAATATGAAAATTTTCCTAACAATTTGCTGAAATTTTCATTGGTGAAAATCTCATTGACAGAGGCTAGTATAACACTATCTTTTAAAATGTCCGAATTTGAAATGGTGCAGTTTATATTTGTATATGTACTTTAAAAAATTGCTGCTATAGGATCACCCGTAGAGTTTATAAGAATATCATCCGAAAATGTCACATCTAATTGTACGTCTCCAAAATCAATACCCGCTTTACCATCACCTACATCAACTATCCATTTTGCAAATTTTCTGTCATATATAAATTTTATTGTAAACAACAATTCTTGTGATATCTTGAGTTAATCATTCTAAATTGAATATTCATACTTTTAGCCACATTTTGCTAGTGACACGAAATATTACAACATAACTGTTCATGGCTAAAAATTGGTTTTGGGAGATAAAATCCAATATTCTTTAGATTGACATTGACTTTTGTCTATAATTATAGCAAAACAAACCGTGAGTGAGAATTTTCTCATCTCAATCGAATAAAAATTTTGGTTAAATCAAATAGACTCATAAACATTGTACCAATCAAGAATTTTCTCTTTCATGGTTTTCCCGAAAATTGTTTAACCTCAACTATCTAATTCCGCATCCTGGTTACTATCAACGTACTCTCATTACATAATTTATTTGATGGATATATATTCCTAAGAAGCATGCCTATGGAACCCTCAGTCAACTATATTTCATGATTCAGTAATACAGAACAATTGATCGTGTCTAGATATTCCAGTGAAAATAATTCATTGGCATTATTTATGCTTTCACCCTTTTGACAAATATTGTTAAAACTGATATATATATACATTTTAATTTGTAGACATACGTTCCATGATGTAATTATTGATTGTAGCAATAATCTCATTGGTAGGGGTTAATCTATAGTAAAAATGTTTGGATTTGAAGTGGTGCAGTTTATATTTGTATAAGCACTCTCAACAATTGCCGCTATAGAATCTCTCGTAGAGTTTATAAAATTATCATTTGGAAATGTCACATATAATTGTACATCTTCAAGATTAATACCAGCTTTACCAATTACGATCACGTACATAAAGTATTCATTGTGCAAATTTTTGACATATATAATTTTCATTGAAAATAACATTTCTTATAGTATCTTAAGTTAATCCATCTTAATTATATATTAATACTTCGAGTTCCCTCTTTACAGTGACACGAGATATTGCAACATATCACTGACATGAGTAAAAACTGATTTTTGAAGATATAGTCTAACCTTTTTTAAAGGTTGACATCTACTTTTTTTTGTCTTGTTTTTTTATAGTTATAGTAAAACAAACTGCGGATTTATATTTGTTTTTCGTCAATTGCAAATCTGTTAGTATAGATTAATGAATTACATCATCCGTTTTTTAAGTGTCACACTTTCCCTTTTTTGGGTGTTTGGAATTAAGTGTTACATTACCATATTTGAAATGTTTTGAAGATTAATAAATTTTACTAATTATACTTAAATCATTAATTTCTTTTATGTTCATTAAAATAAAACTCAAAAGGAACAAAGTTAAATGTGACTTATTTTATTTATTTAATTACTTCAACTAAATAAATTTTATTAACTTACTTTAAATCTTGTGTCATTTCCTAGTGTTATACTATTATAAAACGGATGGAGTATTTCTTAAAAATATTCCCTCCGTCGCACTCAAAGTATCTCATTTTGACTTTTTAACATGGTTTATTGATCAATTTTGACATAATGTTATCGCAATTATATACGATAAAAATATAGTCAAATTCGGTCTTGTTAGATTTTTCTAATGATGTAGTTTTAGAATATATATATATATTTTACATTATTTTTACATATGCACATTTTAATATATAAAATGTTAAACAAATGTATTGGACGGCGTGTACAAAAGTTTTGAAACATAAATAATGGCACAGAGGGAGTATATTAAAAAATTAAATTTTCCTTCTTTATTTACTGATGGATCTATTCGCAACTATATAATTGTATATTACTTTTAAGTGAAGTGACATATTTTTGTGAAAACATGGCATATATATACATTAATTATATATACAAATATTTTTATATATTGATTAATGTATCTTTTAATAATATAAATTACATATATACACTGCAAATTCAATTTAAATTTGAACTTTCATTTTTTAAAAAAACTAAAAATTGTGGAAACACCATATAAATTCGAAATTAAATATCTTTTAAAAACTAAAAATTGGGATTTCCATATACATTAATAAATTTAACATGAATAAATAAATCTGACGTGCAATGTCCATTTTGATTACATCATTCACCCTACAAAACCCCGTCATAATAATTTTATGGTGTAAAACAGAAAATCTATACATAAATACAAAATGCAGCAATAAAATTTAAAATAAATAAAATAAAAAATTCAAAATAATAAAATCTCAAATAGATAAAATAAAAAAAAATGCAAATAAATAAACTCCAACATAGATAAAATAAAAAATGAAAAATTTCATCTTTCAAATATTTTTAAAAGTGAATATATAGTGACAGATAGGATAATAGAGTGACATAAGTAAATGATAGATTTTATACACGATAGACTAAAATCTATAATGAATAAATAAATAAATGCAAAAATCTAAAATTAGTAAAATTAAAAAATGCAAAATAATATAGATAAAATAAGATATGCAAAATTTCAAATTTCAAATCTTTCAAATCTTTTTAAAGTGAATTGTAGGAATTCCATATATTTTAAAAACTGAAAATCTATAATAAATAATAAATAAATAAATGTGAAAATTTAAAATTGATAAATTAAAAATGCAAAAATTTATAAAAATTAGAAATTTAAAATGGAGACACCACATTAAATATAGGATAGGTTGTTCACTAATGCTTTAATATATATATAGATTATTTAAAAGAATTTATGATTATTCAATTTTTAATACTAAAGGAGTATATAATATTTCGCAAAATATAATATGTGTGACAAAGTTTTATAATTAATAATTGAACTGATTAAAATTTTAGGTCTCACAGATGAAGTCTTTGATATTGTATTAGGTAAGACTGTCTGAGCATAATTCATTAATTCTATATTTTTTTAGGTAAGATTGTTTGGACATAATTCACTAAATTTAGTATTTTATTATGTAAGATTGTATTGGCATAATTTATTAATTTATATTTAAAAAATAAATATTTGTCTGCACACATAATTTTTAATAAATAGAATAATAAGGAATTTAAAACTTAAAAACTTGATACCCATAAATTAAATGAACATGGAAATATTAGAAGAGACAGATAATTCAATATGCAATCAATTCAATAATTTAAATGTGTGAAGACATTATGCTAAACATTCATACTAAAGAATAATAAATTCAATCGATGCACAAAAAAAAAAAAAAAAAAAATGAAAGCCCGCGGGTAGGCCCGCCCCGCCGCGGGCCTAACCCGCAAAAGCCCGCCCCGCCGCGGGTTGGGCCCGTTGAGGCCCGCATTTAAACGGGCCTCTAAAAGTTGAGCCCGCCCCGCATTTTTTACCTTGCGGGGCGGGCCGGCCCAACGGGCTAAGCCCGTTTTCACAGGTCTACTCACACCCTTGTTCTTATCTGGTTATTGAATTCAGCTTTTGAGAATTCAAGATTGATAGGAACTTGTCCAAAAGGGGAATCACGATTGTCGTTGGTCCATTGCATAATCTCGTTGGAATTAATGTAATTGAAATTGAGAGTTATCATGTTTCTGATATCATTAGGGAATTAGACTACACGCAGCAAATGGAGTGTAATTGCTGGATTAGTTTTTCTCAATTTTTTGTAGGAAGTGGGTTCGCACACGTGAACCCATTGAATTTCGACACCTCAGCAGGGGCAGGGGTCCTTTGGGTAAGTTAACAACATACGGCCCGTTACTCATAAAAATCAGTACAATTGGCCCAGATTTTCAGCCCGCTATCCTTGTGATGGTTCAATTATGGAAATTAACTTTATTATGGTCCAAAAGTAGAAATAGTGGATTCTGATGGCCTAAAAAAATATTTACCTCTATTATATATTATTGTTTTATTTTAAAAATATATGTATGTTATACATAATAGTAATAATTTAAAAATATACGTATGTTACACATAATATTAATATTGTATATAATTGTATTATTCACGACTTCGGTATTTTTCCAGACCTAATAAAGACTCTTCTGGCTGCGGGTACAGTTGGGACTTGATTTGCTGGGTGGTAATGGAGTTGACTCCGCTGGACTGCATGTCTTCCTTTTATTTTTTACTTCGTATTTTGTTTCTTTCTTTCTTAGCCTTTCTTGGCTCATGGCTGGTGTGAAAAAAAAATGTATTAATATTTAAATATTTAAATTTGATCTCATTGAACAAAATCAAACTGAAAAAATAGAAAATTGAATAATTTTTTAATTTTTGACTTGATTTGATTCAATTTTTCGATTGCTATGATCACCCTATCTAACTTATTCCATCAAAGGCATACTTATCTGGATATCTACCTTAAAATTAAGATGTATAGTTAGAATATACGCCATTCGTTTTTTTATTAAGCGTGACGGTTTAATTTTTTTTACGGTTCACTTTTACTTCAATTTTTGTCATAATTATACAAGAAAAAATATAGTCAACCGGGATCTTGTTGAATTCGTCTTATCGTATAGTTTTTAAATATCAAATTTTTAGAATTTTTACGTATACCGAATTTAATTTATTAATTATTTAAACAGTGCATTGACATACGTGCGAACGAGAAACAGTACACTTAAAAAAATGATGAAGTATAAAACAATTTACACAACCTAATTTTACTCTGGCAAAATTTAAAAGGTATTATAATATTATATTAGAAAAACATCATTTTTTCTTTTTGGTAAACATTGACACCTATATGTCGGTAATAATGTGTGGGAGCCAAAGCCACTTAAACTAAGAGGGGGGGGGGGGGGGGGGGTGTCAACGGGAGGGATAAGGGGTCAAGTGTGAATTGAACCCCTAACTTATGGTTGGAAGGCAGGTGAGATCGACCACTGGGATCATGTCTCATTCCCTACAAAAACATCATAATTGATACATTAAAGTTAAAGGACCATCCAAATAGTTTAAAATGATTTAAAGAGAAAATCAAATTTTTTTAATGCTACACTAAATTACAATTATTTTTAATTTAATTGATAAAAAATCACTCATTAATCATTTAATATTTTTTAATTATTAATATATTGTTTTAACAAATTTGTAAGCTTTATTTTGTCGATCGTCATTCAAACAACTGCTGTCCATTCATGTAGTTCCTCGACCTCACATGTAACATGTCTTACTGCACGGGCCCAATGTTTGCCGGGCCACGTCGCTCGGCTTGTCTTATGCTTGGCCCCGGCGCTGTTTGCTGCATCGGTTGCATCATCGTATGGTGTACTCCGATTTACACAACTCGCCGCAAACTCCCATTGTATGCTACACTTAATGAATAGTAATTATATAACTATGAACATGTGTCGTCCTTAAAGTAACTGAGGAAGTATTATTTAAATATTAATATAAAAAATAGTAATTAAAAATAAAAAAATTCTAAAAAAATTGAAAAAAGAATAAAACATCAAAAAGAAGTTTTAAGCTCAATGTATATATACTTCTTTATGATTTAGGTGAATTACCGGTATCCGCAGACCATATTGGACCCAAAACTATATATATTTTTTTATATAATTTAGATACATGTGATTTTTAACATTCGGATTTAAATACTAGTAATAAGTTTTAAATTTGTAACAAACCTGACAGATAAGAGTCATATGATCAATTAACAACGCTACTAATATATAAATGATAATAGTTTAAGATTATAAGTACATTAATTCTTCAATATAGTACTTTGAGTATGTAGAATTTTATTTTGGAAAAGATAATATTTCATTACCCGCTCGATCTTTGAAAGATTAATTTTGGGTGCAATGAGCCCTTAGAATACCATAGTACTAACCTAATAAGTACTTTGAAAAATTAAAATCCCTATTAAAATATTTAATAAAATAAAGCATTGAACAAGAAAATTATTAATATGAGGCCGGAGATATTTTTGAATGTAAGATTAATTTTATCCAATAAGATCTCAAGGGCTTCTGCAGGCCCATTTTTAAAAATATTATTTCAACATATAAAAATCCTGAATTCTGACACAAACCACACAATTGCCGTACCAAAACCCAAATTAAAATCAAAAAGCCAAAAACCAAGACAACCAATTCAGTATTCAGATTTACTACACGACATCCAAATCAAAATGGAAATGAAACTGAAAATGAAAATAAAATTAATTTAATTTTCCTCAAAATCCACTTCTCATTTTCCCTTTTCAAATTTACACAAACTGTATAATTTTCAGTAGTGGTGTAGTTTACTCAGAAAAAGTGGCCCTGTGTTCAAAATTTTTCTTCAGATTTCTTTGTTTCACTCGGGCGACGGATTCAATGGCTCCGTGAATCCTTTCTCAAGAGACGCACGGAACATTATTCGATCTGTAAGCTCCCATTTCCATTCAATTGGATTTTTCTTTTTCCGTTTTGTCCATATCATTTATTGATTATTGCAGAGAATCATTCGCATTCTCACAAGTCGCAAGTGTTCGTGATTTTAGGGTTTCGTTAACGAGCAACTTTGCTGCTTCTCGTTCAGATTTCTGTATTAAATCCCTTAAAAATACGAGCACGGTTCTTTATTGCTGTGAATGCAAATGCATTTTCTTTTTATTGGGATCCATGAAAATTGCTATTTACTTCCTTTAATTTCGTTTCTAACTTTCCTATCTTCAGTGTGGGTTGGTTTTGAAGCGCCCACTTTCTCCCTGCTTTCTTACATTTCAAGTCTGTTTCTTTGGTGAAACGAAGGTTTTTATTTTATTTTATTTTGATTCTTTTATTGTTATTCTTATTTATTCTTATTTTTTTCGAAATAAGATTGTTGTAATAAATGAAAGCTTCCTATTTTAAATTTCAAATTTTGTAATATAATGATCTGGAGTAGAAGTTGGAGTGTTTGATATTGTGCGTGAATTGCTTTATAATAAACTTCTGATTTCTTTTGGCGTGTGGTCATATTCCAGGTTTTGTGGAACAATTCTTCGATTGCTTGATTATTTGCTTTGTTCAAGTGTTTGTATGTAAATGGGTGATTCAAGCTCGGTAGAAGTTATATTGGAGTATCTCAGAAAGAATAAGTTTGCTAAAGCAGAGGCTGCTTTGCGGAGTGAATTGGGCAACAAACCTGACCTAAGTGCAGGTTTTCAAAAGGTTACACTCTTGGAAAAAGAATCTGTTACCTCAGCGAGTGAAGAAGTAAATAAGGGCATTAAAGCTGAAGACCCAACGATGAAAACTTCTTGGCATAGTGTTGAAAATCTCAAGGATTTATCAGCTTCAACTAGTGGTGAGGCATTTAAGGAGCTAATTGTGAAAGAAGTGGAGTATGGAACTATAAGAAATGGGTTTGAGATGAAGTGGAAGAGTTTTGGTACTACTGGGGAGCAGAACAAAGTTAATGCGAGTGTTGGAACAAGTGATAAGGACATCACCTCCTCAAGAGGTTCAGATGACACTGTCTTTGACATTCATTTAAGGAAACACAGCACGAGTAATAACGCCCCAGTTACTCTGTACCAGATGAATGATGGCACTGCTGAAGAAAATGACTTTTTGGGGTTCCAGATTCCTGCGAATGCAAAGTTGAATTCAGCTGAGACTCTTGACATTGATAACGCTAAACTGAAATCTGGGGAAGATGATGTCTGGTCTGGTGAAGCGAAAATTTGTTGGCCTGTTAGTGTTAATAAAATTGGTGTAGAATCAAAAAAAGAGAAGAGTGAGAGGAAGGAAATAAAAGAACAAAGGAAATCAAGCAATGCATGCAATAAGGATGAGGTTGTTGCTTCCTCTTCCAGAAATGATGCATCTAACTGTCCTCCACCAGAACTTTGGAAAGAGTGTTCCGTGAAAACTGTTTTTCCCTTTTCCTGTGGAGACACTTCTTCCACATATGATATCGCTGTTGGAGTCGGTGATAAAAGGGAGGGGAAAAGGAAGACAGAATCCAATGACATTAGAGCAGCCATAAAGGAGCAAGTAGATGAGTTGGGACGAGCTCTTTTCTTTGGGAAGATCAGAGGAGGTGAGCTAAAAGATTTTAATGAATTGGAATTTCATCTTGCATCAGAGAGCCAGAAGGAAGAGTTCCCAAGATTACCACCTGTTCGACTTAAAACTGAAGACAAGCCTTTCAACATCCACTGGGAGGAGAAACACGAGCGTGATGGACCTGCTTCAAAGATTTTGAGTTCTGACAGTGCTTATCATATAGGGTCATATCTGGATGTACCATTTGGGCAGGAAACCAATGTTCCAGGTATTCCTGTAAACCTCAAACGTGACATTTCATTCTCTTCCAATTTATGTGCTAATAATACAGCCTACTAATATTTTATGTGCTATACTGGTTTAAACAAATGTAGACCATATTTAGTTCAATTGAGTGAATTATGGCTTTTTCATGAACTAGATGTATTATTTCTGCTGTCATGTACAGTTGATGAAAACAATGCAATGCAAATGCACTGAATCATTCCCCAAAAATTTCAACATGATATAAAGATATTCAATCTGGTAGCCATGACTATTTTGTATATTCTTCCTTCTTGTTTATGCCTGTCTTATCATATATCAACTGGCAGAAATTGGACTTCTATAACAACTGACTTCTATAAACATAGGAGAAATGAATTAACTGAAATAACAAATTCTTTTCTTGCTCCCGGCATCAGCCTCCCCCCCCCCCCCCCCCCACAGGCAACCTCCTTTGTACCTCTCAGTGAAAAGTTTGCTAAGGCTTCTTGAGTTTTTCAATTTCTTTTACATTCTTAAATTAAATAATTTCTCCGCACTTCCTCAAGACCCAATCCCATTGGAGCACTGGGATATTCTTTTAATGAAGCTGTGTCATTTTTTGAACTTAATGTATGAATTTTCTTTTGTAGTCGATTCGTTTGTCATTTATTATCATTTATGATTCACAGGGAAAAGGCTTGGAGGAAGCAGCTGGCTCTCTGTGAGTCAAGGCATTACTGAGGATAATTCTGATCTTGTCTCTGGTTTTGCTACCATAGGTGATGGATTGAGTGAATCTATTGAATACCCAAATGAATATTGGGACTCTGATGAATATGAAGATGATGACGACGTTGGATATTTGAGACAGCCAATTGAGGACGAGGCATGGTTTCTAGCACACGAAATTGATTATCCAAGTGACAATGAAAAGGGGACAGGTCATGGGAGTGTTCCAGACCACCAAGAAAGGAGACCAAGTAAAAATGATGACGATGATCAGTCATTTGCAGAGGAAGATTCTTACTTATCTGGGGAGCAGTATATCCAATCAAAAAATGTTGATGCTGTTGTACCTTCTGGTGATCCTGCAAGATTGTCTGAAATGTGCAGGAGGAAAAACGATAATGACTTGATTGATCAGTATGATGGACAATTAATGGACGATGAGGAGCTTAATTTGATGTGTGGAGAGCCTGTTTGGCAGGGCTTTGTTGCTCAGACAAATGAACTCCTTATGATTGGGAATGAAAAGATTATGAATGAACGTGCAAGGTTGCACCTGGTTGACATGTGTATGGATGATGATCATCAGAGTTCAGTTAGATCAATTGGAGTAGGAATTAACAGTGATGCTGCTGATATAGGGAGTGAAGTGCGAGAAAGCTTGATTGGTGGTAGTAGTGAGGGGGACATAGAGTACTTTCATGATCATGATGTTGGCTTTGGTGCATCTAGACATTCACAGCATGACTTAGATAAGGACACTGTCAAGAGAGACAAAAATATAAAAAATAGACATAATTCTGGTAAACATGCAACAGGAAGTGATAAGGGCGCATTTGTGTTGCCAAAGAATCATGTGGATGGAGGATTTTCATTTCCTCCACTCAAAGATGGGCAGTTGGTGCAAGCAAACTCTGGTAAATCATTGTGGTCAAATAAGGGTGCCATTATTAGTGATGAAGCTGATAATCATGGTGTGACCAATGAAAACATGCTTTCATCATGGAGGCGTGAAAGCAACGACTCTTCACCAGTTAAGAGTTCAAAGGATGAAAACAGTGCTAATACTGGTGAATCAGCGGATTCCAGTCCCTCCCCACTTTTAGATTATGGTTACATTGATAGGGAACATGTAAAAAAAGTAGATGATGTAAAGACCAGTATAAGAGAGGAGGATCCTGAGGCATTATTGGAGGAGGACGAGGAAGCTGCTGCCGTGCAAGAGCAAGTAAAGCAAATCAAAGCACAAGAGGAGGAATTTGAGACCTTCAATTTGAAGATTGTTCACAGGAAAAACAGGCATGTCCTTTTCTGTTGATTGTACAATAGTTAGCACTTGTATGCTTTGAAGAATTTGGAAAAGTATCATATATTCATGTCTGACACTATATCCTGAAGGCTAGAACTTTTAATTGTTTGCATGGTTATACCATGGTGGTGAAATAGCGTTTCGTTTAAATTTGCAATACTTAAATGTTGGGTAGCGAATCCATGTCCCACATCGGTAGAATAGGGAAACAGAACCCTAAATATAAGAGTCCTCCTAACTCCATTAGTAAGAGGCCTTTTGGAGATGCCCAAAGACAAAATCGTGAGAGCTCTGCCCAAAGCGGACAATGTCATACTAATGCCGGAGTTAGGGTGGCGGTCGCATCCTCAACATTAAAGCTTCTAGTCTTTCTTGTGAATACTTGTAACTATGGCTAAATGCTGTTGCAATTTTTTAAAGTTCCCTCTTTGTATATAATATAAATACATGGTCATATATGGTCACAAGCTGTTTCATATGTATAACACATATTGTGCGGTGATCCAGTGAGTTAATTCATAGCTGCAGCCTGCAGCATACAAAATTCTATACATGATTTAATGCACTTAGAATTTACTGGGGTTTGGAGAAATGCTGTCTAAATGAATTATTGGAAACTCTGTTAAGCTTATAGTTAGTGCTTAATCAAAGGGCTTGTGTGAACTATATATCTCTAAGAGACTGTGTGATTAAGCTTTAGACTGTCTGATTTAGCTTTAAACACGCACACCAATTGGATTGTAGGTTTGAATTGGGAAGCTTACTTCCTCCAAATGGCAATATCACATATATGCTTCTGAGATATGTTACAAAATTTCCTTTTATGTTGTCATATGAGATACTCAAGTTACCAGTTCTTTCACTTAATTAGTTCTACCTGTTATATTGGAGACTTTTTTTTTTTTTTTTTAAAAAAAAGATTTTTAAATTTTTTTTTTTAAAAAATTAAATTTATTTTTATTTTCTATTTTTTATTTTTTCTAATCGTGCCTCTGTTTATTGTTTAGGACTGGCTTTGAGGAGGATAAAAATTTTCATGTTGTTTTAAACTCAGTTATCGCTGGACGCTATCATGTCACTGAGTATCTTGGATCTGCTGCATTCAGCAAAGCCATCCAGGCACATGATCTTCACACTGGCATGGATGTTTGTGTGAAGGTTATAAAAAACAACAAGGATTTCTTTGATCAGAGCCTGGATGAAATTAAGCTGCTCAAGTATGTCAACAAGCATGATCCTGCTGACAAGTATCATCTCCTTCGACTGTATGATTATTTCTATTATCGAGTAAGTAATTGTTTGTTCTATCCCTTAAATATTCTAATTCGTGCATTAGAATATGAAGTTATATTTCTTGCTAGCTAGCTAACTTTTTCATAATCAGTAATTAGTTTCAGAAGGAGGTTTTGACATGTTCACAATCCATCCAATCAATCTTTTATTTGTGAAAGAGGGAACCTATTAACTTTAGATATATATAATGCAGGAGCATTTACTGATTGTATGTGAGTTGCTTAAAGCAAACCTGTATGAGTTTCAGAAATTTAACCGAGAATCTGGGGGAGAAGTTTACTTTACAATGCCAAGACTGCAGGTTTGCAAAAATAAATTTGATTTTCTTCCTTGCTTAGAGATTAAATAACTGAATATGATGTTGATTTTGCAGTCAATTACGATTCAGTGTTTGGAAGCACTCCAGTTTTTACATAGTCTTGGCCTCATACATTGTGACCTGAAGCCTGAGAATATTTTGGTGAAAAGCTACAGTAGATGTGAAGTGAAGGTTATTGATCTGGGAAGTAGTTGCTTTGAAACAGATCACCTTTGTTCATATGTTCAGTCTAGGTCGTATCGTGCTCCCGAAGTTATTTTGGGATTTCCCTATGGCAAAAAGATTGATATTTGGTCCCTTGGTTGCATCTTGGCAGAACTTTGCACAGGAAATGTAAGTTCTTACATTTCATAGTTCTGTGGTTCATCTATACTCGAGTGACTTTATAATTACAATTTCTTTCTTCTGAAGTCTCGCCTCTGAACCACCAAAACAAAAGAAAATTAAAAGGTGCAGATCACCTGCAACCACATTTCTGGTTGTTGGTGTTGCATCTGGTGATATATCTACTATTCAATTAGAATCTTCCAGAACCAAATGCTCAAGCTTAATACAACTGAGAAATATTTGACATTGTTTCCAAATTATGACATGAGACTGAACATCTTAAATGGGCTGAGCTTCCCAAAATTTGATATGAAGGCCCCTTATATATGAGTTGGACTACATTGATTATGCACATGGCTGAGTTTGATCAAGTTTGATAATCTGGTTGAGCTTGGTGATTGGGGAAGCAAAGCTGAAGAACCTCAATAGCTCCATCTGTAGCATTGATATAATATTTATGCTTTTGTTGTGTGCCTCGTGTTTGATGCTAGTTTTGGAGACTTCTTTTTGCCTATGTTTTCATTCTCCATTTTTTTGTCCGTGTTTATTGCATTTGGAACTCCATAATAAATTTTATGCAATGTGAATAGGTGCTCTTTCAAAATGATTCTCCTGCCACTTTACTGGCTCGGGTAATTGGAATTATTGGCCCTGTTCAACCAGAGATGCTTGCAAAGGGACGAGATACACACAAATATTTCACAAAAAATCATATGCTTTACGAAAGGAACCCGGTAAGCATCTACTATTATTTTTTTTATCCCTTTGTGCATATGAGGTAAGTAATACCAAATAGTGCAGCATTGACATTCTTTTTTGTTTTTTGTCATATGAAACTTAACTGAAATCTGAGAGAACTGTATTAAGATAGGCGAAAGCTTGTTATTGAGTTATTATCTTCTTTATGGCTGATTTTTCCTTAACTTAATTGATACTACCTTTTATTTTAGATGTGGTCAACACAGTTGCTTTGCAGATGATATTAAAAATATTAGTATGTATAACTTTTTTGCTTGATATACTTCTAAACCGGTCCATTTCTTGCTCTGTGACATGATGATTCTTCAATCCTTTTAACCATATTTCAAATTTTAATTTTTGGCTTTCTATCTCCCTCAGGAAACAAACAGACTGGAATACTTGATACCCAAAAAATCATCAGTGAGACACCGGCTTCCCATGGGAGACCAAGGCTTCATTGACTTTGTGGCTTACCTGCTTCAAGTAGACCCAACAAAGAGACCTTCTGCATCAGAGGCTCTAACGCATCCTTGGTTACAGTATCCTTACGAACCAATATCGTCCTGAAGAACTCAAAATGCCTCCGGAAAATTCAATTTGAAAGCTCACTTTTTGATCAGACACGAATGTATCGATGGGGCCGAATGAGAACTAGTAAACTACCCCACCTTACTACTCTCTTGCCTGTTAATTGGCCAACCAGTTGAAAGATGGAAGTGTGTTGCCTGCTTGGACCAGCGGAAGGTCGGTCCTGGTTGTTTTTGAAATGGAGGGTGAAATCAAATGTTTTCCTTTATCCATTGGCATTGCCAAGTTGTATACTAATGTTAATGTTATTGCCGCGAGAAACCAGAATGTAATCTTTGCAAGATCATGTCATGTATGTGTTTTTGTGTCTCGCAACCCTTAGGTAGCAACTAGTGTTGGTTATATTTGTTGTACATGATGTTCATGTGGGATGATTGATTCTTTTAGGTATTGTATCCTCCTAGCTGTTAAGAGAGAGCATGTGAAAATGGGTGTACCGAAAAAGAATTCCAAGTTTCCATTTTTGAAATGGAATATCAATGATCAAGCATATTTTTGTGGCTCAACCCATGTCAGAAAATCCAATTTTGAACCAACTGGGTTGATGTTGAATGTTGGTGGCAATTCGTAAACTAATATCTTATGATTTGAATCCTATTTGGATTATAAAATTTTCTTGAGTCCTTTAATATGGGCATTGGCCATTGGTTATGGTTGAGTAGTAGTATAGTAGCACCAAAATCCATATAGTAGTACTGATCACAGTAATCACCATCACAGGTAGGATTGTAGTCTGAATGTTTGTCCAGTTGTCCATGTCATTTACAGTAATTTAGGTAGAATATAAGGGGCTAGTTGCAATTTCTACATGAAATATGGGAATGGAAATGAAATGTTCCATTGACGATTAATTTGCCTGGTCCTCTTCTGTGTCTTTGGGTTGGGTGTGTGCGAATTGCAATGGAGAGTGAGGCTGAGGGTGAGAAGAAACCTTCTGAAACCACTTCGTTATTTCCCGCTTTCGCCGCCTACAGCGCACCGCCGCAGTTACTCGCCTCCGATCCCAATACCGGCGCCTCTTCGGCCGCTGAATGGTTGCAGAATACCAGTTTCACCACCGACCTAGCCGTAATAAATGACGCCGTCGCCAAATACGATATTCCTCCAATTCAAGACCAACAAGAGGAAGAGGAAGAGGAAGAGGAAGAACTTCATAATACCAACAAAAGACGCCCTCAGTATGAGATACTGCCCTCGGATGCAAGCGGGTCGTCCGACAAAGAGTATACGAAGAAAAGGAAAAAGAAGAGCAAGAGCAAAACCAAGGGGGGAGCCTCCACCGCCTCTCGCCCATTCTATGACTTTGCTGCAACCCTCTCATCTTCCTCCAGAAAGTCGGGCGTTCAAAAGTGGTCTTCTTCTTCTTCTTCTTCCACTTCTAACCATAAAGAGTATTACTTTGATTCTCGTGGAGATCCCGATAACATAGCTTTCGGTAGCATCTACAGGTTCTGTAAACTTTCTCTCTTATTTTCTGCTCTAAAATCGCCAATTTTTCTTTGGAGGATTTTGCTTCATGTTTCATCATTTGCACCTACTTCTCTGTAAATTATCTCACAATCTAACAAATGAATACCTTTTCTGCACGATGAATACATAACTATTATGTGGTCAATTACTTACGTCTTACTATTTTATAGTTTGATGCCATTTAAACTATCAAATTATAAATTCTATTTTTGTTTGGAATATAGGAATTTGACAAGCTGAACAAATCTTCATCCCATGTTCATGATTCATTTAACAACGTTTCACATTTCTGGAAAAAAAAAAGACTTAAATAGACAATAAAAAAATATAATTATCATTCAACCGAATCAAATAAATTATAACCACGGTTCTTCCAAAACAAAAATTATAACCGCCCTATCATTCGACTTCCAACGGAAGGTTGGATGTTTGATTCTCCACCAACCCCTATCCCTCCCTTTTATTCCCTTTTGTAATTTATGTGGCATTGGTTCCTACCACTCATTTCCTAACCTGTATAGCTAGGCTGTTCAGCGAAAAAAAAAAAAAAACAATTATAACCATGCATAAGAAAGTTAACAATTGTAATACCTCGAAAATGATTTAAAAGGGTAAATAAAATAAATAAATAAAAAAACTATTCGTATAACAAAAGTAAATAAGTTTTAGATAATCACTCTATAGAAACTCCAAAATCATGTTAATCCTTGTAAATTCAAAATTTTATTTTGAAAGAAAGATTTACACGAACAAAAAGATTTTTGATACCCTTTTGGTAAAAAAGCTTACACTGATTTTGAATCCCTAAACATATGATTAATCTCACATAATTAAAATTTACAAGATTGACTCCACATATACATGCATTTGCAGGTATACAGAAAAACTATATATATATATATATATACACACACACACTTATCCTAATTTATTGCAATGCAACCAACGAGATAGCTTTGTTGTTAGTTTAGCAGCAATAAGTCGCGAATCATATGTATATGAATATAGTCAGTTGTAAAGAATAGATTTTATCCATTATAGGTTGATTTTGAGGTTCATGTACTGTTAAATTACAGAATGGATGTTGCCCGCTACAAGCTTTTTGATTCTAGGAAAATTCCTGGAGCCAAGTATTTGCCGTGCAATAAGAAATTTGGTAGCTTAGAGGGGGATATTGATATTGATGGGCTTGACACAAAGCTTAGATCAGGTGGTCGGTATTGGTCAGCAAAGTACTCTGCTGTCGAACGCCACAAGAACCTGAAAAGGGTGAAAGTTCTTGATCCTAGCAAGCCTGCGAGGAGTTTGATTGCTGATTATATACCTTTAGTTGATGAAGCTTCTGATGGGGAACTGGATTTGAGTGCTAGAACAATAGAAGAATCCTGGGAAGATGAAGTGTTGAGAAAAACAAAGGAATTCAATAGGATGACCAGGGAACATCCTCAGAATGAGACAGGATGGTTGGCATTTGCAGAATTTCAAGACAAGGTGGCAAGTATGCAGCCTCAGAAAGGCGCTCGTTTGCAGACACTTGAGAAGAAGATTAGCATTTTGGAGAAGGCGACTGAGCTTCATCCTGACAGTGAAGATTTGCTTCTTGCCCTTATGAATGCTTACAAGACTCGAGATAGCTCTGATGGCTTGATAAGGAAATGGGAGAAGATACTTACAGCTAATTCTGGGAGTTTCAAACTGTGGAGAGAATTTTTACGAGTTGTTCAGTGTGAATTTTCTAGGTTCAAGGTTTCTGAGATGAGGAAAATATATGCTAATGCAATTCATGCCTTAGCTGGTGCCTGCATAAAGCAGCATAGGCAGGTTCTCCCTTTAATGATCCATATTCCTTTCATATTCTTCTTTAAAAGCACTTTTTTCTTTACATATACATGCTGCCGAACAATATATGATCAATTCATGACGTAGCACTGTTTTATATAGTGGATTTTTTATGTCAGTGACAATGCATATGTGATTCAAGATGCATTTGATGCTTCAGCAACTGAAGGAAAACCATTTATAACATGCCATGGCGACTCTGTTGTTGTTTTCACCACTTCTCATGCATTAATATTTGAATTTCTATATTCTTCGGTATTTGCTTAAATTTGAGGGCTTATGCTAAGTTTCTGGATGTGTTAGTCTTGTTGCTCTAAATTGAAAAACCATAAGTCTTATCTAATTTTTTGCAACTTCTGGCATGTTGAATTCAGTACTCATTTTTGTTCTTTCCCAATTCAGGCTTATCCATCGGGAAACTCCATTCCTGCTGATCCAGGATATGTTCAGTTAGAACTTGGGTTAGTTGATGTGTTTCTTGGTCTCTGCTGCCTCGAGTGGCAAGCAGGTTATCATGAATTAGCTACTGCTTTATTCCAGGCAGAGCTTGAATATAGTTTGTTCTGTCCATTGATTCCTTCTGAACAAAGTAAGCGAAGATTGTTTGAGCACTTTTGGAATAGCAATGGAGCCAGAATTGGAGAAGATGGAGCCCTTGGATGGTCAACATGGCTGGAGAAGGTGGAAGAACAGAGGCAGAGGCTTATGAACGAGGAGGCTTCAAATATGGTTGAAGAAGAAGGTGGCTGGACTGGCTGGTATGAACCATCAAAAAATAGTGAAATTCAAATGCCGGAAAATACTACTGAGGGTGATTCAGCTATTGAGAAAATTGATGATGAAGCCGAGACAAATGATGTTGAGCCTGAGGATGTTGAAACTCTTCTAAAAGCACTTGGGATTGATGCTACTGCTGAAACTGACATCAAGGTCAATGATGCAAAGACATGGACTAAGTGGTCAAATACTGAGACAGCCAAAGATTTTGACCATTGGATGCCAATTCGTGCAAAAGCAGGTTTGTCCTCTTCCATGTCCCTTAGTACCTGAGTGCCTTATTTAAGAAACTTATAGAAAGATTCAATAGTGAAAGAGGGATTAGTCGGAGTTGTAAAATGTCTTAAAAAAGATTAAAAGAATTAGAATCTCATAGCAGTGAGTTATTAACAATTCTCATTAATTAGATCATGGCACTGTATTTGTATGTAGAAGTATCATATAGAGAAGATTGATGAAAGGTAGATGTATGCAGCGAAGTCTTACTGCAAGGTTTTAGTAAATAGCATTGACATTAGCACTTTTACAAGTGAAAGCCCTATCATGAATCCATATTCCGCAAACTCTTCAGCATTGACAGTGAGGATTTTAAATGAAAACTTCATACTGCTCAAAACTGAACATCATAACCATTTTCTCCTTTAATTTTGATGTCTTCATCATCATCTCATGACCTTTAGCTACTACAGTATTTTCTTTACACCGTATGTCTGGGGATAAGTGTTAGACTCTGTGGCACTTCACCGAAAAACTGTACTCTTTTACCTCAAGCAGAGGGTGATAAAACTTTAGAACCTCATTTATTTTATTTATACCTAGAAACTCATTTACTGTTTCATATGTCTTCTTTGGCTGCATGACGACTGTTCTTATCTTTTCTCCTGGTGTAATGCTACACTGAGTTGGCCAAACAGATCAAGTTTCTCATGATGATGCTGCAGCTGATGCAGAAGATGATGAGCAGCTTTTGAGCATAGGACTGTATGAAGATGTGAGTGATTATCTGTTTTCCTTAAATTCTGAGGAAGCCAGAATGTCTCTCATAGCCCAGTTTATAGAATTCTATCAAGGGAAAATAGCTCAATGGTATGTGTTAGGGAATTATAATTCATTACATTGAGTATACTGTATCTTATCATCAAAACTAAGATGTAATACTATTATTTTGGTAGTTGCCTCTAACCAGCAATCAGATGTGATTTATGCAGTATTTGGAAAAAAATTCTGAACACAACTTCTTGTCTAGAAATATGTACTTTCTCATTTTACTTGGTACCCACTGGATGCTGATGGGGCTTTTAATTTTTATAGGACTTGCACAAACAGTTCTAGTTGGGTTCAGAAGATCCTTAATTTAGAGACCCTTCCTTATCCCCTTCTGGAGGATTTGAGGAAAGTTCATGGTATTTTAACAGCGAAATTGACCAGCCCAACAAATACCAGTTTGGAACTCCTTTCAAACAGCTCAGAAGATTCCAATGTGAGGAGTAACATGATGAAGTTTCTTCGAAATGCTATCTTGCTTTGCTTAAAAGCATTTCCAGAAAACTACATCTTGGAGGAAGCTGTTCTTGTAGCTGAAGAGATGTTGAACACAAGAATGAATCCATCAAACTCTTCTGTGACCCCTTGTCGAGCATTGGCAAAGGCCCTGTTGAAAAATAATCGTCAGGTATATGTTGTCTGTGTGGATTGTCTTATTAGAAAATTAATACCTTATTGAACACGCTATCCTGACTCGGGTCCATGACTCAGAGCATTTTATTTTCTCATATATTGCTCAGTGTCTTTTAAATAGTTCGGTTTGCATACTATTATCTCCCATGGACTATCTCTGCATTGGGAAGTTTGATGAGATGGTTATAACCTAGTGAATATTGGAATGCTTACGGACTTGAACTTACAGTTAGCTCTTTTCTAGATGCTTATAAAAGTGGGTGTGAAAAGAGCTTCCCAAAACTTTTGGGGACGGATAATCCATCTTAGTTATGATCATTCTGTGAAATAGCACATTAATGTGAAAAGAGCTTCCCAAAACTTTCTAGCTCTTTTCTATGTGTTGTGTTTTTTTATGTGCAGCATTAAGCCTGCAAAATTTTAGTACTATCATTAATCATTGTACTAAATAAAGTTTTTGGAAGCACTCCCAATTTCACTGGAAAACTGTTTTTTACTAATCCATTTCTAAAGAATTAGGATTTTGTTTGATCATATGTCCTAAATTGAAAATTTATGTCCTAATTTGTCTAAATTCAACTCTTTTGCAAAACTCTATTGTTTCTTGAACACTAATACATTATTCAATCTCAAAATAGAATACCAGTATTTAGGGTCCTGAGCATCTCTGTAAAACCTTTGGCTGAACATCGTTTTATTGGAGCAACTTTGGTGGCTGTTGGACTGAAAAATTGAGAACTTACTTGTTCAATATGCTGATTAAAGCCAATCCTGATTGCTTCTTACAAGTACTGGATCACTAACTTCTGTTTATTATAGGATGTATTGCTTTGTGGAGTTTACGCTCGAAGAGAAGCACTCTTTGGCAATATTGATCATTCCAGAAAGGTTTTCGACATGGCTTTGTCATCAATTGAGGGGATTCCACTGGTATGATTGGTATCTCTTCTCTATTCTATCACATGCTTCCTTGTGTTGAAGGGTAGTCCGATTTGTGATTTATTGGTGTTCTTCACAGTTTATGACTAGACTTGTTTATATTGCATGTTTTGATGTAAATGGTAATTCTCTAATAGATTGAATGAATTGATGATAAAGGCATATTTCCTTAGATTTTTATTTTCTTTAAGGAGACCATTTTTATGAATTTGGGATGGTCCCAGCGCCATGTTTCTCATCCCATGCTCATATCTCTCTTCTCTTGCTGAAGCGTGGCAAAATGAATAGATGTATTGAGTTATGATGGCCTGAAATTCTTGTACTGTAAAATTTCTATACATTTGTGTTGTGGTGGATTTTGTATTTCAAAATGATTTTTATAATTTCCTGTGGATTAACCACCACACACTTAGCACATGATGATTTGAAGCCTCATATTAATTCGTTGTGAGGAGACTAGAAATCTGACCATGTTTGAGCTGTTTTATTTGATCAAGCAGGATGCTCGCCCGAATGCTTTTCTTTTGTATTTTTGGTATGCCAACGTGGAGCTTGAAAATAATGCATCTGCAAATTCAGATTCCTTGTACCGTGCATTGCATATCTTATCATGCTTAGGCAGCGGAGCAAGATATAGTCTCTTTAAAGGTCAACCATCTAGTGTTCAAATTCTCAAAGCCCGTCAGGGCTTCAAAGATCGAATAAAAATGTTGAGTTCCACATGGGCACGTGGTATAGTTGATGATCATTCAGCTGCTTTCATCTGTTCAGCTGCTTTGTTTGAAGAGTTGACTTCCGGGTGGACGTCTGCATTGGAAATTTTGGAACATTCTTTTACAATGGTGCTTCCAGGTGAGTACGGATTTTAGTATTATTCCTGGGTAGCTATAAATATCGAACAACTTTAATTGCTCCTCACTTCACGCTAGGAAATATTCCTTAATAGGAAAATATAAGACACCCTTGGGCTCATAAAATTTGGACATATCTATTCATGGATAACAGCTCTGAATTTTGACTCCATAACTAGTTTAAACGAATGAACAGAGGCATTGTTTGCTTGATCTTTGTTATTGGTCACAAGAACGATGAATAATTAAGTTTAATGCCATATGAAGCTGCGAGTTTAACCACACTTTTAGGCTGTTTACTTCGTGGAATTTGCTAAGGAATGGAAAATAAGAAAAGAATAAATAATGGAAAGAAAACAATGGGGAAAAAGATTTGCATTAAAAATATGTAAGTATGGCTGATTGAAATTTGTATAGTTAAAATGATTTTAATATGAAAATTATGTCATAAAAAATACATAAAGTATTATAAAAACTAGTATAAATTCTCTGTAAATAGAGTAATAGACGACGATGGGGAGATCTGCCTCCCATTTCCTTACCAAATGGTGAAGAAATGAGTTTTCACCACCTTACATAATTTCATTTACTTTTCCTTCCATTTAACCAAATATAAAATTATTTGTCCTTACCATTATTTCTCTTCCAACATAAAATCCATGAAACAAACATAGCCTACGGTATTCCAGTGACTAGATGTTAGATGTTTATGGTTTCTGACTGTTTGGGGTTGGTGGTGGGGGGAAGGGAATTAATAATAAATATAAATTGGTGTCTCCATAGCAGCTAACACTTTTTGCATTTAGGTGAGGATGTCATTCACCATCTAAGTTAAATTTAGTCTCTTTTGGAAACATGCGAAAGTTCTTGGGAACATACATGTGAAAAGAAGTCAAAGAATTATTTTCCTAATTTGCACAGTAAAGTGGCGAAGGAAACATGATAATTATTGTAGGCTAAAAATTAAGTCCTGCTGAAAAGAAGTTGATGAGTGGAAGCTTTCAATTTGCATTTGGTAGATGGAAGTTACTTATCACCACCAAATGCCTCTATGGAAACTATATTTCTTCTATTTGCATTTATACACTTGTTGCTTTCTTCGAGTGAAAAAATATCTTGCAGAGCCAAATACGCATGTCATTGAATACCCAATTATTGTACTCCACTTGTTTGCCTTTCATTGCCTGCATTTATACAAGACTTATTTTTTTTTAGAATGCATCCATAATACAATCTTATATATTGTTCATTAACATTTGTTTATGTTCTTATCTGCAGAGAGGAGGCAAAATAGCCGGCAACTTGAATTTTTGTTCAGCTATTATGTGGGGATGCTTTGCAAATATCGCATGGAATTAAAGATTTCAAAAGTGTGGGATGCCATTATAAAAGGATTGCAGATTTACCCATTCAATCCAAATCTACACAATGCTTTAGTTGAAATCAGTCATCTTCACACATCACCCAATAAGCTGCGGTGGACGTTAGATGACTACTGTCAAAAGTAAAACTCTTGTCATTTGTTCTCTTATCTGATTAAAAAGACCATGTGCTGAAAGAAGTGTTTGTTTGCATTTGTTTCAAACCTCTAGTATTTCCCTTACCGATTACTTGTGGGTATTTGATCATAAAATGCCTCTTCTGATCCAACTTTAAACGACAAAGTATCTTATCTTGTTGAAGTTTTGAAGTCATTGCTTTCATGTATAGGTTTGGATCGTGAGAATCTGCCTACTTGCTTTTGTTATCTTGTAACATTATACAGTACACTGTTTTTCTGGATTCAAATGACTTTACACGGTCTTACTCTTCAATTGAATCTCTCTCGTATCAGGAATCCGTCGGTGATTACATGGCTCTATGCAGTATCATTTGAGATCAGTACTGGGGGATCCCAGCATAGAATACGTGGACTATTTGAAAGGGCACTGGAGAATGATAAGTTGCACAGTTCAGTAATTCTTTGGCGATGTTACATGGAATATGAAAGAAGTGTAGCATGCAATCTTTCCTCTGCGAAAAGAGTGTTCTTCCGTGCAATACATGCTTGTCCCTGGTATGCTTCTCCAATTTTAAAAATATAATGACACTTTTAAAAATATCAGGAGGAATTGGACATGAAAATGAAATGCCCATGTATGGTATTTTCTTTGATTGTTTTGTCATTCATGGTCAACAAAATAAATGTGTTTTGTTGTGGGGGGCACTTGAACAGGTCGAAAAGGCTGTGGCTGGATGGGTTTCTGAAGTTGGATTCGATATTGACGGTGAAGGAGCTGTCGGACCTGCAAGAAGTGATGCGAGACAAGGAACTGAATGTGAGGACTGATATATACGAGATATTACTGCAAGATGAGATGGATTCTTAGCCGCCGCCTGCTGCTTGGTCCTGATCATACTCATAGTCATAGTCATAGATGATGATCGATCATTTTCTCGCTGGAATTTGGCTGTGGCTTCAAATTAGTAGTGTGTGTGTGTGTGTGTGTGTGTGTATACATGTGTTTTGATCCCTTACTACGTACAGAGTAATCAAAGTAGTGAGTATACATATATGTAAGGTTTCGGGTTGAAACTTGAAAATGAGATTAAGATCATGGTTTTGGCGGCTTGGTGCATATATGGAATATGGTGCAGGGGCCGGGTAACTTAGATGACTTGTTTAAATCATTCATTATAGTATAATATGTTGAAAAATGTTGAAATCTGTACATGAATGAATTGAAGGCGTAGTAGTACTGGCCACGTGGAGGGATGGATGCATGGATTGAAGAATTAATTGATTGGATGAGAATGATTTCAGTTGTAATTAATACAGTAAGTATTTTGCTAATTAATTATATGGAATTATATTGAAGGAAACATATTTACAAAACGCGGGTCAATCACATTATTACATATCGTATGACTACTAGCTAGATCTCTCAGTCGCCTCATATATATACCACTCCCTCCGTCCCAATATAAGTGACCCCTTTCTTTTGGGCACGAGAATTTAGGTAGTGGGATTTAGTAGTTAAAGTGGTGTGAGTAAATTTGACTAATTCATCCATCTAATTTATAATGGTTACATTTGACTTTTAACCATATTTATTATTTAACTTTGACTTAATGTTATCGTAATGATGTAGAAAGACAAAAATAGTCAAGTGTGATCTTGTTGGAATCGTCTAATCGTATAGTTTTAGAATATATATTTTATATAATTTTTATTTATACCCATTTTGAGATATTAATGGTTAAACATACATAGGGGCTTTGTGCAGAAAGTACAATTGTCATTATTGTGGGGTTTTTAATCATGTTTATGTTAATCTAATTTACTTAAAAGGGAAAGTGGCCACTTTTAATGGGACACCCCAAAAAGGAATAGTGGTCACTTTTAATGGGACGGAGGGAGTATATTATTAAGGTGATTTGATAACAAACAAACTAAACAATACTCCCTTCGATTCCTCCGCTTTTTAGAGGGTTATTCATTTTTATTTGAATAATAAAACGGGCTGGCTAAGGCCATCCTTTATTGCCGAAAAATAAAAACTAAAAATTCTACTACTCCGTATTTCATACACATGCATAGTACATATATGGAAGTGCTTTGTGGTTCCGGTGTCTCAACTAGAACCAAATATGTTATATGCTACCAAATATGCTTACTCCCAAACATAGTCAGTGTATATTTTGTGTCCATTCAACGAGCACGATCTTAATTAACTTTGACATCTACGAACGAAGACAAAAAGGACAAAGGAATCCATATCTGTGCCATACCTGCAGAAACAGCAAGGCCCCCCTTGAATATATTCCACACATCCAAAGTTATTAATGTAGTAAGAATTTAGGCAGGCAATATTATTGATTGATCGATCGGCCGGGCCGGGGGTAGAATAACAAGCACGACTAATTAAGGATGATGATGAACATGCATATTGTATATATAGCTAGCTAGCTAGTTTAATTTGATCCTTCCTGCAGGAGGGAATGTGAATTCAATTGTGATGATTCATTTGTATTTTTCATTTTTTCCCATTCTTAATAATAATACTAATACTATTGTACTACTAGTTTCCTAGAATTGTCTGTACTATCCTGATGACGCTTTAATTAATTATTATCAGGGGCATATTATATTGGCGGCCCATTGCTCCATCCTCGAGGAGCAGGGATAGTTAATCATTCCCTTATATGTATATATGTGCAAATGCAATAATAATGACATGAAGAAATACTACTGATGATGATAATTAAATTGCAAATACAATTAGTAAGCAAACATCTATATATAAAAGATCGTCTCTTGCATTTACAATTACATGAGTGCGTTACGTGGCATGCACTCTCGCTCACCTCATCTATCTATCTATCTTTTAACTTTAATTTCTGCATGCATGTATATATGTATGTAAATTCCCATCCAATTCATATCGATATAAAAATGATCACAACATACATGATCAATCAGTACCACCACCTGTGCAGTACACTTACAGCCGGTGTGTGTATGCATAATGCATGATCGATATACTAACAATACTCCTACAAGGAAAATTTTTAATTTTCCTCATATTGCACATATATATATATATATGCGTGTATATATTTATATATCGCTAGCTGGTAAGACCCTAATTAACAGATACTCTATGTTTAATCTGTGTGTGGCTGATCAATTAATATATATAATACCCATTAATTATATATAGCTGCAAGGTAGTACTCCCTCCGTTTCTAAATAAAGGTTACAGTTTGACTTTTTTTACTGTTCATTGTAGCACTTTGACTTCTATTTTTCTTATAGTTATACAAGAAAAAATATAGTCAAGTGAGATCTTGTTGGATTCGTCTCATCTTCTAGTTTTTAAATGTCAAATTATTAGAATTTATACTTGTACCGAATTTGAGTTATTAATAGTTTAAAATGTGCATTGGCAAACGTGCAGAGGAGAAATGTAACATTTAAAAAGAAACGGAGGTAGTATTACTTACAGTAGTAGCAATGTAAGATGGAGTCGACGTACGATGATGATGATGATGATGATGATGATCAGAGTGAATTAAGACGAAGACGAGGAGGCTGCTGCTCTGCTGATGCTACTTCCCCGGCCACCCCCACTGATAAAAAATCTATAAACCGCATTCCTCCAATTGACCCTGCAGCTTTCTCGTCCACTTCCTCTTCCTCTTCTTCTTCTTCTTCTTCTACAGTAGTATTTTTCTTTGCATCATGATGATGATGATGATACTTCTGATTATTGATATTTTTATTAATACTAATCACTTCGCTCCTCTTCACTTCCAGAAAGTTGTAGAACTCTACTTCTTTGCTTCTTCCATTTTCTGCATCCAATATTACATTTAAAAATAATAATAATAATAATAATAATAATAATAATAATAATAATGTCCATTATTTACTATACAGATGTTGGCCATTGCATGCAAATCATATATAAACAAAACAACTGCTACATACTATATGTTTCAAGTTTAGCTTCACCTATATATATATATATATATATATATATAGATATACACTCCACATATGTTTAGCTTCACATGTATGCATGTTTTCCATATATGATATATCTTCTTCCCGCCACTGTAAAATACAATTCTACTTATTTCATACCGACGAAAAATAGCTCGACGTCGGGATGATAAAAAGCTTAACACCTCTCATTCTTATTACTTTTTCAACGAATAAAATGAAAAATCAAAAGGTCGTCTTATAATATATTACAAATTATCTAGTGATGTAAAAATTTAGGAAAAAAAAAAAAGCCAAAAAAAATATTTCAGTCGTGTGTGGATGCATGATAGAGTCATCTGCAATATTGAGCATGACCGCATGATATAGAGTGCAAAATTCAGTATTACTTGCAAGGAAACTGAGTCCACTTATATTATAATATACTGTATACAATTATATAAATTATTTTTTGGGAAAGTATTATATAAATTATTTAATCCCATTACTTGATCAACAAGAGAGATATTCGAGAATTCAAAAAATTATTATCAATTTTATTAAATAGAATCTAGAAAAGTGTGTTGTGTTCAGTTTCTTATCTAAATATCAAATCCATATCCTAATTTTGTAACTGGTCTCAGTTTTATAAAAAAGGTTCCATATATTCATCATTTTCACAACTAATTTCATAGTTAGGCTAATCAAGTAATACAGTCTGAAGCATGATTAACCCCCACTAATTGTTGATAATCTAATATTTGCGGACATGAAAATGAGATTAAAAGGAGATAGATTAACATAAGTTAAACGTGCTTGAATGAGGAAATATATATGATTAGGTTATTAGCATGGTTATGGACAAATTGTGGGATAAATTTGAATTATATATTGCAACAAAACTTTTGATTTGTATATAAAGAGAGAGGTAGAGAGAAAGATATATATTTATGTAGATTATATTGTAGCTATCTAGGATTATATAAAGTGATGCATGCAAGCAAGAGTAGTAAGTATTTATTACCTTGAGGTATGTTGAGATGGTGAGGAGCAATATTCCAGTGTGGCTGCTGCAGCATTAAAGCCGATTGTAGATTATACCTACTCAAAAGAGGATTGTTGATCTGCTGCTGCTGCTGATGATGATGATGTTGAGCAAATCCATCCAGAAATGTGTATTGCCCCTGCTGCTGCAGTCCCACTATACCATCATGAGTAGTAGTAGTGTAATAATCGTTGTTAATGCCGCCTAAGTCATTTCCTGCAGTTGTTGTGCAATTAGTTGCTGCTGCAGATGCTGCTAAGACCACCCTCCTGTTGCTGCTATTATTATTATTATCACACTTGGATGATGATGAGGATAATGATGACAATGATAGTGCTGCTTCTTTCTCATGATGAATATTATTAGTTTCCGATGATCTCCCGATGATGATGGGTTGTTGATTCAGACGATGGTGAGATAAAGCTCTCTTGGCATAGAATTTAGACCTCTCTCTGCATTTTCTAGCCATGATGACATGCCAGTGATTCTTGACAGCATTATCTGTGCGCCCGGGGAAGAATCTTGCGATGACAGCCCACCTGTTGCCATGAACACGGTGGCACGCCAACAGCCGCTCTTCTTCCTCCTCACTGAAAGGGCTGCGGTTGATTCTTGGATCCAATTGATTAAACCATCTCAGCCTACAGCTCTTCCCTGATCACACATATATATATATATGCGTATACATACAATTAAACACACATATATATGTATGTATGTATGTGTGTGTGAATTAAACCCTAGCATGAAATTTGTTGCATATTAAGAGCAGTAGATAGAATCTATTCCATCTTCCCTAGCTAGTACAAATATATTTCTAACATTTGAGGAGGGTTCATCATAGATAGAGATGGAAGATATTGGGGAGAGAGAGAGAGAGACCTGATCGACCCTGGAGCTTTTCAGCTATGGCGTTCCAGTTATGAGGTCCATATCTTTCAACCAACTCCCGCAGCTTCTCATCCTCTGCAGGTCTCCAGTGCCCCCTACTGCACATCATCAACAACCACCACCACCACCACCACTATACAATATTATATATATAATATGTATATGCACCAATTAACAAGAATGAGTGGATATCAAAAATATACTACTAGTGTTGAAGAAACCCTAAATATATAGAGTATATATATGGTTTGGATTGGATCGTGAGCTGGATGGATCTATCTGAATGTTGCAGGGGGTGCAGTTAATTAAAACTCATCAATCCAGTGAAGTAAAGAGGGATGGGGAAAAACTAAAGGGATGATGAAGATGGAAGAGGTGCAGGAAAGGCAGATAGATGTATGGGAACAGCAGCTAAGAGATTTATGTATGTGTGTGTATATATATATTGAGAGAGAGGAAGAGAGGGAGGGATAAAGAATTAAGAATAATATAGAGAGCTAGCTAATGAGGAAGACACATGGAGTACATAGCAGCTAGGAGATCGAGTTAGATAAAAGCAGTGTTTGTTTTCTGTTAGAGATTTGGACAGACCAGCACCACCCATTGATGCAACATCTTGGCTAACTAATTTCAACACCCCTTCTTCTCTCCCTTCTTAATTCCCATCTACTATATATAATCTTTAATTAATTTCCCCGTTTATTTAATTATTATTATTATTATTATTCAACCTATATGGAGTAGCTAGCCAAGGTAACCGTATACATGTATGTATTTGTGATAATTTAGTGTATAGTGTGTATATATACATGTAGATAGTACGTATATTTATGATGAAGCTAAGGGTAAGGGGTGTATATGTATATATGTGGAAATTAAGGTTGTGTGGTGAGGTAAATGTCGTTCTCCTTTCAACATCTCCCCTAAATTCCAACCTACAATACCCACCTCCAAGCCACTATTTTCTCCATCTTAAGTTCCCTTCTAACCGTGCATTCCTAGCTAGCTCGCTTAATTCCTATATATTTTTATATACTACTATTTTATACTACTACTACATACGTATACAATCAAGGAAGCTAATAAGTTAATTAGGGAGGAAGGAAGATCTGCACGACTGCACTGCACATACATACACATGATTAGGATTTATTAATATAATTAGGGATATCAATTAATTAATTTAATTATTACTAAGCTAATAGTATATGTATATATATATAGTTAATGGATTGATGACAACATGCATGCACATATAATAAATTGACTGGGAATGGAAAGTTAGGCATTGTTTGCTAGAGTTTTTATGACTGATGATAATTAATAGTATAAATATAGGCACGACAGGGTTTTTAGGTCCTCATCACTTTTCCAAGACCTAACTGAAAATTGGCCTGCAACCGCACCTCTCGCCTGCATGTATTGTCCGCCCACACACATATGTATCAATATATATGGTGGTATCAAATTACACTCAATTAATATTCATTTCACCTCCTTAAATATACTAATACGTTTTATTTCCCGAAAACCATAACCGGGAGGAAGACGAATTGAAGACCTACCCCAAAGCCAAACAGTCTTTTGCATTTACAAAGAATCAAATCCAAAACTTCGTTTAAACAAACTGTAGCCAGCCTTAATTATAACCATTCAAACTACATGCATGTTCGATCTTGCTAACAATGAATGTTATATTAAATTAAATAAAGCTGAAAAGAAAATAATAGTATGCCCTAACTAGCTCTTTCTTGTCGTAATATGCCATACTCCTTTCATTTCATAATAAAATATAAAAAATGAAAAATAAATTCAAATCCCCCCATTCAAAGATTATTTATTTGCATTCACTAATAAAAAACTTCAAGTCTTTTTCATACTAATTAATATCGTATTACCACCGAAATGAAGCATTTTTCGCATTCACTAATATGTATATATATTCCATTATTTATATAAAAGAATTTCTACATGTGAAAAAAAAAATTGTAGTCTGTAATTAAAAGGAATAATTTCTAGCTCCTCAAAAAAAGGAATAATTTCTACTTAATTCATATTTTCATTTTAAGGAAAAAAAAAAGGAGAGATTAACTGTATCTATTTTCAAAATTACGATAAATTAAATCATTTTTACCGTATCTGTTAGGGTGCGATCACCAAATTTGTCTTGATGCACTGCGGTACATCACAACCCTTAATTCAAATTATAAATGGATGGTTGGGATTAACTTGAAGGTTAAAATAGTAAATTTGTTATTAGTTTGTAACAAACATTTGTTTGTCGCTGAAAACGTACATATATGTTCTTCAGCTCTACTTTTCTTCTACAGATTCCAATATCATCAATCGATCTTACATAAACTCCAATTTGCTTATTTTAGGTGCTATATACATATATGTTCTTGAAAACGTACCTAAAATGTTCGAGTCGCTGAATTGTTGATGAAAACGTCGTTGAATTGTTCATGAAAAGATTGTTGAATTGTTTCTGGCATCATCGCTGAATTGTTCATGAAAGTGTCGCTAAATTGTTTTTGGTGGCATCGTTGAATTGTATACGGTAGCATCGCTGAAATGTTCTTGATAGTGTCGCTGAATTGTTCTTGGTGTAGTCGCTGAATTCTTTTAGGTAGGCTCACTGAAATATTTTGTGGTAGCATCACTAAATTATTTTTGTTAATATCGCTGAATTATATGTGGTAGCATCGCTGGATTGTTCTTGATGGTGTCGCTGAATTCTTCTTGGTGTGGTCTCTGTTAGGTAGGTTCACTGAAATATTTTTTGGTAGCATCACTGAATTATTTTTGGTATCGCTGAAATGTATGTAGTAGCATCGCTGAATTTTACAATGTCGTGTCGATAAATTCTTCTTGGTGTAGTGCTGAATTCTTTTAGGTAGGGCCACTGAAATATTTTTTGGTAGCATTACTGAAGTAATTATGGTAACATCGCTGAATTGTGTTTGGTTGTGTCGCTGAATTATTCAACTTGGTGTTGCTGAATTCTTCAATGTTGAATTGCTGGAACATACTAAATATAGATTTATATCTTCCGTAACAAATTTACCAAATATTTGATATGATTTACCAAATATTACAAAATATTCTTGATCATAGATATAGATTACCAAATATTTGATATAATTTACCAAATATTACATTGATAACATACTAAATATAGGGTTATATCTTCCGTAACAAATTTTGCTGGACAACTTTACACTTTTCCATTTACAATCCTTGGATTTGAAATCGACGCTCCAGATTTGCGCCTTGATGTGCTGCGAGATTTGTCAATCGCACCATAACCGAACCCAATTTTTACAATGGGAACATGTTTAACGCTATATTTATCTAATCAGTAGTTACCAATAATATTACCAAAACAAAAGTTAATAAATAGACAGCTGTATATATATACTTCATATCCAGATAATTATACATGAAATCTTATACATGACAATTCAATTCAAAATAATTGAAATTTAACAAGGAGAATGTATTAGTTTGAAAATTCTACCCAAAAAATTAATTAGCTACACTAAAAATGCGTTATGGATTTTTAGGGTAGATATGAGAGCCCAAACTATTAATAAAAATAACTAATTAAATATTAAAAGATATGAGTATCATTTTAAATGCATAATATTGATAGGAAAAATATATTATCAATTATTGTGAGAGAGAGAGAGAGAGAGATTGTTCGTAGAATTGGGTGTAACTAAACTAATTATTCAATCTTGATTAATTCCATTAGGTAAATATAAGAGAACCTGGCCAGCATCAGTATCATCACCTGTATAACATTAATTTGTTTCTAAGAAATAAAACTGTAATAATAATAATAATAATAATAATAATAATAATAATAATAATAATAATAATAATAATAATAATAATAATAATAATAATAATAAGAAGGATGATGAAATGATGAATCAGCAAACAACCAAAAAAAAAAAAGAAAAAAAGAAAAGAAAGTAACAAGCAGAAACAGAAATGAACTATTCCTAAAAAATGAACTCTAGCCGTGTTTTGTAAATTAATAAAGGACAAAAAAGATAAACCAATTTTGATGTGTGGTTGGATAGTCATACCTATTGTTTAACTGTAATGGAAACAGAGATTAGTTCTTAACATCCAAAAACTGCCAAACGGCTTACTTTTTCCAAGGGAAGTATGACTGTTTTTGACTGTTGGCCTACCCACTCTCCTCTCCCATTTATTTATTAGTGGGAAAATTTTCCTCATATATCAATTCAATAATTAATCTAAAATAAACTTTGGAGGCTTGTAGTAATAGACTTGGTGAATAGTGACGAGAGGCAAGGCATGACTAAAGGGTAAAATGCCATCATAATGAACTCACCATATCTGTACAACAAAAGACAAATAAACGACATATATATATCTTCAGTCAATTTGGTAACTGCATGCATGCCCATGCCATGGCATTACATTAATTGTACAGTATGAAACTATATGTGTGTGTGTGTGTGAACCCTCTTAATTACTATTATCCCTGCTCATGACATCTAATATTATTTATTCCCATTTTCTGATATTATTTTTCATTCATTGTGAAAACAAAACATGTCATGCCCAATAATTCAAAAGATTCATACCTTGTTTATAATTTCCAGCGTATCTGTGGAGCAGTCCTCTGTATAAGTTAAACAAGACAATCATATGGATTATTTTAGCATAGCATATATACAAGCAACCAAGATATACTAATTAAGCTAAATCGATTCGTGGAGTTTTAGGATGTTTTAGTTTTCATAAAAAGGATAAAATTGACTTATTAATGCACTGTTAATAATAGGATTTTAAGTGAATTAACATCTAATAACTGGAATGACTTGGCGGGCTGCTCACCAGCATTACCTACTACTACCACAACATTTCTACCCAGCAGTATATAATTCAAATTTATGCGGCAAGAGAATCTGTAAATTTACATCCAAAGGCAAGATGATAACATACGAATCCATATTGGATGTTTGAAATTTATGTTGACACATTCAACAAACACCAATGAATTTTTGATGTGAAAAGCCTGAATGCTGACCCTTCAAACAAAGATATAAATATATATATACATATATATATATATATATATATATATATGAGTAATTCAGAAAACCCTGTAAGAAATTTTTTTTCCTTAGGTCAGCAAACAGATCCATATAATCAAAATCCACAGGAACAAATTAAACAGTAGAATGATTTTCCAAAATTTGCAAGTTTTGTTATTCAGCTGCATCTAAGGATTGAATTTCGATTGATTTGCTAGGCTCTCGGCCCTCAGTCTCACCTGATTTGACTCATTAGCATATAAGATTTCTGAGTCAAGAAGTTATCTGAACTTCCCAACTGCAACACCACATGAAAGCTAACAGCTGAACCATTAGAACTAGAACTTGTGCGTTTTTTAAGGAAGATTTAAAGAGTACAACTACCTGACCTAATATCCTATTACCGCAGCTCCTCACTCACTGGTGATTATAATTCTTACATCAAGTCTTGGGAATAATAACATGATCATCAGCACAACTAAAAATGTTCATGAATGTTTTTCGACACTTCAGTTTCTTCACCCTTCAATGTGGAGTGAATATCATTAAGGTACTTTTCAAGAGGATCAGAAATGGAAAACTGATTAATTAAGACGTGATGAACGAAATGTCCTTTGAGTACAACTTACTTTTTGAGTCTTTGGATAGTAGGTGCAAGACAAGGATGTAAATAGATACCCTCCATTTTGCTACTAACCCTGATGGAATATTACACCTTTACACTCCTGTTTACCTGTTCATACATTTCTATATTTAGCTGCGGAAAATAACACTAGCTGAATTCTCCTCACCACTCCAAAGACAGAAATCTGACATATGATACAGAGTATTGGTATTTTGTGGACTTTTAGTAACAAGAATACACAGAATCATCGACAATGGATTTTTCGTGAAACCTTTATCACAAGACCATAAAGGAAAAAAGACAGCGTAATGAAACTTATTAACCGACATATTTGACTCTTTTATAATGTTGCAAGCAAAATGTCTACAATATTTCTTTTAAAAGATTATGAGCTATAGACTCAAAGCCATACCTTTCGGCTCAAGTGTTGAATAGCACTACTATCTTACAAGGATGATGATTATTACATATTGTCACATATAAAAAATCACCACTAATTATAAATATAATCAAAGCAACTTTAGCACGGGCAAATACGCAAAAGTTGGAAATATATCATTCTTCGGTGTCACTCAAGAAGACTGTAGACTGGCCACTAACAGAAAGGTCAATGTCCAATCAAAATCCACTATGCAAGGGATTGATGGCGGCACAATTCACGCCACGTAATTCTCCACAAGGTTATCTGAAAGTCCAGGGCTCTACGATTTCTGATCTCTGGTTTTAATGAAGTCAAGCATTCAATAATGACAATAAATAGGATATGAAATGATGCAACTAAACCACTTTATTCTTTTAAGAGCATGAAGGAAATAAAAGAACATTTGTTTGAACTTTGAAGGATCTGTACTTAGTTGAAAGATCAGTGGCCATTATCTAGCCATTGATATTCCCACTATGCGTGCAGTTACTGAAATAACTTTTACATTCAATTAACTGATAGAGCAAAGTTCGTATTCACCATTAAGAAAATTACTTAGAATCCCATTTCTTGATCTTATTTTCTTTAAAATTTAGATAATATAATTAAGTGAAAAAATATAAATGGCGCTATCATCCAACAGTCAAACATTAGTTGCTTTTTTAGGATTTTCAACATATTTGTACCTTGACTAAGAAGAGATTCAAATCCGTTATCTTAAATATAAGAACCTAGTAGTGCGCCATTTAGATTCATGCACAACTGTGTCCTGTTCATGCACAATCAAACTTAGTAAAGTTATTCATTGAACTTTTCTTTTATTGTAGTTTTCTTTTAATTCCTCATAAGATAAATTTTTTAATGCTGCACTATAACTATACACACGGATTCTAGCATTACTTTCAGATGAAAATTTTCCTGGTTTCTGGAGGCATAGATTTGCTTGAATCAAAGTTTTGTCTTCAACCCAGATTACTGATTTTTCTTGCTTTAAGTACAAATAATTGAGTCTCTTGTTTGCACTATAATCATTTCTTTGCTTTGTAGCCGTGATAGATGTACAATTGTGTACATATAGAAAATTCTGCCACTGTTAAGTAGCAAAATGTGTTGACATACAAACTTCGCTTTGGTTCTTTTTTCTTGTGGTTTGCATATATAGTTAACTTGATACTGAATTGTGGTAGTTAGGATTAGATCATATCTTAAACCATAATCCTTATGCTAAGTCATGATATTATACTGATGTCAAAGACTAATCAATATGTGGTCAGTTGTTACAGGAAGAAATTTATTTTATGTCCTGGAAGTTCTCTTATGCACAAGAAACAAGAAACAAGCTCTCAACAAGGAAAGGGTTTTTTCGGGCAAAATTTTACTTTTCTTCCCAACTTGAATCATGCAAGTTTTTGGCTTAACGTTTAATTTCATTTAAACATTATAATGTGGTTCACACAATTATTGAAATTCATGACATTATCATTGACATTGTTTCTTAGGACTCCATGTTTGAGTATAATAGCTTGATCACCGCATGATGAAGCTGACCCTCTAACATTCATCACAATTCAAAGTGGAAATAACATAATTCAATAGTTGTAGTTCACCTCACAAATTAAGAATGCTAAGATAAAAATATTTCCACAACCACACAGCATCATGCACTCAGGCCACAGCCATCCAAACTAAAGAGGAACCAATATTGGAAGTAACTAATGAAATGAAGAATGCAAAGTATTATCCTATAGAAAGATTAATAAAATTAGCATAGGAAGGCAACACTAATGATGACAATATATATGTTCCATGAGTAAATTTATGCATTAATTTAACCAAATCGTTAATTTGGATGCACATCATTTTCATAAAATGTAGAAAATCCAACATGAGCAAAAAGACCATATCAAGTTATGCAGAAAATTCATGGGCATCCAGACGTTACCGTTTTGAAAAGGAGATATCATGCATTATCTGCCCGACGAAAATAAAGCAACAAATTCTTTATCCTCGACGGATGATAACTAAATAAAAAATAAAAAATGAACAAGTGGAATTAGACTTCCAGGAAGTTGAAAATGATCAATTGAGACAAATGCCCAGGAGTAACGTAGAGCAAAACATATCAAATAAAGAGAACATAACCTATATTTCAGAATTCCGAACTTGTTTGCACTAGAATTCTCATTGCATTTCTCATCCTTTAGCAGTATTGATATACCTGGGAGATCTGAATCGAAGAAACTGAAGCGCAGATTGTGATGAAAGTGGCGGTTCGAGGGCGAAGAGGGTTGTCTCATTTTCATTCGTTGGAACTTGGAAATTGGAATCCTATTGAGTGAGACATTTTGGAAAGCACAAGACTAAATATGGCGGGAATTGCTTATGGGCTTGGACTGTGTCTTTTTTCTCTACATGACCTCGGTAACTCGGCCTCAATTACCAATGGACCATGAGAGGGCCGAGTAAGTTACAAGCAAATTAATGAATTAAAAAATAAATAAATAAATAAATAATAATAATAATAACAATACTTCATTTTAAAAATATGTTTTCCTATCCTAATAGGCTGTCAAGCAAAAAAAAATATATGTTTTCCTGGCCTTTGGCTCTTCCAAATTTTTTGAAAAAAATGTATCCCTTTTTGCCTTTTTAGATAAATAAAGGGAACATGTGATAAGAAATAGAATTTCTTAAAAAGATTGTTGAGACTTTATTCAAAAACTAGTTCTAATTAATAAGGGATGAGAACTTAGCCCAAGTGGTTAAGTCTCTCGACTTCCAACGAAAAGTTGGAGGTTCAATTCCCCACCCCTTTCCTAGCCTGTATAGATTGTTAAAAAAAAAATTTAATATTGTATGGAAGTATTATTCTAATCATAGTGATAGGGGAATGGTATTGGTGACATGTTATTTCAAAGGAGCAACAATAATTTCAGAGACACACATCATAGTTTAATTAATTCAAAAGTCACAATAGGGCAATAGGGCATCCTATTCCTATATTATTGCACACTGACACTGCTATTGTAATGGGGAAAGAGGGCAATAGGGATTTAATCAGAAGAGAGTCAGTGGTGGCAAGAGGGCTCTCCCTCTCAAACCTCACCAACAAATTGTCATCCTCACCACTGAACACGAAACAGGGGAAGGGAAAATACTCCATGTCATTAATTGTAATGGGCAAGTGGACACACCACACTCTAAATGTCGCTTAAAACATTTTGCCTGTGCCTTCCTTCCGGGGTACCGATTCATCAATATCCATTCTCTGCCACTTCCCAACCAACGACCCCATCTGCTCCACCTTGTCGAACAATCCCAACAGCCCACCTGTGTGTATGAATAGCACTTTTCTTCCTTCCCATTTCCCGGGATTCGCATCCATGTCTTTCATCATCCCATAAACAGCTTTTCCACTGCCTCACCTCACAAGTTCAAACAAAAATCACATTAACAAACCATTTCTGACATTTTGACTAAACAGTCCCTCAGAAAAGCATACCTGTATACAGGATCCAGAACAATGCCTGTGGTTTCAGCAATTTCTCTGACAAATGTTAACTCCTCCGTGGTGTTCATAGCATAACCAAGACCTTTAGCCTGCAAAGTAACCGTCGAGGCAAGGCAAGGATTACAAATCTTTCTCATGTTCTAACTAGGTGATTGCACAAGAAAATGGAACTGCAGAAAGCAAAAACCAAACAACATAAAAATACATATGGAACTTACCTGTATAAGAATTTCATAACATAAACTAAATGTTTTAGTTTTAGCTATGAAATATTGATTTAAGAATATTCCAGGACAAGCTAGTCCCAAAATTTTAAATTTCAGTGCAAGAATATGATACAAACAAATGTTATCTGGACATAATTTGTTAAAAAATTACGCTTGCCAATTGCCATCTACATTATGACTTGAGTGGACATCATTTGTTCTCTGAAACACAAAATTAATGACCATGTCAAGTCTGTAATTTAAGAAACATGAAGCAACATTGGGACGATCTGTTTCTATGACCAGATATTGGATGTTGCCCAAAACAAACAAATATTACAATTTGCAGCTAGTCCTAGAATGGGTCTACCAAACACATTAAATGGTACTCAAATTCAAGGGGTTTATTTACAAGATGTAAAGAAATCAAAATGTATGTAAATCTTACATTCTTAATTTCAACAATATCGCGTGAGTTAACACCAGCTTGTAGTCCATCAAGCAGGTTTTGAGAAAAATCATAGAAGTAATCAGGATCATCGCACACACAGTAGGCATGTACCTGCATTTACGACATCTACACATGAAGAGTAATTCCAAGATGATGAGGAAGGGTATCAGAAAAGAAGTAAGCATGTGTACTTTAGCTCCCAAATCACTCAGCCAAGATCCAACTGACAAACCAGCAATTGTACCTCCACTGAAAGTTATTCGTACACAAACAAAATGACACATGACTATCAACAAGCCATTGGAAAATAATAAGCATTGGAGATGGGATCAGACCTTCCACATGCTACAACAATGTCGTCAAATGATACTTCACCACTCTCTTTAGTAAGCTGTTCCTTGATCTCCCTGATTGCCTCAATGTATCCCCTGCAAAAATGAATTGCTGCAAAATTCATTGATGCAATGTATATTGCATGATGTTAGAGTAGTAGAGGTGACTAACGAGTAGAGATACTCGAAATCGACTCGGGAAAAACTCTACCCATGCTCGAAAATTTCAAGTTGAGTCAAGTAGTTTAAGCGAGTATTGATTGCTTTTCAGCGGAATACTCGGCGAGTACAAGTATCGAGTACTCGCCGAGTATCAAGTCAAGTCGAGTAGCATCAATACATATAAATATCCACCCACAAGCCTATTAAAATACATATTTATATTGAATAATGTTTGATTAAATGAAGCCCAAAATACTTCTGGCCCGTTAGAAATTATATTTCGTAGTATTTTACACTTGGTGGGGTCCAGTCTCCAACAACAACCCAACACCTAAATACAAACCAAATTAAATCGTAGTGCCTTCACTCTTCAGGCTAGGTCATGAACAACCAGTCACCCACACGTTCAATAACCAAACATATCACTTACGTATATTTTTTTTTTTTTTGGGAAAAGCTGAAGCCAGAGATATCAGTTACGTATATTTAATTTAGTTTAGTAAAATTATTTTTAAATTATTACTGATCTTCAGAAAAGTATTTAGGGAAAAAAAGAAAAAAAAGAAGAAAAAAAATCAAGCTCAAGCTACTCGAGTTCGGGCTCGAACTTGATGATACTTGAACTCGACCTCAAGTAATACTACTTGACTCGACCTCGAGTATCTCTTTACAAGCAAGCTCGAGCATAGCACTACTCGAGCTCGAACTCACCCCTAAAGCAGTAAGCGAATAAACACCCTCTCCAACCCCATTCAACGGTTTTTCATTACACTGGCAATCTAAAAAATATTGTGTATTGCAAGGTGTTACTGTCCAACTCTCCTAAAAGATCAAAGAGGTACGGAGGTAAACCACTAAACATGAGTCACAAACACATCTCCCTCATGTGCAAGTTAACTTTGAGCGTGAACACAGGAGATGCAAGCCCGAGCGCAACCAGTAGAGCGCACGGGGTTTTGATACCATATTAGTGCAAGCCATATCACTGACGAACTACTCTAAAACCTCAGAAACATGTTTACCAACAGAAGCTATATCTGTAGTTTTGCCATTGAGCAATCACTTATACAACCCAATTGCATAAACCATTTTATGGAATAAATTTAAATAAGAACATATGGTAATTTACATAATGCGAGCACTTACCAAGTCCCCAAGGAATTTGAACCACCCACAGGAATTACATATGGCTTTCTCCCTTCACGGAGCAATTTTTCTTTCAATATGTTTGTTAGAACCTGATAACAAATGCAATAAAATTAATAAACATAAGGACCCATATAAGGCCTATGATTTTTCAGTTGAAGAATTATACAATATGAAACCAATTTAATCATAAGTAAGAGACCCTTGTTCATTTGGGAAAACATGTTCTTAAGAATTATACAACTATTCAAGAGCATATATTGGCCAAACCCAATTATCACCAAATCCTCAATTGGGGAAGAAACACAGGTTTCGGTCTTCGGGTGCCTAAGCAAATGTAACGAATTGAAAACTGAAAAGAATGAATCATATGGCCAGTTTCTAAAAGGTATTTAAAAAGGAGGCTATATAAGTCCCAATGCTCCAACACTAGCATACAGAAAACTTAGGCAATAGTTCAAACATTAGCATTAGCATCAGCAAAAAACGCACAATTAACCTCGATAGTAAGGCAATAACATTCAACCAAATGGTCATATAAGTATAAGACAGTGCAAGGTGTCTGGTATACATACTACACTCCCAACTTTAGCATATTCTTCTTTTGAAACAAGGTTAATATGTGCTCCAACCAATCGTTCAACAAGGAGGTTTCCAGTCAACCCAGGATCATTGTCGACTAGAACCTGCAAAAACGTGAGGTGAGGTGATAAATGTCAATTTCAGTTAGAAAAACACATTGTAGAAAGAACCCTTGCTTCCCAGCTGAGTATCAATTCAGCAGCACGAACACGAACACATACCTTTGAAGTTCTTAGTATAAGAAAACAATCAAGATTCAAATATCTTGCAGCCACGGCAGTGGCTCGACAATGATTGCTTTGTATTCCTCCAATAGTTATAATACAGTCCGCACCCTGTGCCACCGCATCTGCCAACAAGAATTCAAGTTTCCTGACCTTGTTACCGCTTAATTGCATCCCCGAAAGATCATCCCGCTATAAAATATTGCAAAGAGATGTGTTGGGCTACAGTATGAATAACCCTATATGATTATAACTGCGGAATTAAATAAGAAAACATGAAAATCATCACAGTTGAGTACTGGTCCACTGGTATAACATGGAAGAGCATTTGCCAAATTAGTTGGAAAATAACAGATAACATAAATATATGTTTCGGATATGCACGATCCAGTCCGCACTTGAAGAATCATCCTCGACCAAATTCTTCATGTAACCAATTTCCATGGGTTCTCTAAAATTTCTAAAAGCTAGTGCATCACTATTCACTAGTGAAGGTCATATATATACATATATCCAAGTTGAGTTATGATGACGGCAAGTAGAAGAGAAAATCCCAAATCACACATAAAAATAAAGTAAAATAATAATGGTATAGAAAGCAATGGAAAAAGGAATTTTGAAGGTTGAATTAGAGAAGCGGCGATGGGTGAGGAGGACTGAGGAAGCATGAGTTTACCTTGATGTAAACTTGGGTGTCCTTGGGCAAGTTGGGAAGGTTCCAGATGTGAATTGGAGTGGGGAACTGCGGGAGAGAGCAGAATGAAAACCAAAATCAAGAAGCAGGGTTGAGAGAGGAAATAAACAGTAGTAAAAGAATTGGATAAGAAATAAGAGAAGCTGAGAAATGTTGATGGGGGAGAGAGAGGGCGGGCGTACATGACCGAGTGAAAAAATGTGAGAAGGCAGGGGTTTGAGAGGGGCTGCCCAGGAGGGAGGTACGTAGGGCTTTTTGGTGAGGAAACCTCCGCCCAAGCCCAAGGCATCCATTGAAATCTCAACGTTGGATTTTGTGTTGTAATGATGAATATGATGATGAGGAGGAGGAGGAGGAAGATGGCCGGAGGTGGAGGCGGCTGCTGCAATTGCAATTGGATGAGAGTCAAGTGATTCGTGCCGCCGAGTGGAGTGGAACTATAAGCGGAAGCCTCGCAGCAAGCCATATGCACATCACTTTCCCACTTCTTCCTATGCTGCAGCAAGCCAAGCCTATCCTGTATCCTCCATTTCCAATTGCCCAACATCACAGCCCATTTGCCTATTATTAGCCCATTTCTTCTTTGGATATCTCGCCCTCCTAATTCCTTACCACCTAACGCTATCTTTTCTTTTCTTTTCTTTTTTCGAAAAAAAACAAACAAACAAACAAAACTTTCCATGTCTTTGATGCATTATCAGAGATAGCACAAGTACTATTGTAGTCTTCTCAACCCAAATTTATGACTCAAAAGTAAAGTACTAAATCATGGCACAGCAGAAACAGTCCCCGAATGGTTCTTGGGGTTGACAAAATTCTCCTTTCACAAATAAATGGTCATCACTAACTGCATTGGCACTTGGCAGTTGGCCCCTCCTCACCCATTCGGAATCACAAACACAAATCTATTACTCCCCCTGCTTTTATGAATCACTATAATTACAATCAGTAAAAAAATTTCATCTCAAAAAATTAATTAAACAAGGTATTTGTAGAGGCCCCCTCCTCCGATCCAAGTTAAATCAGAATACAGAGTCGGATGCTCTAGTCCTCTTCAACAACATATCTTTAGCTTCGTTGATCTTTGAGGCAAGGTAATGACTGCCACCAGCATCCGGGTGGTTTGCTACCATTACTCTTCTGTGGGCCTCCCTGATCTTCTCTGCTACAGCGTGCTCCCTAAATAGGAAGGACATATCAGGAAGGACAGCACAAGTCTTTATATATCATTGAAAGAGTAAAAATGCACACAACGCCATGTTGTGCCTTATTGAGAGTTTTCATGCCATCAAGACATCAACCAATGTTTACTACGTTTCAAATACAGATCAGATGTGAATGCAGAAAAACTTTTACCTGACTCCAAGAATTAATGCTGCCTCTCGCCTCGTCATGGCCTGCTCAAAGCCCCCAGGATAAAATCTACGGGCGCGGGGAACTCTAGGGCTGGCTTTAAATGCTTCCCATGCTCTGAGTAAGTATCTAGCACCCAAAGCAGCAGTTCCCACAGTAGCACCTACTATTATCGGTGACGTCTGTAAGACAGAAGACTGTGTATTAAAATTAGAGGCCCGCGCGCTGGCAATTGTCATTTGTCATCACACACAACTACTCAAAATTAGTACTTAACATTGGCACAAGAAGCCAATGAATGCTTAAATGCTGCGCTTTTTGTTCATTAGCGACATCAACAAGGGCAGAAAAAAACATTCTGGTCACTGACAATTTCAAAATCATTCACTCAAATCAATAAGCAAATCATAAAGCTTGGCATTCGTTGCTGAATCCGAGACGCAAACAATTGGAAACTTGGCATTCAAATCAATAAGCAAATCATAAAGCTTGGCATACATATACACACATGTCCACCAAAAAATACGCATACAAACCAGGTAGCAAATATTAAAACTTGCTGGGTCAATTACATTTGAAAAGCTAAAATTAGGGGGGGTAAGAAGAGATCGAATCAGAAGTCGAGTTTGCATAAAGCATTATACTACGTAATAAATTAGCATCCGGCAAGAATTTGAATTCAGCAAATAAAATCAGCCAACAGCGGAATAGAATGGCAAGAAGAAATTGCATACCATCAATTCAGCACAAACCGAGCAGAATCAAACAATCCAAATCAAAGACCTGGAAAGGGAGATGAAACAAGCACATGAGAAAAAGCGATTAAACTATCGCATGATCTTCTCCCCCAGTTTTTCTTCTTTTTTTAAAAAAATAAAAACAAAAAAAAAGCCAAAAATTCACGAGCCTTACAAACCTAATTTTGTCAATAGATTTCTGCAGCTTAATTAAAGCATGAATCCTTCTTCTCTTGATAGGGACGACTCCTACTCCAAATGCGGCTAACGTTGCGTTTATGGTGAACATTTGCTTGGTGGACAAGAAACCGGAGGCGGAAATCTTCCGGAGTCCCCTCACCGAAGTTCTAGAGAAACTGGATTCTGCATGATTACATATGGGCTGGGCTAACATTTTTGTACTGCCTTCAATCGTTAATGGGCTTATATGATCTTGTAACCCCAATAATTACTGGGCAGTAGCCAGTAAGCCTAAAAAACACTAGGGTTCATTAGGGATATAGCCCCTTTAATTTTCTTTGCATTTTAAAAAACTCCACTCAAAATTTTATAGTTTGCAACATCTTATAGTTTTGACTATAATCGTAACTAACATACCAAGTATGTTGTAACCGAACTCTAGATATATGGTAACCAATATACAATGAATCTGGTAACCAATATACCAAGTGTGATAGGGATGAAAGTGGGACGAATACGGACGAATAGTACTATTCCCGTATCCTATTCAATACTATTATTTTATCAAATACGAATAAACCAGATACAAATATGAATTTGAATATTTCAGGATACGGATACGAGACGAATACATGATAAATATATAACGAATTCAAATTTTAAAGGATAAAATAATAGGATAATCTTAATATTTTTAAAACTAATTTCTTAATAAAATTTTTGAGAGAATTCATAAGATATTACGTAAGCTATAATGACTACTTCAATTTCAAAACATCCAAATAGTATTACTACAAAATTTTACGTACTGCAGTTTAGATGAAAAGAACCTAATAATGTAATCGATTTGATTTTTCTAATTCATGAAGAGTACAGAGTAATTAGAAAGTTAGTCTAAAATTTTAATAGTCAATAGACTCTAAAAAAATTATCTGTTTATTTTATAGTATTTAATATAATATACAGTATATCATAATATATAATACAAATACAATATATAAATAAATATCCGGACAGAAAATTCAGATAATATCCGCATGATATTCGGATTTTTTGGATACAGGCAGATATTTGCAATTCCATATCCGGTCCCGTATCCACTTTCAAATATCCTTATCCTTATCCGTATCCGCCAAATATAATATCCGCCGGATAGAAAATTCGAATTCAAATATAATCGAATACGGCATCGAAACGGATAGAAATTATCCGTCCTACTTTCACCCCTAAAGTGTGGTATGTGTTAACTAAACTCTTAAATGTGTAGTAACAAATAATAAGAACAGGTGGTAACCAATAGACGAAAAATGTGATAACCAAATACAAGATGTGTGTTATTCAATATATCATGAATGTGCTAATAAAACTCTAGATGTGTGGTAACCAACATACCATGTATGTGGTAACCAATATTCCTTGAATGTGGTGATCAATGTAGAGGGCTACAAGGTCATTTAGCCTATTTTTACAATACACCACCTTTGTAGTGCCCTAGTTTTGCAATTGATATTTGTAGTGGCCTAAAATCAAAAGTAGACTCTTATGGGAATGGGACTTGACCCAAGTGTTCATGTTCTCTGCATTTCAACCATAGGTTGGGGTTCAATTCTCACCCAGCCTCATATCCCTCCCCTTTATTCCCTTCGTAATTTGTGTGGCTTGGGCTCCCACACACTTTTGTCGACACATATGTATCAATATTTATCAAAAAGAAAAAGGCTATTGTGGTGGCCCATTTTAATAGTTTCTCCGTTCTCTAGACAGTGAAACATTTTACTTTTTTTTTTTAATCAATGTTTATTGTTTAACTTTAATTCAAATTTTTATCATAGTTATATAAGAAAAAACATATTCAACCATAATCTTGTTGGATTCATCTTTATCTTGAAATTTTAGAATATTAAATTTTTATATGTACACAATTTTAGAATGTTGCAGTTACAATAGGATAGTTGCAAGACTGTTTTCGCTATTGAGCTTGTTAACCAATTTAGTGTTTATTTTGGTTAAGTTTAGAAGTTGTTTTATGAGGTGATTTAATTATCCCTCTCTTTTTAATTCACACTAAAAAAATTTGGTAGATTGTGTAATAATGTGTAATAAATAGGAATGTGCGTTGAAGTGGGCCATCATTTTTGGAGCCCAACAGGTGCGTAGGTCCAAGCCCGTTAGTGGCAATTGGATGTGTTTGTGTGCTTGTTGAGATTAGGATTTGTTAGGATCGGCGAATTGTACGTGTGACAAAAAAAACCTCGAGCCTACAAGAAGCTTTGAGGGGAAGCTTTAATTTCTCTCTACATAATTCATAATTTGACATATATCCCTATATATTTAGCCAAAAAATATATACATATAATTTCTCTGACAGTCAACTTTCAAACCCGATATTCATTTCTTCCCAAATAATCTCCGAGTGTACTTGCATATGTATAAGAACTGGTACGTAATCTAGCTACACAATTTCTATATTATACAGAATACTTGAATTGATTAATTTGAAATAACATAATCTAATATCTCCTTTTGTAATTATTATGCATTAAATACCTAACTCTAGCTATTATTAAAAATAAAAATCTGTATATATTTAAAAGAAAAATGTAAAAATGCGCGCCTTCAATTCATCAATAGTTACTACACCTTAATGAAAGAAGGGGAAAAAAAATGAGTGAACAAATGGTGGTATGATATAAATGTTTATTATTGCCTTCGTAACTAATTAAAAACCTAAGAAGTTTGTAATAATAATATAATATTAACTAAAATGGACAAAATTTAATTTATATAATGATTGAATCTTTGATGTTTGAGCTCATTATGAAGACAACATCTATGATATACTACTAGTATATCCTTTGAAATGCATCCATGCTTGGCCTTTAATTTCATTTAAAATTCAATCAAAGATCAAATTTCAACATAGAATCATTAAATATATTCAATTATTCAGTAACATCTAAATTAATGGTCATTTTTATAACAAGAATAATATGTATAATTAAGCTAGGTAGTACACTACTAGTAAGAAAAAGGATTAATTTCTGATGTTATAATCTATTGATGTCTAAAAATTTATTGCACCATGCAGCCAAATATTCTTTACCTTAATTCATTATTATAGAATTTTTTTTTTCTTTCAATTATTCTTTACATAGCTCCTTCTTTTGTTACTGACTTTGTTTTTGTTTATAATTAATATAATAATAATTGTTATTCATTAAAAACTAAACCCAATAGTTTGAAAGCTGATAAAGGCTAGGATAGTTGAATACACACACTTGCACTCAGAATAGCTATGTGCAAACTTGACCTTTTGTTTTAGTTTATCTTATTTTTTATTGTCCCATTGAGTTACTACATTTATTTGTTATTATATTTGTTCAAAATTTTAAAAAAAGGGGGGGTTTGATGAGGGGCAGTTTTGACACTTTACAACAGCATTAATTTTGATTACATGCATATCTGCTTCAAATAAAAGTTGCAATTACTGTACAGGCATGAATTATAATTTTTGTATCCACCAATAACTACTACCACTGTCCTTCTATCCGCTATTTATATGTTTCACTTTTTTACTAAAGTAAAATATAATATGCTAATAGACATGGATGGACGAACATCTAGCTAGTTCAACTTCTTTTGCCTCATTGCTAAAAAAAATAATGGATTTCTATCGCGTTGAAATTATGGTAGCTAATGAATTTCTAAAAAAATTGGTCACTAACCTTTTCATTGGCCGCGCGAATGTTAACAAAAAAATTTTGTCGTTGCAGCAGAAAATTATGGTAGTTTTTTCATTCTTAAGGCATGTTTGTATTTACCGTTTTTTTTTTTTTTTTGTCCTTTTAATGGTGCTGCAAGACTATATTTACTTTTGACTTCCTCCTTAATTCTCCTTCTAATTTCTCATTTATCTCAAAAGTCAAGACAAACAATCCTTAGGCATGTTTGATCTCCTTAAGGGAAAGCTTAAAAATACCTATAAATTTCTTCTCCCAAAGGAGAATTTTAATTATTTTGAGTTAGTTTTTATTTAAAAAAATTGAACTGTCTATCAAAACACCCCAAAATAAAATTAATTAAAAAATTTAAAAAAAAAGTCAAAAAACAAACAAAGAAACAAGCCCTTATTCTTGTTATATTTTTCATTTTGCATTGAAAAACAATGCACTCACTGAATGCTTTTGTATGACTAGTAATTGAATGGGTTCTCATTTTTCTCTTGAATTAGTATATACTACCATATATAAATAAACAGTTTTTTTTTAGGTGAATATCAGGGTATCCTCAGGCCACATTGGACCCAAGACTAATCATTCCCTCGAGGATCGAGTGGGCATTTAAGGGTTGCCTCCAGAGCCCCATACCACTCAGGCCAACTACGTTTGGTAACACTTTTAATATATATTATATATATATAACCTATATATATATATAACCTGTATATTTACATTTAAAAATCCTCATATAAGAAAACAAAGTCTGCGTTATATAAATCGTGAAGCAAACATGTGATTGTTGTTCCTTTGTTTATATGTTTTTGGGATGGAAGTAGTAATAATATTAATGTTATTCTTGTATACCTAACTATATTATGTATACTCTATTGATAATAACTATAATTGTATTATGTATATTGATAATCGATAAAACAGACTGTAATTATATTAAGTTGCCCTAAAACCAAATTTATTTATTTAATTTTCGAAATCATTACAGTAAATCGATATATATTTCAAAAGGCAGACAAAAGAGTAGATTGCATTTTTCTTTTCCAAATTGATTTACTTAATAATAGAATGTTAATTTTGCCGGACAGAGTGATTGTTGAAATTAAACCATAGTTGTTAAATTAAAGCAAATATAAAAGCAGTTTTTTTTTTTTTTGTAAATAGTGACTATATATAAAAGCAGTATTAGACTTTAAATAAAAGCACACCACTCTAAAACTAATTACCATGTGCAATAGTAGTAATTAGTAAAACACCGCAAGAGAGCAAATTTAGAATGTCCATGGTGAAAATCCATAGACTAATCCACCACTCAAAATTTGATTACCATGCAATAATTAGTAGTAATAAATAGAGCAGCTGGAGAGTAATTTTAGAATTTCCATGGTGAATTGCAAATTAATAAGGGTAAATCCTAGGAAAATCTATCGACTAAACCTCCTCATCTTGAAACCACCAAACAATCAGTAGTGTAGTACTAGCAATCTTCCTTTTCGAAAAATGAAAATATAAATTAGATTGATGACTAATATGCAAAATTTTGAAAATGAAGAGAAAGTAAATGGCCAAGAAATTTCAAATTGCTAGAGATTAATGCACCCTGTACTGGAGAAGAGATCCCTGGACCAATAGAGCCGGATAGATCCAGACCGTTGGAGTGAAATATGGCGTTGAGATCCTCCATCATCTGGCTTCAGCCCATATAGACATTGGAGTATAGTAGAGTGTGTGTGTATGTATATACTTCTATATACACAACAGCCCTCCTCCTACCCCATCTTTATTACATCCTTCTTTTTTAATTGTTTTTCTCTCACCGTGTGATCAGAAAAATCATAATAAATCCGTCGGTTACGAGTTTAACACACACAAGCAAACCAAACGCAGTACTACTATGTCTATTACAACCATGCATCTGTATCTACATATCTATATATGTATGTATAGTTTATTAGGTGGGGAGCAAAGCAGAGTAGATATTAGATATATAGAGGAAGAGGGAGGGGAGGAGGGGGTGTGGGATAGGTTGCGTAGCAGTACAGTGTATTAATTTTGATTATTATTATTATTATGGACTCTACTCTTATTCTTCTTCTTCTTCCTCCTCCTCCTTTGGCTATTTTGCCAATCTTGTCTTAATTACTCATCAGTCATCCATCCCCCACCCCCACACCCCACGCCCTCAATTCAATTCCTTCTCCCCAAGATTTCTCCCCATTTCCATTCCCATTCCCATTCCCTTCTCTCTCTCTCTCTCTCTCTCTCTCTCTCTCTCTCTCCTCTCTTTCTGCAAATATATTTTTTACATACATATACGTAGATTGGATAAAATATATATATATATTTTGCTGATACATATATGTCTTGTTGTATTTCTTCTGTATATGCACAAGCGTGCGTGTGGGTGGGGCGTTACTTTTAGCCAAAATCGAAAACATGGCGAGTAGTACTGCCGCCTTGACATACGCTCAAAATCCTCGCTCTCCCCTAAATCCGTACATCATCATCTAACTATATTCATATAATATCTCCTTTTCTATATTTGTTACATCAGTTTCCAATTTTCAATCCGTTGTTGTGACTTCTTCCCTTCCACCAGGCCTCTTCACTCATAAGTCGTCCTTGTTAATAACAGCTTCTTCACACTACACAAGTAATATGGGCGGCCTCGTTTGGTGTTGCTGCTGCTGCTGCTGATTCGATTAAACAACTGGGCTCTTTTTTTTTTCTTTTTTTTTTCTTGGAATCTTCATATAACCGGCCTGGGCGGTGACTGGTTACTGGCGATGGAGTTTAGCAGCGGAGGCGGAGCTTCTAGCGGCGGTGGCGGCGACCACGACCACGATCCCACCGATCCTCACCGGAGGAAAAAGAGGTACCATCGGCACACGGCCCATCAAATCCAGAGGCTTGAAGCGTAAGTCAATTACTCTCTTTAATCGTATCCATATTCTATAAGCCTGGTACTACATGCAGGTGGGTAAAGATTTGATTTTTTTTCCCCCCATGCCATTTGGGTGTGCGAAAAGGGTCCATCTTTGTTGCCTTTTTCGTATTGGCAGAAATGGGTTTCAAATAGATTTCGATTATGTTAAGGATTTCGTGTGTTTGTGTTGTAGGATGTTTAAGGAGTGTCCCCACCCCGACGAGAAGACGAGGAATATGTTAAGCAGAGAGTTGGGTTTGCATCCTCGGCAGATCAAATTTTGGTTCCAAAATAGGAGAACTCAGATGAAGGTTTGTTCTTTTTCTTTTTTATGTTATTTCATGATGTTTTCATTTTTCTTCAGTGCTTTTAATTTTGTGAAAATTGTAGGCACAACATGAGAGAGCCGACAACTGTGCACTTAGGTCAGAAAATGACAAGATCAGGTGCGAAAACATTGCCATTCGAGAGGCCCTCAAGAATGTGATATGCCCCTCTTGTGGAGGCCCTCCAGTTTCTGAGGATTCTTATTTCGATGAACAAAAATTGAGAATGGAAAATGCCCAATTGAAAGAAGAGGTTTTTTTCATTTTTATTTTTTTTTAAAAGAACCCTAGTTTTGTGGATTTCTTTCACTATCAGTTATATCCCTTTTCTCCCCTTGATTTTGTTAACTTTTTTGAGCTGCAGTTGGACAGAGTTTCCAGCATTGCTGCAAAATACATAGGAAGGCCTATTTCCCAACTCCCTCCAGTACAGCCTATTCATATATCTTCCTTGGATTTATCCATGGCCAGTTTTGGGGGTCATGGTATTCCAGGCCCATCTCTTGATCTTGATCTTCTGCCAGGAAGTTCATCTAGTGTGGTACCTAATTTAGTCTTTCCCCCATTGAGTATTTCCGACATGGATAAATCCCTAATGGTTGATGTTGCTGCTAGAGCCATGGAAGAGATTATTAGGCTCTTGCAAAGCAATGAGCCACTTTGGATTAAGCCCTCATCTGAGGAAAAGGAAATTCTTTGTATTGATAGCTATGATAGGATGTTCCCCAGGCCTAATAGTCACCTGAAGAATCCCAACATTCGGATGGAAGCTTCCAGAGATTCAGGTGTTGTCATGATGAATGGTGTGGCATTGGTTGACATGTTTATGGATGTGGTTAGTTTCTTATTTCTCCTATGTTTGCTTGTCCTGGATTTGAACTCTATGTATCATTCGACGTGTAACATTGTTGGGCATGATTGATGTTTTTCAACAGAATAAATGGGTCGAATTCTTTCCTACAATTGTATCGAGGGCAAGGACCATTGAAGTAATATCATCATCTGGAATGCTTGGAAACCAAAGTGGAACATTGCAGTTGGTAATGAAAATGAAACTCATGACTCAAAAAGTTGTGTGTGTGTGTGTGTGTCTATTTTATTGTCTAGAAATTTGCTAACCATTATTTATCTTTCAGATGTACGAAGAATTGCAGGTACTTTCAGCCTTGGTTCCGACGAGGCAATTCTATTTCCTGCGTTTCTGTCAGCAAATTGAACAAGGATCGTGGGCTATTGTTGATGTTTCCTACGACATCCCTCATCAAGAAAGCCAGTTTTCTTCATCTTGTAAAGCGCACAGACTGCCCTCAGGATGCTTGATCCAAGACATGCCTAATGGTTATTCAAAGGTCGTTAACAAAACAAAATAGGCACATGATGTTACATGTTGGTGCGATATATATATATATATATAGTTGTAAATATATATATATATATATATATATATATAGGTTTGGATTGATTGAATTACGCATGCAGGTGACTTGGATGGAGCACTGGGAGGTAGAAGATAAAGTCCCAATACACAGGTTGTTTAGAGATTTTATTCACAGTGGATTGGCCTTTGGAGCTGAGAGATGGCTCTCCACTCTTCAACGGGAGTGTGAGAGATATGCTTGTCTCCTGGTTGCTGGAAACTCAACTAGAGACCTTGGGGGAGGTATATAGTAGCAATATCCTTATAGATACAGATCCCAAATTGTGTGTTTTGTGTTTCTTTGGATTATGAAAATGTGTGATGGTGACGTTTGTCCTCCTGGGTTCACATACAGTGATCCCCACACCTGAAGGCAAAAGAAGCATGATGAAACTTGCACACAGAATGGTCAACAACTTCTGCTCCAGCATTAATCCTTCCAATGGCCAGCAGTGGACCACCATTTCAGCATTGAATGAGTTTGAGGTCCGGGCAACGCTTCATAGGAGTATTGATCCCGGACAACCTAACGGTGTGGTGCTCAGCGCAGCCGCCACAATTTGGCTCCCAGTTTCGCCACAAAACGTCTTTGGTTTCTTTAGGGATGAAAGAACCAGGCCTCAGGTATATATATATATATATAATTAAAATTGAAGACTTGTTTTTTTGTCGTTTTAATCTTCAACTTTGCAGTCCACACTGATTTATTGATCTTACACGAGTACTATTATATAGTAGTATTTCAGTTTAATAAGTAGGAGTAACTAGTTTTGTATTTGTATGAAATTGATGATGTTATGCAGTGGGATGTTCTCTCAAACCAAAATCCAGTACAAGAGGTTGCTCATATTGCTAATGGCTCTCATCCAGGGAATTGCATATCAGTTCTCCGGGTAATTAAGTGTATTTTGACGAAGCAATTATTGAATTTGATTAAACAAACAGGATTTGATTATATATATACTCCATATAGTAACTCCGTATTTATTTATTGATCCTAACCCCACACTCCACAGGCGTACAACACAAACCAAAACAACATGCTTATACTCCAGGAAAGCTGTGTGGACTCATCAGGCTCCCTGGTGGTGTACTGCCCGGTCGATTTGCCTGCCATCAACATTGCCATGAGCGGCGAAGATCCCTCCTACATCCCGTTGCTTCCGTCGGGGTTCACAATCATGCCTGATGGCAGGATGATGATGATGATGATGGACCGTGGCGGCGGCGGCGGCAGCGACATGGCCTCAACCAGTTCAAATGCAGCAGCAGCAGATGTTGGGAATGGATCCTCGGGGGGGTCACTGATCACGGTTGTATTCCAAATACTGGTGAGCAGCTCACCGGTGGCCAGGATGAGTCCAGAATCAGTGACAACAGTGAATAACCTCATCAGCAACACTGTCCACCAAATTAAAGCTGCCTTGAATTGCAGCACATCTTGATGATGAATGATGAATATATTCATCATTATTCATACCTCCTTCCCCTTAATTAGCTTGAAAAAAGAAAGAAAGAAAAAAAAAAGAAGAAGAAAAAAAGTAGTAGTTGTCCCTGGCCGGGCCACAAGGGTTTGTCTCTCCTACTCCATCTACTATCCATAAATACACGACGGGTACAGGTAAAGAAAGTAAAGAGAGAGTGGCAGTACGTACGTGTATTAGTAGTGTGTTTTCTGGAATTGAATGGAGGAGGGAGGGGGGGAACTAACTATCCTTTGGGGTTAGTTGGGGAACTTGAATGCTCCTTATAAGTCCTCTCATCAATATCTGAAGCTGCTGCTGCTGCTGCTACTGCTGTTGCTGCTGCTAAAGAGAATTGATTACAATTTCACAACAACATTTTAAATGCTCCGCTTCCCCCCACCCCCAAAAAAGAGTATCTACTTTGTGTTTTTGCCTCTCCATTATTTTGAATTATTATTATTTTTTTTTTTTATTGGGAGTCTTTTAAATTTGAAAATTAGTTGAATAGAAGTCAAGAACGCACCCTTACGGTGTGAATCCTGCTGTGTCTGTGTGTGTGCAAAGTCGTGTCGTAGTCATAGTCGTGGTGGCGGTCTCATAATTTGAGATCGAGAATTATGATGGTTTAGCTTCTTGCTGTGTGTTATTATGGTTTGGTGATATTCCGTTGATGTTAGGGTTTCGATGGTTTGTGGTCATATTGTGTAGAGAGAGAGAGAGAGAGAGAGACAGACACACACACACATGCAGACAGGCAGGCAGGGGAGTAAGAAACACTGTACGGTTCGGGTATTGACTTCTGTTGAATATTATTGTTAATGTTGATGGATGAGAATATGTTATATACCTTAGTATTTTCCCTCATGGTCTGGTCTATATATGACTCTGGATTCATTCATTCCATGTTTTGCTTGCTTGATTCATAAATCTATGTATGCATATATACATATATCCCATTTTATCTACAGTACTAAAGTATATATTGCTTCCTTTGGATCTATAGTATATTGGAGCGAGCTAGCTAGCTATCTACTGACTGCTAGCTGTCCACATTAAATACTACAACATTAGTTTCTAAATTTCTTGATGCAAAGATGATGAGAAAAAGGAACATTTAAGAAAAAGGGGAAGTGGTCCAATTCCATTAATTAGTACTAGTATTTTTATTTTTATTATGTACATAATTTGGTAGCGAGCAAATTCACTAGCAGATAGTAGATTGGAAGAGCAGATTCTCTTACATTTCTCTCTCCGAATCAGCTATTTACTAGCGGATCCGCCAATTCCCAAATATTCACAATATATTAGATAGTGCTGCACATAATACATAAATACATATATACTATAATGAAAGATGGAAGAAGGGGAATTAAGTGGAAAGGAAAGGTAGTGACTATATAGGGCTAGCTTAAAGTCATGGCAATAACAATGACAGAGTGAGAGTGGGTGGGTTCATGATAGAGAATATAGACGATGATGCATCAAGCCATCAAGAGTAGAGATATATAACTAACCCTGACCTGACCTGACCTGATCTGGGATTTGAATTCCCTTAATTGACGTACCATAGGGCTGGCTAATAAGTAATAACCTAAACCCTAAAGCAAGCAAGCATGCATGCATGTATGTTGACGATCAATACAAGCCCAACAATATATACTTACTACTTATCCTGTACTGTAGTTAGTATATACTATTCCCTTCCGTTTTTTTTTTATATCTTCTCCGCTTCTGTATTTCACGCACTTCAATGCATATTTTTAATAATTAATATTTCAAATTCTATACAACGAAAAATTATGAAAATTAAATATTCTAAAAATTATGTGATTAGACGAATCTAACAATATCTCACTTGAATATGTTTTATCTTATACAATCAAGTTTAAATTCGATTCAAATTTACTCCATAAACAGTATTTACTATGCAATAGGAGGGAGTACTATATGTTAGTCTGTCTGTCTGTGATAGCCAGGCTCATTCATATATAGGGTGTACGTACGTGGATTGGGTAACTGCATGGTAGCTAATTAATATTAGTATTAATTAGGTAGTATATATATATATATATATATATATATATATATATATATATATATACTTATACTTGCATGCACGGTGGGGATTTGGGAATGGGAGAGTGGCGCTGCGCTCTGTCTTCCTCTTCCTCTTCTATCTGTTTCCCTAATTAATTATTCATAATTCATTAATGAATGACAGTGACAATGTGAGAGCTAGGCCATATATATACTTAATTATACATGCATCAGTTAATTATGTTCGTTTGTGTATGTAGTATGCATAATTAAATAGTAGAAAGTTAATTATGATGTATAGTATATTGGGGATGTTTGGGAGTCAGCGGATTCACTAGAAAATAGCAGATTCGGAGAAAAAATTGTGAAATGATATGCTATTTCAATCCGCTATATGCTCCTAAATCTACTTACAACCAAACACACCCATTGTATAATTAAATAAATAATAGTAGTAAAAGAGTATTGATGTATTGATAGATAGGATCTATGTATGTGCAGTGTAGTGGACACCCAGCTGCAGCCAGCAATATAATCCCTTCTTTCTAATTTTACTTCTTCAATCTTAATCTTATAAAATACTCCTACATATATACTGTTTCTTAAATAAATTTATGGATTAGTATCTTATCTTATTACTCATGAGAAAAAAAAAAAAAAAAAAAAAAAAAAAAAAAAAAAAAGAGGATGTATAAGTATACATATTAGCATATATGCTAATTTTACATCTTTTGTGTTTGTATTCACTTAATTAGCATATATGTCGTCGTTAAGGACCAAGAAAATCTTGTGTTACCTGTTTCACTGTTGAATAAGAAATAGACAATTGAAGAGTAGTATTGTGTATGTAGTTATAAAATGTGGGAATAAAAATTACTAGTAAGATTTAATTAAGGCAATATATGTATAAGGCCGATCCATACCACATGCGTCGATCGGTTAATTACAGTTGCACAATCTTGTTAAAATATGGTTATAGTAGTGACATATATATATAGTTCAAATTTATACATGTGGATGGGCATGGCCCCATATATCAATTGGGTGAGTGACGTTTGATGTGAAAGGTAGGTAGCATTATACTTATATTATTGCCCTCTTACCAGCGTGCGTCCGTCATAAACGTCAAAAGGAACCCTTTGGGTTTTCCAAATTAGTGATCCAGTAGTAAACTAATTAATTAATGAAGTTAATGTTTTGTTTCTAGTTGTAAGTATCATTTAGCAAAATAAATAAATATGGATTTTAATCTTATGATTTCGTGGGTGTGGGAGGAATATGGTTGTCTAAAAGTTATTAGACACTTATAATGGAATGAAGGAGCGAGTAGTATTTAATAGTTACTCTATATAATAGTATGAAAATAAAATGGAGAAATATGTGATGGGAGTTGGGACAGAGAGCTGCCCCAGCCTAATTTGTACTATTCGACTATTTGTAGGGTTGGTTAGAATTGTCTTACTTATAAGCTCCTCGGTCAATTAGTCGTCAATCTTTTTCATGATGGATAGATTGTATTGTAGTATTATATGAAGACGACGTAGTAGATGATACTGATCATATCATGATGACAGGCACATTATCCATTATATAGTATTTTAATTATGACATCCAGTTAACTCCTTTTTTTGTAATAATAAAATCATCCTTGTTTTCATTTTTCAAACTCCATCGGTTATAATCAACTAATCAAGTGATTTACTATATTGCATGCATATCTTCAATTTGTGTCCCTGCAGGGGCTGCCCGGCCCCTAATTAATTTATTAGTATAATAACTGCTACTGCTACTGCCACTCAACTCAACATGTATGTATGGATTTATATCCCTTTCGTTTGCCAAAGGTTAGCCTGCCCTGACCTCCAAAGTACTAGATACTACTACTACTACTACTACTATTTTATTTAAATTATACTTCCTCCGTATTCAAATATTTTTTACATACTCACTTTTCACGCAGTCCAATGCACATTTTAAACCATTAATAACTCAAGTTCGATATAAGTAAAAAATTCTAAAAGTTTGATATTTAAAAACTACTCGGCGAGACGAATCTAACAAGATCCCACTTCACTATATTTTAACTTGTATAACTATGATAAAACTTTAAGTAAAAGTCTGTAGGTGAATAGTGACACATTACTAAACGTCAACAACATATGAAAACGGAGGTAGTATATATGAATGTGTATATTGTGGCTTGGATACCTACCTGGATTCTCCTTGGACAGTTGGACTCATGACTTGCTACTCCCTCTTACTTCCTCTCTACATACAAGCTCCATTTCAATATTTCATAGAATCCAATATACAATTTTGATGATTAATAATCTATATTACGTGCAAAATATAATAATTATAAGAGTAGATTTTTTATAATTATACCACCACAACCAAAAAAAAAATTATCTCAAAATTACACGATAAACAGTGACAAATCAAAATGGAGTTATTAAAAAAAAATGGAAGGAATACTAGTACCCTTACTTAAAAAAGGATCTCGACATAAAACGAAAATTATCCTTTTTTTAAAATTTATAATCATATACTAGTATTCCGGTGTGTGCTTGAATACTATTAGTACTTTATCCATTCATACTACCACTTTTTTTATTTTGTGAGTTATGTGGGATATAATTAAATTCAAACTTGATGATATTTCCAACATATTCATATTCAATGTATTAGTATTAAGTTTAGGTGTTGTAGAATGAAACCAAAGAGAGAAATTTTAAGAGAACATACACCAAAGAAAGAATGAGTAGTGCAGTGGCCTATGGGAAAATAAATGGGCATACATGCGCGTGCATAGGTACGTAGAGTGTTGAGAGCAGCTGAGACGAGACAAAGCTGGGGCTTGCATTAAACGTTTCCACAGAATCTACAAAAGAGATAAAATTAAAGTGAGAGAGAGAGAGAGAGAGAGAGACCCACCCCAATTGATGAGCCCCAAATGACTCCTCAAAGACAAGGGACTTTGAATCCTTTTTACCTCTATATATATATATATACACACTACATGTAGAAATACATGCATATTAATATTGAATGAATGCTTCCACATCATATCATTTTATAAGAGTACTATTTATCAGTGTTGTTGTTGTTGTTGTTGCCTGTTGGAGTTTATTATAATATATGCAATTAGGAGGAGGGGGAGGAGGAGGAGGAGGAGGAGAGCTCTTCCTTCATAGATCCAATTAAAGTACCAAACTGCAGCTGGTGGTGTATATTTAGCATATACTATATATATATATACTGTCCATCATCATCTCATCAATTGTCTGTCCATCATCATGGCCCCAGTGGGATTGCCTCCAGGCTTCAGGTTCCATCCAACTGATGAAGAGCTTGTTAATTACTATCTCAAGAGGAAAATTCATGGCCAAGAAATCGAACTCGACATCATCCCTGAAGTTGATCTCTACAAATGTGAGCCTTGGGAATTAGCAGGTCTGCAACTACTACATTATTCCTGTATTCTTCTTATTATATATACATTCTATGCAAAACAAGTTTTCCACTTGATTGATTATCCAGCAATATAATGTAGCACCACCAGGCCGGCCCGGTTTAGACTTTACACATTAGACATGACAAATGGATTAACTCTTGGATCACTGATTGATCTAGCTATATCTTAATTTGTATTCTTGCAGAGAAATCTTTCTTGCCAAGTAGGGATCCAGAGTGGTACTTTTTTGGCCCCAGGGACAGGAAGTACCCCAATGGTTTCAGAACAAACCGGGCAACCCGGGCTGGGTACTGGAAATCAACAGGAAAAGACAGGAGGGTTAACAGCCAGAATAGGGCCATTGGGATGAAGAAAACTTTGGTATACTACCGGGGGAGGGCGCCACAGGGAATAAGGACCGACTGGGTTATGCATGAGTATCGGCTCGATGACAAGGAGTGGGAGGACACGTCTGGCATCCAGGTAGTCAGTATGGTAGACTGATAACTTGTCATTAAATGCCTCTCTTTTTCTTTTAACACTTGTCATGAAATAGAAAAGCCCCTGGCAATCATGGGCTTTCTGTTTCTTTTGAATGAGAAACCATCATCTTTGCTTTTAGTATTCCAAATTAGAGAGTTCATCAAAGGATAAGAGTAGATTTTTTTAAACATTAAAACCCTTCAGAGTTTTTCTAATTAACTTCTGATTTTGTAGAGGTGTGAGTCTGTGTGGATTATTGATGACTGAGCCAGCTGCACATATATCTTTTTGTTTCTTTTGCCATTCTTTTCTTCCCAATTTCTTTCTTTCCCTTTTCTTTATGTTTTTCAGTAGTGATGATCCTAGGCGTCTTTATTTTGGGTGGAAATTAACCTTGTAGATCTTTTGTCACCCAAACCCATCCACACAACAAACATACACCCCCATTTGACTTTAAAGGCACAGATTTCCAGGCCATGATCTTGCTTTGAGGGGAGAAAAGAACACTAGTCCCTCCAATTTTTTCCCCAATCTCTTTCTATTCCTGTTAAAGGGTGAACCTAAAGCAGGGTAGGGTTGGCTTTAACATGTGCTCTCATCTTATCCTCCTATAAAAAACACACCCATGCACATTTTGTTTCTCACACAGTTGTAGTCTTGTAGAAGAATTCAAATTCTTTTCTGATGCACATTCATTACTCAATGTGTGTGTGTGTGTGTGTGTGAGAGAGAGAGAGAGAGAGTGATACATTATATATATGATCGTGTAGAGGTCTCTTGTTATGCCTAAAGTTGAGTGAAGTGCATGGGATGCATGGGAAGTCTTCAATTTTTTTTACACTAAATGATCAATCTTTATCAGCCTTTTGTGATATGTACTACTTCATATTAATGTTCTACTTGTGCTGCATATAGAAACAGTAATGATTCATCACATAATACTCATTCCATATAGCAGTATGATTCTGCCAGATATCATCCAATATAATAATGAAAAAAAGAGGAAATTTGCTGACAAGTTATTCTTTTCTTGCACAGGTCTTAGATCTCTTGAGTGACAAAGTATAGCTTCACTTTGTCCTTGTGTAATGAGACAAAAGTGCAATGCTTCTATATGACTGAATCTGATCTTATCACCCCCAATCATCATATGTTTTCTTTAATCAATCTTTAATTTGTGTTGCCTCTATTAGTTTTATAATCATATACTAACATACATAAACACACATATATATTCCCTGATCTAGAATCACTGTAGATTGCAGGTAATCATTTTTATCTAGATTTATAGAGTATAATATTGTTCTAAAAGTAACATCCCGTCACTTTCATTTTGTAAGAAGATGTCTGGCCCTTTTTACTTTATTCTCCCACATTCCTGCATAAGCCAAATCTCTACCTAACCCATGTCTTATAGGTGGGTGGGGCTGTGGGCTGTGGCTGTGGGGGAGAGAGAGAGAGAGAGAGAGAGAGAGAGAGAGAGAGAGAGAGAGAGAGGAGAGATTTCAAAGAACGTGTTTTTGACATAAAGTAAACATGATACACAGAAATTTAAAGATATGATCTAATAAGTTTTCACAAGGTGGTGGACTGGTGGTTGTGTTGATATGGAAGGGAAGAATTAGAAAGATCTCTTTGTACTTGCAGATTTTTACATAAATCACCACATTGCTTTATCTCTATGTCCCTTTAGTTTTGGCCCAAGTGTATCATGCTAAATCCAACCGCCACAATTCTTGACTGATAAAGAAATCTCTATGACCCCAGCTTTTATGACAAATTTAAGATTCACCCTCAAACTTTTAGTTCCCCCTCCATCCTATTCCAAATAGTGGAATCAACAACCCACTTTCCTTTTAATTAAACCTGTTTTGCTTAAAATCATATGCAAGTAATCTCTCTTTTTTGGCTCATAGGATTCCTATGCATTGTGCCGTGTTTTCAAGAAAAACGTGTTGTGCTCTGAGGTGGAAGAACAGGGGCAATCCAGTGCCATGTCATTCCTTGATTACTCGCAGGGTGTTGCCACCGAGCATGAAACAATGTCGCCTGACTTCCCCTTGGCATCTACGCCCACCACCGTGTGTGTAGAGGAAGAAGATAAAGAAGACAAGGATGACTCGTGGATGCAGTTCATAACGGATGATGTGTGGTGTTCCTCTAGCACAGCCTATGGTGGCGGCGAGGAGATCTCTCACATGACATTCATAAACTAATGAAAAACAAGAAATCATCCAAGAGGGCTGATTAATAACATCCAATTATAAATACATACATACATACATACATGGGATCATTTAATTCAAGAATTTTTAATGATTGGTAAAATCTTTCATGTTTTTATTATGCATCATCAGTGTGATCGTCTCTAATTGTACTCAGATTATTCTTTTCCCCTTATTGTTTTGGGTGAATGTATTAGGAGTACTTCACTGTGCTCTGTGCAGCACAGTTATGTTGTGGCTCAACAGATTTGGTTTGTGGACTCCTTACTGAGGGTTTCTTTATTGGGTTTGACTGGATATATGGATGGAATAATAGAGAGCTTATTCCCTGCTGTATTTACCCTCAATCCTCATTACTAGCTTCCTGTACACCTCTTTAAGATGTTTGTGTATCCTACTATTGACTGAACAAATTCTGGAAGAACTGTCGTTTTATTACATGTCGTGGTCAGTTCAGGGGTAGGGGTCCGAATTTGCTCAATGTTAATGTATTATGACTTGACTTGTCAATTTTATTGAACTACAACAGTTCCAATAATCAATCATATACTGACGACACAAACAAAAAATAGAAGCATAATAAGATAGAAACAAAATGGTTGCAGATAGTGACAGGATGAAATGGATGGGAACTGGTTAAATGGAGAGTAACTTGAAAGATCAAAATTCAAACTCAGTCACCATCACCAGTGCCTATCAGATCAACTTCTCTTTCACTCAAATCGCATTCAAATGTGAAATCGATACTTCTATGGCAACCAAAAATATGACAATAACAAATCTACATTAAAACGAAATCTATACAGCCCACAAAAAGTTGCAACGCAGTAGAGTGGACAACGCCCACGGATTACAACCATGTTCTGTTACATACCGCATAAAATTAAATATTTATTGCCCTCAAACTAAAGGTTTCTTCCCTTTGATTTTGTACAGTCAAAGGAAGTGCCTCAGATAGTTTCACAAATAATGGACCCCCCCACACTTCATTCTCAGCATCAATATGAAGAGCTTTGCCTAGATATATGCATCACACAACATAGAGGGCGGCATCCTGCACCTAGATTGAGTTGTTAACCTTCCACCTGTGAAATTCCGTAGAATTTATCAAGAATGAACTGGCATTCTTATGCCCTCCACCACCGTAATTCTGCATCCATGTTTGTGAGTTCACTTTACAATTAGCTTAAATCCATGTTGTGTATTCTAAGAAGATGAACTAATGACTACTATTCCATACTAATTAGCAAATCAAAGAATAACCTGGGATATGAGTGTAGTGTCCTCTTCACCTATGCTCCTCAGGCTAACCTTTAACATTTGGTCATTGTTAAGCTCGGGTACTCTGTACACAACGGCTCCAATTGCCCTAAACAGGGAAACAAGCAACACCAATAACAAAGAGGAAATGTTATGGCAAGCCTAAAGCTATTTGTGCATAATTTCATACAAATTTCAAGCCCACAACATAAGAGAAGGGAAAAAAAATGGATTTGTTTAGCATTCAACCATAAAACTACTACCTATAGAAAGAAATCTTTAATTGCTGGCAATGAAGGATTGGAATTTCTGCAGACAGATTGAAGGAATGGGATTCCAAACACAGATATAAATGATGTACCATGATGGCATGGTGCTACCCTCCGTGCCATATTGTGAGTTACGGCACACCTTTGCACCTCAAGCCCGAGAGCATGGGGCACTACAGTGAAGGCATAGTTTTCACCAGTATTCTACTTTCCTCTTTTCCCATTTAATATTAATTCTGTAGTTAACAAATAGGTACTGGTATTGAATAACTTATAAAACTAAGAAAACCATACATTAAGTTGTTCCCACGGCCCAAAAACAAAAACCATAGCTCTCAGTATGTCATTTACCCAGGCCAGACAACAAAGAGACATGAATACATCATTGAGCTCATAAGGTTTCTTTTGAAGCCACAACTTGGTTAATGGAAAAGATTTTGAAAATATTGATGATGAGTGATGACTTTTCACAATGAGAAACTGATATTTTATTTGTACAACTCGCAATCTTATTCAGCAATTTCATTGAAATTCATGTTGAAGGTAAAATCTCGAACGCTATGGTTGTGCATGCCAAAACAAAAGAATGTCGAGTTGGATAAGAAATAGGCAGCACCCTATAATTTTTCTTTATAAACATATATTTGAACTGAAACTTCCATTTAGTCATTTACAACTTCCTTAGTAAATTCAATTTGCACCTGATACTTTTTATATCAGAATTTAGAATAATATTTTGGTGCCAGTCAGACTGGAAGCAAAATTATCTGCCTCAACATGTTTCTTCAGGATCAAGATTTTATGATTAATGATTTTGAATTTTATCTGCATATATATATATATAATATATATATATATTTACAATTTGAATTGTGTCTTCGGTAAATGACTGAATAAATGCAAAAACACCAAAAGGAGAGAAAGGGATTTGAACAAGGGAAGGGTCCATTATGGGAGGAAGACAACAAACACTGGAAGTGTACAATGGAAGCTAGTACATACCTCAAATTTACTTTGATACTCTTTTTGGCTAATTCATTCCCAATGCCACTCCTCAACCCATACACAGGATCTGCATTAGTAGCCTACACACAGAAAATGGACATGAGGAGGGAAAAGGAAGAAAAGAAAAGCATACAAAACAGAGTAAATAACTTCCAAGAACTTGGAACTTTTTGGAAAAAAGAGAGAGGCAAGATTATCTGTCAAGTAAAATGAAGACAATTTTAAATCAAAGGTATATCGGCATTAACAAGATATTCGTGGAAACGTAACCACCATATCCAAGGGGAAGTGGTTCAAAATGATCATAACTCAAACTGAAAACTTCTTAAATAGGAAAGTTTTGGAAGGTTACAGTTTTTTTTTTGGCTTTACAACCCGGAAGGGCTAGGGAAAAAAAACAAAAAGAAAAAAAGAAAAAAAAAAACAAGTAAACCAAGGAAAGACGAAACAGGCAATATTCTATTGCCGAGGGAACCAAGTACCCAATGCATCCGCATCCAGAAGGGGTTTCACAGGATCCGGAGGAAAGGCCCATGTATGGAAGGTTACAGTTGAATGAGTAGAATGATTATTAACTTCTCAAGCCAGAGCGACAGCCAAGCAAGTCCTGATATTAATTAGTTGGTATTCTTCCCAAACCCAATTGACACTAAATTTTAAATTTTAAAACATATCAATGGGCCTATTATAAACAATAGGAGAAAGGCTAGGATATTATCCAAAATATAATAATTATCTTTTGAATCACATTATGATATTAGCACATTTATAGAAGAAGTGGCACACAATTGATAACCAGACAATCAAAATTAAAAAGGCCTCTCTGAACACCAATAACTCAAAATTAGAACACGGGATTGTATAATACTCCTGATCCTTTTAGATTACATTTTTAACTAAAATGTAAGTCTTTTTAAGGATATTTTCAATTAATATTGTCATATCGCCCCACCTCTTGACCTCTTGAAATAGATAAATTATAACTTATCTATTTTATTTCTTCCAGCCATGAATCCTTCAAGTCTTGAGTTTTATTTTTCAAAATTGTGTGTTTGTTGTTTCTTAAAATTGGTGGATTAAAATAAAGATATATTTTTAAAAAAAAAAAAAAAAAAGAATATTCTTAAAGAGAATTTTTTTTTGGCGCAGCTATTTCTTAAAGAGAATTGTTCCTTTTTAGTAATAACTATAAACATATTAGAACCCCAGGGAGTATAATTGAGAAGATTTATTAGATTTTTTTGTTGAAATTATTTTTTTCTCAAAAATTGATTAGAAAAATAATTTAAGGGGATAATATAGAGTACTAATTCTTTTTCAATTTAATATATAATATAATCTTTAGACTTTGAGATTTTGATAAAATCATTAAAATATAAAATATTTTTATATATTAATATATTTTTAAAATATTCTGTAAATCATTATAGAATATGTCAATAAAATTTGTAGGAATCTCCAGATTTCGAATTTTTATCATAGATATGTAAGAAAAAACATAAAATCTTGTTAGATTAGACTAATCTTGTAGTTTTAGAATATCAATTTTTTATAATTTTTTATTGTACACAATTTAAGTTATTAACCGTTAAAAATGTGTATCGGCATACGTGTCAGGTGGGTCTGTAACAATTATAATGAGATATAATGAGACGGAGGTAGTAACAGATAATCAGTAAATTTGGTTCTTGAAATTCATATACCTAATACTTTAAATTATAGTATGATTTTGAAATGAAAATTTTTGGGGTGAATTAGTATTTCAAAATATTCTTTTGTAAATAGCTTTAATAAATGTATTTTCAAACAACGAAAAACGGATGATGGAACCAAATGATAACATTTCTTGAGCTAACAAATTTGAATTATTAAAAGAAAAACCCAAACTCCTAGCAAGATTTATAAAAAACGAGCACCAACTCTGGATGAAAGATGAGCATGCAGAGAAACCTATCAAACTTACCAGACAATGTCCAAAAGCCCCTCCACCTAGTGCAATCTCATATGACTGGTCGAGAACTTCAGCTATAGCTCTCTTTTCATCTTCCAACCCTGAACGACCTTTATTTATTATTGAATCTAGGTCTAATGAGAGCAACTGAAATGAACCAAGCATCACATAATTTAATTATTTTTTAAAAATATAAATGGAATAGATATTTAATTTGATGCATTATACGACAAGATATTTAAGTAATTCTCTATCTCTTCATATATATGTCATTATATTCTTTTATTATTCTTTAATATCATAACAAAAATCTAGTTCCTTCTCAATGTCTAGGTACCTAAAATGAAATACTATAATTCCTACAAAGTAAAACGTGACATCTCATACATTCAGAGGAAAGACAAAGGAAAACATTATTTCGGATAACTATAACCAAATTCCTTCCAAAACATTTAAACAAGGGGGGCATCTCAATGCAAAATCAACAATACAGGACAACTACCAAACTCTAAAACCATAATATTGACAACTTTAACAAGAACTCTTAATCATCAACTACAAGAAAAATGGAAAATTCATGTAATAATCAAGAAAATGTAGATGTACAACCAAGACATGCAGGCCCAATAACAAGTCTATTCAAACCATGACATGTAATCCAAAAAGCTTTAGCCAAATTGAAAAGGCACAAATGTTAATTTACTTTGAAATTTGAAGTATCGTTTTTTGAACTTCAAACCAAGACAGCATGCCTCAATGAGATGTTTTTTCTCAATAAAAAATATTATGTTCTTTAGTTTGCACTTGCATTTTAAGTTTTCTTATCATCCATAGGTTAAAAGTGAAAAGTATCTAACATTCATAAAAATAATTTAATAAATAAATAAATTGATTTCAAAACTCTAATGATTATAAATTCATACTTTAGTGTTATAGATTTTGAATAATCAATCACTTTCATCGGGACACAATTAAAGATCAAGCATTTCTACAGCAGACAACACAAAAAAATTTGATTGTGAAGTTAGATGGTACAGAGAAAGATACCTGTTGGAACAAGGAGGGGTTTAATGTGACATTATATTCAAGGTTCAAATCCTTCAATCCACTGCTAAATGCTTCACTACCCGAAAGCCGCCACTTCCACAGATCTCCATCCTCAATATATTCAAATAATCTTCTCATTTTCTCAAATTCACCAATGACAGCATCTTTTCTTTTGTTGGTGTCCCCACCCAAGAGTTTCTCCATGAAATAATCATAAGCTATAGTAGCTCCACTCCTATTCATATCTATCACTTTAGTGACATTTCCAGTGGTTGAATTTGTGCCCGAACCCAACATTTCAAGAGCCGTCTTGTGATGATCCAAGACCACAACCCTAAATTGCATATCCAACAATACAATAACCAAAAATGGACAAGCAAGTTGACTATAAATTAAATACATATGCACAATGGGAAGCTAATCTCCACGTCTTTATTTGGTTCTAAAGGGAATCTAATCATCATACCACTAACTCGTTTTTTTTACTCAAGTTCTCATGCTGAATTGAGTAGGCATTAATTGAATTTAATAATTCGTTAGATTAGACACCAAATAAGGTAAACCCACTAAAAAATTGATCTTGAGCTTCAACAACCAATCAACAATTTAATAACATTAACATCGATTAATTAATTGAAAGAAAGATGAAGGCCAAAAATGGGCAATGGTGCAAATTGCAGTGCAAAAAAGGAGTGACCTTTCAACTTTTGGAGAGAGCTGGTGAACAAAACCAGGAGGACCCACAAAATCCAAAAGGTAAACATCGGCAATTCCCAGTTCGTGGAAGGGCAAATCCTCGGCGCTGCATATAGAAATTAGAAGAATGAGAGAAGCGGGAGCAATGATGCAGAAAGAGATTGGGGGGAGAAGGTGAGAGTGACCTGAGAGGAGAGTAGACAGTGTTTGGAAAGAAGAGAGGCTGAGGAGCGGGGGGAGGAGAAAGAGAGAAAAAGAGATGGGCGGCCAAAGCGGCGAAGGCACCGTCGGGGCATGGATAGTGATACAACACGGCCGCCCTCTTCATCGCCGCCGTCTCTCCGACCGCGCGCACGTGTGGCTTTTGCCTAGGGATGAAATTAATAGGAGTACTTACTGCACTATACTCTTCCAATCTCTATGGTGTGGTGAATTTTAAGGAAATCGTATGGGCGGTGAGTCATGTGAGTATAAAAAATTATGTAAGGAGTTTATAAACCAAAAACTCATAAAAAGAAAATAAATATCCACTTTATGAAGAGTTACACATCATTTTTAGCATTGCCTATTGTTATGCCATTACAGAAACATTCACTATCCCGGATCCGCTAATTCTCAAACATCCACTATATAGTTTTAAATATTAAATATAATATTTTAATTTTTTTCATAAGTAATATCTTTTTAAAATATATAGAAAGATTTTCATCAAGATTTTTTTAATAGATTTATTTATTCTATATATAGATATAGGTGTGACGTAGAATTAGTCAGCGCCAATGTATGGATGATTTATTTTTATTCTAGTCATTAATTATAAAATGATGGTATGATTACTAATTAACTTTAAAAAATAAAAATTATAATGTATATTTAAAAACTAGCTTTGGAAGGGGGCCATGGCCCCCTTAAAATTTTGAGATTTAATACGATTATTATAATGTTTAAAAATATACTCCTTCCGTATTTAAAAAATTTTAACATTCAACATTCATGTATTTCACGTAATCTAATACACATTTTTAATGCTTAATATCTCAAATTGTATAAAAGTAAAAATTATAAAAGTGTTATATTCTAAAAGTACGCGATTCGACGAATTCAACAAGATTTCACTTGAGTTTTTATCTTATATAACTGTATTAAAACATTGAATCAAAATTACTCCATGAATAGTAAAAAATATTCAAATGTTCCAATTTTTAACAAACGAAGGGAGTACTAATTATGGTTAAAAAAAATTGGAAATTTGTTTGTCCCTCTTAAATTTTGGTATTAATTGCCAAAAATAAAATTTGAGGATATTTTGTACCTTAAGAAAAAATTATACTATTTTTTTACAACAATGACACTCATGTGTGGACAAATGTGTGTGGGGGCCCAAGACACATAAATTACAAAGAGGATCGGGTGTCTTTTAATTTCAAATTTTTGCAAACTATTTTATTAAAGATAAAGTGACCTATTCATTATTCTTGCACTTTGATATACCGTGAAGAAAACTAATGGAAAAATTATTTTTGGGTGCTCACTATCTATAGTATAAAATTTAGTAATAGTTGAAGTCTATGAAATTGTTCTTATTATTATTATCAATGATCTTCAATTTACCATTATCCTTTAAACCAAACAAATGAAGAAAAATAAAAGAATTGATTCTTTTGTTAGAAGCAAAAATTCATAGGGATCATCATTAAAAATAAATCCATCTATATATACTAATCATTTGACTTCATATAGTGGTCATTCCAATCTCAAAAGACTTGATATTGATAAAACATTTTATATTCGGTCATTTGAGTGAGATCCGGGTTTGCGGCTTCCAATATCTACAGTTTTCATATTAACAAACTTGATAAAGTTAAAAAAAAAATAATATCACGCTAGGTCTTTGCTCCGTCCCTGTTTGAAAATGACAATGGGGATGTTTGTGAGTCAGGGGATCCGCCAGTAGACAACAGATTTAGAAATAGAATTGTAAGAGAATATGTTGATTGAATCCGCTATATGCTCCTAAATATGCCCACTTCCAAACAAGCGTAGTCTGCACATGTCAAAAAGTATTTATAATTTATTATATAGATTTTATGTAATTTTATTTTAAGAAAATGAATGTGCTAAAATCCTACCATAAATAATGCAACATACAAATAGCCATTATAAAATATCAATTCTCAATATTAGGATTAAATTATGAATTCATCTCTAAATTGCATAATATATTATATTTATATATATATATATATATATATATATATGAAGACAATCTCTTATTTTCTTGGATAAAATGAGGACAATTCAAATTGAATAGAGCAAATTGAGTATTAAATAAAAGTTCTTCATAAATTAAAAATTTTGGAATAGGATAAGTGAAGATTTTGAAAGTTCGTTTTGAGATTTGTAATTTTTTTTTAACATAAGAAAAGTTTATTTTGAACATTTGTTTATAAAGAAAATTATTTACTTTCCGTGGTTAAAGCAGTATTGGAAAACGTTAAAATAGATAACGACGATAACTTTAAAACAAAAAAAAACCAAATAATAATAATAATAATAATAACAATAATAATACCAACAGCAGTTGGCTTGAGTTGATTGGGGCTCTAGTTACTTAGGCAAGGTCTCGGGTTCGAGGCATGTGTATGCAAAAAGCCGATTTGCAGGAGACGCCTTTCATTGCCTGTGCAGATTCTCAATGATTAGTCTTGGGCCCGATATGGTGGGAAATTCAAAAGAAATAATAATAATAATAATAATAATACTCCTAATTTTGAAGAAAAAACTGAAAACATCAATAATGATTCTATGCATTTGTATAATGTATTCCTCCTACTACTATCATAATGTGAATAGTGGTCATGCATTTAAAATTGTTGGCCACATTTATTTGTCAGGGCCTTGCGCACTCTCTATTTACTCGCTTTATAAATAATTACCGTGATCAATGCCCTGCAGCTACTCGGTAATCCGACTATTGTCTTTTTATTTTTTTAAGGAGCAATTAAAGGTCTGAAAAGGGGTCGTAAGAGCTTATTTCACACAAATTACAAAACGAACAAATGGGAGAGATATGGGCCGAGTGGGGATTCGAACCTCCAACCTATAGGTTAGGAGTTGGGGGATTTACAACTGTGGTAAGTCTCTAACCCCGGCTATGGTCTATTGATTCCTCTAATGAAATAAATTTTATAATGCTTTAAATTAAGGGTTGTTTTCTAGTTTTTAAATTTAATCGTTTTGAGATTTGGTTGAGCTTTGAAATTTCACTTTTCCAGTTAGGGGTGGAAATAAGTTATACTATGTGGGTTTTGCCTTAAACGACCTAGACATGTTTCAATTTTATAAGACATGATCATAGGCCCGACCAATTTATTTAAATAAGTCGCACTTTAAGCCTTTTCAAAGCGTGATTAAGCCTATTTCAAAATCAATTCCTTTTTTTATATATGTTCGAATATAACATATTTATCATAACTCGTAGGTATCCTTCATGACTTTCGTTTTGCAAGGGAACATAATATTGATCATATTGTATGTTGTTGTGATTCTACTGAAGCTATTAGACTCCTCTCATCTCCTATTGATGAGCTTCATTGGCTTAATCCTTATATCCGTTGGATCAAGGACATTCAAAGAGATTTCCAAGAGTGTAGGTTTCTCCACATCCTAAGAGAAGGTAATGTCGTCGTTGATTGCTTTGCCAATATGGGAGTAGACAATGAAGCTTTCGTCACGCGTGTGCCTTCCCCCTGACCCGGTGAAGCCCTCCTTGCGGCGGACGCAACGGGCACCTGGTTCCCGCGTTACTAGCTACATTTCATTGCTTTATTCCTTTCTGTTTCTTGTCTTCCCGCCCCGCATTTTCCCTAGCGTTAATTGACTATGAAGCCAAAAAAAAATATACTCCATCCGTTTTCCATTAATTGGAACATTGCAAAATTTAACACTATTCACACACGTACTTTGACTTAAAGTTTTATCATATTTATACAAGTCAAAATATAGCCAAGTGGGATCTCGTTAAATTCGTCTCGTCGAGTAGTTTTTAAATATTAAACTTCTATGATTTTTACTTGTACTGAATTTGAGTTATCAATGGTTTAAAATGTGCATTGGACTGCGTGCACTGTGGGTCCGTTTAAAATTTTGAAAAACTGAGGGAGTATAATATAACATATTTTCATACTTGAAAAAAATTTATAATATTTCAACATCACCAAATTAAAGTAGTTCTAAATACTAACATCAATTTCAAGATATGTGCAACAATTTTTATGAAGAGGGACAAAGAACTTAAAATCGAAGTAGCATAGTCAAGTTCATCAAATCCGATCATAACACATAATATGCACTAAGTTGCTTATTCATAATCGTCATTCGCCAACATGCTTATTCATGTTCAAACTCAACCCATACTTCATCACTTTGGTTGATTCCAACTCTTAACAACATCATTAATTACTAAACTACAACTTCTATGAAAGAAAAAAATTATTTAAACTGGAAACAACAATACCCAAATCCACCAAACTAGACACAAGCATCAACTTACCTTACGTATTTGTTGGCCCAAGAAATTATAGGCCCAAATTAATTGGCCCAGTCAATATTGAAGCGGCCCAATCAACATTAAAAAAAAATCCCCGTCCACAATCATGATTAGAAGATTGCGGCTAATGAGGCAAGCAAGGAGGTGATTTTGACGGTTATTAGGGTTTGCCACTCTATAAGTATTAAAGTTAAGCGGCTATTCAAGAGGACCTCAAATCAACTATCAAGAGCCGCCTTTATTTTATGTTCTTTCTTAGCATTTACACTTTTCCTTTACAGCTTTCGTTTATCGTTTCTGCAATTTCCATTCCGTTGATTGCTTTCGTTCAATTATTGTAATCTTTCAATTCATTTAATACAAGCATTTCATTCAAGTTATTCGATATTTTGTTAATTTCGCTTGCCTCATTTCAATCTCGTTTGACTCCCTTTCATCTCGCTTGCCTCTCTTCCATACAAATTTTTCCGATACAACAAATTGGCACGCCCAGTGGGAGCCGAGTGGAAAACCATATCTGCTTAGATGTAGTTTATGCGACTCAGATCCAGACGACTAGTGAGTGACTTAACTCAAAACTTCGAAGAAATGTCACTACATGAGAAAACATTGATTAGAACGACCTCCGATGACGTTGTTGATGCGGCGAGCACTTCTCAACCATAACACGGGATTACGCAAAACCCCTACGGTTTCCGAACAAATGCGACAATCGATAACAGAATCGATGACCGAATTCATGCCCTTACTTACCAAACACCTCATGGATGCATTACGCCTGTAATGGCTGATCTAATCGACAAAGTGTGTAGTTCTGTGCATCTTCAACAAGATGGAGCTGCTGCTACGAACGACGCAAGTGTGCCGCCCAATCTCCCATGTCCTGGGCCATCCAATGGCCAGCAGAGGACTTTAGCAGTTTCAACTTGTGAGCGGACATCATCCGAATTCGGTGGTCTAGCCAATCCCTTTCAATTGTCATACCAGACGACACCCATCTATGCACCAGCAGTTCTAAGCGTGTCGAATTTCACATATGCAACCTCTCATGCCGATCTACACCTCACCACCCCCGAATGGTTGTCAGATATCCTCTAGTGGGCCTACCTTCCAGCCACGCCAAGCGGCACCTTTTGTGTCGAACATGCCTACAGCGCCGTATGCAGCGAGTTTTTCGGCACTACCGACACCCATGCCAAACCTCAGTTGGACACCTCCAACGCTAGGGGCAGTCGCCACAGCCACCAGTTGTGGCAATGACACCTATCGTGATGCAGCAGCAATTTGGATCACCGCACGTGATCCAAATGTGGGCAGGTCCATTAAGACATGTGGGCAGATTCACCGCACAGTCTGGTGAAATGGCGGCTAACGATTGGTTGAATTTGAGGTTGTTCAGTACATCCCTTACTGGACCTGCCTTCGCTTGGTACTTGTCATTGCGGCCAAACTCATTCCAGAATTGGGCCGATCTAGAGAGAGCATTCCACATACGGGACTCATTTTAAGGAAATGAAACCCGGTAAAGAGGAAGACGAACCAATGGTGGTGACGTGGACGTCAAAACCAAACCACTAAATTATTCGGACCAAGTTTTCCACATATTGGAGTCCTTGATTTTAGGAGGTTAGTTCGAAAACGCTTTATGGGATCGGATGTTTTGAAGAGATGTCTAAAGTATCCAACTCCCAGTCCGAAACAACTTTGCTCCTACAGCTCGAGCAAGCAGATGTCCGGGATGCCATGCTGTGATCCCAGAAAAGCAATTGGACCACAAGAATGTATCCTATAGATCCATGGCAGGTGGTGGCTGTTGTAATGACCTTTGGTGGAAACAACACTGGATAGTGGCCTCGAACGCCATCAACAGCGGCCTTGGAGGCCGGGTAGTTGATGACTGAGTAACGTCAGCCGATAGACCTAGTCCATGATATGCTTACGAGAGTTGCGGCTGGCGGCTGGCGACTGAAGGCTATGGCCTATGGTGGCTATGGAATGCCAAAATCACAGCTATGGTAGCTACGGAATGCCAAAATGGAGCTATGGTGGCTGTGGAATGACAAAATGGCAGTTAGGGAGGCTGGGATTCCCAAAATGGCAACTAGAGTAGCCGCGGATTCCCGAAATGGCAACTAGGGTGGTAAAGTGTTCCCAAAATGGTAGCTAGGGTGGGCAAATGTTTCCCGAAATGGCAGGGCACTATATGCTTGTGGATTCCCAAAATGGCAGGGCATAATGTGGTTGCAGATTCTCAAAATGGCAACTATGAAAGCTACGAGAATGTCCGAGGGGCTACGAATATGCCCAAGTGACTACGGAGGTGGCCAAGGCCCTACGAAGATGTCCGCAGACAATGGGAGGCAAGACACAAAACGGCGGACGAGAATCCGGGCGGCGATGGGAGGCAAGTCTCAAAGCTGCGGATGAAGCTCTTGGCACCAACGGGAGGCAAGACACAAAGCTACAAACGAGGCTCCGGGTGCTGACGAGAGGCAAGTCACAAAGCTGCGGATGAAGCTCCGGCTGCCGACGGGAGGCAATACACAAATGTCCAGATGAAGCTCCAGGCGCCGACCAAGAGAGAGTTGATGTGGCACGGCAATACTCCGGGTCGCAATGACATTGGCAGGGAAAGCTGGCATGGGTGGCAAGCAAGACCGCAACTGGCGTTTCGCAGACGGCGAAGACAAATGACGACAAGACATACCAGGCAGCAAGAGATCAGACCTGCTGCTTCTTGCAAGAGATCAGGCAGCTGGAACATAAAGCCAGACGGAAACGAGACCAGGCAGCTGTGTGTACGGCGGCAAGCAGTCCAAGGCGGCCCATAGACGGGCGGCACACAATAGAGATGGGCGGCAGACCAAAAAAAAATATGAGAGCTTTTTGGGCTAGGCCTATTTAGAACACGCATATTTGTCTTAGGCCTAATAAGACAAATTGCGAGTGGGGGCATCTATTGCCCAAGAAATTGTAGGCCCAAATTAATTGGCCCAATCAATAAAGCGGCCCAATCCACATTTAAAAAAAAAATCCCGGTCCAGAATCATGATTAGAAGATTGCGACTAAGGAGGCAAGCAAGGAGTTGATTTTGATGGTTATTAGGGCTTGCCACCCTATAAGTATTAGAGTTAAGCGACTATTCAAGAGGACCTCAAATCCACTGCCAAGAGCCGCCTTTATTTATTTTTTCTTTCTTAGCATTTACAGTTTTCTTTACAACTTTCGTTTATCGCTTTCTGCAATTTCCATTCCGTTGATTGCTTCGTTCAATTCTTGTAATCTTTCAATTCGTTTAATACAAGCATTTCATTCAAGTTCTTCGATTTTTTTGTTAATTTCGCTTGTCCCACTTCAATCTTGTTTGCCTCCCTTTCATCTCGCTTGCTTCCTTTCCATACAAAATTTTCCGACACAACAGTATTTTTTTAAAACATTGTAGCTCCTGATCAAGTTTAAGGGGCTTCTCACAGCCTTCAAAAGCTCCCAAAAGACGTCACTAACCTTTGAGACAAGTTGGGAATTATCGAAGGAAAATGGTTTGGAATTCAGAAAGTTTGATAATTTAAAGGATAGACACAAACTTCCAGGTTGGTGCAGTCATGGGGACCTCGGACAAGACTATGCAAGCCCAAATTTTTGGGCTTTTTTTATTATTTTATTATTTTTTATTTTTTATTTTTTTTTCAGCCAATCCAACCCATTCAATCCATTCAATATGTTAAGGTCCATTAAAATCCCGAATAATTATTTTGACTCCGATATTTCATAAGAATAAATTGATCCAAGCTCATCTATATTTATTTTGGATTTTCCATGATGTTAAAATATTAGTCTAATTGGAGCGAAGAATGATTATTGGGATTTCTTGTTTCAAACAGGGAAAATACTAAAAGTCGATAGAGAGAATGATATAATAAATTGATATTTTTTTTGGTATGTTATAAATAAGTAGGTGTTTCGAGACCACCTACTTATTCTTATTTTGCCAAGGCAATCACTAAATGTGTGGCTCACATTTTCTTCTCTTGTTGGCTAGAATCTTGGTAATGAGAAGCATGATAATTTCTGGTTTGACAAAAATCTTAATAATAAACTTGTCTTGCATGGTTTCGTATTAATCCAATTGATAAATTAGAGAGTTATAGAAATATCTCGTTGTTTGCCTTAGTTGGATTGTAGTAGAATTTAGGGGATATCTTGACTTATTGCCACCTCAATTGGTTGACCAGATATTTCTGCTTGTCCATGCTGGATACAAATGTGCATGATATACCTCCGCTAAAGGAGTATTTACAATTAAGAGTGCTATAGCAGCTTTGAAAGAGCAATAAAACCTAATAGTTGATAGCAAGTCGTGGGACCTGGTCTCGAAGGGGCGTGGGCCTTCACCACAATGACTTCGTACATTAATCTTGCTTTTATTATATGGAAAAATCCTGATTAGTTTGAAGGGTTGGCTGTGAAACATTTTAAGAAACTTGATGTGTCCTAGTTACGGAGAGCCACAAAGTATTTCGCATGCACTCCGTGACTGCTCGATTGTAGCATTAGTTTGAGAGAAGTTGGATGCTTGCGCCTTGCCGGATCTCTAGTTTAACAATGTATGAGATTGATCCTCTCTATGTCATGCCTTTTATGATGAGATAATTGGACTGCCACCTTTGTTATTAGGGGTATGGCTTATATAAAAGCTCAATGTAAGGATATATTTGGTACTGAGATAGTCTATGGATAACTCCAGATCTTGAAATTCAAAATCAATGTTCAAACTAAACTAATGCCCTAAAGGAACTTGCGACACAATGTCTCAAACCCTGACGTTGTACACGAGTTAGCTTCCGTATGCCTCCGATCGAATAGGTCAATGAAAACGACAACGTAGTGTAAGAAACGGTTCTGTGTGGTTGGTGGGGGTCTTGTTGGATTCACTTGGCAATGGATTGGTGGAGTTCGTACATGTAGTGGTCATGATGCTATTCATGCCGAGTAATGGGGTGTCATTCTATTTCTCCATCTTGTATGGAGCTAGAATCTCCCAAGGTTGTAGTACTTAGTAGAGTTGCTTATGAATGATTCTAATAATATAGGGTTTCATGATCAGAAATTGTCAAGGATTGATGATATGATATCCCGACAATGGGAAATATATTTCTCCTTGTTCCCATCGAGTCTAAAAAGGTAGCAGCCGCTCTCCTAATTGACGACCCTTTTAATTGTGGAATAAACTAGGGGTGGGTCGCTACAGTATACCGAAAAAATTTCGCCGTACAATATACCGTACCGAAATTTACGGTATGAAAAATTTCATGTCGTACCGAAACATTCGGTATGCCGAAGATCGGTATACCGAAAGTTTTGGTATGAAATTTTCATCACCGTTGCCATACCGATATTCCGATAAGTTCGGTATATACCGATATACCGAACCTTCGGTACATGCTGATATACCGGTATCGCAGTATATACCGACATACCAAACCTTCTCTATATACCAGCATACCGGTATCACGGTATATACCGACATACCGGTATCGCGGTATATACTGATATATACCGAACATTCAGTACATACCGACATATCGATACCGCGGTATATACTGATATATACCGAACATTCAGTACATACCGACATATCGATACCGCGGTATATATCGAAGTTCGGTATAATAACGGTATGCCGCGGTATCAAAAAATTTATACTATTACCGTACCAAAATTTGATACCGTACCGAAAAATTCAGTAGTCTCGGAATTTTTTTTATACGATATGTGCGATATGCGGTATATTCGGTATTTTCCAGCCCTAGAATAAACTGCTTTCCACTCCCAAATCATAGAATAAGTTCTTTAATAAAATAACTCCGACCCTCTTCTAATTGAAAAAGTTGGTATTGGAGATATTTATGAAATTGTTTGGTATTTCATTGGAGAATTCCATTGAGTTAATCCAAGACTAGGGTGATGGGTACGAGAAGGTTGTAAATGAATCAAATATTTTATGTTCAATTCATAAGTGGATTTGGAATTATTTGAAATCTTGATATTCAAATGATAATCGATCGATATTCGAGTAAATTATATATAACTATATAAATTAATTTTGTCAAACACTTCAAAATTTAATTTTAATTACTATTTCTACTAACTAATATTTCATTCGTTCCTAAAAACCAATTAGTGCTACGGTTGGGGTTTGTTAAATTTGATCAAAATTTTAATACATTTAAATAAAAAAATATGGTCAAGTAAGAAATTTTCTTGAATTCATCTAATAACATAGTTTTAAAAATTATTTTTTTAATAATATTTACTTGTATATAATTTGAGTTATTAAGAATAGAAAATGTATATTTGGATTGCGTGAAATGTGGAATGTACCATTTATTTAGGAACTGAAATAGTATAAATATATTTATATATGGTATTAAAATATTAGTTTAGATTTATAAATCAAACTAAATATTTAGGTTCACCAATTAATTAGTAATACACAAAAATAACCATTCAATGCCTACCAGATACTCGAAAAATTAGTATTGTGTCCAATAAAATATAAGAATACTCTCATATTCACCTAAAAAAATACTATTAGATATTAAAATATCTTATAGAATTTGATTTGATTCGATAATATTCAAAATATTTAATAAATCAAATCACATCAAATACTATCTTATTCGATTATATTGGATTAATTTACAATCCTATTAGATAGTACGAAGTATTTAGGAGATTGTTAGTATATTTTAAAAAAAATTACTACTATTGAAGAGTGAAAGCGTATAGCACATAAAATGGGACGCCAGCAGACGAGGGGAGACTCAAATGAGTCCAAAGAAACGGATATATACTTACTACTACTCTACTAGTAATTCAATTATTTTCTTTTCATATATACACTCGAGAGTGGAGTCCGGAGTCCGGACTACTTACCAAGTAAGTAAAATACACCATGTGACTATGATGGCATCATCGTAAATTTACCAAACTTCAAGGCTTCTTATCAACCCACACCCCAACCCCTATCGCTCTTTGAGTCCGCCCCTCTCTCTCTCTCTCTCTCTATTTATTTGTGTCTGCGCTGCATTACACACACTCATTGCTTTTTGTGTGTTGCTTTTTTTTAGGAGACTTTCGTACCAGATTTCTGAGGTAAAAGCTTCTCGGGGTTTTTTCTTCGGGTTTTCCTTCGTCAATTAATGAATCCACTCTGATTTGTTAGGGTTTTCGGTTGCTTGTTCGCTTCGCTTCGCGTATGATTTTTAGATCTTTTTAGATTTGTGTTATTGTTCTCCTTTTCCTGGGTTCTGATTGTTAACCACCATCTCATCTTTGATTTTGATTTCTATGTGCTCTGTATGCTGTTTTTTTTTTTCTTTTTGTTTTGTTTTGTTTTGTAATATTAATTTAAGGTTTGTTTTGAGAGAAGATGAAAGATTTTCTGGGTTTTTGCGGGGGGAGTTTTGCCCTTTTCGTATTTGCCTTTATTTTATTTTATATTTTTTAATGTGTTTTTGGGTACTTGTGGATCGGAAGTCTCTGGAAAAATTTCCTAACATGTTTCGAGTATTTTTCCGCTTATATGTATGTATGTAGATGTATTTGCTAGTTTTTGGCACATCGTATTTGTTTGGAGTGGTTTGTTTCTTTGTGTTAAGAGGTGCATTTCGTCCTATTCATCTACTTTATATCATTGCTTTTTGTCAGATGGCATCGATGTTTTCCAGTGAACTTTATTACATAGTTCTAAACCTTTCTGAGTGAGATGGAATTGCTGTATGGCCCCTTCTCTTACTCTCTGGAGTCGGTGGTTTATGGGATATGTTTTTATATCATATGGGTACAATACTATGTCTTATTTTTATTTTTTAACTAATAAGAAATGGATTTTTGCCTTCTCTGCCTCATTACATGTATTGGAATTGGATGGCTTCTCAACATGCCTATTTTATTTGTTTTAACAGATAATTTCCATCACTAATGTAATGGTAACTTTGTGGACCGACTGTGTGAAATGTGTTTTAACTAAACTACAGGATATAGTTAAATGTATTCTTACTAACCACCTATATGACATATGACACTGGTGTTCAGATGACTTTAGTATATGTAATCATGAATATATGCGTGTTGTGACTCAAATGTTAAACACTGTTCACTGTGATCACCTAGTTCTTTTGCTTTTCAATCCGTGGGTATGCCATTTTACTTATGCTCTTATGAAGAACCAAAAACATGCTGTAAGGCATGTATTGCATATCCTCACCGATGCTGTTTAGTTGTTTGATCAGTTGTTACTTGTTTCGTTTGATACTGTTGGATTGTTATCATTTCTGCATTCACTGTTTAGATGCTGACTAATTTTTTTTTCTTCTTGTTTTCATGCATTCTCACGAGTGTGATAGCTATTTTACTATTTTAAGTGTTGATGAGGTGATTTAGTTCACAGGAAGTGGAGTAAGTAATGGTTGCTTTTGTTTATTTGTTTTGGCTGTTGTGTTTTCTTGTGAGGCACTACATGGTATCTATCCTATTGTTATTCATCTGGTGCTAGATGTTCTGGAGATGATTTTTGATACCTGACAGATAATGATTTATGATTTTGTGTAGTTGATACCATGGTGAGAAAGAGAAGAACTGAACTTCCTGGTGCTGGTGAGTCCTCAGAGTCTCAGGAAACTGGTGGTGCTCAACGTCCTCCACAACAGCAGCAACCACCACAGCAACAGGGTGGGTATCAAGGAGGAGGAGGCAGAGCGTGGGGACCTCCGCGTGGAGGATATGGTGGCCGTGGAAGTGGTGGAAGGGCACCTCCACAGCAGCAGTACAGTGGGCCTCCTGAATATCAGCAAGGTCGAGGTGGTCAGCCACATCAGCGAGGAGGTCCTCCTCGCCGTGGTGGATTTGTAGGTGGCCAAGGGGTGTCCCCAGCTGGTGGGCCATCTAGGTCACCAGGTCCCGAGCTGCGCCAAGCTACCCAGGCTCCGTATCAAGCCATGGCGACTCAGCCAACACCCTATGGAAAGGGTTCAGAGGCACTTGGTGGAGCTAGCTCTTCATCCCAGGCAGCTGAGCCACAGGCAGAATTGTCTGAGAAAGTCCAACAACTTTCCATCCAGCCAGAAATGCAACCGGCTTCAAGCAAGTCAGTGAGGTTTCCTTTGAGGCCAGGCAAGGGCAGTGTTGGAACAAGATGCATTGTGAAAGCTAATCACTTCTTCGCTGAGCTTCCAGACAAGGATTTGCATCAGTATGATGTGAGTTTATGCTAATTCCTCATTGTTAATTTTCACTCATTTATTAATATTATATGCACAACATTGATGTACCCTTTATGTCTACTTTATAGGTCTCAATTACTCCTGAAGTTGCATCTCGTGGAGTTAATCGTGCTGTAATGGAACAACTAGTGAAGCTCTATAAGGATTCTCATCTAGGAAAGAGACTTCCTGCTTATGATGGTAGGAAGAGTCTTTACACTGCTGGACCCTTGCCCTTTGCATCTAAGGAATTCAAGATAACACTTATTGACGAAGAAGATGGTCCAGGCGGTGCCAGGTTCTCTTCCATTTATTAGAAGATTTGTCTAGATTTCTTTCAGTACTTGAGAAAAAGTTTATACTTCATTATTTCATGAGATGTGCTTTTCAGGCTTTTGTCACTCATAGAATGCATGGATTTTGATTCTCTTTGCAGGCGGGAGAGGGACTTTAAGGTGGTTATAAAGTTTGCTGCACGAGCTGATTTGCATCATTTAGGCTTGTTTTTACAAGGTAGACAAGCTGATGCACCCCAAGAAGCACTCCAGGTTTTGGATATCGTTCTTCGTGAACTTCCCACCACTCGGTATGCAGGTTTTGTCATTTATATTTTGGCTTCATTTGAGGTTTCCTCAACTGCTTTCTCCGGACAATCTGGACATGTTGCATTCATTTAGGTATTGCCCAGTTGGACGCTCTTTCTATTCACCTGATTTGGGTAGAAGGCAGCCATTAGGTGAAGGTCTGGAAAGTTGGCGTGGTTTTTACCAGAGCATCCGGCCAACTCAGATGGGGCTATCACTGAATATTGGTGAGTATGCCACTGTTTACCCTTGCCTTTTGAATTCTCTGCTTTTCTTGTCCTATTTTTTAAATGTTACTTCATGTTTTTGTTAATTTCTTTTCAATTCTATCTAAGTTTTAAGGAATGAGATAATCTAATTTGTAACTTAAGTTAGTCTAATTTGTAATTTAAGCCTTCAAGGAATGAGTAATTTGTAATTTTAGTGTGGAAGAATTGCTAATTGGTTTGGTTTTCTTTCCCTTACATGCTAATGCCTGTTCATATATTTTACCATCACCATTTTGGCAGATATGTCCTCCACTGCGTTTATTGAACCACTGCCAGTCATCGATTTTGTGTGTCAGCTTCTAAATAGGGATGTCTCAGCGAGGCCTTTATCTGATGCTGATCGTGTCAAGGTTAGATCTTTAAGATGTACATTTGGTTGCTTAAATACTTCAACATGGGCTTAAATTTTCTCCTTGGACAATTGAAGGGTTGGCTTCTGCGGGGATGTGTGTAGTTATTAAGGGTTTCTTAGGTTATGTGCTTGGGTTGTTGTTGATGCTTGCTAAGTGGGTTGGTAGTGTTTTCCTTTCTTTTTTCCTCTCTCTCTCTCTCTCTCTCTCTCTACCTTTTTTTTCTTTCTTTTTTTGGCTTTTTTGGGTTTTTTTTTTTTTGGGGGGGGGGGGGGGGTGGTGGTGGTGGTGGTTTGCTGTTGGATACTTGTTTATGTATCATACCCTACTTATTTATGCGCTCTTACCATTTGTTGCAACGTGACAGATCAAGAAGGCACTGAGAGGAGTAAAGGTAGAGGTCACTCATCGAGGAAACATGCGTAGAAAATATCGCATCTCTGGCTTGACATCGCAAGCAACCCGAGAACTTACGTAAGATTGAATATCATTTTTCGTTCTATTTCCATTTTGAGTTTAATGAAATAAATATATTGGAATTATTGAGTAGGGTTATTATAGGAGTAAGTTATGCTCTCATTTACTTATTCTGAGTTAATACTACTGTTGTTAGATTTCCGGTTGATGAGCGTGGCACTATGAAGTCCGTTGTTGAATATTTTCAAGAAACTTATGGATTTGTGATTCAACACACTCAGTGGCCTTGTTTGCAAGTTGGAAATACCCAGAGGCCAAACTATTTGCCCATGGAGGTTGCTTATTCTGCCTGTTGATTAGTTATTTAGCACATAAATCAATTTCTAATTTTGTCGACTGGAATTATTATAGGTTTGCAAAATAGTTGAAGGACAAAGATACACTAAAAGATTGAATGAAAGACAAATTACCCAGCTCCTTAAAGTCACGTGCCAGCGACCCCAAGAAAGAGAATATGACATACTACAGGTTAGTTTTGTGGTGAAGTATATGCATTAGTGTGGATGCTTTTTTCAGTTGACTATGTTAGTTGCATCTCATTCTCTTTTCTTTTCCTGTTGCATGCATATTCATTTTTATCATGGATAATTTGTACTCAACCAAGTTTTGTGAATTTTTGTTTTTGTTTTTTTTTTTTGTTTTTTGTGTTTTTTTTTCCTTAATATATAGTATTTTTTATTTTTTTATATATGGATTTTCTTTCCTTCTCATCTGTTTGATACTCTTATGTTCTTCAGACTGTACACCATAATGCATATGCTGATGATCCCTATGCTAAGGAGTTTGGAATTAAAATTAGTGAGAAACTGGCGCAGGTTGAAGCGCGAGTACTTCCGGCACCTTGGGTACTAAAAAAGTTCCAATATCTGTTTTATACTTGATTCATCTTTTTTTTCTTCCCCCTGTTTCATCTGTTCTGTAATTTCTGTCGCCTATAGCTCAAATATCACGATTCTGGTCGAGAGAAGGACTGCCTCCCACAAGTTGGGCAGTGGAATATGATGAACAAGGTAGGTAATTTGCTTGGAATAAATTATGTCCCCCCCCCCCCCCCCCCCCCAACAACAAAAAAAAAAAAATCCCCCAAAGAGAAATATGAACTACTATGCATGAGTGGATTTGAGATGGTATTTGTGTCAGTAAGTTAGACTGCTATGTTCCATTTAGTTTTCTATTTTGAGGGCAAGGGTCCATCTTGTTGTAAGGACGTGGGATTTACATATTGATTTATGTCTCCGATTTTGACTTGGATATGCCTTGTGATTTTTAAAATGAGTTTATTTGCATCTTGCAGAGGATGGTTAATGGTGGCACAGTGAACAATTGGATCTGTATCAACTTTGCGAGGAATGTACAAGACAGTATGGCCCGCACTTTTTGTCATGAGCTTGCACAAATGTGCAGTACGTCAGGCATGGTAAGGGAGGATTATTTTTGTGTGTGAGTGCAGTTGCTGCTCTGTGTTCCCCAACTAATTATGGTTCTTTTCTTTGTCAGGCTTTCAATCCTGAACCTGTCTTGCAAGTTTTAAGTGGTCGCCCCGACCAAGTAGAAAGAGTTCTAAAGGCGAGGTTTCATGATGTCATGACTAAACTGCAGCCTCATAGGAAGGAGCTTGACTTGCTTATTGTCATATTACCTGATAACAATGGTTCCCTTTATGGTAAGAGATAATGGTGTCCAAAGTATGTGAGGTTTACAAGAAAATTATGCGATTGCAGAGCTATTAGTGGTCTGATTTTCTTTTCTTCAGGTGATCTGAAACGCATATGCGAGACTGATCTTGGTATTGTCTCTCAGTGCTGTTTGCAAAAGCATGTCTACAAGATGAGCAAACAGTATCTTGCCAATGTTGCCTTGAAGATTAACGTGAAAGTTGGTGGGAGGAATACTGTACTTGTTGATGCACTCTCCAGGCGCATACCCCTTGTCAGCGATATGCCTACCATCATATTTGGTGCTGATGTTACTCATCCTCATCCTGGTGAAGATACTAGCCCATCAATTGCTGCGGTAAAGTGCTCTCTGCTTGTCTACTTTGAATGAAGGATATGTGGTCCTATCTATGCATGGTTTTTACCCTTCCTGGTGATTTAATTATTTTGGCTCGAATATCTATTTAGGTGGTGGCGTCTCAGGACTGGCCTGAAATCACAAAATATGCTGGCTTGGTTAGTGCTCAAGCCCATAGGCAGGAGCTTATCCAAGACTTGTATAAAACCTGGCAGGATCCAGCTAAGGGCCCTATGCATGGTGGCATGATAAGGTATGATTTGAAATATTTACCTAATCCAATCCTATAATGGAGAGTTTACTATGTCAAGCTTATCTTCCTTGTGAAAATGCTGGTCAGCTGATTGCTTGGGTTGGGAACTGACAGATTCATTGTTAATGGGAAATGTTGGGCAATGATTTGTTACTAAATGTTTGTTTGTTTCTGTAATGTAGGGAGCTGCTTATTGCATTCCGTAGGTCAACCGGACAGAGACCGACCAGGATTATTTTCTATCGGTAATCCTCTTACGTCAATTGCCACTTTACTATATCTCACTACCTTCTCTAATGGATGGTAATGTCTATCTGCAGTGATGGTGTTAGTGAAGGGCAGTTTTATCAAGTTTTGCTTTATGAACTTGATGCTATACGCAAGGTGATGATTTTCATCTTGATTTCGCTTTTGTATTTTGTGTGAAGGTTATACATCTGATTATTGGGGTTTTATTTTCATTTTAGGCGTGTGCATCACTTGAGCCAAATTATCAACCTACTGTCACCTTTGTTGTGGTTCAAAAGCGCCATCACACCAGGCTGTTTGCGAATAACCATCGTGACAGAAATGCAATTGATAAAAGTGGAAACATTCTACCTGGTAGCGCCTATTGGCTTGCATGTATTTAAAAATAAAACCAATTTGTTTGGTTTCAGGAATTTCCTGATGTGGCTATGTGAATCTGTGCAGGCACTGTTGTGGATTCCAAGATTTGCCACCCAACAGAGTTTGATTTCTACCTGTGCAGCCATGCTGGGATACAGGTATCATAATTTCCTCATCTTTTTGGCTTAAGCACATTTTCCGTATTCTGATCACTTATTAAACGCCTTGTTGCTTGTGGTCCGATAGGGGACTAGCCGTCCAGCACACTACCATGTGCTGTGGGATGAGAACAAATTTACAGCTGATGCTCTCCAGTCTCTAACAAACAACCTTTGTTACACGTAAGGCCCTTCTGTTATACCGATTTTTGTATCATTTTTTCAGTGGTTGTTGCTAAGTCGTCAATTGTCCACATGCAGATATGCTAGGTGCACACGCTCTGTCTCTATTGGTATGAGTTTATTTCCTTTATATATATATATATATATATATATATATATATATATATATATAGCCACCCCAAATATTAGTTAGATTTAATTTGTCACACTTGTATTGAGACTTTGTTTTTTGTTTGGTGGGTGTTAGTTCCTCCTGCGTATTATGCACATCTGGCTGCTTTTCGTGCTCGGTTCTACATGGAGCCGGAGACTTCGGACAGTGGTTCAATGACAAGCAGTGCGGCAGCAGGTCGTGGGGCTGGAAGTAGGAGCACGAGGAGTCCAGCTGCTGCTGGTGCTGCCGTGAGACCTCTCCCACAGCTAAGGGATAATGTGAAGCGAGTCATGTTCTATTGTTGAGAGAAATAATTTCATCGTATTGGCTATATGAGTATATTCTGAAGCAGCTACTAATGCTCGACTTGTGTGTGTAATAAAGAGAGTTTGGTGTGATACTCTTGGTGGTTTGAGTGTTTTGGTTGTGGAGGTTGAAGGGGGACCCAGAGACCTTTTGTTGCTGATATTTTTGTTGATGGATTTGTTTGTCATGACATCCTACTATTATATGTTATGTTATATGCATTGTGGTTTAATTTGCATCAGAACCTTTTTTAGATGGGATGAAGTGGAGGAACTAGTATGTGCTTATTAGTTAGTGTTGTTTGTCTGAGACTCTGAGCCGTAGCCGGTGGTCACTACTCTGTAGTCGGTTCAGTTGTCATGGGTTTGAGTTGAGTTGAACAAAAAGGATCACAATTGTGAGTCAACCATAAAATTCTGAATCTAGAGGTGGTGTTGCCCATGCCAAGATGGTCCAAAATCTGAATCCAGATTTTGTTCTAGATGAGATGAGAGGTTGGCCAGTGACAGTGAGCTAAACAAACATAACACAAGAAACAGGCCGCCATTATCCTTAATGATTAGCGATGGGTGTGTGTGTGTGTGTGTGTTCCCCAAGAGAAATGACAAGGCGATCATCCATTATTACCATGCTTGGCATTTGGCATTTGGCATTGCAGCTCGCTCTTATATAAGGAGGTTAAAAGATTATACTTATTGGCCGGCAGTGAACAATTTAAGTAGTACTGCCTACCAATTACTACTATCACGGGGACCACATTTTTGTGGGTTTTTTTTTTTTTTTTTTTTTTTTTTGCGATAACAGCCTAACGAGAGGCTAGGGAAACATAGAAATATAAATGAAGGAAATTACAGCCCAATCAAGCGTAGCGGCGAGGAAACCAAGTCCCGGCCATGTCCGCCGCCAATAAAGGCCGCACAGGATCCGGTGGGAACGCCCATGTAGTGAAGAAAAGTTCATCTCCCGCACCCAATTTTGCAAGACAGTCGGCCACTGCATTACCTTCGCGCAAAATATGATGAAGCCGACATGAATGGAACTGAAGTTTGATCATTAATATGTCTGACCAGCGGCAAAAGCAGGTGAGTATCCGGCTGTGCCGACTTAAGCAGACTGATGGCTGGTTGTGAATCACACATACAGAGTATGTCCTGGATCCCAAGAGAGCGAGCTAGAAGCATTCCTTGCAAAATCCCTTCCAATTCTGCTTGAAGGACAGAGCAATTTCCCAAGTAGCCATTAACTCCTCTAAGCCAGGTGCTAGAACAGTCGCGCACAACCGCTCCAAACCCCGCGCGCGCTTTCTCCCCGCAAGATAGGATCCGTCGGAGTGTATGAATCTGCCCGACCAACCTCCCATGTTCCATTTAACCATACGCGGTATAGTGGCCATTCTAGGAGGCTTTCTCGTGCTCCTAGCCAAATCATCCGAAAGGATATTTGCCCTTCTGACAATTGCCTGAATAGAGGATTGAGTGCCCCGGAAGATGCGAGCATTTCTCTCGCACCATACAGTCCACAGCCCAGCCACAAACAAGAGACCAAATGAGCGGTACATTGCCAGCAGCCAATGGCGAATTACATGAACTTCCATATTCTCCATATCATGATGAAGGGGAATATTCAAGGCCCTCCATACCATACTTACCCAACTACATTCCAAGAGGCAATGATTCCAAGACTCTTCAGCAACACCACACAAACAACAAAGCGGAGTCGAGGCAAGATTACGACGAAACCGAAGTTGATTGCAAGGTATGGCTGCTCTAGCAAGTAACCATAGGAAGAAGCATATTCTCTCAGGAAAGGCCGAGCACCACAGCCACTTCCATCCATGGTTGTTTGGTTTCTTCTCCAAAAGAAAATCATATCCTGATTTCGCTGTGTATTGGCCATCCAGTGTCATATCCCATTTCCATCCATCCACACATGAATGATGCAAGCTTGGTGGAGGGTTTCTAAACAGCTCCAGCTTCACATTAGAGGGGATAAGGGTGTTAACCGAGGAGAAATCCCATTCATGTCCGTTCACCACATCTTTGAGATTAAGGTCAACATCCGTAATGTCAATGAATGGCACCTGTGGCCCCAACGAGTTTCCATTCATCCACGGGGAGAACCAAAGCGAGCAGTTGCCACTCCCAACATGAAACTTGTAACCTTTGGCAAGATGCGCAAGAGTCTTGCGAATACTACGCCACGTAACAGATCCCACAGTCCGGAGAGAGTCCTGAGATAAGCCCCGGGTTTAAACCTATGTCCAACTTATCCTACATACTTCATACAGACTGCGAGTTATGTGACTTTTGACAAATTACATTAAATTTATTCTTATTCTTTATTGTAAAAAATAAAAATTGTGATATAGTGGTATTATTTATTGTATAAATTAAAAATGGAATATAGTTGGGTAACTTAAAATGAAAATAATTAAAGTGTTACTATTATTTTGCACAATTATTTAGATGTTGTACTAGTGGAATATGAGTTAAGACTATTAACATCCAAGGGAAAACGACGGAGAGATCGGATTTTTGACACTCTTCCTACGGTTATTAAAGATGAGCTATACGAGATCCAAACCATTCTTGCGAAGGACCACGGAAATGAGCAAGCAACGATTGATGAAACTCGAAAACGTGATTTATGACTTCGGAAAGTAGTTGATTTAAAGTAATCTAGCATCATGATAATATCTTTTTGACTTTGTACAGACGAATTTTATACTAGTAACCATTTTGACTTGGATATTTCCTCCAAATATTTATGCTTTCAAAGCAGTTCAGCTGCTTTCCAACTCCAATGACAAATTTGTTTAATAATTCTCTAAAAGAATACATATGATTTATTCCATTTGTAATATTACATGGTGACTAAAGTTTTATATTTAATGATTGGGCTGATATGGGTCCATCGGTTATAGTGACGATTCAAGGAATTTATATGAGGGTGTGCGAATTTTGAGAAAAAAAATTATAGAATAATAAATATGTCAATTACAGTACTCTTCACCGACTAACAGTTCTTGAAAAAAATCATAATTTCACATACATCTACTTTATCTAATATTTGTTTTTAAACATAAGACAATTGCGAAATACTCCATTTAATATGTGATCACCCATAATTCGAATTTGAAGTCTTCATCGCATAAAAAATTCTTTCAAGTGTTGTATTGCCACGGACAAAATTATAACATTTTAATTGATAAATCTACCAAATGATAGGTCATGTCATTATTTTTTAAAACAACATATAAGTAATAGTATAAGTTCTAAGAACATCATAGAAATTAGGATCATTTTCAGGTGAATATCAGGGTATCTTCAGGCCACATTGTACCCAAAACTAATCCCTCCAGGATCTGCGGGGGCAACTAAGGGCGCCTCTCCCAAAGCAGTTTTTTGCATACACAAGGTTCGAACCCGAGACCTTGCTTAAGCGACTAGAGCCCCATCCACTCAAGCCAACTGCTGTTGGTAGAAATTAGGATCATTGATATCTCTAATGAATAAAATATTGTCCATATCAAAACTTTTCTATGTAATGAAGCAAATAATTTACTTGGATTAAAATAAGAGTTTCAAAATATATTTCCAAATAGAAGAAATATAAAATATATACATTGTTTAAATGAGGGCCCCCTCTACCCCTCTAGAACCGCCACTGGTCGGTTAGACTGTCTGAGTATAAATAAATTTATATTTTAGAAAAATTAAAACAATTGTGAAAAAAGAGAAAATTATTCGTCTTTACAATTTCTAATAAATAAGATAGAATTTTCAACTTAAAAACTAATACCAATAAGACAAATAAAGAGAAAAATATAAGAAGAGACGGATTTGTGTTAGAATGTGACATTAAATGTTCTAAAAGAGAATGATTCATATACTTGGTGACTTTGAACTGGACAACTCCTTCGTACAAGCCTGTTTAGGGCCGTTTGGATTGGCTTTTAAAAAAGCAGAAGTAGAAGTAAAAGCCAAAAGCAAAAGCAGGTAACTTTTGTTTTTGGATGGAATGTTTAAAAGCAGTTTTTTTTCAAAACTGTGTTTGGATATGTAAAAGTGAAAAGTGCTTTTGAAATGTGTAAATTACCAAAAAGGATATGCTATTTATATATAATAGTACATATTTATAGTGTAATTAAAATAAATTAATAGGGGCATTTATGACTCTGCACACATTACTAGGTGCTTTTGACTTCTGCTTTTCGAAGAAGCACCCCCTGGGCTGCTTCTCCCAGAAGCACTTTTGCAGCTTTTCGAGATGCTTTTGCTTTTTCTGAAAAGCCAAAACAAACACTCTTTTTTCTTTAAAAGTGCTTTTGGCTTTTGCTTCTGCCAAACACTTGAAAAAAAGCTATTCCAAACAGGCTCTTAGACTTTAGACCAACATCTAAACGAACCTTTTAAAATTTAAATCCGCCCTATATTTTTAGCCTTGTGTAGCGGTTGACTTAGGAATATCAATTTCATGTTTCGGGTCGTATTCGTGCTGGGTTAGCATGATGTATAACATAAAATCTGTAAACCCGAACAAGATCCGAAACCCGAAATGAACCCGAAATACCAAACCCGAACACGACCTGATTTTTTTTCCTTGTTGACTTGAATTAGAAAAAATCCAAAATGACTAAATTCAAACCTGAATTTTTTTGTATCGGGTTTGTTTTTTTCGGGTCGTATAAAAAATTGACACTTCTAGGTTGATCCAATGGGCTTGTACATATTTCCGTCTCTAGGGCCAAGGGGGATTAATATGTCATGGGGGGATCGTGGTGATGATTCGTGCCACCAAATACCAGTGAAAGATAATAACTACATATGTACCTGTGGGGCATAAGTGCATTACTATTACTTCTTATCTTTTTATGAATGTGCAACATTTTCTCTGCGTACGCAATCCGATTCAGTTTTTTTTTTTTTTTTTTTTTTTCCGGAGAAAAGGGAGGGCCGAAGCCGGTTTATATCAAGAATATGTACATAAAGATACAAGCAAAACGGCTTGAGGCAAAAGCCAAACAAAACAAAGACAAAAACCACCAACAATTAGTTAAAGCCACCCCAAAAAATTGGCCTATGAACAAAACCAATCTCATCAAACAACATGGCCCAAGGCCAACTAAGAGGTCGACAAGGACAACCTAAAAATAGAGAAGCTAACAGAATACAAATCCCAAATCCTGGGGCACAGAATATTACCAAACCTCACACCAGCGGCGGAGAGACTACAACGCCGATCACGAATGGAATACACACTCTGTCACTTCGCAAAACGTTTGCTGGAGTAGGGATCTCTAGAATCCCTATGGCGTGGCGCTAATCCCGCACCTCAAGGGGGCAAGCTGGATGCTCGACTTCTCAATTCCTCAAGCTCGCTGTCTGTAGGGCGAGGGTTGTTGTCCGGAGGTCTTCCTCGAGCACCTCCAGTCCCTTTAACACGTTTGTTGAAATGGGTGGATGGATCTATCACTGCAACGACTGTATGATGATTCTGAGGGAGTGAAGATGGAAGCGCCCAGGCGCCGGATGCTTGACGAATCCAGGGAGGAGATTGCTCAGAGGCACTAGGACCCTCTGGAGAGGGGCTACGGGGGCTCCAAGATCTCCGATGGGATGGAATTCGGGAGTTTCTGATCTCCTATTGTTGTGCTGAGTCCACATCCATACGGCGGTTGATGGGAGAGGACGGTGATCTGGATAGGTGCTGCTGGTGAGACCTGGCCGGAGCCTGCTGATAGGGCCTGGGTGGAGGAATTGGAATTTTCTGGAGTGGCTGCGGGCAATGTGCTTGAGTTGGGGGATTGGTTTGTGCAACGGGGGTGTGGGGGAGGTTGGTGATCGCGTCGGAGTCTTCTGTCAACACGTCGAAGCGGTTGGAGTTTAGATCCCTGTTGGTAGGGTTGGATCCGGCCAGTGACCGCGGCTTCCTCCTGGACTGGACAAACATCCACGGTCCATAGCCAGACTTTTCTTCTTGCGTCGTGTCAGAGGAGTGGGTGTGGTTCTCTTGAGCTTCTGGGGGAGGATCAGCTTTCGGTACAGGGCAAGAATTGGTGCCGTGTCCGTACTTGCCACAGTGAAAACATATGAGTTTAATATTCTCATACTCAATGTTGAAAACTTCATCTTCCAGCATAACATGTGGTGTGAGGGGTAAATCCAAGGTTATTAAAATCTAGATCTAGATCTTAGGATCTTACGATCCTACGATCCCACAAAACTAAAACGATCAAGATCTGTATGGGATCTAAGTTAGGATGAGATCTGGATAAGATCTATAGGATCTATACAAGATCTGAAAATCTTTGAACTATCCGATCCCACCCCCTCTTATTTTTCATCTCGTTTTTTTGTTTTTCAGTCCTCTATTCTTTTCCAAAATCCAGATATAGGGATTTTTTGAATCTTCATCTTCCTCGCATCCCCTTCATCTTCCTCTTCCAACAGTCGTCGTTGCATCTCCTTCATCTTCCTGTTGTTGACGTCGCCGTCGTATCCCCCTTCTCTTCCTATCGTCGCCCTTGCATCCCCTTCCTCTTTGTACCGCTGCCCTTGCCGTAGCATCCCCTTCCAACACCCCCTGCTGATGGAGATCTTAGTTCTAAACCCCCTGCCCAGATGGATGATGATGAATCCAATGAGACAGTGGTTGAGACTTACGAAAATGAGGAAAATTCTAATGGCAAATCCAACCCAGCTGAAGAATCATGTCTTAAATGCTCAATTATTATCCTTTTTTTTTGTTAAACAAATTATTGTCTATTGATATTGGTTATTGTAATTTGCTAATATGCAATATGGATATTTTGTCCTAATTTCATAGGATTTTAGGATCTGAATACGATCTTACGATCCCGATCTTGCAAATGGAAAAACGATCCTACATAAGATCTAGATTTTGATAACCTTGGGTAAATCTAGATCAATCTTGACTGCGATTCGAGCGAAGCGTCCTCTGGCCATCATGTCTGTGTTGAAGTCAATACTCAGAACCTTGCCCACCGCTGAAGCAGCCCTGAGAAGATAGTGTCTGTTGTAAAGATGCATAGGAATGCTCGGAATTCGAATCCAAGCGACCATAGATTTTATCTCGTTTTTTGCCGGATCAAACTTTTCGTGCCATGGTTGAACATGCAAATATTGGCCGGAGACCATCCATGGTCCGCCGGTGAGTGCGTGTAAGGCATCATATTCGTTGAGAAATCGCAATATGTAATAGCCGTTATCCACATCGATAAGTGAAAGAGGCGCCGAAGCCGGCCAGATCCTGTCCAATCGGGCCTTTAAAACCCGATATGAAACACTGCGTCCCACAATCTTGAGAACAACTGCATGTCTCCAAGGATAAAGGAATGCCCTTTTGAAGGCTTCAGAACATTGAAAGCGAGGGATACCGTTCACAGTGGATTGTATGATGTCATCTTCCCCGGCAGAAAAGTCATTGGTGAGATCATCGGTGGGGACGTGTATGAAGCCGTCTCTGCGTCGCGCTATATCGCTATATAAGGGGCGAGGTCGTTTAGTCGCTTTTTCATCCGATGGATCGGGTGGAATGCCACCATGATCGGACATTTCCGTGTCCCCCATCGGTGCAGGCCGCCGTTGAATCTAAGGGAGTAAAAGTGTTTCTTGAAAGATTCGATTCAGATTTTTAATTGTTAATAACTCACGTTGTATATAAGTAAAAATTATTAGAATTTGATATTATAAATCTAGCAAGATCTCACTTGACTATGTTTTTCCTTCTATAACTATTATACAAACGTAAATCAAAGTCGAATAATGAATAGTGTCAAAACACCAAACCTTTCACATTCTTGAAAACGGAGGTAGTATAAATTTGAAATTTTTTTGTTTTAAATTTAATTCGAAAATTTAAAATTGGAAATTTGGAAATTCAGCATCTAACTTCTAACTCAACATTTTTTAAAAAAAAAATTAAATTGCATTCGAAAATATATATTACTATTAGATTTATAATTATACTAATAAATATGAAGTATATTTTTTAGCCCATTTAACATAAAATATTACAATAATATGGTACTATTTTATCATAATAAAATATAGTAAAAATTTAACTTAGATATCATGGTTGAGCAAAATGTTGAATTTGGATGAATTGGCAAAATTATACTACCTCCGTTTTTTTAGGTTTCCACCATTTAACACAGGCACGCATGTCGATACATATTTTCAATGATTAGTAATTTAAATTGTGTAGAATAAAAAATTACAGAAAGTTGATATTCTAAAACTACAAGTTTAGACGAATCTAACAAAATCTCACTTGACTATATTTTTTCTTCCATAACTATGATAAAAATTTGAAACAAAATTAAACTTTGAATAAAGCAAAAACTATCATTGTTGAGAAACGGAGGGAGTACTGCTAAATTTACGCACGTAGTCGTTGACATTGAGCGTCAGTCAAGGTACAACAGCCAATCCAATTATTAAGATGCTGACAGTCAGCAGCCAGTCCAAAATCCAGGATTAGGTTTGTGTGCAGATTCAGCACAAGCTTAAATGATAACTACATGTTATTTAAGTGCTAATAATATTGGAGAGATTTTATTTCCATTTTTTATTGTGGAATGTGGGGTAAGTATCATTAATGTATATAATCTGTCTATTTGATTCATATGCCGGTAATTTTGCAATTTTACCTGTCTGTGTGGGAAACATACTTTATTTAGGGTGTCATTGGGAAGGAATGAAATTATTACATATTGGAGAAGGGATCGGTGTAAAATTTCCCAAACCATCATTTCAACCAACATTTCATACCCCGACACACAAATCCTCCCACCCCCCACACACCCATTTAGATCTTCGACCCATATCCATACACGATCCATTTCCGAGTATCCTTGACACACCACCGCCGCGAGTTTATTCGGTGCCGCGCACACGATCGGTTTGTGGGGTGTATTTGTTCTTTGAGACTGTGCCGATGCCATCACCGACGAATTTCAATTTGTAAGGTTAGAGTTCCGTTTTTTTTCTGAGTAAAAATTTCAATTTCCAGTTCTGTTTTTCGAACATATGCGCGGGTGGTGGGTTGTTGGTGAGAATAAATATCTAGGGCTTGGTGCTGATTTCCATTTTTGTGATTTTCATTCTTGGGTGGACATGCGATTTTTGGTTCTGGGGCTTGGGTCTGATTATTATTTGGGTGCTGAGATGCTTGAATTTTTTGGGGGCTTGGGTTTGATAGTGTCGAGATAAAATATGTTTTTACAGTTTAAAAGAAATTTATGTATAGGTGTAATACCCCGAAAGAGTGTATGGAAGAATAGCTTAAAAGGATTGAAGAATCTACTCATGTGAACAAGGTGCACCTTTCTTTTCTGGTGACCATCCCATAAGAACTCCAAAGTTAAGCGTGCTTGCCTTGGGGTAATTTTAGGATGGGTGACCTCCTGGGAAGTTTCCCAGGGTGTGCGCGAGTGAGGCCAAAGCGCACTGGAAAGAGTTCTGTTGACCTGTGGGGCCAGACTTCAATTCCGAAAAGAAGCTCAAAGGCACCTCCAGTTTCATAGCGGGCCGGGGTGTTGGCAAGTCAACCTCAATCATGTTTGATATCTATTAATCAATAGATATTTACCCTTCAAGGGCGCGGCGCCCGCAGGCCAAAGATTCAATAACAAATTGGGCTTACCTCACCAGGTTCAACAAAGAGCATCAATGAATTGGTCTCACTCAAAATATGCCATTAAACCCCTCGGTGGGATGACTATAACCTATGTTGTCGTACTTAGGGCATATAATCAATGGGTTATTTACATAGCGAGTGTCTACGTAAATCAAAGGCAACTGGAACAAAGGCAAAGAGAAATACGCGACGGAAGCAAATGCAGGAGGAGAAACTGGAGTAACAAATAAAACAATGATCAATGAACGAACAAGCAATAATGGATATTATAGGCCAATAAGAAACAATAAAAGCCTACCACTTAGTAGAGCAAGAACGAAAATAAATGCCAACTACTAAAGTATGAACAAAAATAAAGGCCTACGACTAAGGTAAAGACAACCTTAATAAATTAGGAAACCCAAACAAAGACAATTAAATTAAATAAATAATAAAAGCGGAAAAGGAAAGCGAATAAAAACAACAAGGGCAGAAAGCATAGGAAACTTACAGAAGAGTATAGAAAACTTATTCTACCGCAAAATTTCAAACTAACACCGACTCGGCTAGCAGATCCTCGGCGCCTTCCTGGCTGCTGCTACCAAGTTTAAACTAAGGTCCTCCTTTAAAAGAAAGACCGGGGTGATTACAATAGGACTAGAATGACACTTATAATGATATAAACAAGGGAAGTTTTTTTTTTATTTTTATTTTACTTAGATAATTTTGTAGAAATATTTTATGATGCCGATTCAACGTCATATAATTTTAGGACCTTTATTTGGGTTGATTGCAAGATTTTGCAAATAATTAAATAAATATAATGGACTTCAATTTTTTACCGTAGGTTATAGCTTGAATGAGATTATATTAGATGAGCGTTGAGTTCATTATTAAAGTGATGAATTTTAGAGAAAATCATATGGACGAACTAGAGTGCTTAGTTTTTATGTGATTGTATTCTATAATTGTATTTTTTATTTATAACCCCATTCTAAATATTCTTGCATGATTAGTCTATATTATATATGTGCTAGGTCCCAATTGATCATGTGATGGAGTCATGAATTGATTGTGATACGAAAATGTTCAAAATTGTAAGTTTAACCAGATACATCCTCATGATGAGTTGATGTCATGTACGTGCTGGGTTCAAGTTGTTCATGTGATGGTAAAACTCTATGTATGTGATTGTAGTTCATTAAATACGTTAAATATCGATGGGGTTATATGTGTGCATGTGATATATGAATGTTATGTAAGTGATGATATTATATTGACTGTGTGCTGGTGGAACAAACAGAAAATGATGGTATTTAATTTAATGCTTGTGATGGGGAGACGATGTGTGTTCATGTGATTTTTGCATGTGTGCAATGCATGCAAAAATTCGGTGCAATGGTTGTGCTGCAGCACAACAACCTATGTCTCGATAGCATGAAGGGACTCGCTAGACTAGATGATGCTCCAGGACTCATGGTCGCAGAGGTTAAGGAGCCGATTGTTGTTGCTGATGTTGTCGCAGATGCGCGGAATGGGGGACCTGCTGCGCGTGGGAAACAAAAGCGACAAGGGACAGCATGCCCACCCCGTCGTGGGAAGTAGTGTGCCTGGTGACATCTTGTTGGTTATTTTTATTTGAGTGATTGAACTCACATTCTGTTAGCTTATTTTGAATTGGTTTGATTCGTATTTTATGGCTGTCATTGATGCATTTTGTTTCATGGGGATCATATTATGTGGACAAGTCTAATAAATTGAAGCAACAAACCAAATTATAAGTGATATTGTTTTATATATTGTCTCACAGGGAAGATCCATATTATAAGTGATAATTTGTGTGCTGCAAATAAGATTTTTATGTGATAAGTTTGTGTTTAATAAGTGATATTTCTGACAAACAGACTCAAATTTGCATGTTTTGTTGTACGTTGTCCAGAAAGATTAAGTTGGATTCCAAATACAATCATTAAAGATTGGTATTTTAACAAAAAGTGGTATTTTAACAATTATTTTGACATAATTAGCACTTATTTTTTAATCTTGTTCAACAAACAAAATAATCAAAGTGGACTCACCTGTGAAGATTGGTATTTCAAAGATGCTGCCGCCACCACCGAACGAGGCGCCGGATAATTCATTATTGGCCGTTAGGGAAGGGATAGTTTGCTGCTGGGAATTTTCCGTCCAACGTGCTTCCCCGTTGCCATCATCGTATTTGGAATCCAATTCAACAACTTCAAAATCGTCATCTTTCGCACACGGATCACCATCATGAAAGTGTTTTGCACCCTCCGCGTTTACACCATCACTATTGCGTTCTCCAGCATCATCGATTGGTTCCGAGTTGAGGTTGAACATTTTAACTCCGGAGGTGATGATCACAGATTTGTTCTTGCCGTCGGTGATGGCGAGTTTTTATCAATTAGGATTTAGCAAAATGGAAGAATTTGTTTATGGTCTTTACCAAATGCATAAAATGGTGATTGATATAATTATGTAAGTAATTAATCATTCCATTTTAATAGTTTCACCATTAATGGCAATAAAATATCACATTACCTTATAAAACGAATGCACATAGAAGGAATGTTTGTAATAAATAATCCAATCAGTACAGCTCCTTCTTGAGATCATCATGTGCAGCATGTGCACCTATTTAAAGGGTGCAGCACCAAAACCGAACCGCAAAATCCAAAACGACTCCAGGTAGAGCTTATCCAAATGCTTTATCTATCTTTCTCCATGTCTAATTAAATAATCTTCAATTTCATTCAAACATAGTATACGATTAAGTTACTGTCCAGAAAATTTTTTTTATGCATATCCGGAATTGCTATAAAATGTGGGAAGTGTGCTGTACTGTTTTATATTTGTTTAATTATCTATTAATGGCAATCAATCAGGCAGTTAATATATTGCTATAATTATGAAGAATTAATTATATCATATTATATCTATTAATGACAATCAATCAGTCAGTTAATATATTGCTATAATTATCTATTAATTATATCATATTATATCAAAGAATACAGATAATAAATTGACACTTATTAAAATACTTAACATATTAGCACATTATGTTGATTGTAATTATTTTTAAGTTTGGCACAGAACTTTTTATTTTATTTTTAGCATAGCAATATATCATATTATATCATATAATACATAAAATAAATTGGGTTATTAAAATAACATATAAGCACATCATTTTCATTGTAACTATTTTTAAGATTAGCACAGAACTTTTTATTTTATTTTTAGCATATCATTTTATAAAAATTACAATAGCACAGAACTTTTATTTTATTTTTACCATAGCATTATATAAAAAAATACAATAGCACAGAACTTTTTATTTTATTGTTAGCATATCATTAGATAAAAATTGCAATAGCACATAACTTTTTATTTTATTTTTAGCATATCATTATATAAAAATTGGAATAGCACATCATTTACTCCAATTGTATATGAAAAAGAAATTGTTAATATGAAAAAAAATAACCTGATGCGTTCATACATACCAAAAATATCCCAGTCGGTAATAAAACTAAACTATCAATCTTCACACAAAAAAAGAAATATAATAGTAGAGATTCAATTAGCATATTATTGTAGCGTAATTACCGGAAATGTTAAAAGTAATTGGCCCTGAATTATGGTGGTATTAATGAACACGTAAAAGGAATGTTTGCAAGATAGATTTGACTTAGCATAAAACTATGGATTTATATCATTTCTGGATATGCATAATTCTGGATACAAACTCAATCCCATAGTATATGCTCATCATTAATCTTCCTTCCATGTACAAACAACACTTAACGATCACAATTGCACTTTCATCCATCAAAATTGATACTATAGCAAGTTGTGGGCAGCAAGCAATGAACTAACTTACTTAGCTATATAATGGGGATAGTGGTATCTATTCTGGGAGATGTTTACAGTGTTTTGCATTCCTTTTTCTTTGGAGCTTTTCCTGGCCTACAGACAACAAACAAACAAACAATTCATTTCTGGACAATATGGAAGGAATTTCACAATGCAAATACTAGTATGTGGATTGTGGAGTGTAGAGGGCAAACCCATTTAGGAAAGCAAGATTCTAAGTTCCATGACATACTAGTATATAACATGATGATGAGGTGTTTTCTCAACAATTATCCCATGTAACTTGAGCAGCCACTCCCAATTCTGGCATTCACTTATCCATTTTGCATACTCCTCACAATACCTTATCAAATCCTTCCATTCATTATTCAATAAAAACTACTACCAATTTACCAAAAACACAAAGTTGGCGTCCTGCCCACAAAACTGCAATTATTACTAGTATTTTTTGGGTACAGAATTATTACTAAATTGCATGTGCAGTGCACTAAGCATACAATAACTCATGCACTTTTCACAGTATAATAATCAAGATGATATATTATCATATACTCCACCAAATTAGCAATAATAGCATTACATATAGTATATTGCAATTTGAGAAAATAAAATTACAGCTCAAGGGTGACGAAGGTTGATAAGAAGTTAGCAGTGAAGAGTACAACACCAATAACATGAAATACCAACAACACTTACTAATTTTGACACACAAAAAAAACCCATCGGAATTCAACAGTGCAAGAACCAACACAAATTAACAAGATATTTCCACCATCCATAAAAATTACTCCTACTACTTACTAGTAATAATCAGCCAACACCAAGTAGCAAGTCCTCTCATCGAAGTGAAGGAACACAAGCACAGCACAACAGCAGGCTCAACAACATACTAGTTATATAGCACAAGATGCAAAGCAATCAATCCTATTTTCAACACCAGTATCTTGCTGTGCCTAAGTATGTTCTAAATACTAGTATCAAGCTTAAGAAAACAATTAAACCCCCAGCAACAGTCTAGTTTACTTTGACCGTGAGATCCCAGTGAAAATACAAACAAGAGCCTCTCATCGCACATATCCTTAAAGCCTAATACTTTCTTGCTGATCAAATTCATTTTAAATGCATAGTAGTATATCCTAGTACTTCTATATTAGACGCCCCTCCGTTGATAGTATTTTTTTTCCCCATCTTAAACAAACAATAACAAAGAAATTCCACATCAAACAGAGAAAAGGAGAGGAGTGTTACGATGCAAATGGCACAATGAAATTCCAGGAAACAAAATACTACTACTGTATGATTTTTTTTTTTTTTTTTTTTTTTTTTTTTTTTTTTTTTTTTATCCCAGGGGAGGCGAAGAAGTTGATTTGAAATCATTTGCAGTAGCGATCGGCCTTTTTCTTAACCCGGTCGTCTAGGGCTTCCTCCACGGACTTGGACTTTGCAGCGTTGGGATCGTAGCCGAACTTCTTGGTCTCCACGGGAAATAAATCCTCGTACTTCATCTTCTTAGCGGCGTCAATGGTGTAGATATCGTCCGGAGCGGAAGCGGAGGAATCGACGAGTGTGATACTGGGGTCGGTGTCGAGGAGTTGTTGTTGATCCTTGTTCTTGTTCTTGTTCTTCTTGGATTTCTTCTTCTTGTCGATAGGTTTGTCGCGGGTGGCGAGTTCGCCGCCCTTGAAAGCCAGCCTTCCGCCCCTTACCCTGGAGTAGGCTTCCGACATGTCCACACACACCCTCGCCGGTCGTTGCCGACGTAGATTTGGAATTTTGATGATGAGATTGGGAATTGGGAATTTGGGGATGGTGAAAAGTTGCAAGGAAGGAAGAGTGGGCGGGCAACACAGCGACAGGCCGAGGGCCGACAGCCTAGTGCTTTGGTTTGGTTTCTCTGCCCAGGCCCAGGTCCAAGCCCAAGTATAAGCCCAACCAGAGGCTATGTTAAATATTAGTATGTCTAAATCCCAAGCAAATTACGTAGAATATAGACTATAGTATAATAGTGAAAAAAAATGATTTTTTAGTTCTTTTTCTTTCCAAAATGTTCAAATCAGTCCGTTACTAATTTTTTGCTCCATATAGTCCTCTACGTTTGCTAATTTTTCCAATTCGATCATAATTATGTAATTAGCATGAGGTTGCTAATATGACCGAAGTATATCACATTTTACATACACCGTGACAAATCTGTAGTCCCCACACATAACACACTATTTTAATAAATGTTTGAAGGCTGTCATAACACACCACTGCTCTAAAAAATGACTCTAGCGGGTCAATTGAACCATTTTTCACTGGGATGATGGACATAGTTTCTACTTGCGCATTGAGCCATCATTCCTTATTGAGGTTACCCAACCCATAAAAAAATATCAACAATTCATTTGCATGCATTATATATCACAATTGGTCTTCATTTTTTTGAGAAACACCAAAAACCACCTAGACCGAAAAGAAAATGCACTGCGGTAGCTGTTTACCAGAACTCCTATGTTATTGTTGTGAATGGTTGTTGTTTCTTTATGGTTGGGTAATCCAATGATGGCTCAATGAGAACCATGTAGAAACTATGTCCATCATCCCAGTAAAGAGGGGTTCAATTGACCCACTAGAGCTTAGAGGTATTTATTAGAGTAGTGATATGTTATGACTGCCTTCAAATATTTATTTCAAATATTTATTAATTTGGTGTGTTATGTGTGGAGACTCTAGATTGGTCACGTTGGATGTAAAATGGGATTTACTACGTAATTAGGACCAAATTGGAAAAAATTAGCAAACGTAGGGGATTATATGGGGCTAAAAATTACTAACGGACCGATTTGGTTATTTTGAAAAGAAAAATGACTAAATAATCCTTTTTTCCGTATAATAGTAGTACAAGTTTGTCTAAATGATCATCGATATCATTTCTGCAGTGTTCCTTTACATACGAGCTCAAGTTAATGTTGATTCACATACATGAATTATATATTATATATATGTTGGTCGTTGGAGAGGTTAATTAAGCAGAAAGCTGCAAAGGCCAAATTAAAGCAGCAGGTGCATAAGTACTGCTGCTACTGCTACTGCACTAGAATAGCCATGAAAATGAAAACATATTAAACATAGCTGCATGCAGCTGCAGCAATGAATCTAGAACGAAATTAGATTAGACATACAGAAAATCGAGAGACTGTCTGTTCTGATAAGGCCAGGGAAGAGAAGCAGGAAAGAACAAATTAAACAGGAATAACACACATAAAATTTACAAACTTTGCAGAACAGCAAAGTCATTCCGAGGCCAGATTAAAAGAAAAGAAAGCAACACTGGGTGGGTGATGGCCTGATGAGTGATATATGGATGAGCGTTGCAGTTGCAGTTATTGCAGTCTTGCACAAATCACACTGGGTGGGTGGGTGTTGTTCCTAGCTAGCTACGTACAAACAATTACAACACACAACTTATAACGCTATTACCATGTGTATAATATGTACTACTAGCTAGTATGGATCATCTATCGGAGTCTAGCTAAAAAAAACAGATTACACTATACTACTCTGAGTCTCCGATCCCTAGCTAATACTAATATATATACATCTAATGGTGATTGATGCTATGATCTGGACGAGGCGGCGAGTTTGCGTTGAATCATCTCTGAAAACCTCCTGTTGGATTCTTGCCTTCTCAACCTCATCATCTCCGGCCTATCCCGATGATGATGATGATGATGATGATGATGATGATGAAGATCTCCTCCTCCATCATTAATAATATTATTCTTTGATGATGATGATGATGATGATCCGTGCATCTTGATAAACTCCTCTATCCGCTTGTTCAGTTCTCGTTGATTAGCACCATCAATCCCTCTGATTAGCCCTCCACGGATGCATCCCGACACTGCATCATTGAAAGTCAGCGCCTTCTTCAGTGCCTTCCACTTGGGTGATGATGGAATCACTTCCTCGGAATCAAGGCGCCGTACTGCAGCAGGCACTCGGTGATGATGATGATGACGTTGATGCTGATGATGATGATGAGGATGAGGATGAGGTGCTTCCCTTTCCTTTTCCCTTGCCCTCCTTGGCCATGATGACCTCAGCTGGTCCTTCTTCCTAGGAGGAGGCTGCTGCTGCTGCAGGCCACTACTTATGGCTTTCCATGTGGAGTCGATGGTGTCCTCCTCTTCCTCGTCATCTAATTTGGCATCATCATCTGAATTAGATGGGGAAGATGCAGCAGCACTATATGTGGAATATGGGGCGAGGGCCCATTCTCGTCTCTTGGTTTCATCATAATCATATGTTGTTGGAAATGCAGGAGATGGAAATGGTTCATCAAGTACTGATGATGATGAGCGGGAGAGAGGAGGAGGGCGTAGAACCTGTGGGGCATCAGTTGCAGCTTCTTCTTCATGCTGTTGTTGTTGTTGTTGTTGTTGTTGTTGTTGTTGTTGTTTTGAAGTAGTAGTAGTATTAGAGATGATAACGAGTGCGCTGTTGTTGTTGATATTTTTATTATTATTATGATTAGAAGGTGGAGGGGAGGGTGATGCAGCAGGAGGAGGAGGAGTTGCAGGTTGCCGCCTAATAATGGGTGGTGCAGCATCATGGTGAGTGTGAGGGGGGAGTTGTTGATGAATTGGTGGTGGTGGTGGTGGTGGCACAATCATCATGATATCCACCACCTCCTTCTCCACCTCCACCTCCACCTCCTGCTCAAAGTGATGATGATGATCATGAGGAGGAGTAGTAGGTTGAGTGAAGATGATGTTATCATAATAGTAGTAGTAGTGGGAGTGATGATGATTGATGAGGTCGTTGGGGTAATTGGGGCATGCAGAAGAAGAAGAAGAAGAAGAAGAAGAAGAAGAAATTGTAGTAAATTTGTGGTGGAGGAAAGTGGAGAGAGCAATAAAAAAGATGATAGAATTGATGAGGATGGGGATGGGGATGGGGATGGAAGGAGCACCAGTAGTAGCAGAAGCAGAAGCAGCAGATGATGAAGATGATGATGTGAAGGAGAAGAAGAAGAAAAAGAAGAAGAAATTGGGAAGGAAGGTGAGGATGAGATAGAGAGGGATGGAAAGGAGGGACGACATATTATTGGCAGATGATGAAGAATTGATGATATGTGTATGTCTGTGTCTGTCTATTAGTATTAGCTAATACTACTAAGTAATAGTGGGCTGGCGGATGGGAATATATGAGTAGCAGCTACTCCTGCGTGCAGCAGATGAGCACATCACTGATTGTTGGTTCATGTCTTTCATGTCTTCTTCTTCTTCCCTGATGATGATATGATATGCAGCAGCTGCAGCCTTCACCTGCATAATAACCTACCTAGCTCATCATCATCATCATCTTAATTCCTCCTCTCATACTCATCATTATCAAAAACCAACAAATACTATAAAACACCCATATATGCTGCTGATATGCATCGCCCATCGCCCATCGCCCATCGCTATATATATACTAGTAGTAACCAAGCTACTAGTAGTAATAATTAAGTATATAGGGTAGGGGGGCCGGCCGGGAAATGCACCCACCACTACTCATTAATCGCTTCTCCTTAATTTTCTCCCGCTGCCTGCCTTCCTGCCTCCTTTCATTTTTATATAGTACTACTAGCTAGTATATAATATGCCTAAATAAACACACACACATATATATAGTTAGTTCCAAGGAAATTTACAATTATAATAATAATAATGAAACAAATTAAAGTTTCAAAGAAATTGCAATGGTGAATTCATTAATTACTAATAATAATGTTGATCAAACAAGCTAGGCTACCAACTGATCAAGTCAAGTGTATATAGTGGGACGGACCAAAATAGAAAGTGGGACACACTTTCTATTTTGGTCCGTCCAACTATAATTCTCACATTTCCTTATTTAGCTAGAAATTTTTTACTCCTTCAAATAAACATCACATTAACTATTTATTCCACTTTAACACAATCATAACTTATTTTACCTAAAATACAATGCACAAAAATAAAATAAAATGAGACTATTCAAATGGGAAGGAGGGAGTATATCATATGTAGAGAGATCAGAGAGTTAGGTAGCATTCAGGACGACTTAAACCACAGTAGTATATATTGAATGGAGGACGTAACGTATACAAGTATACGTATGCATTGCATGATGCACGTAGTGACAAAACTAGTAGTGTCGCATTACTGTTGCACTATCACTGACGTCGTCCATCTCTCTCTCTCTCTCTCTACTACATATATACTACATGCTCATCACCCTTAGCTTATTCAATTTCCTTTTTTTAAAAAAAAAAATTAATTATATTTTACCTTTTCAAATATCTCTACCCACCCAATACTATACTATATCTACTCCTAGCTACTTCATGCATGTATATATGTCCTTATCATCATAGTAAATTACTACTTCATACAGTATAGTGGAGTATAATATAACTGCTACTTAGGGATGGCAATGGATCGGAGATGGATCGGAGAAGCCTAAATCCACATTCATCCATCAATGTTATATTAATCATCCAACCCACCCATCATCCATCTAAAACTCCATCCAAATCCAATCCACCCATCAACCACGGGTGAAACGGGTGGATCGGGTGGTTAGTGGATTGAGGCTATGCACAAAGTTCTTAAATCCAATATGCTCTACAATAGTTAATGGATATTCACAAAGAATAACTATGTTAGCCAACTCTTTTCTGGACTCTTCTTGATTGAAGCCATAGTTCTCCAACCACACACTTGAATCTTGTTTTCCTCTCACAAGCAATAATTTTTGGCGAATGTCAACTTTCATGTGCTTTTTGGGACACCTGAAATCAATATGATCTTACAAATGAGATGTCCCGTTCTTGCTCTACCTGAGAAGAAATGTCCACAATGTAAATATTTTGTTTATCCTCATCATTAACTACAACCTTCTCAAAGTGATTCCACACTAGAGCTTTACGTTTTCAAGCTTGTTTTGGAAGTGGAGGAACCATAGTTCCACTTTCATGTGGAATATCAAAATTTTTCACAATAGATTCAGTACTCATTTGAGATGATTGTGTTTGCATTAGGACTTTAGGTGGGGCAGAAAGTAATGGAGATGATGAAAGAGATGAAGGACATGGAGACAGACTTGAAGATGGGGGTAAAAGTAAAAGATTTAGAACCAGTGGTATTATCTTCCATATCTTGTGCCTGTGAAATTAAATAATTAAATAAGTAATGAGGTAATGGAGATGATTATGTTCGCTATTTTCACTTTTGATAAAGTAATGAATAATAGCACTATTTATTTTATTTTATATATAAATATTATAGATTATTTAATTTAATGTGAAATATTTATATTTTTAAAAATATAGATTTATATATAATAAATAAAAGAAGCGGGTGACGGGTGGATTGGATGGTGGGTTGGATGATGGATCGGGTGGTGGGTTGGATGAGTCTAAATCCATCTCCGACCCGATCCGTCACCCGATCCACCCATCACCCTATAAGAATCCACGTTTTTTCGGGTTTTCATCCATTTTATCGGTTCGGGTGGATCGGATTACGGACGGGTGCGGGTGGAATTGCCATCCCTACTGCTACTACATGGAGTATATATTGGTTGTGTTTGAATTTGTTAATAATACTCACATGCAATGCAAGTCACAGGGCACCGCAGGTATTGTACGTATAATAGTACTATATATCAAGCTAAGAACCTGCAGCATGCACACTCCACATCATTCCAAAATTTCCAGGTAACTTTATATATACCCATCATCAATTTTAATTAATTCAAGTCTATTTTCATTTGATTTTATACTCCTACTAGCTACGTACCACTACTACCACACTATAAATAAATTCCACTATATATCAAGCTAAGTACTTCTTTCTGTATGTATGTATATATATATATGTATATGCGGTCGTCTATTTAATCCTCCTAGCTACTACTATTAAATTAGTTGTAAATTTCATGCATATCCTACTTAGTTTGACTTGACGTGTAAGAATAAGATATGCACCACACACACATACATACATATATACACTGCGAATAAAGAGTTTTAGTGAGGAAAACAATTGTCACTGACTTGTCACTAAAAATTTTGTCACGAGCTTTAGTGACAAAATTCTATCACTAAATTTAGTGGTTTTTTTCACTAAATCTAGTGATAGAGTTTTTAGTGACAATTATTTTCCTCACTAAAAATCTTTTTTTTCGTAGTATATTGCTTTCTTTTTCTTTCTCTGCTTATTCCCTCATCCTCATATACTATATAATATTAGCTACTAGTACATGTCTCGTATATCTATTGTATTAACTGATGATAAAAAAAACAAAAAAATACAAAAAAAAAAAAAAAAACAAAAACAAAACAAAAAAATCTACCCTCATAAGTGGGGATGGCAAAAAAAAACCGTACCCGATGGTGAAAACCGAAAACTGAATTTTCGGTACAGTTTTGGGGAGAGAATTATTGGGGATGGGCCGGGGATTGGGGATTTTCTCGGGGATTTTTCCGGGGACGGGGGAAGTAGTCCCGGCCCCGGCCCATCCCCGATATATTTTATATGTTATATTTTATAAATTATATATATTATATTTAATATTTTATGTATTATATTTTATTGATTAGTCCATTACTTAAAAAAAACTAAATTCTAATATAACCTCCATTGGTAATAAATCAAATTATGTATTTATAATTTGCTGTATTTTTCATTTTTTAAAGGAAAACATGAAAGTAAATATTGTGTATTTATTTTCTTTATTATTATATTGCATGAATTATCGAACTTTATTATGTGAAATTAAGTATTTAGAATTCAAAATTTAGTTTTATAGGTTAATTATACATTGGAAACAATTATGAACTTTTGATGTGGATTATAATTTATTATTAAACAATTTGTATGTGGTTTAGTATTAAAATTTTAAAAAAATAGTTTATAAAATGAATCCCCGATGGGTCCCCAAGGGGGATCGGGGAAATTATAATACCGATGGGGATCCCCGATAAAATCCCCGACGGGGATTGGGCCGGTTTTGGGGATTAAAGATGTTATTGGGGATGGGGATGGAGATACTACTCCCCGTCCCGAAACCGGCCCATTGCCATTCCTAGTCATAAGTATATATTTAGTACAACTAGTACTAGTAAGAGTATATATTACGTTAATCGATGAGAATGCAATTGCATCCATTGCAAGCAAAATAATAATTAAAGGTAATTAGGGCATCATCATTAATATTGAAGATTGATTTAATAAGGATTTAATTGGGGGTTCAGAAATTAAATATGATTATATATAGACGGGCCGGCCGGGAGAGAGTATTACGTACGTGAATTAGTGCATATAGTATATGGTACAAGCTAAGCTAAGCGGACGCTGCTACTGTGCAACTGCCTGAATGATAGGAAAAAATTATGTCATAAAGTTTTGTGATGTGTACCATCATTTTTGTGATGCCAGAAGATTTTTTATGTCAAAAAAATTTGTGATATTTTGAACCGTGCAAACATCACAATAAGGAGGTTAGCTATTCTGTGCAACAACTCTGCTAAGCTAAGCTACCGATTCATCAGGACATACAACCGACAATTTATTAGGATTCATTCACTTTTTCAATAATAATAACAAGAAACTAAACAAGTAGCAAGGAAGGTATGAATGAAATCCAAGTTACAAGGTCATATCTATCAATTTCTATAGTAGTAATGTATAAAGACGACATATATAGACACGATTATTGGAGTATATGTGGATGTTTGGGAGTCAGCAGATCTGCTAGCAGATAACAGATTTGGAGAACAGATTGTGAGACAATTTTCTCTCCGAATCCGCTATCTGCTAGCGGATCCGGTGGCTCCCAAACATAACCTATGTATGTCAATATGTTATATGTGAATGAATCCAATACAAGGTCAAAGTCCACTACTTCTTCTTCTTTTATTTTTATTTTATTACTACTATATAATTGCAACATGCCGGGAGATTAATTGAGCACCGAACTGGACTAAAACCACACAATTTTTCTTCCTACACAGTTTTTAAACAGATCAACTTTAATTTTTCCAAACGAACCCTTATATAATTAATGTTCAAAATCTGATGCTCAAACGGGCTAAAATTGCATCTCACTCAAGCTAACTCTCACTAGTTTTTTGTTTTGCCGAACCACTAATTTAAAAATTAAAATATAAATTATATATATATAATATATGCATATAGGTGACAATTTCTCCAATCTCCAAAATTATGGAGAAAAGAACACATATTTTTACAATAAAGAAACGGATTGTGCTAATCAACAAGAATTGAAATCAAGATTTCTTTACATGATTATTTGTAATAAAAAAAATTTACCCATAACCATCATAGAAAGGTGCAGTGCATACTTGATATATAACGTAACCTACTTAATTGATGCCAGATATTATTTCACAAGATATATATTCAATAAAATAATAATAAAATGCAAGGAAAAGGACTCCAAAGAGTAAATAAATAGCCAATCCCTTTAGAAAATACTATCAATCAATCTGTCTAGCCAGACTCTAGAAATTGTAATACTACTGCCTATAATTAATACAGATTAATTGGGTGATTACCAATTCAACTGATACTGACAATTTAACAATATGGAATACATATGCGATTAATTACATCCATCATCCATCCATAAATCCAACCAATCCGTACTTGGTTTTGCTCAATTGCACACCCAGATTTATACATTATCCTCAAACAAAGTGGTGTATATACATATAAAATACACTACTTAATAATAATAATAATAATAATATTTCTGCCTCTCTGGTCAAGATGTACACTTCTAGTTTATTTCACTTTCATCATTTTCTCCTTACACTAATGAAAAAGTCATTTGGTAGGACCCGACTCCATCAGTATCCAAGATATGACATGTTCACTCTTTTCAGTCTTCACTATATGTATATAATAAACCGGAGACCTAAAGGGAATCAAGTCTTTCTTTATGAATAATAATTCCAACAAGTGAGAAACTGAAGCAAATGAGTGCTTGCTTTTAAATATTCAAACAAAAATTGAACTCTCACCAAAGGCTAAGCTCCTATGTACATTAATCAAACAGCATTACTGTCAAGAACTCAAGATATAATAAAACGGATCAGTGGACACATGCGAAATCCCTGTGTTCCATTTTATGACATCAACCAAAGAAAAATAAAAACAATAAAAAAAAAATACCTGAGAACCAATTAAAGCCTCCCACTATAATCTTCAGAAAAAAGGCCTCCTAGTATAAACTATTTGCGTGCAAGGTTCATCTCAAATTATTGCCAGTGCGACCTGCAGTGGATAGTATTAACAATAGTTTATACTCCATTTTATTCAATTATTCGATAATAATAATAATCATAATAATGAAAATTACAGGAGGCAAACTCCAGCAGCAACTCCACGTCCTGTTGGATCATCCTTCATTGTGTACTCGATTGGATGCTGCCTAGATTCTAGAAAATCTATTTCTGGCTCCATATACTGTGTATTTCTTGGCTCATGCTTTGGCTTTCTTGAAAACTAAGAAACAATGTTCGCCTGCAGAAGCTGCGTTCATATACAACACTAATTGCCTCAACAGTCTCTTAACAAGTGTGTCATGGATCTCACATAGAATTATTTCTAAAGGACTAGCAAGTTACACTTGAAGTTCCTATATCTCTGCTATATAGGAGTATGTGATAATTGATGTCCACTCTTCATATAATTAAGAATCCAATGCATCATGAAATAGATTGCCACTTCATTTGTGATCATTAAACTGCGCGTATGCACACACATCTCAATAGCTGGCCGGCTAGCTGATCATCATCCCCACCAAGCCCCTATATGCTAGAATCTTTCACAAATTCTTGTCCAAGTTGAAGACTCTGTGCTATGGCGAGCCCAAACTTGACGGGGGAATGGAGAGTTGTATTGAGCCATTGAGGGGCGGGCACATGAGGAACATGATCGGGAGGATCATCTCAATGAGTGTCACTGAATGTTCTCCTCTGGTGTTCTTTCTCCAACCAACCATAGCTACTAGCTAGCTATTATCACTGAATGAAGCCTTTATTATGTATTGTGGCAGTCTATTGATATTTCCCTTCATTCTATTTATATGAGCTTCACCAATTGCGATGGCTTTTGGAAACGGGCTACACTCTTCTCTACACAAATAAGATGTGCAACGCCTCTATAGTGTGGTCTCGAACCTGTTACAATTACGGCAAAGGGTTTATCTATATTCTATGATTTGCACCCTTAAAGCCAATTGGATGGCACATACTATAGTTGTAAGATTACAAGAGGAAACCAAATCAAATAACTTCAAGAAACAACAGAGAAATACACAACTGGAATGAAGATTATCTGAGAAAAAGTGTCATCTTGCTTCTTAAAAGACTTGAAAACTTCCTTGAGAAATTTTCTTCTCAAAGCTCACACTTCAGAGCAAATATAATGTGAAATGGAACTATAACAAAACTCTCAAAAGTCAGCCCCTCATTTTAATCTTACCCCTGCAAGGGCCACACACAAAACCAAATCATGAACAAATGACTTTGATTCTGAATGCTGCAGCGATCTAATACCTGAGACCATTAAATAGATTTCTTTTCCATAATTATTTTTTTTTTAAAAAATGCAAAGATAAGCAATAGTTTGGAATTTGATGCTAGTCTCCATAAAATAATAAATGAATGTTAAAAGAAATTTCAGAGTATTTTGCATGATCAACATCTACATGCAAAAACAACTACAAACTTAAGTCCTATTAACCTCTTAGACAAGCCAGCAGACGTGATGCAAACAAACGAGAGACACACACCACGCACAACAATTTCAGTTTTCAAGCATTCCAATCTTCATCACTTGCATCCATGTCCTGAAACAAGCAAGGAAGTGGCAACATCAGAGAGTTACCTACATATGAAACGTGGCAGTGTCAATCCAATAAAAACATATTGTTCTCAAACCTGTGAAGAGCTAGTGAAATCTTCTATGTCATCATCTTCTACCTATACATATCCAACATAAATGCATTAACAAACAATACTGTAGTGCTCTGAGTGAACAAGGCAGTTAACAAGATGACCCAATACCCTCTCTTTTGAGGAGTGGCAAAAAATCATCAAATGCAACTCTTGATGATGGACTCAAAATATTCCAGAAAATTAAGAAAATGTATGAGTGATCATACAAGAAAGCAAAGCACTCGCACATAAATATGCACAGTAAGATTTATGTATTCCAGTAGGAACTGTGGTGGAGCAGCTTTTAGTTGTGTATATGAGGAAACAAAAGGACATTCCATATATTGGTTTTATTGAGAGCACTGTAATGGAATTGTACAATTAAATTAGAGTTTAATGAGAGTCCTGCTAGATTAGGTGTCTTGGCAAACAATTATCCATTATTCGGGTATGTGCTTCAATTATGTTATTTAAAAGAAGCACTTGGCCTTGAGCTTGTAAAGGGAATTATCCCTGGGTTTTCTTAAATTCTCCGTCCTTGAACCTCTATTTCGTTCAACAATTGTGCAGGCAAGACCAGAAAAGAACTCATTTCAACTTATTTGAAACTAAGAATAACATTGCATTTGTAAGCTGAGTTATCAGGTTCATTTTGAAGGTCAGTTATTAACGAAATGCAAACCCGGGAACCATGATGGGTCCCATAGTTTCAAGTATCTGTATAGATGACCATGAGCTTACCTGAGTGGAATCATTGGGATCGGAGGACTGCGGAACAAGAACAAGGTCCTGGTTTCCTTTCTTTGAGGATGTAGTGCTTGAGTTTCTTTTTGATTTCCTTTGGTAAACTATAACAGAAACAACAAAGGTATAAGCTCCCAAGCACCATATGGCAGAAATCAATGGATGATGAAAAGAAAATTGATACTGGTGGGAGATCACCAGATTCTCTTTCACCAGTTCTCTTTTCCCCTTTCATAAGCTTGGAGGCCTAAATATAATAGTCATTGCCATGAGTTATTGGAGTTAAAATTGATAAATCGTTAGCCAATGTTTCAGTACAACTAATGCAGTTAACAAGTAAACTGAGGATTTCTTACTTCAGAAGTATTTCTCTTCTGCTTCACATCTTTCTTTGCCTTCTGAGAATTATTAATGTTATCAGTTATAACAATAATACAGAAATAAACAGAAATACTAGCCATTATTAAAAATTATATTCATAAAATCTCCACAAGAATATAGAGTAGCCAATGGGTATAGAGAACAAGTTAAACAGATTTTTTCGGGGGGGAAAAAAAGAAAAAGAACAAGTCTATTATATCATAAATTGGTGGGCTGGGGTTTATACATCATGCATCACTGGCATTCGGTTCTTAACCAGCTGTCAACATGTTACTCGAGGGAGTTTAAACTATATATATATATATATATTTGCAGTGCATAAGCTTGCATAAAACAATAACTTCAAATATAGCTAATTGTGGATCAATACAGCTCTCTCTCTCTCTCTCTCTCTCTCTCTCTCTCTCTCTCTATATATATATATATATATATATATGTATATATATTTCTAATTAAGAAAGTCAGTATATGATGGTCGATGGAATGTGAGAAGTCAAAGGATACCTTCTCCTCTACTTTCTTGAACAACGAAGATAATGTTGCTTGAACAAGAGGTGTTTGAGATCGATCCAAGGGATCTTTTGTTATCTCAGCATCATCCTCATTGTCAATCTCAAAAACTACAGGGCAGGAACTTTTTCTCTGTGAGTTTCATAAGGAAAAAGGCTTCAGAAGATAGCAAGCACTATTGAGTGGTGCCGAAAATGACAAGAGTCATATATATACAAGGGTACAAAATGAATAGCTTCATATATTAAAAACCAAATATAAAAAAACATAGGATATCCATTCTTGCAACTGTCTCATATTTCTCATACTCTGCTTCAGGAGTTTCATCACCATCAACAAGAATATCATCCCCAGATGACCCCTCTGCAAAACTGAGCATAGACACTATCAGTACCCTATAATAATTCCAAGTTCCAACTGATTCAGGCTAGTTAAAGAACTGAATTATAAAAGAAACATTGGGGGTCTCATGGAATTGACACAACTACACACCACAAGAAATATCTGCTTCCATTTTTAAATAATAATGAGAAAGGATGAACAATTTTGTATCATCATTTGCCAAATAAGCGGTAATAGCATTGTGAACCACTTATTAACAGTTGGCACAGCTCAGGCTCTATATATCTACATATCAAATAAGTTAAATCTATAGAAAAAAAACTTCTCTAGATAGTTCTACAAATCTATCCTGCAATCTAATATTGTTTTCATCCCCTGATAAAATGCTACTGCAATCTGCATATAGAGCCAAAACAATAATTGTCCAAGAAAAATGATCTTAGAATATGAACAATACATCAGCAACGCATGGATGCCCACTAAAACACAAACAATGTATATTAGAAAATAGAAACAAAAAGGAAGGAAAAAATTCCACTGAATGTCCAAGCCAGTGCCTTTTTAAATCTCTCTAAAATTCACCATAAGCTGACCCAAATTAAAGATTTGTTTACTGAAAAATAAGAACACAAGACATGTATGGCATTTCATGACCCATTACATAAAGCAGGAGGTCCGAGTAAGAGCCCCTGTACATTTGGTTTTACGGATAAGCTTCTAGGATGATGAATATGTATAGCGCTTACCGCTTGGTTTGGGATTTTAACACAAAAACAAAGGACAAGCAAGCAAACCAAACAAAGCCAAGAAAATCAAAGGAAAAGTGGGGAAGAGAATGGGGCCTCAGCCAAATATTGGCAGGAAAATTTTTTGCATTAGAAGGAAGGCTAGTTCCTTGCAAATTAGTTATATTCCACCGCAGGGAATACTCTCAAAGTTTGATCCTTCCGAATCTTTTCCCATCTTTTCTCCCAAACTAAAAATATTTAATTTAAATTGAAATGAGAATGTGCTCAATCATATATCCAATGACAAGTGATCCATATAGATAAACTCATATAATGGGGTCAAGGCTCATATGATGCAGTTCTCTCAACTCTAAAGTAACCCAATTACCCATAAAACACTAAATTCTTCATTAATAATTATTGCGAGCAAAGAGATCTCGGAGGAACATATTGCATGTTAAGAAAAGTTGATACTTGAAAGCTTTCCCAGCAGTCCTAGCTGAATGCCTAGTCGGGGTCACTTCCACCAACTCTTTGTAATCAACAGAACTGTCGACTGAATTGTTTTTTGGAGAAATTTTTGGGGACAACTGTTCCTGGTAGTTTTCGGGCAATTGTCCCAAACCTTGGTCATGCTCAGAAGCAGATCCAACACCACCCTTAAAATCATACCCTTCAGGATTTGCCTGGGACCAGGATACCAAGAATTCATTTCAATGTTGGTAGCACATATTAGACAAGCTTATCACAAATTTTTTTTTTATTAACCAGCCAATGAAAAGAATTTTGGCCGACCGCATTCAACTCCTTGGGAAACTGAAGCTGCAATTCTTCTGGGTTGTCCTCTTTTTTTCCTATCCACCAAGCATCTGAAAACACTATCTGAATGACAGAAGGTTGCACACATGAGTTAACGTTCAAATTAGAATCACTTGCAAGAATGAGCCAAACTTGAAAGGAGAAAAAGAAAAAAAAAAAACACACACACACACACACTCATGAAAGCAACGTTTCGATGTTGATATCGGATATGCAAACTTTAAAGAAATTTCAAAGATATTTGAAATTGCAGAGAATTTCATAGATATTCGACAAATTTGGTTTTGATTTTAAGGAAATTAGTACAAGAAGTTGGAAATGTAATTTAAATTTTGATATTTATTTCAAACACTATTTTGGTTATTTTAAAGTAAAGAAAATGATATCTAATTAATTAATATACAAAAATAAAGAAATTCTATGTAATTAAATAATACTTTGATTAACGAATATAATTAATAGAAACTCAAACAAATAATGAAGTTAAATGATAATTAAACTATACTAATAATATTACAATAAAATTCATACATTATTTATTGAATACAATATTTACTTAAAATCATGATTATTACATATGGATTTAATAATTTCACTTTTAGTTTTAAGTCAACTTCCATTCATGTCCTTTCTCTTATCCATTCAATTTCATTTTTTTTCTATTTTTTTAAGTTTTATTTTTATTAAGAAAAAAATAGAATTTCAGAAATTTCGGTTGAATTTCAGGAAATATCGAGTATTTCCCAAAAATATATTGCATTTAAAATTTCTCTTCGAGATGTCCGATACCCAAAATTTCGGTTGAAATGTCGGGATATCGACCAAAATTTAAAACAATGCATGAAAGTAAATTAATGTGCTCCCTCCAGTCCCAATAATCTTGCCCCCCATCCTTTTTAGGTTGTCCACCATTGATCTTAACCCACTTAATATTTTGGTATAAAATTATTCTTATACTCCACTGCCTAAATTCTCATGCCCAATACCTTACTGCCTAACCTTCACTACCTATATTTCAAAAGAAAGAGCCCAATCCATAGGACAGAGTGAGTACAACCTGCAAAACTATAACCCAAAATGTCCATGCCCAACTCATTTATCTACCAAACAAGGCTGATACCATCAAAAAAATTTCATCTATGCGTCTCATGCTATGATCAAATAATAATGATGACATTGACATAAACTTTAAACGCAGATCTATGCACATTAGTAAGTCATGTTTATAGCTTTTGGTCTTTTTTTACCAGCACTTGCATAACCTGATCAGGAAGTCCCTAGAGTGAAACATATATCATGCCAAAGAAAGCACGGGTGAGGAAAAAAGGACAAGAAGAGAATAATGAGAAGATACACACCATGTTGTCAAAAGAGTCATCACAGGTGACATTCTTCCCTCCTTTGGAAAACTGCAGTGTAAGATACCTATTTTTTGGGTAAACAATAGTCCCAAACAACTTCATTTGACCCTGCGCAGAGTAAATGAAAATGAAAAACGATAGGTGAATAGAGGTGTATTTGAAGATGCTCAGGGAGTCGGGGGTTAAAAAAAAAAGAGGGGGACGAGAGTGAGAAACCTGAGGGAAATCGAGGTAGAGAATGGGGTTTTTGGTGCCGAGGTCTTTGAGGTCACCGATTTTGCCGCTGGAAATTGGGGCAAGGAGAGCCGGGAAGGAAAAAAGAAACCTATTCTTCCGGTGAGACTTACGGAGAATATCCTTGCCGTGGTGTTTGATGAGCGTTTTGGAGGGAGCGAGAGCTGCAGAGGGGGGGAGCCTAGGCGGTTTCTGCGACAGAAGGTTAGTGGAGAAGGCCAATCCCTTGAGCTTTGCTCGCGCAGCAGCCTCCGGGTCGGAGTCGGCGACAGCAGTGCTCCCCGGACATTCCTTCTTGGTCCCTCGAGCCATTGTGTCTGGACTCCGGGGCTCTCTGGGGAATGGAAAGGGCTAATGTTTGTTTGATATACTACTGGTCACCACCGCTAGGGAAACACACCGAATATACAAATTTTTCGGTACGGTATAACCGTACCATAAAATTTCGGTATGATACGGTATAAATTTTTTGATACCGTGGTATACCGAACTTCGGCATACACCGCAGTATCGGTATGTTGGTATGTACTGATGTTGGTATATAGAGAATGTTCGATATATCGATATATACCGCAATACTGGTATGTCGGTATGTAGCGAATGTTCGGTATGTACCGAAGATTCAGTATACCGGTATATACCGAACATACCGAAATATCGGTATGGCAACAGTATAGAAATATTTCATACCGAAAATTTCGGTATACCGAAGATCGGTATACCGAAAGGTGCGGTACGGTACGGCAACGGTATGAAAATTTCCATACCCTAAAGTTCGGTACGCGGTACGGTGAAATTTTTTCGATATACCATGCCGACCCACCCTAAAGGTAACCCCCGCATTTGGTTCATACGCACTTTTATTTATGTCAAAAATATTTTCCATCCTTTTTATTTGGTGGAATGAAAATTTTATTAATTTTGTTATCATTGCCACATTATAAATAACCATTATCTTCTTTTCTCTTGTTTCCTCGCCTCATGCCTCTTCCAAAAAAAAAAAATAAGCATTATCTGTTTGTTAAAAATTGAATTCTAATAAGTGAAATCTTAAGTGAGTAGAGTCTCAATCCACTCAATTCAACTGTTGTTGGTTACATATAAATATTTAATATAATAATAATAATAATAATAATAATAATAGTAATAGTAATAATAATAATAATAAAAACAATTATTTACTAGTAAGTCACACAATGAAAGACAATATATAAGGTGCAAGTTCTTAAGCGGGTAATAAAAGCGTGCAAAGAAACTGTTAAAGGACCACATCGGTTATATATTGAGCTATCCCCTTTTTATATGAACATGAGTCACTTTACCTATCACCAATTGGTTTTAGGTTGAAGCACTATGTCATCTTATTTCTAACAGAAACAAGTATATGAGTTAATAAACCTACATGCACGCAGGAGCCATGCTAAGTTTTGTGTTCCCATGAAACTTGGGTTTGAACTTTGCACTTTTTTGAGTAGTACAAGACACAGTCTATATTTTTTGGGACCCAAAAGATGGAGAGATCAAACACATGATTTGCTCAACATGACAACGATCAAGACTTGCACAACATGACAACAATCTTGACGTGAATTGTCCTGCTTGAATAAGACTCCGTCTTATTATTCCAATTTCCTTTTTGTTTTCTGCATTCCTTAAATAATATATTGTCTATTGTAGTACCAAAGTAACATTTATGACTCTTTGTTACTGTTTGCATTCTTGACACATAATTGGCAATTGTACCACCCCATGCATGGATTTATTTGTGTGGAGCTCCCCTTCAAGACATACACATATAGAACAAACAATACCCATAACAAATACTACCTTTATTTTGTATCTCGAGGGAGAATCCTTCCGCAGAAACCCAATGGTTAACACCCAAAATTTGAGAGAATGAATTAGCACCCATATTTTGAACAAGAATGGTGAACTAGGGGATTGTCTTCAATATACAAGCTTTACATAATAGTATATTACAAGACAGCAGGCAGCTGTGGTGAAGAGTTTATTACATCAACTATCTGAGATCACTTATTGTGTCTGTGAACAATAAATTCACAGATCGTACGGTAGGGTAGGGAAGGTAAAGGTTAGTGTTTACGGTTCAACCAATTCTAAATTGATGTGAACGCCCTTTATTTTGTAGCTCCAAAACCATGTTCCACTATCCATCAAATCTCCTTCTATGGGCTTCAACTGGATTTCTAAACCTGAATTTCCAGATGTAATCTGCATCTTGTGGCCATCTGGAACATCAAATACATGATTCCCCTGGATGACAGAAACCCAAACAAAGCAACTTTTATTTTGATTGACATGAAAGTAAAGATAACTGAAAATAAAATTAGGAGCGAAAAAATCGGTCATCGAATTTATGAAAATAAATGAAACCTAGCAAAAAGTCCAATTAGTTAGTTTAAAAATTCTTTCTCCAACAATAAATCACACATTCACACTGCAAACTCTGCACATTATTATACGGATGTAACCAAAGACTAAACTTTGATAGGAAATAGCAATTAATAAATGATATCCCATCCCACCCAATCATTTCTGAAGGCTTCATTTTGAAACCTAATCGAAATGTCCTATATTATGCATTTCACAAAGTTAGGTCAACCACACGTACCAATTACCATAAGAGTCACGATCACAGTTAACAAAATCCATTAAAAAAAGGGGTTGGGAGAGGGGTCTCCCTAAAGCCCAGAAATTTCTATTCATTAGTATTTTCCAATGCTCAAGTTCTAAATATTAGATTAAAGTTTAAAGAATTATGATAATGGTGGAATTACTTAGCACTGGATCGACAAAACTACCTGTATCACCACATCAGTTGCTTCAAATTCAGCATTTCCATGTAGTATCACCTTTAAGCACTCAAACCGCTTAACATTATGCTGCCAATATTGGTTGTCCCCTGAAGTCCAATCTATTCCATCATTCAGTACCTTTACATTCTTCAGTTTACACCTAGCACACCTACATAAATGAAAATTTTAATTATGGAGAACTCGATTCATATTCCAGAGTGATAAATGCAGGATATAGCATACCTCCTTCCAAGATGCAGTATAGGTTCACCACCTAGATTACTTTCAATTGATCCCACAACATTTTCAGACAATACAATCATGCTTCCATCCAGCTACAATAAATGAAATTTATCAGCAAAGAGTATATGAAAAAAAAATAGTAATGAAAATCTTTACAAGTAACTACCTCAACATTTCTCCAGAGAAACTCAGCAACCTCTATTTGCAACTCAGAACCCTTGGCAATGGAACCACCCCAAAACTGACAAAACAACAAAACAGTACAAGGCTATTCACATGACATACATGCCATAAGGACAAACAGAGAACAAAATCTGAACTGTCACACCACCATATTCGAAGAGCAATCATGAGGATATGATATTTCTTCAAACAGCTAAAGCTTCAAACAGTGAATTGGTGAAGAAATTTCAAAGTTACCTTTTGTCTAGTGACTTCCCAAATTGGTCCAAGAGCAGGATGGAGGAGGATGAGATATGGGGGTCCAGAATTAACATACTCTTCATTACCTTCAACCTGCAAAGCAGAGAAGAAAATTTCCATATACTAAGGAATCAGAAAAACAAATCTTCGTGCAAACTTCCTAATTCTATGAACCAGTGTTCCAGTAAGATAAAGATAAATAAAACAAGAATATATCTCAATCTACCTTTGGAATTGCTATTCCACAATGAGAAAGTAGATCATATGCATTGCGTGTGATGTCCAACAAAGATCCATCTGGAGTCTGCCACAAGTAACATGAAGGAATTATGTGACCATTTTGTAAAAGATAAAGATAAAATTTAAATAAATCCAGGGTCACTGCTAAGCTATGTTTATAACTTGACCTCGTTGGCTGGTCACTCAAAACATGAGCCAAACAAATTTACATATGAATTTAATGGATATAAGTAAATAACATTTACACACACTTCTCGTAGAAGTTCCTAGCCTGCAAGGATGCATGATCACGTTTGGCATAAATTACAATCCCCGAGTAGAAATCATGTTCATGTTCATTCTTATACCCAAAGAAGCGGAGGTTAAAAAACTCAGTCACAGACCTGCTGCAGCAACTTATCACCATGTTTTCTTCTTTTCTTAGCAGAAGATGTAACCTTTTTTCGTTCGTTATACACAATAAAGGTATCAAGGCCATCTGCAAAGTTTTGGTCAAATATGTTTCATGTCAGGAATGAAATTTAGTCAAGAAGCTCAGTACAATAGGTAAAGGGGAAATATTTTCATACCTTTCGCAGTTTTATAACATCGAGAAGAATATGTGTTGGAAAAATTATCAGCGATGTTCTGCATCGTACATTCCAGACGACCTCCAGCAACACTATCACAATGCAAGAGAAAAATGTATGACATTACAGGACCACCATTGTAAATATCAAATGAAGTTGAAATATCATTGATACATATTATTATGAGTTTCACAGTGTATATAAGTTATAACATAGTGCAAGTGTACAAACCATGGTATTGTTAACCACTATTCAATCATAATATAGAAAGGATGTGGCCAAGTTTGGTATTATCGTGTAACCTCAACTAAAGCATTTATATTTTATTTTGTTCATGTTTAAGCCAAATTGAATTCTTCATTTACCTCTTTACTTTTCACAAAAAGTGCCACCTCGGAATATGAAAATGTTTCGTGAAGTATATTCTGCTTCCAGAACTTCTATCACACAGGTATATATATATATATATATGTATATATAGATAATCTTTTCACTGTTTCATATCTTTAAATATGAAATAAAATTGCCAATTTAACATCTCCACAGTCCACATTTTAACTTCATAAGATGTACTTTGATCCAGAACCTTATCACCATAACACAAAATGCATGTTGTGTTTCCCATTCTTAAAGCTAGTAATGATTTCATAGTTGAGAGTCCACATAACTAATATAGGTACCAAAATTAACCAAATTACTAGACAGTTTCCAGCCTCCAGAGATTTTTCAAAGGCATTAGCACTTTATTGGTGTCAGTCCTAGGAGGCACTAAAATCCTGGCAGTGATCCTTCCCACAAGCCATACAACGAGAATTAGAGAACTACAAGTGTTTAATAAATCATGCATGCATTGAAATAATTTAAATCATTACTTCAAATTTGGAATAGAAAATTGCAACTCATGAGAATATACCGGCGTGTCATTCCAAACTGATCAACATAGGAAATTTCCTTTTTCACGTTAAGAACCATTCCTGGAAAACTGTTCTCATTTTCACCAGATCCAACGAGCTCTGCAGAAGGCAAATCCACATAAAGAATATTTGTGTTTGCCGGAAACTCAGCCTGCAAACTTAAAGAGGAGCAACAAATTATACGTTAGAAGTACTCAAATATGGTATGATTAATTAGTTGCAACTAAGGCTGTAAGTGAACCGATACGCTCGCGAGCCGCGCTGGTCAATGCCCAGCTCGAGCTTGAGTTGACTGAGCTCGAGCGAGCAGACAAGCCAGTCCAGCAAGTGATTTTTAGGCTCGTTTGTTTGACGAGCCGATTGAGTAGGCTCGACTATATATATATATATATATATATATGTTATAACATATTAAAAGTGATATATATTTTTAAAATAATTCGAGCCTTAATCAAGTGAGTTTCGAAAATGGCTGAGCTCGAGCCAGTATAAAATTTCCAACCAAGGCTGCCCATTAAGCTTCAGATTCAGACTCGACTTGGCTCGGCTTGTTTACAGCCCTAGTTGCAACTTCCCTTGGTTTATTACAAGGAGGTACATGAGATTTACACCAAGCAAAGCTACAACTAAATGGAAAGAAATAAAAAGATAGAAAAGGGACCAAAAAACAGGCTCACAGGTCACAAAGATGTTTTCTATCAGTTTTTATCTTTGCAGTGGGACAAAGTTGCGTTATCAACAAACAATGTTTTTGGTAACTTAAGTATAGGAGTGTAGGTTAATAACCATCTCAGTGTTGTAAATAGAGAGTTATTTATTCATTTCTTCTTTTGTTTCCTTTTCTTTTTTGGGGGGTGCGTGTGTGTGTGTGTGTTTTTTTTTTTTTTTTTTTTTGGGGGGGTGGGGGGGGGGGGGGGGGGGTAAAAGAAGAATTGGAAAGATATTTATGAGAATTATCAATTTAGCAATCCATAGATTTGATTCTTATGGGTTAATAAGTCAGTGAAAGTAACGTTGTATTTTACATAAAAACTGTAATGCCATTCACATGGATGAGGAAAAAAATACCTGCCAGGAGAAGAGGGCTCAGCAGTAATTCCAAATTTGTCAAACTCAGTGTATTCGATACAGGACAAACCATATGCCCATTTTCCATCTAAAGTCATTTTTTCGAGTAGAACATTGATGCCCTCAGTTGCCCCAGAGTTGCGTTTACATGAAGCAAATCCTAATTTCTGTCAATTCAACAAAGCAAAGCCTTGTAACGTTGATTCAAATTAAAACACTTCTCCATGACATTAAGTATGCGTAGCTACATACAGAGTGCATGTAAATGTTGTTGAGTCTCCTGCAACTCAGGGGATAGCATGATCATAAAAGCTCCCCTCAGAAAATGGTTAAAAGATGTATGATGCACATCATTGAGAAAACACGAACACTAAGGTGAATCGAACTAAGCAAAAGATGTAATAAACGTCAACACTTAACAGCACATAAGGTAACTCGGTCCGTAGTTACATTGCATTATCAATTTATTCTACCTTAAACATGAAAGAAAAAGCCCATAACAAGGTTATTTGAAGAGAAACATAGGGGCAAACTAATGCATATTTCAGTTGCAACATTCATAGTATCTTCTCCAACCTTTATAATGTAGCAAACTTATTTAGTTAACATCCAGCAGAGTTCAAATGTCCTAAAAATCTCATTACGGCCTGTAAATTTAAGATTATAAAGATTACAGATGCATATGTGTGCACTTTTGAAAAAACACAACAGGAAAAATTAAAATCCTTGCCTTTCCATGGTGTAAGCCAATTCCAGCCAAAGACAGCAAGGTCAAATCTGTGGCAGCTACAACATTACTGTGAATTCATAGACTCATCGTGTCAAAAACAGTTGAGCTTTAAATAATTACACACAAATTTGTACAAATTAAGGTAACCTGATCTGTCTGACAGTAGCTCCTTTTCTTCCATGATGCCGAAACCATTTAAAAACACCTTTGTCATGGGCCAATTTCCATATCACACCATGACCCCCGGGCTTGCAAACTGGTTCAAATGGTTTTGCAGCAATCCATTGTCCATTTTCTGCTGTAACAGCTGGAACAAGAGGCTAGCAATCGACATTTAAATTATGAAATTCTGTGAATAGTAATAAGGCAAAATTTAGTGAATCTTAGCATCAGAATCACTAAGCACTAAAATATAACACCTGTTCAAAAAGGTAGAAACTCGATTGCCCTCTTCCAAACCATCTAAGCCTTTCGCAGAGACGAGTAATATGCAAATGGTTGTTTTTTGCTGAGCTTGTCATAATTGCAACAGGGGTGATGCATTGCTTCCCATACAACTTGAAGTACAAGAACTCTCTAGCCTTGTATTATACAAAATATCATCTTTTAGATAAAAATTCAATACATTTAATCCCATAATCAATCATGTCATCTTCAAACACCATTGGCATAACCTAATTATTCTCATTGATAAATAAAGATCACATACCTGAAGATCCCTTATAAGGCCTTCCAACAAACTTCGTCCACAGTACGGAAGCATTGCAGCAGGAAGGCATTCACCACTTTCTGGGTTACGGAGGCCAAGCCTGTCTGCTGATCCTCCTAGAGGATAAATCTCTCCCAAGTCAGGCAAACCCTGAAAATTAGTTAATATTTTACCAAACATCACCTCCATATTTATAAGCATAGGATGAAACATAATTATGCACTTACCTCGATCCCCCAAAGAGCGGATTGATGTGCGTATTCAATATCTTCAGAAAGATCAAGAACAGAGGGAGGATGAATTTCAACAAATTGGCATTTCAATAGCCTATTTGTCTGCAATGACCAATTAATGCTTTGCCCCTCTTGAGTTGATTCAGCAATCATCTCTAATACTGTCATCTGATATCTGCAACAGGAACATGTTTAACTTGATCATCTTACAAATAATTTCATATGAATTTGGCTACTGCCAATCCAACAACAGGAAGGTTCAGTATCACAGTTACAAGCTGTCACTCTTCAGTCTACAAAATCCATTTATGCAAATTCTCCATTGGGATAGCTTGAGCATCAATAGAATGCAATGGCCATGTCTTATTACTAAAATCACAACTAGTGTTCTTCCATCATCCATCTAGCTGCATATGAGGAATGAAGTTGAAGATTTAAACAGCAGCTCCAATCTTTATTTGTGCAGATAAACAAAACTCAAGAGAGCCAAGTAAATTGTGAAAGATCAAAATGCTTTACTACTTATACCAGAAACAGAACTGTGAAGAGAGCAACAAGAACAGTTTCACGATCTCATGCAACAATCAGCACATTTCAATAGACGCATGTATATAGTGCACGAAAAAAGAGATCACATGAAAAACAAGTCACGTGATAGAGAAAAGACACTCATTTGATGTTTAAAGCCTAGTTTTGGTGGCAAAAAGGCTAGAAAGAACCTCCCAAGTTCCCAATAAAGTACTAGTGATCGAGCTATAATCCTTTTCAGGTATCCCAAGAACCTTAAAACCAAAAACATTTAAAATATTTCCATATCAAAACAGAAAGCATCTATTTGTGAAACAAATCATGTCGTAACATTTAAATCTCAATGTAAGCAAAACGATATTCATCATTTCTAACCCGATAATTCCGCCAATACAATCATAGAACTTGTCAACCTCCCGGAGCATCTTCAACAGAGACATCAATGCATCTCTATCTTTTTCCTTCAAAAGTTGACCTCTTGAAGTTACGCTTTCAACATCCCAATTCTCAATCATCTCCGCCAACGCATATAAAGCACTTTTAAGAGAACCCCTTTCCAGCTCTCCGCCGTTCTCAAATTCCTCTCCGAACTCGCCCAACACATGGGCCTGGCCTGCGGCAACCACGCACTTCAGCAAATACATATCATGATCACTCAAACCCACCCCCTCAAAATCGTTCCCCCAGGACCTGGAGAACGACTTAACCCTAGGGTCCGAATCAATCACTCTCAACTTCTCCACCAATGTCCGGCAACCAGCTAGGGATTCCTTAAGTTTCCTGAGCCACGCGATTTCCTTCTCGAAATCAAAGTCCGGCGGCGGAGCCGCGTACTCCACCAGCGCGGTGGACACCCGCATGATACGGCCGCATAACTTCGCCGACTGCGAGAGCAAATGCAATTGGCTCGGCGAGGAAAATAATTTCACAGAATTCGAGTGGTGATTAAACGAATTCTTGAAGAACAGTAACGAGTGAGAGGACCTGCAATTCCGCGACAAGAGCGCGTTATTCTGGTGCAACACCGGAAAACCAGCAGCACTCCCTGCCATTGTTGAGCAGGAAGACAGCTGCTCGCAAACCGCAGCCCGGAGCTTTTTATCGTGGGAAAAACGAATTGAAAGCTACTGAAGGAAATGGATAAACCGAATCTATAGGTGGCATATACTGAAGCCCAGAAGTGTGGGGCATCAATTTACAGTGCTTCCCCTGCCGTACTCTACATTGAGTTGTACTTCGAGGACTCTTGGGGGGTAAAAGATTGATTTTTGCACAGAAAGTACAACACAATTGAAGCTGCAATTGGAAGAACCGCAAGGAAGGAACTGTGAGCGAATCCCAACAAAAACCTCATCTGAGTCATCCATTGTAGTTCATTTTGATTGGTCAGCTGTATTCTCCGGTTTTATGGTTTTCTGTCCTAATTTCTGATTTTCTCCTAGCCAGCATGGCTGCAAAGTTTTTTTTTTTTTTTTTTGGCTTTTCTCAGTGACTTGGCCACAAGTCCTCATCCCTTTTTAGGAGAATTTAGAAACTGCATAAGATTATCATTTACTAAGATTATTATTTGTATCGCATGACTCCCATCACACCTCCCTCCCTTTTCTTTTGTACAGCCAGAAAAAAACTTGCATAAGATTGGGTGTTTGAATCTCACTGTGCATTCCCTTTACACATATTCTTAGATTGCTAGGGACTCAACATTATGCACTGTTGTTTAGCCAAAAAAAAACATTATGCAATGTTCATTGCTGGAGACTCAAGTTAACATCATGAAGCCCTCCCTCCCTCTATTTGTAAACAAATGTATTGATGACAAGGGGTGAAAAAAGAGAGAGCTGTCTTACTCAGGCTGTCGGCCGCCAGAAGCTTTACTTACCAACAAGAACCTGATCCTGGTGAATCCTTGTAGATCAGTGAAGAAGCGATGTAAGTGGTACCCTGTTCGGTTAAGTTTCTAAAGAGGAAACTGGCGTGGAGGAGATCATACGATTGAAGGTACGTGTTGAAAGATATTCCGATTAGGCCTCTGTCATAAATGACAGGTAGAGTATCCCGTTCGTGGATGGGGACAACATTCATCAGTCATCATCACTCATATAGGTAGATTAAACAGCCCAGCTGCAAAACCTGGAAAGAAACATGAAAGGAGAGGTGAAATAATGTGCTTAAAATTGCAACATTTTAAGATTATCAAAAAAAATTTTGACTAAAAATTAGGATCTGGAGTCATTAAGCTTAAATGCGGAGTGAATTCAGCAAACATGGTAGCCTTACCCTCCATTGCCGGCATTCATATCCAAGAATGGTTCTGTTAATCCAAGAATGAGTTCCAAGATATTATACTTCTTAGATGAGTGCAGACCGCCAGGCCAGTATTTTTGCTGTTTTTGTTTGAAACTTTCTTCATCACACCCGATTCCTTAGGAAAGCGTGGAGGCTGCTTATCTATGAGCCTTACTGGCCAGCAGGTTTGAGGGCAAGTGGTTGGAATCCTCTTGAAGAAGTGGCACAATGCAACCATCCACCAGAGGAGCGTACCTTGTTCCAGAGCAAAGGGTAAGTTTCAGAAAGCTTAATAATGAATTTGATTGAACACGCACTGATAACCAATAACCAAGGGCAGAGTAGACAAACTGGAATATAATGTAGCAATAATCGATCGAGGAGGCTTGGAGACCTTGGGAAGGTTTTGCTGACGTCGTGACGTTGGTGAATTTCATGACATCATCTATCTTGATAGTAAGTACTACTAGTATGTACTGGACTACTTACTACTCGAAGCAGCCCAGGTGCAGCAGGTCATATTCATCATTCCGCTTAGGAATTCAGGATACATACATACTACTACTCCGCGCATGCATATAGATCTGATTCATTCACTAATTAGATTCAACATGTATGTAAAAGTACAAATTTATCCATTCAATGATCAACTTAGTGCAATCACCAATAAGTACTAAAATAAGTCATCCATAATATTCATACGCTTCAGGTTTTGATACTATATTCACTATTTAACTTTAATTCAATTTTTTATTTATATACTAATACAATTAGGTCATTGTTTGGATACGTGTATTAGTGTATTGAGCAATATTGTATTAGCAAACTCATGTTTGGTTATTTTTTGGACCTCTATATGTGATATGTACTTCCTCCGTTTTTTTTTTATTATTAATTACATTTGATCAAATGCTACTGTTCACTCATATACTTTAACTTAAAGTTTTATCATGGTTATACAAGTTAAAATATAGCTAAGTGAGATCTTGTTAGATTCATCTCGTCTTGTAGTTTTTAAATATCGAACTTTTAGAATTTTTACTTGTACCGAATTTGAGTTATTAATGGTTTAAAATGTACATTGGATTGCGTGCTGGGTGGTCCGTAGCAATCTTTAAAAAACAGAGGAAGTATTACTTTAATGTTAGATTTCATGTATTCCTCACGAAGTTTTGCCACTTTCTTTTGAATATGATAATTTAAGTAGTAATGTTTAGTAGTTAAAGTGGTGTAAGTAAACTTAGCTACTCCCTCCATCCAATTTATAGTGATTACATTTGAATTTTGACACAGTTTGTTGTTTAACTTTGACTTAATATTATCGTAATGATGTAAGAAGACAACAATAGTCAAATGTGGTCTTGTTAGAATCGTTTAATAGTTTGATTTTATAATATATTATATTTTATGGGGTGTTTGACAAAACAGTTAAATTGAATCAACTCATTTATGAGATATTATGAGATAAAATAATTTTTTTTAAGAGACAAAATATTAAAACATTGTCCAATCAACTTTTTTAAATATTAAGGATTAGACAAATATTTTGTGCCCAGAAGTAAAATGGGATTGGTGAAAGAGTTAATTTAATCATGTTTATATCAATTTAATTGATCAGAAAAGAAAAAGGATTACCAGCAGCAGTTGATTTGAGTGGATGGGGCTTTAGGAATTAGTCTTGAATCCAATGTAGCCGGGATACCCTTGTATTTACCTAAAAAAATCTTTATAAGGTAATCCAAAAGGGATAGTAACCAAACTTTACGGGACAAGGATTAATAGCATTGTGATTTTGGATTTATATTGTATATTGCATTATTTCTCTTTTCTTTTTGGGTGATAATATTGGGAATTTAGGCAAACCAACCAGTTAACAACATCACATTTGTAAAAGAAAAAATTCTATCTGAATTAATTATGGTTATTTTTTTATTTTTATTTCATTTTTTTTTTCATTTTTTTTTAAAAAAATGGAAGATAAGTTCATTTTCTATTTCTTTCTTGTCCAGTTGTCTTCTCTTGTTATCGCTTCTTTTCTTTTCTTTCATTTAACTATTAACGAATAAACTTCCAAACTAAGCCTAAAAGTTCTGCCGGGGCGGGGCGTGCCTTTGCCTTTGCCTGTACCTGTACCTGTATATGTAACTGGGTGATCCCCCAACAATTCACTTTTAAGATCAAGATTCAAGATTGAATTTACAAGTCTCCCTCTGCCTCTGATCTCAGACTGTATAAATATTTCCTCGCTACTCCTCTATTTCTTGCTATTTGAAATTCCACTGACTTTAGTTAGCGTTTCAATTTGATTTGACTTCTTTCCTCTTTCAATTACTCTTCGTTGCCAAGAAATATAGAAGTAGTTTTCTTGATTGCCTCTCTACTTTCCATGAAAGAAAATCCTCAATTGACTCGATTCTTTAATGAAATAGGGCTTGGATCTTTTTCTTTTCTTTTTGGTGGGTTTGCTAAAAGGTTTGTTCCCTCTATCCCATAATTTCTTGCTCGATGGAATTACTCAGCTCTGTTTTACATCAGGTATGATTATAGTGGCCCAACTCCTGTTTATATTTATTCTGCTAAAACTTTTTTATTTTTCGGATTCTCTTTAGCCAGAAAGAGGGTTCCCTTACACCCCCTCCTCCTGTCTTTGCTTTTTCCTGTTTGGGTGTGGTTGGGTTTCCTTAATGATTTTAACTTGCTGAATTCTGGTTTATGCTCTTGCTTTACTCTTAATGCTACCCGAATGCTTCTCCCGTGAGTAAAATAACGGAAAGTAGGGCTCATTTTGCTCTGTGTTGTAAAGAAAACGGTCTAAAATCCATGAAAACGAATTAAAAGTGTGTCTTGTGCTGGAAAGTTGGTACTTTGCACGAGAGAGTTAGCATTTGTCATACCGTTCTTGTGACATGGATGCTGTCAACGTGTCTTTTCCGTTCATTTGGGATACATTAAAAATAAAATAAAATTGTGCATATGGTTACTAGTACATTTTCGTATTATTTTTTTGTAGAAAGTTTTGGAGGAAGCATCCCTGCTATTTATCGTCTGAGCATTGAGACACAGGTAAGAACCTTTACATTTCTCAGCATGTTATAATTTAAACAAGTTTGACATTTCCTGTCTACGCCTGTGAGTTGCCAGCTGAATTGTGTATCTGATGATTGTGCTGGCATCTTATTTTAGAAATTTGCATAGTATTCATAAATTTATTGCAACTTATTTTTTCCCTTACTTTAAATCACCTTTTTCTGTAAAGAAACTATACTCAGATGTGTATTTCTGTGCTTTACCAGACTGGTATCCTGCTCTTTGATAGCATATCTAGTTATTGGGGTTGACTTCCTAGTTTCAATTACATGGGATTTGTTTAACTGACATACTAGATAAAGATTTGGAAATGGGATGCATTATATCCACTCCAAACGATGGTGGTGGTAATCGAAGGTGGCCAGCAAACATCGGGGATGTTTCTGTATTTGTTCCGGGTTTACGGATACCTAAGCCAGTTGATTTCTCTCTGTCACTGGGTGATCACCTCTGTAAGAGTCTAGTGGAACGTCTCTCTGCTCTTAGAACCCGGATAGTTGTTATGGCTGGACAGGAAGCTCCAACAATTACAAGAACAAGACGGAGAAGTGCCACGCAACATGGTCAGCACAACAAACTAAATGTTACATTGTCTCTACTATGGTATGAAGTTAACGTAGTATCATTTGCTTCTCACAGGAGGTTCAACACTGAGTGATCTTCTTCATGCTCTGGTAGATTATTTGCCAGTTCTTTTGGGGTTGGTTAAAGATGGTAAGCATGACAAGTTCTAATATGCTTGTTATACTTGGGGTGATGTCATATCATAGAGAATTACTTCTTTGCATTGTGCAGGGAGTCCTTTGCAACATAAAGTACAGTTTGTTTGGGTCAACCAAGAGGATGAATTAGAGGTTAAACTACTGCTCAAGCATGCCTTTCTTTATCTATTCCCTTAAATTTACTGGATTTTTCATCTCATTTCCTTTTACATTTTGTAGGAAACAGCAATGTATAGTGCTTGGTATGAAGTACTGTCTGTTTTGCACTTGATGGCCATGCTATCCCTGTCACAGGCTAATTTATTACTTCTTCCGAGAACATCACTTGATGGTTATCAGGCAAAGGTTTCAGAAGGTGGGTGTGATAATGATAGGTTTTATATAAACTTCTTATACCTTTGATTTGCCAAAAAAATACTGTAATCCCCAGGGAAACTTATCTCTGGAGAACTAGATTCATTTGTTGCCTACATTATCTAACGAAGTTAATGATTGGACACAGTTTCTTTTGGATAAAATGATGCACACTATAATTGCCATACACAAAAAGAAATAGTGTTCATGACTTCATGCTCAATTTCTTTGTTATTGTCAGTGAACAATGGTAATAAGGACTGTAGTGGCCCATGTCAGGAGGTTTATCTGCTAGAGTTTCTTAAATTTTATGTCACGTTTCTTAAATTTTCATTAGCTATTGCATAACTATTCCTGCATGTCAGCAGGTTTATCTGCTAGAGTTCAACAAATTTGCCTGAGTATACATGTAGGAGCTTATGCTTTTCCAGCTGACTATTTTATTGACGCTTTTATCAGTTTATGGGTGTATTAGGCTTCATTAAGTTCTATCAGTGAGCAAGCAATACTAGTAAATGACAGATAAGATTGGATATGGCCCACAAAGCTTAAACTAACAGGTTTGGACATGGGAAGTCCTTTTAATTGATTGCTTCTCATGCAGGTAAGTAGCTTATTGTTTTTGACCTGGGGAATATGATTGATTTCAATAATAGTGGTGAACTGGGCCATTGGTCCCATGATTGTGACAACCCTGTCTTATCCTTTTGTTTAGAGTATGATTGACTCCATGTTTGTGAATCTGTATGTTGCAAGATTTTATTGACTTAGTTAAACTTCATTTCTTCGTACAACAAAGAAGACATTAAACTCGTGGTGGGTATTTCCCCAGGAAGCTAGCAAATTAAGGATGATATGGAGTATTTTATAGTTTTCATAATGATTTTCTGAACTTTCTTTTGTAATAAATCAATCTCAAGCTGTAAGTTTGTCATCTTTCAACAGAAAGCCGGCGATCTTCTGTTGATGTCTTCTTAAAAGCAGCAGGGTTCCTTGATTGTGCTATTCGGCATGTTCTTCCTCAATTACCCAATGAACTGAGGTATCTATTAAGTATGATTAAGATCATTATTTATTCATTACTTAACCATTTTCTACCTTAGGAGAAATCTTCCAGTAGACCTTGCTGAGGGAGTTCTCCGAGCACTTTGCCTGCAAGCACTAGGACAGGTATTATTTCATTAACTATCTCCGTTTATTACTTTTTGCCAGTGTCACTTTTTAGACACGTGCAGCATAATTTGGTGTCTTTGAGAGGCTATTGTGTCTGTTGCTTTAATTGTTGGTCAGAGCAGAATGAATATATTTTGATTTCTGGTTATAAAGCTGCATGAGTGGACACTGATGTAAATGAACTTCGAAAAATTGAAGTTGATACTATCGAGACATCTTAAGTCTTGACCATATGAATTGCCTCTGAATAAAATTATTACTCCCTCCGTCTCACTAATCCCGTCTCATTTTCCTTTTTGGTCCGTCCCATTACAATTGTCACATTTCCCTTTTAGGAAATAATTACATATTTTAATTACCAAACCCACTACCATCACATCACATTAATAAATAAATATATTAAAATTTCAAACACACAACTATCACATCACACATAAATAAATCAATTAAAAATTCAAATACATTACAATCATATCACATAAATTCCTAATTTACCCCCACTTTAAACACTAATCTATCCCTACATTAAATACTAACTATCCCCACATAAAATACCGTGCCCAAAAGAAATGAGACACTATTAGTGGGACGGAGGGAGTATATATGGAGATGGACATTCCGAAATTTTTTCTCAAGGAATTGCACTGTGGTGATTAACCAAGATTTTAATTTTCATCAATGCCAATTGGAAAAACGTTCCCAACTTCTTCAAATAGAATTTGTAGTTTTGTACCCCTTAACATTGCCGCATCTCATAGACTCATAGTTATATATTCTTATCATAATAGTATGAATTGCTTGTGTGTGCTTTTGCGGTATCGTTGTTGCCTGTCTCGGGGCTTGACGTGTGATTCTTGAATAGGCTGTTGATATTCAGCTTGGACTTGCTATTGACAGCACCAAGGCCACACTTGCTGTGAAAAGAAGACTTTCGTGTGAGATGGTAAAATACTGGCAGCAGGTATTCTCGGACATTGGTCTACTTAATTTTGTTCCATTGATTTTTATTGTACTTAATTCATTCAAAATCACTTTTTACTTGATTCAATTTTTGTACTATAGGGGAATTAAGTGCTAATTGATTTAATTGATTAAGTGAATGCAGTTTTCAGTAATCCAATAACCTTAATCCAATTAAGTTATAAGTACTTAACTCATTCAGATTAAATGAAAAGTGGTGTTACCAGATGGAGAGTTAGTCCCATCTTTGAAAGATATGCATGTTTTCTCTATTTTGCTTCAAAAACTTGTGAGCATATCAGCATATGCATTGCATTGATTTTTATTTTTATGTTTTTTTATATTTTTTTTATATTTTTTTTTGTTTACAGTTAGTTTTCTTAAGTCCAAGCTGCACATTTTTTGCTCTCATACATCAATGGAATATTGACCACATAGATAGATTTTTCACTTTGAAGATAACTTACCATGATTCGTTCTGTTTTTATGTACCTGTAGGCCCAAGATAACATTATGAACCTTCCACTAGCAAATGGCTGGGGAGAAAAGCACAGGCTCTTTGTCAAGTGGAAATATATTGAAGCCAAGGTATTGTTAACTAATTTCATGCACTAGTGTTTTTTTTTTTTTTTTTTTTTTTGTCATGACCAAATATCCAATAATTATCGAACCTAGTGGAAACATGATTTGAAGGATAATGATGACCCATATCTTTCCTGTTGCACATAAACGGCTGGTCTGGAGGAAACTGTAAAATTCAATTCACAATTATGGCCATGGGCTTGTTCCAGTTGCTAAAGTTCCATGGTTTCATATGGGTAATGTTTCCAGAGATTTTGTCATCCCTGCAAGTAGAAAGGCATTTGTTGTGTCACCTGTTTTCACATAACAGGATTTACTTTTCTTATTTCCCTTCATTTCCTTTTCCTTTATAAAATACTCGAGAACAGAGAATTAATTATAGGGATTTAAAAAGGAAGGGCCAACTATTGCCATGTTCCACCTGTGCTGTGGAACAGTGAGGAGCCAATATTCTATTTATTTATTTAGCCTAGCTCATTATTAAGTTTTGTTATTTTGCCACTTAAGCCCAACCAAATATGAACTTGGTCACCTTCTGATGTGCATCATTTTCTTGTTCTTCAGTTTCACCTATCCATTGAAATTACTGTTAAATCTTTGGGTTCTTTCTTTAATTCTAGCTTTATCCATCTATATCAGTTGTCTCTACAGCGTCTCCACTCTTCAATTTATAAGAAGTAAATGAAATTGGAACTTTTCTTTTTATTCCAAGACAACAATTTTGCAATTACCAAGTTTTCTTATTCATTCTTCTGATGATTTTTTAAGTGGAAACTCCTACAACATTCTAGGTTGGAAATTAGAATTGAATAAGATGTCTTACCTTGTGCAATAATTGATAAGCTTTGATGACTACATCATCAATTAATCAATTAAAAAGTGTATTTTTAAATCGAAGTTAATTTTTGTACAGGGCCCCAAAAAGTGGCTCGAAATGTTGGGTTCCTAAACCAAAAATTCTCTGTTTAGCTTAATCATGTGATATCTATGTTGCCTATTGCCTACTTAAAATGGTTAGTGGCAATTTTTCATTGGATTTGGGATGAGATAAATGTATGGACACTGCTTCAACATTGCTGTTTTGGACCTTCAGTTTGTCACTGTTTTGGGATTGACATTTCCCCAGGCTGCAGCATACTACTATCATGGTCTAATTCTTGATGAGGGGAATACTGAGAAGTCTCATGGAATGGCAGTTGCTGCTCTGCAAGCAGCAGATGAGTATCTGAAAGAGAGCAAGAGGACATGTGAGGCCTTTAATGCATGTGTTCCTTTGTCCAGGTAATCTTTGACCCTTGGAATATCTCCGACAATGTTTCAGGTTTATTTAATATTCTGCATTAAGTAGGTGAGTACTACATATTAAACTCTTGAATGGACAATTGGCCATGCAAAATTGAGGATTGGATACTTAAAATGACTAGGCTTACAGAAAAAAGGCATAAAAAAAAAGCCTTACATATAGAGACACACTGCAACTCTATTCCCCACAACTAGGTTTCGAATAAAAGCTTAGCATTTTACCTTGGAATAAGGAAATTTGTTCTTATGTCGAGCTATACTGCTTAACATGTTCTGGCAACTTGGGTTTCACATTGAATGACTTCTTAACTGTTGGGATTTGGGAATGCTCAATACTGGCAGTTCATTAAATTTTGTGTGTGTGTGTATGATATCAGGAATCCTCCTCTCTGGGGAACAATGAAGTATCTGTTTGAGAAGATCCCCAAGGATACTGCCAGCAAGGTTCGAATCAACAGGGATCTATACTCTCATGAAAAGTAAGTTGTAATTGTATCTGATCCTATATACTCTCATGAAAAGTAAGTTGTAATTGTATGTGATCCTATATACTCTCATGAAAAGTAAGTTGTAATTGTATCCGATCCTCTGCTCGAGGGAAGAGAATGGGAGCCGTTTCTGATCATTTGACATATTTTTATTTTTTATTTTTTACTTGAGACTATCGCAAGTTCTAGACCATTCTATTCATAATGTGCTGAATGCAGACACTATTTTCATTTGCGTCTCCATTACTATGAAAAATACAGCATGATAATAAAATTAATTTTTTGTGCAGGATTATGGAGACAGCGCCAACATTGCCTGATTTTGCCCTGGCCCTAAAACCGGAAGAATATCTGCTTCCTCTAGTGGATGTCTCTTGGAATGATGAAGATGTGAAAACCATTCAACTTAAGCTGTAATAAGACCGGATGCATTTTCCAAATGATTCAAAACAGGGTTTAAAATGTGGAAAATCTACTCCACTGTCATGGCTGTTGTATGTTTGCGAAAAAGTACACTCCAATCTTAGTTTTCCATATTAGAGATAGCTGTTTCCAATTAAATGTCTAGCCTCCATTTTCTCATTCCTCAAAGATATAGAGAGCTTACACACAAAAATATCTGCCTTTCCTCTGTAATCCTGAGTGTTGGAAGTGGAGGGACGGAGGGAGTGGTGTTAGCTGTTTTGGCCTTTAATCGGCCTTGTTCGTGTGATATCGGTGCTCTCGCTTTGAGAGTATACCACAAACAATATTGTTACATTTTTATTTTTATGTTTTTATAATACTACGTAGTAATAGTTTTGGTGAATGCTTTTTTTGGTTAAACCTTGATGCTAATGTGTGGGAGTCCAAACCACACAAATTACAAAAAAATAAAAGGAAGGGAAATGAAGTCGGGTGGGAATCGAACCCTCAACCATAAGCAACCATAAGGTTGGAAGTCATTGGACATGACCAATAGGCCAAGTTCTTATTCCAAGTTTTGGTGAATGATTGGATAGTTTTAATTTTTCTTGTTTTTTAAATAAAATTTGACCTAACTTTATTGCAGTTATAAATTTAAAAAATATAGTCATACGAGATCTTATTAAATGTGTTTCATTATATACTTTTAAAACATACTTCCTCCGTATTCAAATGTGTTTTACAGAATCACAATGTACATTTTAAATCATTAATAACTCAAATTTGGTATAAGGAAAAATTCTAAAAGTTCGATACTTAAAAACTACACGATTAGAGAAATCTAACACGATTCCACTTGCCTATATTTTAACTAGTATAACTATGATAAAACTTTAAGTGAGAGTCTATGTACCACATTACTAAATGTAACAAACATTTAACTACTGAGGTAGTATATTTTATATAATTTTTACTTTGAAATATTAATTGTTAAATTGCATTCTTGTTTTTAGTTTGATTAAATTTTACTTAATTTTATCACATCCTTGGATTTGTTTCATCAGGTAGTCTTAGAAGATAGACTTAATATGATTTTTTTACTTCTATATAATTTGATATATTAACTCTTGAATTGTATTGATTGGATAATTTGTTCATGAGTATAATATATTGGCAGGCCGGCTAATGGGCTGTGCAAGCTGGCCTACTGCACAGGCCCCCAAAAACTTGTTGGGGCCCATTTTTTTTCATTCTTTTAATATGATTCGTATGTTTGAGCCCATTGTATAATAAATATGCAAGGCCCAATCCACCGACCTGTGATCTTCAGAATTTTCGCCGATACTGCCTCCGACAATTCCGGAACGGCGCACCGCCGCAGCCACCATTCCTCTTTCCGTATTCCGCAGGCTGCAACTCTTCGCCCTTCTTCCAGAAATTTCAGAGGTATGAAACTGATTTGATTCATCTATGTACTATTTTCTGGTTTGATTCGTTGGTGTCGACCCTGGGTGACTTTTCAAGGTTCAAGTTTCAATCTCGGTGTTGATTCCAGTTCCACTATTTATTTGTCTTATTGTCTACATTCTTTCCGTATTTTTTTCTTTTTCGTTTTTGTTCATAAGCCTCTCTGCTTTGTTGTTAGTGCCTGAAACCATGACCGTCTATCATTTTTGGCGGCCAAAAAAAATATATATTTTTTTCGGGCACCAACAACAAAGCAGAGAGGTTTTGTTAAAATTAATTAAAATATATTATAAAATAAGTAAAACAAATACAAATTCAAATAAATAATAAAGTAAAAAATAAACGTGTTTTATGATTAGTATCCCAATATTTTCGGATACGATACTTTATGTAAGGATAATTAGTATAAATATTTAAATACAGCGATATATTATTGTTAAAAAATATAATTTAAGAATTTATATAATGTGATTGTAATGAATTTAAACTTTTAATTTATTTATTTATGTGTTATTTACTGATATGTGGTTGTAAGTTGGATTGAAATTATTAATGGCAGTGGGTTTGACGATTAATATTTAATTATTTTTTAAAATGGAAATGAAATAAAAATATTGCAACAAAAAAGAAAGTATGACATAAATAATGACACAATAAGTATTATTTATTTTAATTACATAAAATAAAAAAATAATTAAAAAAACTAAAATAGGCGTCATTTCTACTTTTAGGCCACCGGGGCCCGAATTCCGGCCAAATGGCATAAATTCGGGCCAAAAATCCTTCTAATGGCTCATTTCCCTATATCAAACTATGATGGCCTAAAAGTAGAATGATCTCCTTCTGGTGGCCTATTTTAATTATTATGTCTAACTTAAATCAAAAAAAATTATTTGTATATTGACCGCAAAAATAAATTATTTGTATTATATTGAATATGTTCAGTGTAAAAATAATTAAAGATATAATTTCACACACATGTATATATATACACACACACATATTTGAGTTTATGGTGCATGGTGGATCAATAAATTATTAATAAACTAGATTTTTCTCCCAGCCCATAGGTGTTAGTTTTTTTTTTTTTTTTTAAATACAAACTAATGTTAACTCAATTAATTTAAAATGATAGATGATAGGAGTATTATTTTAGTATACTTATGAAATGGAAAAAAAATTATAAAGTATAATTTCTATTATCATTTTTTCCAAAACGACAGAAGAAATAAATTTTTAAAATATTTTTCATAATACTTACCAAAGCATAAATTCAAATTTTTATGGAAAGAAAATATAAATAGAAAAATTAATTCGCTAAGATTATAATCCGTCCTAATTATAAATATTATAAGTATAATTAAAATGATTAAGTATATTAAAACTTTCGCCTTTGTAATTCACTCTTAATTTCCCGTAAAAAATATGTTGATTATATATATGTATTATATTTATATAGTTTTTATGATATGATATCAAATATTAATAATATAATAGTATGTATGTAGATTAGTGACTAATAAAAACATATATAAAAAATAAATTATCATGATATTAATTTTTATGTAACAAAATAGTATATTGAATTTTTCTTCATGATGGAGAACTTTTTTTTTTAAATGTATATGATGTAGTTTTTCAAATTTTTTACATTAGTAATTTAAATTTGAATACTCCTAACTCCTAAGTTTATAATAAAAATACTTTTGCCAACCTTTTACGTCACAATGTAAACCCGTCATGTGTCATTTATAATAATTCCTCCCCAAGTGTGTCATTTATAATAACTCCTCCCCAAGTTCTAACAAAATGATGAAGAGGGAATTCAAACCCTGGTCTTTATGTTTCTCACCCTTCGCAAGCCACCCAAACGCGCAAGCTTTTATATTGTCATATGCAATGTGTTATATATATATGATATATGTAACTATAAATGCATAAATTAATAACTAAAAAATAAAATAAAAACTGGTATTAATTAAATAAATGATAAAATATTCATAATTAAATAAATATAAAATTGAATTAAATGAGTAAAATAATTAAATCACTAATTAAATTTAAGAAATGAAATCAAAATTATAATTATATCTATATCTATAATTAAAAAACAATTTTATTATTTATTTTTTATTTACATTTTTTAATAAATAAATAAATAATTAAATTTTAAAAATAATCAAAGAAATATTTTATAACAATATAAAATAAATGGAAAAATTTTAGAGACTGCAAATTCGGTCGGTAGATATATTTTTCTTAAAAAAATAATTAAAAGTAAAAAAAAATTAAAAAAAGTACCGACCGCAATAATGTTGGTCGGCGCAGTGGTTGCCCTTAAATCCGGGCCCCAGTAATGGCCCCTTTTTACCGACCACCAGGTGCGGTAGGTGTTGCGGTCGGTAAATCCGACACGCATCCTGGTGGTTGGTGATTTCGGTCGGTATTTTTATTTTTCTTGTAGTGATGGTACGGTATCAATTTTCGCTATACCGTACCGAAACATACAGTATGAAAATTTTCATATCGATGTCGTAGCGAAACCTTCAGTATACCGAAAATTTCGGTATGAAATATTTCCTTATCGTTACCATACCGACTTTTCATAAGTTCTGTATATACCGATATACCGAACCTTCAGTACATACCAACATACCGTATCGCGGTATATACCGACATACCGAACCTTCGATACATACCAACATACCGATATATAAGGTTAAATATGTAAAATTATATAAATTATATATATTTTTCGGGAAGTTCAGTATATACCGATATACTAAACGTTATACATATACCGACATACCAGTATCGCGGTATACACCAACATACCGCACCCTTGGTACATATCGACATACCGATACCGCGTTATGTACCGAAGTTCAGTATCGTAATGATATACCGCCGTATCAAAAAATTGATAGTTACCGTACCGAAAATTTCGGTATTCTCGATATTTTTCGTTACGGTATGTGCGGTATGCGGTATATTTGGTATTTTTCTCCAGCCCTAGATGGGCTATAATGTATAAATATATATATATATATTTTTTAATTTATAAAGGAACAAGTTCTTGATACTCAATACTCAATATTCGAAATTTAAATACTTGACGAGTACTTTATAAATGTACTTAATCTCAACTCGAACTTGGAAAAAATGAACTCAAATCGAGTTTCTACCGAGCTCGAGACCGAGCCAAGTTCGAGTAGAGTAGTACTACTCATTAATCACCCTTACGCACAACAATAGATGATTAGTAGGAGATGAGTGAGAAGCTCAACAATGTAGTGACTCCCTCCATTCGGTTTACTCTGTCCTAGCCTATATTGCTCCATTTTCTTATAGAGTGATCTACTTCGTATATGATAAGAGTGCAGTGTATAATATTAATCGGCGATGAATATGAGATCAAGTTCCTGGATCATTTACAATAACTTCAAGTTCGAATGTTGCACAGAGAACTAAGGTAATGTTCTCTTCGTCTGAAACAAGTTGTTTTGATTTTAATTTTATAAAATCTGGTCTGATCTGATATGATCTAATATTTTTATTCTAATTAAAATTATTGTTTTTTTAATATTGACATCTATGTGTCAGCAAATGTGTGTGATTAAAATTATTGTTGTAATAATAATAATAATTTTTTTAATAATAATAACTATTATTTATGGTCTGGTTTAATTTGAATGTTTATAATATGATTTTAATATAACTAGCCAAACCCACTGGTGCGATGCGCCGGACTTAGATTATAATGCTGAAGGAAAAAATAATTGAAAAAAAAATATTATTTTTAATTAATAGCATTTTCATATTATAAATACCATGCATATTAAAAGAAATATATTATGAATTGTGAGTTCAAGACCAGTTGATACGCATTCAATTGCAAACAGAACACTGGTTAATTGAACAGTTAACTGCTAAGTCGCTATCTCTACAGTACCTGGGGTAGGTTTTCGCTTATTGGCTTCAAATACCTCTTTGAATTGAGCTCGGCATCATTAGTACTATCCGCCCGCGCAATCCCACGGGGCTCAGATTATAATTTTATGTAGGAAAAGTTGTAAGTAATAATAGATTAAAATGGTTGATTGAATATCACATTACTCTTTCTTTTTTTCTTTTTTTTTTTTTCCAGGGGTAAAATCACACTACTTTAATTATTAATGAGGTAATAACTAAAATAGGCTACCAGAAGGAGTTATTTCCACTTTTGGGCCACGATATAGGAAAATAGGCCACTAGAAGGATTTCGGGCCTGAATTAGGCCATTGGGCTGGAATTCGGGCCGCGATGACCTAAAAGTAGAAATGACTACTTCTGGTGGCATATTTTAGTTTTTTTCCAATTATTTTTTTATTTTATGTAATTAAAATAAATAATACTCATTCTGTGTCATTATTTATGTCATACTTTCTTTCTTTCTTGTTCCAATATTTGTATTTCGTTTTCATTTTAAAAAATAATTAAATATTAATCGTCAAACCTACCCATCACCTCACATTAATAAATAAATATATTAAACTTTCAAATTACCCACTACCATTAATAATTCCAGTCCACCCTATAACCACATATCAGTAAATCACAAATAAATAAATCAATTAAAATTGTGGGGTTGAGCACTTACTCCAGTGGCAAGTCCCCCAACTCCAACCAATATGTTGGGGGTTCAAATCCCCACCCGGTCCCCTATCCCTCCCCTTTGTAATTGTGTGGCTTGGGCTCCCACCACCCGTTCCAGGCCTTCAATGGCTCATCAAAAAAAAAATTTGTAGCTCATTACAATCACATTATATAACTTTTTAAGTTACTTTTTTAACACTATTTTTTTTTTGCGTAACAGCCAACAAAGGCTAGAGAATGGGAAACCTAAAGAAACGAAAAATAAAATAAAAAGAACAAGCAAAAAGAAGGCCTTCGAGCGAGCAAGATTACAGCCGACCACGAGGAAACCAAGTACCAGCTGCGTCCGCGGCAAGTAGGCCTTTAACAGGATCCGGGGGAAATGCCCAAGTCGTGTAAAACAATTCACTTTCCGCCCCCAAACGAGCCAAGCAGTCAGCTACAGAATTCCCCTCCCTTCAGATATGCCCAAAATGACAGCGCTGAAAGGAGATGCATAAATCATCAATCTGAAATAGATAAGCCGCCAGAACATGGGATGCATTTCTAGGGGAGTTGATCAACCGGACAGCTTCCAAGGAGTCACATAAGCAGAAGACCTCATGAACCCCTAATTCCTTAGCAAGCTCCAACCCATACAAAACCCCGGCCACTTCTGCATTAAGAACCGAGCAATCTCCAAGGAAACCCGCAAGACCTCCAAGCCATCGCCCATTGGCCTCCCTAACGACAGCTCCGAATCCCGCTCTCGACCGATCCTCTAGCCGAGAACCATTGGAATGCACAAATACCCCAGACCAGCCCCCCATATTCCAACAAACCAAATGGGGAGGACCTCTGGGCACCGCAGCGGATCCCGAGGCTTTACCAATTGTATCGCATAAATGACCAACCTGTCGAAGCAACACCTGAAGCTGGGATGAAGGACCTTGGAAAACCCTTTGACAGCGCTCACGCCAAACGCACCATAGGCCCGCGATGAAGATAATCCCAAAGGCTTTAAACATAGCGAACAACCAAAACCGAACATGATTCATGTCCATGGTGTCAAGATCAGTAGGAATAGTAACATGGAGAGCCCTCCAAAACGGCTGCACCCACGCACATGTGAAAAGCAAATGATCCCAAGTCTCCCGCTCAACCCCACAAATAGTGCACAAAGGACTTTGAGCAAGGTTGCGACGAAAGCGAAGATCATTGCTAGGAATGGAACGCCGACTTAACAACCACATAAAAAAACATATTCGCTCAGGAAAAGCCGACTGCCATAACCACCTCCATCCATTCGCTTGAGCCCGATCGCCAAGCAGATGCATATAACCTGTTCGAGCCGAATAGGATCCGTCCATGGTGAACTTCCACTGCCATCCATCTTGTAGTGCTGCATGAAGCTTCGGGGGAGGCTGCTGCAGGATTTCCATCCGAATGGGATCGGGGATGCGAGAACAGACGGGTGAAAGGTCCCAGCCATGAGCTCCAACAATATCCTTAACTCTCAATCCCAAATCACTAGATTCTACAAGAGGAATCCGTGGCCCCAACGCCCTGCCATTAAGACAACAAGAGAACCACAATGAGCTATCACCACTAACCACTCGATATTCATATCCTCCGGACAGCCGAAAGAGAGCCCGACGGATGCTACGCCAGGTAAAGGATCCAACCGAGGGAAGTGAAGCAAGATCCGGTTTTAAATGACAATACTTCTTCCGGAGTTCCTGAACCCATAATTTATCTGGACCTTTGAACAAATCATGCCCAAGCTTCCCAAGAAGAGCAATATTACAAAAGCGAGCTTGACGGATTTTTTTAACACTATTAATAGGACGGTGAGAGTAATATAAGAAATAAAATAAATATTAATTGAAATATATTATAAAATAAGTAAAAAAAATACATATTCAAATAAATTATAAAGTAAAAATAAACATGTTTTATTATAAGTATTCCAAAATTTTTCGACATGGTATTTTATGTAGGAATAATTGGTATTAAATATAAGGAATTTTTCGGACATGAGTATGTTTGACAATTAATATTTAATTATTTTTAAAATGGAAATGAAATAAAAAAATGTTGGAACAAGAAAAAACAGAAAGTAGGACATAAATAATGTCACAAAATGAGTATTATTTATTTTAATTACATAAAATAAAAAATAATTATAAAAAACTAAAATAGGCCACCAGAAAGAGTCATTTTCACTTTTAGGCCATCGTGGCCCGAATTCCAGCCCAATGGCCTAAATTCAGGTCCAAAATCCTTCTAATGGCCTATTTCCCTAAATCAAAATATGGTGGCCCAAAAGTGGAAATGACTCCTTCTCGTGACCTATTTTAGTTATTACCTCATTGTTAATATAAATATATTTAATGAAAAAGTATATGAAAAGTAAAAAAATGATATTAGATTTTATTTGCTCATAACAAAAAAAATTGTAAAATCTTATATATATTGTGAAAGAAAATAAATTTTATACGGATACAATAAAATTTCCACGTATACAATATTTAATTTATAATATTTATTATTAGATGTGGCCCTAAATAGGTTAGCTCGCGGGCCGCTGCCCGCGACCTGACCAATTTAGGATCCCATCTAATAACTAATTTATAAATTAATTATATAAAAATATTATTTATATAATTGAGATACAAACAATCTTATAATAATTTATCAATTAAATCATTACCTATAATAATTATATTATTGTAAATTTATTATTGTGGCAACGAGCTGACCCATTTAGGCACATCTAAGAATAAATATTGTAAATTAATTATTTAAAAAACTATTTACATAATTGAGACACAAATCTTATTAGTAATTTATTAATTAAATTATTCCCTATAATAATTATATTATTGTAAACTTATTTTTATAATTCATTTATAAGGTATGTATATTTAATATTGACATTAATTATGATATACCTGCAATAAATATTGTTTTTTAAGGTAATATAGAATCGAACAATGTATTACAACCATAAAAATATCATTCAATTTATCCCCAAATTTATGTGTACAAAGTAAAATGGCGGGACCAATATTAAACAATTCATATTTGATAATTATAATTAATTATGCTCTACATGTAATAAATGTGATTTTATTTTTATTTTTTTGGCAAAGAAGTAATATTGAATCTATAAGTTTGTTTTGTTATTTTTTTGCAAATGCATCCTACAACAATAAACTATTGTTTTGTGACTCGGATAATGTATAATTTTCTTTTGCATATTCCTAATATATAAATCTAAATGTGAACGTAATTGTGTGATTATGGACAATTCGGATTCGGATTTAATTTTGTATATGGATAAAGGATTATTATTTATTAGTTATATCCCAAAACTAAACTCATTTATGTGTATAACTGTCAGCAAATGTGTGTAATTAAAATTATTGTTGTAATAATAATAATAATAATAATAATAATAATTTTGTTATTAATAATTATTATTATTTCTGGTCTGGTTTAATTTGAATGTTTATAATATGATTTTAATATAATTAAATAATGAGTTCTAGAGAACATGGATATTATTTGAATGGATATTATTAAAGAAGGAGAATGAGGGAAAATGAGAATTCAAAAGCAAAAGCAGTTCAAATAATTGTTTGAATGGATATTATTAAAGTTGCTTTTCAACGGAAGCATGTTTGGATGAATTGTACGTAGAAGGACTTTTGATAGACTAAAATTACTAAAATGGACATAAATATTATAAGGATATTTATAATTAATTTTATTTCCTTTTTAAATAGGGTTATTTTTGTATTTCTATTACTAAATGACTTCTCCTTTTGAAAAAAGTAACCCCTACCTACTTTGAAAAAAAAGAGAATTTTAACTTTTGCTTCTCCTTTTATTTTAAAAAAAAAAGTCAAAACAAACAACTAAAAAAATTCAAAAGGACTTTAGAGAGAAGCAAAAGTCAAAAAGAGAAAAATTAAGGCAAAACAAACGGGCTCTAAATCCATCTATTATGCCCTATTATGCCCTGGTTGGTTGAAGGAGGGATTACCTGAAATGCTCAATGAACCTCTCATGGCCTAAATACACTGTTACGAACTGCTTCTTTGCTATTGTTCAAAATTCAAATGTCCATGTTGCCAGCATATATATGGTCTGATTAGAACACAAGTGCTTCTCCGCATAAAACATTAAACATCACTCAAGTAGGATTAAAATACTACTAGTACTTAGCTGCCAACCCTTGATCCCTCATTCCTTCACTTCAATATGCCAACAAAGACCACCTAACTGAATACAAATATGTAATCCGCCAGCTTCCTTTGGTGGTGCAACTTATAAATTTCCTGCCGGCACCTGATCAGCTCGAAGACTTACTAGAAATCCTTCCAACCATAATAAGATGCATGGTACAGTGTGTGGCAGAAACCTTGGAGCTTCATACACCATTTTTAGACCAGATGTTTCATTGTTTATTTCCAGTAATAGTCAGGCCTTTGATGACACTTACCACACCATGCATTTTATTAGCCGCTAATAAGAGACAAATGTAATTAGAGGCTACTAAGATGTTGTAATAGTAAGTGCTAACAAATGGGGCTTCTGGCTTCAGCTTTTAGAATATGAAGTACTTTTCCTCACTCGTTATATATAGTTTCATAGTAGAACAGCAAATTAAAGGGAAACATTTAATGTGAAATTTATCAAGTGGCTGGGGAGGACAGAAACGAAAAGATCAATCAGTCCCAATTACAAATAACTGGAAAATATTGAGGCAAAAATGACCGAAACTATATCGACCAAAATTATATCGGAATACAGAATTTCCTCGTCCTACTTCTTGCATTCACACAATTCCAGTATACAATGGTGCCGGCAACCTATATATGCTCACTCACTATACATTCACAGACTTGCCTGCATTCAAAGTTTTTGAACTTAATATATAGAAATAATTACCGAAGACAGGAATCCAATTAAGCAAGAAAACGGATAGCATAAACTCAGGGAAATTTGCAAGCAAATTAACAATGTGAAGCAATTCCCTTTATTGCCGAACATTCTTACACAAATTGGAATGATTCAACAACAAACCGAGCAACAGCAACAAATAGCACACTGAAGACTAATACACAAATGGTATACAGGATTTATCAACACCAACACCAGCTTCAGCATCAGGACTAAGAAGACCACATATGCAATTCACATAAACAAACCCTTAGCCTAAACAACAAGGATGCGTTCTAATAACGTGAACAGCAGATAACTGCAGCACCACTAATGATCACAAGCACATTTCATGCACAGCTCATACGGGATATGGTGACGAGAAGCATTCTTTCATTGAGTGCAATTAAAAAAAAAAACAAGGGCATGAGCATTCAAAAGGGAAAAAAAAAAAGAAGAAGAAAAAGAAAAAAACCAAGATGACAAGGTCTATATATATATATATATGCTCTCGGAACATGAAAAAGTCAATTGGCATCGCCATCCCTTTGTTGCTCGGATGATTGAGGGGGATTACCAGACAGGGAGGCGAGTAAATTGAGGTGGTGTCCCTGCACCTGGTGGGCTATGCCTATGGGTAAGTAATTACCAACCCTAGCAGCGGAAGCCTCCCCAATCCCCAGCGGCTGTTGTTGCTGTAGAAACCTCAAGGAAGTGGAATGTGTTTGGTGGGAGTTATTAGAGGCGGCGGGAGAAGCGGCAGCAGCAACCACCATTTGATCAGGTGGGGGAGCAGCCAAGCTCCAGAGGTGGCCATAGTCGGGCCTGGCAGGCAAAGCCCAGAAACCGGTCGGGGAGATAGTAGCAGGAGAGGCGGCGGCGTCATCCCTGGAGAGGTGCTGGTGGTGGTGGTCGTCGTCGGTGCGGAGACGCTTGCCGAGAATGAAGGGAGAAGGGGAGAGAAGAGAATGAGAATGGGAGAGGGGTTGTTTGTGGTCAATGAGCAGGGAGGAGGGGGGAGGAGTGCGGGTGGCAGAGGAGGAGGAGGAGGGGGAGATGGTGGAGAAAGAGGCGGGGGTGGTGCCGGTGCCAGTGGCAGCTATAATGGAAGGTTCGGCCTGGCGGAGGAGCCACTCAATGGTCTGGCCGTCGGACTTGTGACCGAGCTCGCGGGTGAGCTGGAAAACGCGAGCGGCACAGATGATGGGCATGCGGATGCGGCGGCCGCGGCCATCGACTTTGCTGTGGCGGTCCTTGGCGGGGGGCTTTTTGACAAGGGTGGTAGCGGGGGAGGGCTGGAGGTGGTGGAGGAGGTGAGGATCGAGGGAATTAGAAGCAGCGTCGGAAGGAGGAGCAGCAGCTGCAGATGTTGTTGACATAGAGAGAGAGAGAGAATTAGGGGGAATGAGTACTGAGAAAAACGAATACTAAATTGTAATAATCCAATCGAACCAGGTAAGGTAAAGAGAGATGAGGTGAGGCGAGTAGAGTTTGGTAGGGGGAAGGAGGAATTAGGAATCGGAAGAAGAAGAAGAAGAAGAAGAAGAAGAAGAAGAAGAAGAAGAAGAAATTAGTAAACGGGAATTAGGAGGAGAAAACAGGAGGAAGTAGACAAGTGGTGTAGTGAAGCAGGAGCGGAGGAGGGAGGGAGGGTTCCTACTTTCTATTATTTCCTGGCCTGGTGCTGGCGGTGGTGGTGGTGCTGCTGCACTGCCGGCTGCTGCTGGTCTGGTCTCTGGTCTCTACTCTCAATTAGTCTCAGCCCTCTAGCTACTCTCTAATTCTCTGGTGGTGGTGGTGGACTGGAGAGTGGAGACAGCTTGGGGGAGGTCACATGGGCGGTGGGTTCCACTATACTACTACGTACTCCTCCTCCTGACCAGTGACCCCCCCCCCCCCCCCCCCACCCCTCCTACCCTCCACGCGCTCTTTGCATTGCATTATTTGAATCGCCATTTTTTTTTTAAAAAATATATATATATTGAAAAAAAAAAATCTTTTTTGGTTGATTTCTTTTCATAATTATTTATATATGGTATGGTGATGCTTAATTAATAATCTCACTGAAAGTGCAATAAATATAGAAATTACATAATCAACTTAACTAATTTTATGTCGATCCGAATTAATTTAGTACTCTACTAGTATTATTTTTCTAATTTATTAATGACACAATAATATATACTCTGTGGTTAAGGAAATAATTAACTCTCCTCCAAAAAAATGTAGTAAATAATTAATGCCAGGCAAACAATTCATGCATGCATATGAAGTATACACGCACTGCATACAAAGTTACAAATTAAACATTACCTTGATAAACATTCCCGCCGGCACCACCACAGTCGTCCACACCACATATATACATCATTCATTCTCCATTCCACCAACATTGTTAACTTACGTTGTTGCCACATGCACTACCATGGCCGGACATGATCTCATTGATCTATATATCATTTGGACCGGACAACGACAAACACATACAGGAAGTAAAGTAGTACTGAAGAAGAAAGGCCTTGAGTTGGAGCTCCAGTCACAGGTTCAGATCATCAGATGGGCCGGGGAATTGAAGTGGTCGTCGGTGATCCATGTGGTGTATGCGCCCGGTTTTATACATGTGGAGCTAGTAAGCTGTTTTCTTCATCCTGGATTCATCATCGATTACACCCATATATATATATATACACTTATTGCATGCCCTCGCTCGGCAGAGTAGCATCGTCCCCAATGAAAAACAAAAGCAGTTAATTAATATGGGAATTCTAGATTCAAACAGGTTTTAGCTTTGACTCTTCAACATGCACTCTCCCAAATTTTCCTTTGGCAAACTAACTTTTGTTTATTATAAAGTGTTGGCTGAAATCTTCCTACTTATTACGTTAATTCTCTGATCTCTCAGTATGATCCAGATGTTGTTCTCTCGAAAACATGCCATCATAAATAATGAATTTAGCTTCCAAATAAGGATTTTATAAGCTGCAAACAAATATCTTGCTGCTTATGCCTAAGTGAAGAATCTGAGAGAGAGCGAGCTAAATAAAATTGGAGAGCTCTTTCATTCAAATGTAGGAGATAACCGTCTTACAAAAAAGAGCTACAACTCCAAATATATGTAGATGGCAAAAGGTAATGGGCCAGAACCAAAAAATTACAAAAGATAAGGCCCAACAACTAATAAATACAAAGAAGAAGCCCAAGGACAGACACAAGCCCACTCCAGCTTAGCCCACTTCAGCTTGCAGCTGCTGCTGCTTCTCGTCACCTCCAGTGGCTTCACCATCAACTCCAGTAGCTTCACCACCATACTTAACATCCCCCCCGCAAGTTGAACCTCTCCAGAGATTCAACTTGGAGCAGAAGAAGAGAAATAGCTTGGAGGGAAGGCCCTTGGTGAACATGTCAGCAACTTGTTGAGAGGATGGAAGGAAAAGGGGATTGATGAGCCCCTGTTGATAGTAGTCACGAACGTACAGACAACCCACATCAATATGCTTGGTGCGCTCGTGATGCATCGGGTTCTTCACGAGTTGGATGGCAGAGGAATTATCACAATAAATGGGATAAGGAGTTGGTAAAGAGAGCCGTAGTTCAGAGAGCAAGTTACCAATCCACAAGAGCTCAGCAGCCACAGCCCCAAGGCTGCGATACTCGGCTTCAGTTGAGCTGCAGGAAACATAATTCTGCTTCTTGGTCTTCCAGGACACTAAGGCACCACCTAGAAAGACACAATAGCCTGTCAAGGATTTGCGAGAGACAGGGCAATTGCCCCAGTCGGCATCACAAAATCCTGTGACAGACAAAGGTAAACCAAAAGGGTAGAAGAGGCCCAGAGCAGGGCTGTTTTGTAGATATTGAAGGACCTGAACCACGCCAAGCCAGTGATCTTCGGTTGGCTCATGCATATACTGGCTAAGCTGCTGAACGGAGTAGCATATATCAGGACGAGAGAAACCGAGATACAGAAGCTTCCCAACAGCCTTCCTGTACAAGTGAGGATCCTTGAACAAGGTGCCTGTTGAACCAAGAGTCTTATGAGCGGGAGAGGGAGTGTGAACTCTTGGATTTCTAGGAATGTCAAATTCAGCCAGAAGATCTGTGGTATACTTCTGTTGGGTGATAGAGAGACCAGTCATACTGGAAGTGATTTCAAGGCCAATGAAGTAGGCCGCTTTGCCTAAATCCTTTATAGTGAATTTCTGATGAAGCCCTTTCTTCACTTCTGAGATCTCATGGGAGTCAGCTCCAGCTATCAAGATGTCATCCACATAAATGACTATAACAACCAGACCAAGAGTGGTGTGTTTAGAAAAAACACACTGATCACAGTGATTAGGAGAGTAGCCAAAACCAGTGAGGAATGTAGACAAGGCTCCATACCACTGACGAGGGGCTTGTTTAAGGCCATAGAGTGATCTCTTAAGCTTACATACTTGGCCTTTTGGAGCGGATAGACCCTGGGGACACTGCATAAAGATCTCCTCCTCAAGATGGCCATGCAAGAAGGCATTATTTATATCGAGCTGAGAGATAGTCCACTTGAAAGATGCAGCAAGGGCAAAGAGTATCCGGACACTTCCAGTTTTAGCAACTGATGCAAAAGTGTCATGGTAATCTTCTCCATACTTTTGACTGAACCCTTTTGCAACAAGCCTGGCCTTATACTTGTCTATGCTTCCATCAGGCTTATGTTTAATCTTGAAGATCCATTTACATCCAATGGCATGTTTACCAATAGGCAGAGATACAAGATCCCAAGTTCCATTCTTTTCTAAAGCCTGAAGCTCAGCTTGAACTGCAGTGTCCCAATGAGAAATACCATTTGCTTCAGTGAATGTCCGGGGCACAAATTCAGGATCCACAATGGAAGAGCAATAGTAGTCATCAAATCGAGCAGGCCTTTTGATCACTCTTTTAGGTCTTGTAGGAATGGTGTCATCAGGGACAGCAGTGACCTGTGTTCCAGATGTAGTAGAAAGAGATTGACTCATAGGAGATAAGCCAATGGAAGAAGAAGGGCCAAGGGGCACTTCAACAGAGATATGTGAGTCATGAGGCTCAGTAGGAGCCACAGAGGAATGAGCATGTGGGGTATGTCTCAGTGGCTCAGTAGGAGCCAAAGGAGAGTGGACTGTGTACTGAGGAGCAGTAGGCTCCTCAGAGGATGAAGAGTGGCACTGAGATGCAGTGGGTATCTCAGGAGAGTGTGGTGTGTTATGATAAACTGTAAGGGGTGCAGTGGTAATGGCTGGAAGGGAAACAACTTCAGGCATATCAGGGAGTTTGGTGGAAGTAGGAAAGGTGGAGGAAGAAAGCAGTGGGAAGATGTCCTCAAAGAATATAACATCTCTGGAAATGTGAACTTGTTTAGTGTTGAGGTCTAAGACTTTGTGACCCTTTTTATGGGGAGCCACACCTAGGTACACTCCCTTAATGCCTCTTGGATCAAGTTTACCAGTAGAAGGACCTGTGGTTTTCATATAGCACAAGCAACCAAAGGTATGGAGAAGGGACAAATCAGGTTTGACACCAAAAAGAATTTCACAAGGGGATTTCCAGGACAAAACTTTTGTGGGTAGACGATTTATGATGTAGGCAGAAGTAAGCAAGGCATCCCCCCAATAAGATTTTGAAACCCCAGAGGTAAGAAGTAAGGATCTAGCTACTTGAATTAGGTGTTGATGCTTCCTCTCTACCCTCCCATTCTGTTGAGGAGTATATGTGCAAGAGGTTTGATGTATGATACCAAGATTTTGAAAAAGCGTATGGCATTGAAGATTACAGAATTCAGACCCATTGTCTGACCTCAAGATCTTGACAGCCCCATTGTATTGGTTTTTAATATGGATGAAAAATTGTGATAAGAGAGTAGATGTATCAGATTTATGTTTGAGAAGATAAATCCAAGTGGCTCTAGAAGCATCATCTAAAATAGTCAACATGTATCTAGAGTGAGTTCTATCATGGGGAGTAAATGGTCCCCATAAATCACAATGTATAAGATCAAATGGGAGAGTAGCATGAGAAGTACTTAATGGAAAAGGCAAACGATGTATTTTGGACAAATGACAAATGTCACAAGGCAAAGTAGTAGAACTATCAGATATCAAACCCATATGATTCATTACAGTAGATGAAGGATGTCCCAACTTATTATGCCATATTAGCATGGATTTACTAGAGTTTGAAGTAATAGAATTGGCAGCAAGGGGCAACAAGTGCTTACTTGGACTAGTTCTAACAATATAGAGGTTGTGAATCAGGGGAGCTTTAAGTATGCATCTCCTAGATTTCAGGTCCTGCAGAACACATGAGAAAGGATCAAACAACACAGAGCATTGCAGGTCATGTGTCAAGCGACTGATAGATAGTAGATTAAGTACTACCCCTGGGACATAATACACATTGGGAATCAACAACTCCTCACTGATTCTAACTGAACCAGTATGTGAAGGAGTTTTGGTTGTGCCATCTGGCAGAACTAGAGTTTGAGGGGAGGTATAGGGCTGAGGATCAATGAGATATGAAATATGGGAACACAGATTACAGCTGGCTCCCGAGTCAAGCAACCAACAATTCCTTAAAGTGTGTGAATCAAAAGTAGATGAGCTACCTGCCATGTGGAAAGTTGCACCAATGTAATCAACTGGATTGGTTGAGCCAGCTCCTCCCTGAGTCCTTGCTAGCTTTTCAATCATCTCTTCAATCTTAGCAATCCTTGCAGAATCAGTGAGTTGGCTCGATTCAACAGTGCGTCCTCCTCTATCTGGTGAACCTGCATCAATGGTTACTCCAGCAACAGCCCCAACTGAAGGTTTCCCTCTCCCTTTCTCATTAAGAGCCTTATACCAGTCCGGAACAACCCCAGAGAGTTGAAAGCAATTAGCCTTTGTATGGCCTTTCTTCTTACAGTGCTCACATGTGGCATTTTTGTTAGCAAGTTGAAAGCACTTCTCCCTGGTGTGCCCGGTCTTCTTGCAGTAAGTGCAAACAATACTGCCACGCTTCTCAGTAGAATTCTTATCAACAGTGGCCAGGGCAAAGCCAACAGAACCTGAATCTCCAATTATAGCAGCACTTGCACCTTTTTGAGCTTCAATACCACATACCATGCTAAAAGCCTTGTTGACCGGAGGTAAAGGATTCATTAACAGGATCTGATTTGTGACGTGTGTGTAATCCTCATTAAGACCAGTAAGAAATTGCACCAGGAGATCATGCTCATCTGATTCCAGCAGAGCCTTGAGTGTCTCAGGACTACACGACTTCGGGAAAGGTTTCAAAGCTCTAACATGACGCCACTGAATTTTCAAGTCATTATAATAGCTTGTGACAGACCTATTCCCTTGAGTTAGAACAACTAATTTCCTCCAAAGTAAAATAATCTGAGGACCAGTAGTTTGACCATAGGATTCCTCTAACTCACTCCACAACTCATGCGAGGTCTCAGTATACACAAATTGCGCAGATATATCAGGTGTTAACGAATTTCGCAGCCAGGTTAAAACTAAGCAATCGACTTGTATCCACAGATCATAAAGAGGATCATCAGCAGGAGGAATAGGAAAAGTACCATAAATGAATTTTTCCTTCGCTTTGATCCTGAGAGAGTTCCGAACATCAACACGCCAGGAAATCCAATTGGAACCATCGAACTTCACTGGAGATAGCTGGAAATACGGTTGATCAGCTGTTGTGAGGGTCAATTCCTTGCAAATTTGAGGTTGAACTGACTTGCTCACAGTTGTATCGGATGAAGCATCAGATTCAGTCGACATAGGTAAAAATTGAATGAGATAAACGAGGTAAAGCTGGAATTGAGGAGGAAAAACGAAATTGAAGTAACAATCAGGCACCAGAATCGATCACAGCTCTGATACCATGAAGAATCTGAGAGAGAGCGAGCTAAATAAAATTGGAGAGCTCTTTCATTCAAATGTAGGAGATAACCGTCTTACAAAAAAGAGCTACAACTCCAAATATATGTAGATGGCAAAAGGTAATGGGCCAGAACCAAAAAATTACAAAAGATAAGGCCCAACAACTAATAAATACAAAGAAGAAGCCCAAGGACAGACACAAGCCCACTCCAGCTTAGCCCACTTCAGCTTGCAGCTGCTGCTGCTTCTCGTCACCTCCAGTGGCTTCACCATCAACTCCAGTAGCTTCACCACCATACTTAACACTAAGTATATCATAAAATCACTACAGAAAACTGGCCATAAAATAAGAGCAAAAAATGTTCATTGTTTACCATATTTTGGAGTATTATGCTTGCGAACTACATATCATTTTATGCATTGTTTCAACACTAGGTTGGACATAAAATCAATTAGTGTGGTGAGACCACCCACGGCTGCTCCTCCATCGCCGTGCCTCCCTTCGCCACTCCTCTTCGTCGCCCTGGTTGTCTGTGCGGACGAGCTCATCGAACAAGGAAATGGGCGTCTGTCGTTAGCCCCAAAGAGAACACAAAAGAAGGAGAAGAGAAAGAAGAAGAGGAAGAAAGTGCCATGGTTAGAGACCTTAAATCCAATGAGATGAGAGCGCCTTTGATCCAACTCAATAGAAGTCTTCTCCTTCTCGCCTTCCATGTCTCTTGATCGGCCTCTCAAAGTTTCCCCTTTTCTATTTTGTGTTTGTCCAATTGCCCAAGAACGCTAGCTATAATGTCCCAAATTTGCAAGTAGGCCCTTCAAGGAATCTTGTAGTTCAATTTGGCATAAGAGTGTGTGGGACAGGATTAATCCATGCGGGACTTAATTAATGGTGACTCAAATGAGAGAAATCCTTCTAATTAATTCAAAGAAGCCTAAGGCCCCATTTGGAATGGCTTTCACAAATGTATTTTTTGGCTTTAATTCTGTCAAAAGCATTTTTGATTGAAAACTAGTGTTTGGTTTGGCTTTTTAGAAAAAAAACAAAAGCAACTCGAAAAGCTGCAAAAGTGCATATGGGAGAAGCAACACATGGGGTGCTTATCTGAAAAGCAAAAGTTAAAAGCACCTAGTAATATGTGCAAAGTCTTAAATGTCCCACTAATATATTTAAATTACACTATAAATATGTACTATTCTCATAAGTAGCATGTACTTTTTTAGTAATTATAATATTCCAAAAGCATATTTAATCTTTACACGTCCACATATATATATATATATTTAAAAAAAGATATCTTTCAAATATTCCATCCAAACACAAAAGTTACATGTTTTTGCTTTTGGCTTTCACTTCTGTTTCTGTTTTTATTTCTATTTTTTCAAAAGTCAATTCAAACGGACCTTAAAAATACTAATCAACTCTCATTCGGAATCAATTATCAAATAATTATTCGGGATATTGCATCTGGTCTCAAATCATGTCAACACACAAGGTAGCCCCCTCCTGCCCTTCCCACATAGCAAATCATGTCAACACACAAGGTAGCCCCCTCCTACCCTTCCCACATAGCAGGCACGGTCTTATTCCAGACTGGGCTCATCTTGGGAAAATCACTAGTACGGTTCAAATCAGATTGTAGACATGACCGCGCTAGGTATTGAGTTGACTCTTGGGAGTCACCTTCAATCAATGAGCTCTGTTTCCTGCTCCGAATAACGTGTGCCCATCGCACGTGAACCTAGACGTTTAGGTTGCGATCTATGATATTATGACGTCTTAGAAATAAGGGTACCTATATCTCTTATTCCCCATGGATGTCCACAGTTAGGCAGGTTCCCTAAATATTCTATGAATGAGCATGTGCCAGTATGTGCATTGATGTATCGGATGGAGCTAGCTACTCCTAATACCCACTATATATTTTAGGTGGAGTTCTCTACTTCTAACACAGACTTGATAGGAAAGTTTGTCTCCAGTCGGAACCCTAAACAGTTGTATGTCCTTTTTTGCATCAATTCCATTCAAATCGAGGGAGGTGACGCTTGACACCAAGTTCATTTAGGGGATGTGGGCCCTACTCGGCGGTGATAGCCACTGATAGTTAATAGGATATACAATAGACATTTTTATATTGCATTTAGGATAGATCAACATCGTAGCTCACACACTAACTCACTCATATCATTACATAAATATATGTTATGGTTGAAATACCAATATAGGACAGGTGTAATATTTATTTTATGTTTTTATAAATCTTGTCCTTGTTTTATATTAATGTCTAATAACCCATTAACCACTGGCTACGTCATTCCTTGCAATTACATTGTCCGAACACTTTGTATTGATGTTGTTTTATAGATCCTAAAGAGGACGACGCAGGGCATGCATGATGATAGGGTCCAGTTTTAGTGGACTTAGCCTAGGATACATCTTATTTGTGCTCGCAGGGTCCAGTTTTAGTGGACTTAGCCTAGGATACATCTTATTTGTGCTCGATTATTGATGTACTTGACTTACATTTATTATGGACGGAGTATCTTATCTTTAAATTCCTAGAGTTAAAAGATAATCAAAACTTAATTAAACTAGTAAATAACCCGTCGAGACTCGACGGGTATAATTATATATTTTATATATAATATATGTACTTATATCATATGAAACTAATAGAGAATATATGATAACTATAATTTAATTATTTTTAAAATTAATAGAGAAATCATATTAAACCGTCTTCTTGTGGCTTGTCCAGTACAAACCCAGCAGATCAATAAAAATAAATAATAAAATTATATTTTATTTAATTTTCAAATTTTATTTAAAAATAAATATATTTAAATAAGTATTAAGCATGATATGAAAATTTTCCTTACAATTTGCTGAAAATTTCACTGTAAAAAACGTTTCTTGTAGTATCTTGAATTAATCCATCTTAACTAAATACTAATACTCTGAGTTTCATCTTGCTAGTGACACGAGATATTGCAACATATAGCTGTATTGCTAAAAACTGGTTTTGGAAGATAGAGTTCAACCTTTTTTAATAATTGACATTGACTTTTGTTTATATTCATAGCAAAACAAACTGAGAAATATAATTGTTTCGTCTGAAATCGAATGGAGAATTTGGTTAAATCAGACGGGCTCATAATCATTCTACCAATCAAGAATTTTCTAATTTCATGGTTTCCCGAAAGTAGTTTAACCTCAATTATATGAGTTTGCATCTTGGTTACTATCAATCTGCTTCTATTGCATAATTTATTTGATGGATCTATATACCTAAAAAGAATGACCATACAACTCTCATTCAACTTTGTTTTATGATTCAGTAGTCCAGAACATTTGATCGTGTTTAGATATTCTGATAAAAATATTTCATTGTCATTATCCATACTTTCATTCTCTTGACAAATTTTTTAGAACTGAGATATACATTTTCTTTTGCAGACAGACATTCCATGATGTAATCATTAATTGTATCAACCCATCATTGGAAGGGGTTAGTATAGCATCGATATTTAAAAATGTCTATATTTGAAGTGATCCAGTTTATATTTGTATATGTACACTAAAAAAATGCTTATATAGGATCACCCGTAGAATTTATAAGTATACTATCCGGAAATCTCACATCTGACTATATTCCCAAGATCAATACCGGTTTTACCATCACCTATATCAAATATCCATATTGTAAATTTTTTATATATATAAATTTCATTATAAACAACATTTCTTGTAGTATCTTGAGTTAATCCATCTTAATTAAATATTAATACTTTGATTCTTCTCTTTCTAGTGACACGAGATATCACAACATATAATTGTTCAAAGCTAAAAATTATTTTTCAAAATAGAGTTTGACCTTCTTTAAAGATTGACATTGACTTTTGTCTATAATTATAGTAAAACAAAGTGAGAAATTTCTCCTTTAAAATTGAATGGGAATTATCAAGAATTTTCTACTTTCATGGTTTTTCAAAATTATTTAGCCTTAATTGGACGTATGGTTCCGCATCTTGTTTACTACCAACGTGCTTCCATTGCATAATTTATTTGATGGATCTATATTCCTAAGAAGCATGACTATGCAGCCCTCCTTCAGCTTTATTTCATGATTCGGTAATCCTGAAAGCTTGATCATACTTTGATATTCCGATGAAAATATTTTATCGCCATTATATATACCTTCATCATCTTGACAAATATTGTTAGAACTGAGATATATCTTTTCATTTACAGACATATGTTCAATGATGTAATCATTGGTCGTATAAATATCTCATATGTAGGGGCTAGTCTAGCAACATTTTTAAAAATGTCTGGATTTGAAGTGGTACAATTTATATTTATATATATAATCTCAACAATTATCGACCCGTAGAGTTCATAAGAAAATCATCTTGAAATGTCACACTTGATTGTACATCTCCAGATCAATATCAGTTTTACCAATTACCATCACTTGCATGAAGTATTCATTTTGTATTTTTTTTTTTTTGCATATATGAATTTCATTGTAGACAACATTTCTTGTTGTATCTTGAGTTAATCAATCTTAATTGCATATTAATACTTCGAGTCCCTCTAAAAATCGATTATGTAATATAGAGTCCAACATTTTTTAAAGATTGATAATGAATTCTATTTATAGTCATAGCAAAACAAACTGCGAGTGAGAATTTTCTCATCTGAAATCGAATGAGAAATTTGGTTAAATCAGATGGGTTCATAATCATTATACTAATCAAGAATTTTCATCCCAAATAATGAACTTTATTTTAATTAGAAGAGAGATTAAATCATTTTCTGAGGTAATTCTTTTGTAGGTAGAAATCTCATCACAATCTAGTGGAATACCAAATCTAGAATGTGCAGTCCTACCTGTTGGAAGAAGTAGTGATGTTATTCCACTGGATGCTACAAGCAATATAATATCACGCCTCCATGAAGGGCTGAACATAATGGTTTCCAGAAAAATGTACTGTCAGTTCCACCACGTAAAGAAAAAAGAATCAACCCTCACCACTATCAACTGCAGACATTATCTTATTATAAATATTATTTGCTCATCAATCAACAAAGGTAATAACTTAGTATGATCTGTCATCATTTTTTTCTTATTATAATATGACTCTTCTAGTATTAGTAGATTTTTTTTTTGTTTCAGACGTTTTCATTTGATACCGGTATTCCAGATAAAAGTTTTAAACTTATAGAATTTGCAGCAATTAGCTTTTCAATTTTTAACAAAACTAGATTTTTTATTTGTTCTTCTGTCAATTGCAGATCTGTTAAAACATAGATTAATGAATTCTTCTTTAAAAAATAGAATAAATAAATTTGATTTTCCTTCTTTATTTAATAATTAATTCGCGCTCCAATAACTCTTTATACACCCCATTATTTTATTTATAATATTTTTACGAAAATAGTTAATTTATTGTAAACCAATTATTCAAATAATATAAATTTTCACAATTTCCTTGATAATTATAAATGTTTTGTATAATTCTTAATATAATAAAATATAAATAAGTTTCATATTACTACCTCCGTATTCAAATGTTGTTGACATTTGTAAATGTGCTACTATTCACACACAAAGTTTCATTTAAACTTTTATCATAGTTAAACAAGTTAAAATATAGCCAAGTGAGATCTTGTTACATTCGTCTCGTCGTGTAGTTTTTCAATATCGAACTTTGAGAATTTTTGTTTGTACTGAATTTGAGTTATTCATGATTTAAAATATACACTGAACTGTGTGAAAAGTGGGTCCGTAAAAATATTTGAATATAGAAGAAATATTTATATACAATTAGAATGATATAAGTGCATATTAATTATATAATATATAAATTGGAATTGAAAATTCTACATAAATTTAAAATTTAAAATCTTTCAAATATTTTTAAAAGTGAACAATATTATGGGATTCCGTGTAAATTAAAAATTTTGTATATTTAAAAAATTGAAAATTTATAATGAATAAATAAATAATTGAGAAACTCTAAAATTAATAAATTAAAAAATACAAAAATCTATAAAACTTGAAAATTTTGAAATGGAGACACCACAATAATGTAGGATAGGTTGTTCACTAATGGTTTTACTAATATATATATATATATATATATATATATATATATTTAAAGGATACTATTAATTATGAAAAAAATTTAAAAATCAATTTGAAAAATAAAAAAAACAAAAAAATAAATTAATGGATGGAAAATTTGTAAACACAGCAAACAATAATGAAAAAAACAAAGCTAAAAAAGAATAGCTCTTAAAAACCATTGTAAATTAATTATAAGGTTAAAAACTAAAAAACAACAATTTAAAGAATTTCATGAATACATGCAGAATTCTGTTTTGGGAAAGACAACCCTTCAATACCCACCCGATTCTCGAGGGATTAGTATTGAGTCTAGTGAGACCTGGTGATACCCTGGTATTTACCTAAAAAAATTAAATGGTGCAAAATACGCAAGTGAAACATATAGGGATGTAAACGGATAGGCTACATCCACTCACTACACGAAATACAATTACCCGGCCCTTACCCTACCTCATTACCCAAAAATCAAACATCTGGTGGTAATACACGTCGGGTATACGAATTATTACTGGATAAACGGATACCCAAAATTTTAAATATTACATGGTTAACCAACTCTGTCCAACCCAATTTAATAAATAAATAAAAAGACTTATTTTTATAACAAAAAAAGATAAAAAAAAAATCTTCATGTAATGCATGAAAACAAAATGAATTATAAATTTCATAATTTGAAAATTGAAAAGAATATGTAAAAAATTTATCATAATTTTTTTTTATTATCGAATATTTAGAAGAAAACCGCGAAAGCAACATACTATTTTTAAATAAGTAAAAATTCATCATAAATTTTTTTAATGTCAAATCTCAAGCGCTAATTGCCTTCATTGGCTGTAATGTAAGAAAAAAAGAAAAAAAACTCTAGCACTAAGAGATTCGAATGTATATATATATAGACAAATGAATATATAAATATATCTAAATATATATAAATATAAATATATAAACAAATACTTCCTCCGTTTCGTTGTAATTGTCACGTTTGACATTTTGGCACTATTCACTATTTTACTGTGGCTCAAATTTTTTTTATTATAGTTATACAAGGAAAATATAGTCAAGTGAGATCTTGTTAGATTCGTCTAATCTTGTAGTTTTAGAATATCAATTTTTAATAAATTTTTATTGTACACAATTTAAGTTAGTAACCGTTAAAAATGTGTATCGACAAACGTATTAAGTGGGTCCGTAGCAAAAATATTAAAACGGAGGTAGTATATATATAATAAATATTTATTCATTCGAATGATCAGGTCGGGTGATCAGGTAGGACAAGCGGACAATATATAAAATCCATATCCTACCCGCACCCAATACCCAATTACCCAATGGACTATCCAACCGTACGGCTAAAGTTAGATCCCTATAAGCATATACACGGATGGAGTATATATTGTCTTAATTGTTAGTGCCAGCTGGCGGTAGCCACCAAGAAGAGTCAAGAAATCTCAACTCACCGGTCACCAACAATCCAACATCGACATGATGCCTTCGTTAATAGGCTGGCTCCCACTCTTTTATTCTTTTTCCCTTCCTTTTCCAATTTTCTTTTCACCATTTGCTACTTGCTTAATTGCTTTGCTAGCCTATTACTACTATTATACTACTCCCACCATATTTCCTTTTAGGATGTCCCATGGCCACTTTTCATTTTTATATAAACTAAATTAATATAAATTTGATTAGAATCCTAATTATAGTCAAATCCCATTAAAACTGCTCACTTTTACTATTCTGCATAATTTCTAATGCACTTTTACTTTTCTACACAAAGTCCTTTGTTTTTCTTTAATTCTTAATATTACAAAATTGGTACAAATAAAAATTGTATAAAATATATATTCTAAAACTACACGATTAGACGATTCTAATAAGATCACACTTGAATATTTTTCTTTAATTACATCATTATGATAATATTAAGTCAAAGTTAAACAATAAACAGTATCAAAATTCATTATAATCTTAAATACACATACTCACACCACTTTAACTACTAAATTTCACTACCTAATTTACCGTGCCAAAAAAATGAGTCAAAGTTTGCGGGACGGAGGGAGTACCTGGAAAGGGGGACCCACTTCTTATATTAAAGCAAGATGGTGGTCCTAACAAAAGCAGGAAATTTGAGGGTTATTATCAATATGGGCCTCACCTGAAATTCTGATTATTTATACTACTGGACACTAGTGTACAATTGTTGATGTGTATAATATGCGCTGCACCGTATTGGTAAAAAGCTCAGTCCCTACATACAGATACAGTCACAGTTATGTTGTAGAACTTGCGAGCGTGATTTTTTTTTTTTTAGGAGCCACTAAATACCTGGTAAAGAGGTCGTGGGAGTGGTGGGAGCTCATGCCACACAAATTATAAATGGAACAAGGGGAGGGATAGGGGGCTGGGTGGGGATTCGAACCCTTAACTTATAGATTGAGAGTCGGGGACTTGACCATTAGGGTAAGTCCTCAACTCATTGCGAGCGTGACTTTTGATTATTGATGTTTATGAAAACGCTAATTTTGTTCCGTTTGTCTTGACCAAATTTTCATCCATCAACATTGGCATAAAATAACACTAGCTCCTCCAACCTAGCATAATTGGCATTTGCTATGCCGAGACTGATTTGAGTAAATTCTTTTCCACTTTAATTTATTTTTTCTTCACCAGAAACCTACAAAAATCACATTCAAAACTCATCAAAATTAAATAATTAAAAAGCGTCAACTTTGAATGCAATTTTAGTTTTATTCAACTGAAATCTGATATACTAATATCATAATTAAAAAAAACAAAAAACTCACATAAAATACACAAAAATAAGAATATCACTTTAAAATTCATTAAAAGATGGCTTAGAAATGACATACAAATATAGCATCCAACGAAAACTATCAACCTAATCTTCAACAATTTCTTTAATAAAATGCTACAGCCCCCTCCCTTTTCACCCTTAAAAAGTATTATAATATTATTACGAGTTACTTACTTCCTCCGTTCCTTAATATTTGCCACGAACCTACATTTTACGCAATCCAATACACATTTTTAATCCTTAATAACTCAAATTCTATATAAGCAAAAATTATAAAAATTTGATATTCCGAATCTATGTGATTAGATGAATCCAACAAGATTCCACTTGACTATATTTTATCTTGTATAATTGTGTTAAAAAGTCGAATCAAAGTTACTCAATGAACAGTGACAAAACTCCTAATATGTCAATTATTAAGGAACGGAGAAAGTACTACACAAGCATAAAATTTACTAAAAAAAATCACCTAACTTGAGGGCTGCCCCACTCCGTCCTACCGCGGGCTAGTTTGTTTGCTTCTACTGTATTTTAAAACAGAGGTTTATATACTGAGCCCATTCCAAGTCGAGGGGGCGGGCTATCCAACGGGCAAACCCCCAATTTGGATAGCTATAGCCTCGAGCCGTCAATGGATGATTGGCCCACGGATCTTGGGTCATCTATAATAGTATTACTATCTAGAGTCCAGTCTAGAGGTATTCAATTTTTTGGGCTGATTTCGTCAGGCTCCAATTCAGATTCCAACCCCTCTCCTCCTCTCTCTGTCTCTCTTGATTCCGTGCCTCCTGCTTCTGCTGATCCCCTTCAAGCCCTAGCTCGGGCATCTATCGAGTACCATATCATTTTTGAACAAATCGGGGAATTGTGAAGCGTCCGTCACGTGGGCAATGGCCGGAAGGGAAGTTCGAGAATACACAAACCTTAGTGATCCCAAAGGTATTATTTGCCTTTGCCCTGTCATCTTTTGGTTTTCAATTTTTTCCTTCCCAATTACTTGAACCCAATTGACACAGATAAGAAGTGGGGGAAAGGAAAAGACAGAGTCGATGACGAAGAAATTACTTTCCAGCGCATGGTTGCTAAGGTTAGCGAATTCTGCTTCTCCATCCTTTCTTCTTTTTAATTTCTTAAATTTTATTTTATTTATTATTATCCATCCTTTTTTTTTTTTTTTTTTTTTTTTTTTTTTTTTGGGGTGGGGGGGGGTGGGGGGTGGGGGTGGTGGTAAAGAATGATTTGCCTTCTCTCCCAACTATGCTTTCTTAAATATAAATCTATTACGAACTACGATGCACTTCCAAGTTCCAACCCAGCCACTTAGGTTAACTAATACTACATTCGCTTTCAATCGATATAGTTTCACTCTTCATATTATAATCTTGGAGACTTCGATTTTTATTTCTTTTATCAATTTTTTGTGGAAGTTGCTGAAACATTTTCATCTGAATACTGTGAACTGTGAAGAGAAGAAAATGTAGCAATCTGCTTCAGCTAAAAAAATATCAAAACGAGCCCAAATGAAATCTAGAGGAATGGCTAAACTTATTACTACTGTATAATACTACCTCCGGCTCATTATAATTATTATGGACCCACCTGACACGTATGCCATTACATATTTAACAATTAATAACTTAAATTTTGTACAATAAAAAATTATAAAAATTTGATATTCTAAAATTTACAAGATTAGACGAATCTAACAAGATCTCACTTGACTATGTTTTTTCTTACATAACTATGATAAAAATTCGAATCAAACTTAAATAGTGAATAGTGCCAAAAAGTCAAACGTAACAATCTAAACGAGACGGAGGAAGTAACTTTCTAGTATATCATTTTACTGTAGCTAACAGAACATACACGCACATTGTTTTATGATTGCTGTAAGCTCCACTAAAGAATTGCTATTTTCTGACGAACTATTCAACCAGTACTAAAAACTAACTGACAAAATGTTCAAGGTCAGTTGTTAGCTCCATCCAGATAAGATGCTCGAGCTCTGCTTCATTCTCAGCTTTGATCTTTTCTAGCTGGATTCCTTTTTGCCCTTTGGTTTTTCTCGCCCTAGGCTTTATTAGTCTTTTGACAACTCTCCTCATTATGAGCATGCATATTAACTGTGCTAAGTTTGGGTGTGACTATTTAGGGAAATCATAATGATCCTACCCTGCATTGTGCTCATCTTGGATGTAAGGTAGTCTACATCTAGTTTACCTAATACCCTTTTCAATACATCTGCAATCTGATGCTATTGTTAATGCACATGACCTTGAGGTCAACCTTAAAGTACTCTCCTATGAACCTATCTCATGACTATTAACCTTTGGATGCCTTTTTGTTCTCTTATGAAAATGGTTGGAATATATCTCAGGAGTAGCTTCTCTATAGAAAAAGCATGATCTTGACAATCAATACTTATCTTTCAACAACATCCTCATTTAGCACTTTAGGCTGCGTTTGGATAGAAACCCCCCCCCCCCCCCCTTTTTAATAATAACTTCCACGCCATTTTAGCTATTACAATTAAAAACAATTACATTTACAATTTGATGAATGTTTGGATAGGCTTTTGTTAAAGGCTAAAGTTGCTCCAAAATTTGAAAAATGACTATTTGTTTTTGCCTTTTTCGATGCTCCCTCCACCTAACTTAAGAAAGAAGCATAAAGCTAAAAACACATTATCTACTACATTATTTAAATGGTTAACATCTTAAATTATGTAAAAGTAAAAATTATATAAAATATATAATGTAATACCCCGGAGAATGTCTGAAAATGAGTTAAACAAGCTACTCATACCAGCAATATATCTTCCTTTCTTAGTAACCATCCTATAAGAACTCAAAAGTGAAGCGTGTTGCCTTGGAGTAATTCTAGGATGGTAACCTCTTGGAAAGTCTCCTAGGTGTGTTGGGCGTAAGTGACGCCAAAACGCACTGCAGCACGGAAAGCCGGATTAGTGAGACTTCTTTTACAGCCTTAGTCCGCAACACCCTATCTCTTATCTGCACCGGAAATGGGGTGGTACAATTCTGAAACTACGTGATTAGACGAATCTAATATGACCCAACTCGACTATATTTTTTTCTTAATATACTTGTTATAACATTATGTCAAAATTGATCAATAAATAACAACAAAAGCTAAAAGCGCTTCTGTACATCCTCCATCCGAACAATTTTTAACTATAAAGGTTGCTTTATTAATTTTAAAATCCTAACACCAAAAACGCTTCTTTTACCTGTAAGTTCTACTTTTAGAAGAAGACTATCCAAACTGGCCCTTAACATATCGTGGGAGCCATTGCATGATTCCAGTTGATTAATATGAAATTATGTGGTGTTTGACTTTAGGTATAGAACACCCCAAGAATAATCATTATTCATATACAGGGTTAGGTCAGCCTTTAATTCACAAATCCCTAGCATACAAAAAAAGAAAATATCATCTATCACATATTCACATCCCATATATAATAGGAAAATATAATCTATCATATCCTATATATTATGAGGTTTCTATACTAAGAAAGCAACTTATTTTTTCCGCGCTCCCCCTCAAGCTGGTGAATTGATATTTTCCATTCCTAGCTTGGTTACAATAGTTTGAGACATTGAGCTATTCTACCCTTCCATTCAAACATCTGCTAGTTGACCATACATTAGGTGTGCAAATCGATCCGCTGTCCAGCGTCTCATTGATAAAGTGTCTGTCAATCTCAATATGTTTTGTTCGATCGTGTTGTATTGGGTTTTTAGCTATGTTGATCGCAGACTTGTTGTCTAAGTAAAGTCTCATAGGTCCATCCCACCTAATCTTTAGGTCATCAAGAATAATCTTTAACCAGAGTAACTCACAATGCCTCGAGCTGTTTCCCTAAACTTTGCCTCTGCACTTGATAGAGCTACCACATTTTGTTTTTTGCTCCTCAATGTCACAAGTTTTTCACCAAGAAAGGTGCAATATACAGACCTTCTATCGACTATAGAGTACAGGCCCAGAATAATCTGCATCAGTATATGCTTCAAGTGCTAAACCTCCATTTCTTTTGAATAAAATACCTTTTCCTTGTGTCCCCTTGAGGTATTGAAGTACTCTGTCAGCTGCTTGCAAATAAACCTCCTCCAGGCTGTGCATAAATTGATTGATTACACTTACTGCAAATGCTATATCTGGTCGGGTGTGAGAGAGATAAATGAGTCTGCCCACCAATCGATGATACATTTCGCGGTTTACTGCAGCAGCATCCAGCTGTCCCAAGCTTGAGCTATGGGTCTATGGGGATGGACATTGGCTTGCATGCTGTCTTACATGTTTCTTTGAGGAGATCCGCGACATACTTCTGTTGTGATATAAAGATTCTTTGTTTCGAATGAGGAACCTCAATTCCGAGGAAATACTTTAACCTACCCAAAGTTTTGATCTCAAATTCTCTAAACTGACCCAATGCCTGCTTCTCCTCTTTATATCACTATATCATCAACGTGCACAAGTAGAACTGGGACTCCCCCCGATGGAGAATGTACAATGTATGATTGCCTTGGCTTTGTTTATAACCCATTGCCAACGTAACCCTAGCAAATTTCCAAACCAGGCCCGAGGAGATTGCTTAAGAGTTAAGACCATATAGGGCCTTCTTCAATTTAGACACAGTGTAATCATCCCACAGGTTTTTTGTAAATAGACAGCCTCACCAACTCCCAGGTTTTGTTCTTCTCCAATGCCTCCATCTCTATATCCATAACCTGTTTCCATTTTTCATTAGACATAGCTTCTGCCACACTAGTAGGGATAATGATGGTGTTTAGGCTAACAAGGAAGGCTCTTTGAGATGGTGAGAAATTTTTAAAGGATAGGTAATGGGCTAAAGGATATGGAGGTCGGTTTCTGCACTTTCTGGGTTTCTTTCTAATGGCAATGGGTATATCTAGTTCATCATCAACCTGTTCACCCAGTGTTTCAACTACTGTAATGGGTTGAGAAATATTTTCCAACTGACTTTCAATTTCAACTTGTGAATCTGGATTAGAAATTATTACCTCCTCCACGGGCAGGGGGTTAGACTCTTGAATTTATGCAGTTTCAGGGACAAACCTTTTCCTCTTGTTATTTTTCCCATATTTTGTGTCTTTATCAAGTATTCTAGCAGGAGCATTCTCATCAGTGGCATACCAATTTCATCAGGAAAATGAGGGGCAGGAGCAATAGAAGCGGGAGGACTAGTGGATGGATAGATTAAGAGGACTAGTGGATGGATAGATTAAGTGGATCCGAACAGGAGCCTTCCTAGTTCCTTATCTTCCTGAATGAGTCTCCCCTGAAGATCGGGTGAAGTAAAGGTTCTTTTTCATTAAATGTGACATCCACAGAGACATAATTTTTCTGATGGAGGAGGGTAACACATGTATCCCTTTTGAATTGAAGAGTACCCTATAGAGTACATTTTTGAGCTCTAGGGTACATGCTGATAAAGATGACTTTTTTCCTTATTGGATAAACTGGATTCTGATATTAGGCCCTTGCTGTTGGTCATGTTCAGCTGTCGTGGTGTCTCAAGGCAATATAGGTTTGTCGCTTCCTTTAGCACATCCAATCCTTCTCCTCAAACCCTTGGACCACTCTGCAAGATAGATCTTGGGTAAGCTTTTATATGGAGACAAGTTTGATGGTTAATTTGGGGACATGAAGGACATTTCTAAGAGTCATGGTTGGGTTTAGTTGAATATCTCCTGCTCCTGCAACAGTTGTTAAAGATCCATCAGCTGTGGCTATTTTCTGGCTACTAGGACATGTTGTATAGGTTGAAAAATATTTAGATGAGTGGGTCATATGATCGGTGGCTCCAGAATCCATTATCCTTGAGTTGATGAAAGGTATATCGAAGCATTCAATCCAATTGAAAAAGAAAACGTACCAGAATATATGAAAGAAACTGCTGCATCAGCTGGGCACTTAGTCTTTATCACCCTGTAATGGTCAAGTTCCTGCCACAGCGGCTTTAATTGATTGGCATACTCGGTCACTGTTTTCGTCCCTTGTTTTGCTGCTATCATCTTCATCTTGACTTCATAAACCTGAGCCACATCTTTAGACTAGGAATAAGTCTCTTGGATGACATCCCAAACTTCCTTGGCAGTGTTCAAGAAAATATAAGCGTTGCTGATTTCCGAGGTTGCAGAATTCCATAACCAGGCCATGATCATAGAGTCTTCGTCATCCCATGCTTTGAATTTAGGATCTCCTTCTTTGGTCCTGCCCCCTTGAGATGACTGATTTTTCCCTTTCCTTTCAACTTCACTTAGAGAAATTGAGACCACTTAAGATAATTTTTCCATTCAGTCTGTATTCAGGCTGAATGCGCTGAAGTTCACCTGCCTGTTGGACTCGCATTTCTTCTCCGGCAGACTGGGCAGTGGTTATGTCCGACATAAGTTTAGTGGTCACCAGCAATTAAGGCTGAGTAAACAAAGAGGAGATATAAAAAAAACACCAGCAATTAAGGCTGGTCGGAAGAAGAGAAACAGTAGCGAAATCAAAGAAGTCCCCAAGAAGGAACCGCTCTGATACCATCTTAAAATTTTAATAGACAAATATTTTGAGTGAGGAGAGAACTTATCAATTAAATCATTTATCATATCTTTCATATGCAGGATTAGGTCAGCCCTGTATACACAAATCCCTAGCATACAAAAAAAAGGAAAATATTATTTATCATATCCCATATATAAATGAGATCTCTAAACTGAGAAAGCAAGATATTTTTTCCACACTATCCATTGCCGTATAATTCCAACCTAAAAGCTCTATAAATTTGATAAGATTCAGAGGATAATTCTCGATTCTTAGCATTCAGAAAAGCAATGCTGATGGGGAGTGGTGGTGTTGTTGGGGTTAGGTTAGGCAGTGGGTGGTTATAAGTTATAACGAACCAAAACAACAAAAGTGGTGAGTAGGAGTTTCTTCCTAGAATTTATTGCTGCGAATATGATTTAAGTTGTGTCTAATTGTCTATGAAGGAGACTGATTGTATGTAAAATCTGAGTGGAACATAATTCTTCCAGAGGTGATGGTCAAATATGGGCCACTGGAATGAGATGGTAGGAAATTTCCCAAACTCAAATAAAAATTTTAAAATTTTGGGGCGATTGGATAAAGTAGTGGTACAAATTGTCCTTTTGATCGGTGTTTTCATGGCGTCACTCATTCACTCTTGTGCTTCCACTTCTTTTTTCTTCCAATCGCTTCTTGTTGCTCACTCCTGGTGGTGCCGCTGAGGAGGAGGCAGAATTATGGTTTACAATCTAGGTGATAAAAGGTCTGATTTCATTGCCTAGATGGTTGAAAAGTGGTTTCTAGACAACTTTTGAACCATGCTCACCCTTGGGCGTGAGCCGTGAAGGTAAGCAAGTGTTGACTGACCTGTGTGATTATTATGAATATGATGAAGGAAGTTAGCGGGTTTCAACAATTGCAAGCCTATTTTGTGGATTGGTTGGCTGAGCATTTTGAGGGCTTAGAGTCCCAAACAAACAAAATTAGGAGGATGAATATTATTAACCTGAGGATGAGAAGTGTAGATAGAGACTGTCATTATGTTGAACAATTCCGTAGCTTAATCGGTTACCCAGTATTGGTTTTTAGATCATGCTTCATTTGGGAGTTGTCACCTCTGACAAATTCTCTTGCTGAATGCATGTTTAAGCACCCTGGCAAAGTTGAGGATCATGCTAGCAGAGAACTCCCTTTTTTGGATGCATGGGCCATCTGTTTCCGAAATTTACAAGTATCTCTATTATGTTGTGACATGAAACTAATGGACTGTGTTGGCAGCTGTTGGTTGACATTGAGAATGATTTCAAATTATTTTTTTTGAATATTAGTTCTTTTTTTTTTACAAACATTTTAATATTAGTTTTTAAATGTTGGATTGGATATGTGAGATGTCATGGAAAGCCTGCTTTATACATAAATTTTGATCTCATTGATCTTTTGCAAGTTGGAGCTTCGGCTTTTTAGTTGCCTTGAAATCTCTAATTGTAGGTTTTGGTCAAGTTTCTGATAACATGCCCTGGCAGGGATCTTGGCTTTTCCAATGGGGGCTTGACATGTACAGATGCAAGAGGTTGCTGGTGAACGTGGAGGCTACCTTCATGGGCGAGGAGGTAAGGTTCTCTGTGCTCTTTGTTTCATCTGAAATTCAATGCAGATACGTTTCTGCCATGCTCAAAGGTGCTTTGTGAGACACTGGAGTTGTAATGTAAATCTGCAGCACTGGACAGTGATGATTTACTTTACCTGAAGGAGCAGATGGAAGCTGAAGAAGATGCAGAACGTCTTCTACGCAGAACAGAGAAGCGGGCTTTTGCTGCATTTAAGATATCCTTCTAAGATTGTTCATTTAGTTGTTATGCATTTAAGATATCCTTCTAACTTTGTTCATTTAGTTGTTCTTTTCCCTTTCCATATCTTTATTTACTGACGGGCACGGGCACGGGCAGATCACTGTAGAGAGAAGGGGGTCGTGCCCCAGTCAATTCTCCAAATGATGTAGGTGGTATTGGACCAGTGTACAATGCCCCAGTCCAAAAAATTCGGGCCCCCCATTCTAAACTCGCCCAACCTAAAAATCTCCCCAACCCAGAACTAAAATCTATGAACAATTTCCTAATCTAATTCATTAGCAAATACCGAAGTCTAGAACAAATTGAAAAAAGAAATTACCCCTAAATTTAAAAGAATTTAAAACGTAACCTAATTAATCCCCAGTCTCGAATAAGTTTACTCAAAAATCTTACCCAACCCATATTCACTCCCATTTCAACCACCACTGACCTGCTTACCCATCCTGACCACTGACCACCTTCTGCTGCCAGGCTACCCTTCTCATGCTAGGCTCCACTGCCCAGTTTGTTTAGATCCACCACTGCTGACATGTGTGCTGGAAATTGGTTGCTTTAGAATCGTCTGTCTATGCTGCTTTGTTTTCTAGTTTTGATAACAAATCCGTGGTATCAGTAAAAGTGTGTAAATTGTAGGTGTTCTCGCATTTCATCCTTTCCTGATACTATGTTGTTTCTTTTTGTTTGTCGCAGAAAGTTGGTGAATTAGACACCGCCAACTTTTTGGTAACAAAGAAAAAGAATAGGGAGAGTACATATTTATTGTTCAAATTATTTAATCCTGATAAGTAATAAGACTACTAATTGTATAAAAGACTTTAATACCTCTGAGACGTCTAAGTAGATAAAAACTATTTTAAATGCTCTCATTAAGTGTGCAAAAGATAGGTAATACACGTAGAAATTGATTTTTGTTTAACACATCGTAGACCTATGACCTTAAGTCAGCAAGATGATGTGGTTTGACTTTCTTAAGTTTTTAATTAATAGTGTTACAGTAGAAACTGTCAATAATCAATTAATCACCAGTGGCTTGATGGATGTGGAAGTGGAAGATGAATACTCTGGACCTGGCCCAGGTTTGGGGATGAGAGAAATGTATGGCAAATATATTCTTTTCCTGTTATTTACTTTGTACTTTCCAGCTTATTCCTTCAAGTTTATCCTTGACCATTAATCACAAGGCTGTGGCTGAAACTTCCCCTGCTTCATCAGTGCCCCTGCCTCTGCGTGTGGAGCCAAAACCCAAGAGTGGTATTAGGTCGTGAGCTTTTAAGATTTGTTGACTTTGTATCTGACTCTCTTTGCTGAACATCAGTTCCATCTGCATCAGCTTCTAACTTGAAATTCTGCTTATATCAGGCAACAAGACTTATTGAAGCGTGTGGTTGAAGTCAAACCAAAGCGCCAGAGAGTTTGTAGCCCTAGCTCTTCAGTCGATGCAGACCGATCCTCTACGACTTGTAGCGAACAGGCTCCTAAAATGCTTCAATTTGTGGTCGATCCCACAGAGAAAGTAGGCCAGGCTTCCAAGAGAGACAAGCAAGTAGGAGAGGAAACAAAATTGGACAACCCGGTCAAAAGTCTTTTAGCAGCTTATGAAATTTCTGGGGGGGGGGAGGATTAACTTGGAATTGGAAAGCAGTCATTGCGGCCCCCCCCCCCCCCCCCCCCCCCCCCCCCCCCAAATCTGCCTTTTTCTTCTTTTTTTTTTTTTAATTTTATTTTTTCTTTATATATATATAAAAACTGAACTGAAAGTCTGCACTATATTTTATATATGATAAACATTTTTCTGAAAAAGTAGACCTGCTTCTGCATATATGGTGGTTTTATCTAAGGACCCAGCCCTATTGTCACTGTAACCTGCGTTATTGACTTATAGGTAGTGTAGGGGGTTTTGAAAGGAAGGGAGGGGAAGGGAACACAAGTAGGGATTTGAGAAGTTCCCTCTTCTGAAACTCTTGCTACGGGGTGAAGTCTTATTGCACGGACTGGAGATGGCATGGCAATATTGATTTGACTGGGTCTTGGCCTTTGGGATAAATAGCATTGGCATTGGGCCTCCATTCTTATTATGGTTTTCCAGGATTTGTCTTTCAGCTTATGAGCTAGAGGCATCATGCAGGCTATCTAAATAATTGCAAGAAATGAAATTCTAGGAATTTTGTGGAGGCACCCTCTTGACTGTGAATTTTACTGAATTTGGTGATGATCAAGGATTGCTTACCCATCCGTGGTGTTGGCTTCTATTTTGACTTCCGATAAATCCTAGGAGAAAATGGGAGTCGGTTGGCGTCCTTTCTGACTTCCGATAAATCCTAGGTGAAGGAAATGGGAAGCGGTTCGGTATGTTGTGCTGGTGTATAATGTATATTGCGTACATTCCTTGTTGGTCATTCTTGCCTCCATCACTCGCATGTTTGTGCCTGTTCCTGTGCGAAGTGTGGCTTGTGTAGTAGGGCAGGCAGGGCTTCCATGCCTCAACCTTCAACCCTCAGCCATTACCTTTAGAAGGAAATAAATGTACACGGTTGTTGGTTGTTTTGTCAGACTCATAGGTGTACGCGAATATGTGATATTGAGAGGAGGCCAGGCGATTGAGTACGTCTCGTTATATACCTGCATTTCATTTGCCTACTGTATATAAATGCACCAAATGCTTGGTAGAAGGTTGTGATATATTTTCACCAACAATTTTTTTTTTTTTTTTAAAAAAAAACAAATTACTTTTGCCCTTACAAACCACATAAACAAAGAACACAGGAAATAGATATAATAACTCAAAAAGCCAAGTAGTTTAATTTATATACAATATACTACCTCCGTCTCAGTATATATGTTATGTTTGACTTTTGAGTACCATTCACTGTTTAACTTTGACTCGAATTTTTATTATAGTTATGCAAGAAAAAACATAGTCAAGTGGAATCTTGTTAGATTCGTCTAATCTTCTAATTTTGGAATATCAACTTTTTATAATTTTTCATTGTAGACAATTAAAGTTATTAACCGGTAAAAATGTGTATCGGCATGCATGTCGGAGATGAATGTAACAATTATAGTGAAACGAAATAAGTATCATATATATAAGTGGACAAGTCCGTCCTTTTGTGACATGACCAGACCATTTTGCCTTTATTTACTTTTTGAATTTACTGCAATGCCATTCACCGGCCCAATCTCTATTTTCCTCTCTAAATTCACCGGCCCAATCTCTACTCCCTCTCTAAACAATAGATTTTTTTTATTACTCCCTCCGTCCCAATTGTATTGTCCCATTTTTTTTGACACGATATTTTAGGTAGAATGAGTTATTTGTGTTAAAGTGGAGTAAATAGTTGATGTGATGTTTGTTTGAAGGAGTAAAAATTTTCTAAATAAGGAAATGTGACAATTGAAGTGGAACGAACCAAAATAGAAAATGGGACATTTGAAATGGGACGGAGGGAGTATTATTTTATTTTTTTGGTATTAAAGTGGGATGATTCATGCTTTAGTTACACTTTTAATATGGTGCAGAGAAATCCAGAGGGATAAAACTTTATCTAATTCTATATGTTACTGGAATCTTAAATTTTGAGTGAATTTGGTTCATATGATGGTGATCCATCTCACAGAGGCTGGCTGGTGGCAATTTTAAATAACCTCTCAATTTTGTGTTATTTTGCGTGAATTTGGAGATGTAGTATAAGTCGTTCTGGATTAATTCAAATTTGACGCTCAGACAAGTGCGGGGCGTAGCCCGCACATGCGAGTCCTAGTATGAATATATATATATATATATATATATATATATATATATATATATATGATATTCAACACTTTGATAAAAGAAGTGAAAGTGGCAAAGCTACAACAAATCAAAAAGCTCGGCAGCCTGTAGTACCTAAGCTAATTGACGGTTGCTATTCAATGGATGGAGAAACACCCTGAACATGAAAGAAAAATCTAAACCTGAAAATTTTAGGGCGGGGCGAGGCGGAGGATAGGAATAGCTCGCCTCATGTACTTGAATTTTAGGGGTCCCACCCTGAACAGATATTTTTTTGGTGAAACCAGGTATCCCAGGCCACATTGGACCCAAGACTAATCCCTCGAGGATCTGCAGGGGCAATTAAGGACGCCTCTCCCAAAGCAGTTTTTTGCATACATCCTGAACACATATTTTATATAAATATAAAAGATATATGATTGATTTACTATTTCCGGTCATGTTCTATATATGTTTTTCTTCATTTCAATTTTAGCAATTCGGGATCAATAATTTATTTTGTTTTATGGTTTATGATGTTGTTTAGTTGCAGTTAGTAATACTTTGATTAAAGGATACTTATATTTATGTTTAGTTGAATTTGGGGATGAATTTTGATTTACTTCTATGTTTATATTTAGTTGGGATCATTGACATTTTGTATAATTGATATCTATGTTTAGTTCAATTTGACGATGAATATTTCAAGTGATTTATTTTTATATTTATGTTTAGGGATCCGTTAGGGTGCCGCGACATGATGTGTTGTGGATGCTTCTAGACCGTTGATGCATTTTGTAAATTGATGGTTGAGATTAATTTAAGGTTAAAGTAGTAAATTTGCGTAAAAGTAAATGTAACGGAAATGAGCGTCGCTGAAATGTTCTTGATAGCATCCCTTCATTATTTTTGGTAGCATCACAGAATTGTTTTTGGTAGCATCGCAGAATCATTCTTGGTTGTATCGCTGAATTCCGCTTGGTACCATCGCTGAATTCCTCTCGCTGAAATATATTTGATAGCATCCCTTCATTATTTTTGGTAGCATCACAGAATTGTTTTTGGTAGCATCGCTGAATCATTCTTGGTTGTGTCGCTGAATTCTGCTTGGTACCATCGCTGAATTCCTCTGATTGAGGTCGCTGAAATATATTTGATAGCATCCCTTCATTATTTTTGGTAGCATCACAGAATTGTTTTTGGTAGCATCGCTGAATCATTCTTGGTTGCATCGCTGAATTCTGCTTGGTACCATCGCTGAATTCCTCTACTTGTTGAATTCATCTACTTGTGGTCCCTGAAATATATTTTATAGCATCACTTAATTGTTTTTGGTAAGATCGCTGAAATGATCTATTAATAAATTTGATACGTATCTTGATCATAAAAATATATTATTTGAAATATTAGATATGGATTACCAAATATTTGATATGAAATACGCAAAAAAAAAAAATATTTGATATGATTTACCAAATAATAAATATGATAACATACTAAATATAGAGTTACCAAATATTAGATATGATAACATGTCTAAAATACTTGTCTTGTCGCTGAAATGATTTGTTATTAAAATGGACTATTATTGTGTTATTACAATTATACCCTTATTAACCTACAACCGTTGGATGCTTTTGAATGGCTATGATTGATGCCTTGATGTGCTGCGGATTCCATGATTGCACCATAACCGAACGCTTATGTTTAATATTGTTTTTCAGGACGCCTATTTTTAATTATTAAATTAAAGAAAGCAAGTATTTTCTTTTTTAGGATATTTATCAAGTATACACCTGATATTAATGTTTAGGTTTATAGATTGATGAATGATGCAGAAAATGAGGCATAGTTTTGCCCAATGAGGTGCTTGATAAGCTCTCGATGATGTTTGGGTTTGGGATACGGCAAGGCTATGCCTCGATGGGGGAATATGACAAGGTTTGGAAAATGGGGATGGAGAAAGAGATCAATCCCCATATTGTCCATTGCGTTCTCTATGACTCGACAGTCGACAATAAGTAGGCCTCGCTTTATATGCATTTGGGAGGGCAGAAGACACCACCCATCCCAGCTCCAATCCGTTAACGCCACTCTCTGTCTGAAAATTTTCTCAATCTTAAATCATAGTCTTTACTGGGGAAAGCTCCGTCCTCACTCTTAGTGCACCCACTATAAACATCCTTGTTTGCATCTATATAATGTGTACATTATATATACATATTATGCTCATAAATGGATACTAGTTGTTCACTAATGTGCATATTACATTAGATAATACTCCCTCCATTTTCTAAAAATTGCAACGGACCACAGTGCATGTAGTCCAATGTACATTTTAAACCACCAATAACTCAAATTCGGTAGTATCCCCAAGCCACTACTCGACGAGACGAATCTAACAAGATCTCACTTGGCTATATATTAATTTGTATAACTATGATAAAACTTTAAATCAAAGTGCATGTGTGAATTGTACCAAATTTCCAAATGTTGCAATTTATAAAAAACGGAGGGAGTATGTACTATAATATGTACTATGACATAGGTGTAGGTGCATTCCGGCAGGTTGCAATCACGCTCGCTCACGCATTTTCATTGTTCTTTGCAGTGGCGTTGAGCACACGGGTGGAGCCAGAATCACAAATTGGGATTACTTACTCAAACACAAAATGCTCGATCTAATAATATAATATAATATAATAATTCGAAATTGTAGTATAATATAATATATATAATTCGAATTGCATTGAATTATATATTAGAATTTAAACTTAGAGCTTAGAGATTGTAGAAAGGTTAAAAGTTGGAGAGGAGTGATGTTTAGAATTTAAAGTTAGTTATAGAGTTTAGAATTTAATGGTTCGAGTGGAGAATATTTATTATATATAATACTCCAGTTTTTAGATTTCAAAAGCCAAACGCCAGCACTTCGTATCAAACACCGTTGTTTTGCCCTGAAATCTTCAGAAAATTTTTGAAGTTACTTCGATGTCTTAGAGTCTTGCAAGTGTGAATTTGAAGCTCAGGATGGACTTTATTTATTTATACGTAACGTGGTGTGATTTGGGCTATTAATTTGATCACCTGCTCACCTTTCTTTTTGGCTTAACGCGCATTAATGATGACCAATTTCAGTAACATTCAGGAAATATGTATGACCCACCCTCCATTTATGACTTATTGACAGTGGCAATGGCAGATCAAAGTTTGAGGATGAACGTCATACCGTCAATTAGTTATAAATAGCAGTAGAAATAGGATAGTCAAAAAGAGAGCATGAATCTAATTTTATCCCTATCCTCCCCTGCCCAGGTGCAGCATTCCACGAGATATCTGGTCCATTGACAATTATTAGCTACAGAAGTTTCCATGACTGTAAGATGTAGTATGTTCTATCCCTCAATGGATTGGAGATTAATACCGAGGTTAAAGTGAGCTTACCACAGTCCATGGCCTAAGCAAGTTATCAGATATGTTAACATTGCGAGGAACTGTATTATCTGATTGACACGATTCTAAATCTCTGTACATATGGATACAGGATATACAGTTTATCCCAAAAGGAATTCCCTAAGAATTCAAACATATTCCTCAAGACCGGGGACAGAGTTTTAGTCAACTTTAATAGCATATTAAGGCCGGTCCACTACCACAGAGCAGCCAATAGGCAACACTTCGCAAACATTGGTCAATTGACAAGTTTCATGGGCCTCTCATCCTCTCCACAAAACTTCTTCCTTTCTCTTCAAAGTGGCGTCTTTTTACCTCAAGCTTTTCACCCATTTTCTTCCCCAACCCACGCATACGTTCTCTTGTCCCTATTCTCCTAGTCCGGAAATCATCATCTTCAACATTGTGGTTTTGTTCCTCTATAGAGACCTGTGATGGTGAATCCATGAGAAGTTCTGGTTTTTCTTCTCCGATCCTCGGGACTAATTCTTGCATTTTATCCTTCTGTAATAAAGGGGCTCTAAGTTCTTGGAATGAAATATCTTTCACTGTTGATTCATCCATGGAACTCGCTGAAGATGCAGAATGGTTCAAGGATTCACATGATACTTGAGGGACACAAGCAACATTTTTTGGGTTTCCAGGGCAGACTTCTGGAATAGTTGAAGTTACATGTTTGCCTTCAATAGTATGTATTGCTTCCTTATGTTGGGGGCGAATCACTTCTCGTTTTGTGTTACTATAAGAATCTTGATTATTTCTATACCACATGAAAGGAGCAGCTTTCCTTGGAACCCAATCATCTTTCTCTGCTAACATCCATGGAATCCCAATACACTCACTATTTGGAAGTACTAATGTTTCACGAATTGCTGCCTGAAAGAATGCTAGAGTCAGTACAGAACAGTAAAAAAAAGTAGAAACAGCATCACATCAAGATAAAGTAGTGACTAGTCTTAAAGATATGGTGCTTTAGAACCAACCTTTCCATCAAATAACTCACTCAATAAGTTCAAAGTAAACGTAATTGCTTACCCTGTTCTCCCCGACCCCGACACCCCCCCCCCCCCCCTCCCCAACCAAAAAAAAAAAAATAAAAAATGAAATTGCTTAAAACATGGTGAATACAACATGTGGTTTTCAGAAGTCAATGCATCTGGGATGTCAACTCATCAGGACGCTCCAAGACTCCAGAGTGATCTATTTCAAGTGCATATCATGAAGCTAACTATCAGATGTTGATAGAGGATCAACTCAAATTAGAGTGCTTGATCGAATCATATAAATGATTCGGCAGAAGAGGAGACAAACTCCAGTAATAATAAATTCTCACAAAGTTCACAGAAAATGATAAAGTAAATAAATACAAAACTCAAGACTTGTAATAATTTCATAATACCACCATTTTTGCATCCTTAATAAATACTCCCTCTGTTTTTAAATGATAGCTACGTTGGAGAATTTGGCACTATTCACACAATCACTTTGACTTGAAGTTTTATCATAGTTATTCAAGTTAAAATATAGTCAATTGAGATCTTGTTAGATTCATCTCGTCTTGTAGTTTTTAAATATCGAACTTTTAGAATTTTTACTTGTACCGAATTTGAGTTATTACTGATTTAAAATGTACATTGGACTGCGTGCTGCGTGGGTCCGTAGCAAACAAAAAAAAAAAACGGAGGGAGTATAAAACAAATGCTTATTATCAAGTAGTTGATTTTATTGGAAAAAGAGTGAACACCAGCTCGCTAGCTCTATTGTCTGATATACCATAAGGAGTGTTTATTTCCAAGATTATCCTTGCAAATCTAATAATATATGAATTATTAGATCAAGGTTTATCCATTATCAATTATGACAGTTTAGGGCAATTCATATGGAATAAATGATCCATCAACCTAGATTGGATAAGGTAATCAATCACCTAAAATAATCTATTTGGATTCATTTCCTTCGTACATAAGATGAGTACTTTGCGCATCCTTTTAGGTAATTATCTAGTTAGAATGAACAACGGGCTTATCCGTCTCAAAACTATGGTCTATCTTATGTAGATCCATATATTAGAAAAGTGATGTAGCTGCTATTAAGCCAAAGATTTCTATATAGCTTCTTCAAATGGCCCTCGTATCAAACTATCAATGAACATAAACCAGAAAATTCATTGAGCTCGATCTGAAATTCGAGCATGTTATTTTCCAAGTAAAATTATAGCTTTAAGGAAACAGAGTTATAGGATAGACTAAAGTGAAACATACCATTCAAACGAACTCCATCTTACATTTATGTTAAACAATTGTATTTAAATACTTTTACCTTATTATTGTTATTTAAAACTTGTCAAAACATTATATTCATAAACCATCATTAGTTCAGTGAATAACATTATACTCAAGAATTATTTATAAGATTAAAGAATTATACATACTATATATACATGAAACAGTATATCTTGGTATTCATCTAATAACAATGGTAACAACTTTAATAAAAATATTTGTTCAATATGATATTATGCTATACTTCCTCCGTTTTTTTCAACTGTAACGTTTCTCATTTGCACGTATGCCAATGCACATTTTCAACAATTAATAACTCAATTTCAGTACAAATAAAAATTCTAAAAATTTGATATTTAAAAACTACAAAATGAGACTAATCTAACAAGATCTCACTTGGCTATATTTTGTCCTCTATAACTATAACAAAAATAGCAGTCAAAGTGCTAAAATAAACAGTAAAAATGACAGAACGTTACACTTTTAAAAAAGAAAATTCTGGAGTATTTCTCTATCACATACTCCAGATTATAATTCAATAGCAATAATAACATATTTAAAAATAAGTTGGCTCAAGAATTTCTAGCTAAGAATAATTAAACTCGAATTTGTTGCTGCAGCAACATCAAAATGCTTGATCTCAATTAACATATCATCATGCAGGTTCGCTCGCTAGCTCATTCATCTTGTGATGAACCCTAATCTATACATTCATGCCTTTAAAGCAGCATATGATTGTGTAAGCATGTCACTATGTTAAAAGAGGTACGTAATCTAACCTTAAATCGACTGATCAGGAATAAAGCAACATGCCCATTTGTAATTTTGTAATCTCCAACAGAAGACTCTAAGTTGAATTGAATTTCTGGCATCGCAGTGAATCCAATCCATATTTGATCCGAAGGTGGAGGCTTTACCCGTAGTCGCAGTGTTCCACAAAGAGAAGAAATCTTTATTTTCAGTGACAGGGGAACCTTGAAAAGAATTAGGGGAAAAAAGGATTAATAATCAGGTATAAGTAAGCCATATGCTAACTCAATTATTCATACATATCTTACTTCTAGTCTCCTATTTATATCTTACTTACATATCTTACTTATAGTCGGAAAGAGCAGATGTTCGCTCTATGGGTTAAACAATCTTTGCTAGTTTGGGGTGAAAGATGATTTACTGGGACGAAGGACTGGAGGAGTATTATTTATTTCTTATTTTGCTAGTTCCTATTTCTTATATATGGTTCCTTCTTGTAAAGAAAAAGATCCAATCTTTTAATAAACAATAGGTAAATAAGGAAATAAAATAAAATCATAACGAAAATGTTATCCTACCATATTTGTAAAATCCAAAATAAGAAATAAATAATATTCCTCCAGTCCTTCGTCCCACTAAATCATCTTTCACCCCAAACTAGCAAAGATTGTTAACCCATAAAGCAAACATCTGCTCTTTCCGAACTCCTAGTGTCTTAGCTGAAGGAATGTTATGCAACACCCAGCATATCCTTTAGCTACCGTAGTTAGGTTCAAAAGCACAAAAGAAGGGGACCAGTTAAAACATCAGTTGAAAATTCTGGTAGGTTGCAATCCTTTTGTGACTCCCCAAGGTTAGTAAAGCCCGTCAATTGCTCCACACAGACCTCTTCATCATGTCACCAGAAGAAAAATATTTTGAATATCCAGCTTTAAATGAAACCAATGTTTAATGGTACCAATGGATAAAAGTAACAAACAAAAGCAATCTTAGCAACGAGGGAAAAATAATCACTATAGTCTCAGCTAAAGATTTGAGTATATCCCTTTGCAACAAAACGAGCTTAAAGATGTTCAATGAAACTATCAAGGAGAACTTTCACCACATCAACCCAACAAAATCCGATAATGGATTCGCCAAGTGCCGCAAATGAACCAGTTCCCTATTAATTGAGATGAAAGAGTAAAGGCAACCAGGAACATAAAAGAGGCGAATAATAAATTGTCCAACTCCTTTTGTAAGGTTTTGGTTTCTATCAACTAAAGTAATTGGTAGGAAAATGAAATGGATGAAAACCAGATAAATAGTGTATATTATTATGACACTTTCCCCAATGGCTATTCGTCTTTTCTTTCTCTCATGACCAACTTGGAAGTACATCTTGCATCAACCCGATATCAAAAACGCATCTTTGCAAAATGACCTACAAATCTACAATAGGAGGTTAAGATGAGCAACCACCTGGCTTTGAGCTTTGCGCTCAAGAGGATCAATGTTTAAATTTGTTGCCTTCATAATTCATACCGGCTCAAACAAAGTAACTATGCTTGGTTTTGTAAAATTCGACCATCCAGTAGTGGAGCAGTAGTAGTGCAAGAGCGGTCATTCACTGTTTCTCCAATAGACAAAACATGGTTTTATTTTTGTTGCGGTCCATGTTGAACAATGACATAATTATTACTGAAAGTGATGGTAAAGGGGATATCTCCGTTAAAAGCATTTATTCATGTGCAATTTTAAGTAATTATTTTGGGGAACTGAAATACCTTATGGGGAAAAAGTTATACGAAACCCTGCTGGTATTCTTTAATTTAAAAGAAAATATGTGTTTATGGAATGAAACAAGAAAGTTGGGACAAAGCCATCCAACACATTGATGGTAATCAGCAACTCTTCCTGACACTTCTTATTCTTGCTATCTAAAAAAGGCTCTTGGGTTGGGAAATTATTGGAGTTTAGATTTCGGAGTTAATGGTGAAAAAATAGTTTTAATTGAGATAGTTTTGACTAATAGTGTTTAGTATTAGAGTTTAAAATTAGAATTTAGAGGTTGGAGTTTGCAAGTTAAAATTTGGAGAGGGCTAGCGTTTAGAGTTACAGGTTAAAATTTAGCTTGATGGATCGAAGGTCTACCACAAGCAATTGTATCTTGTAGGGTAAGGAAGTTGGAAAAATATCTTGCTTCCTTATTTTAATTTAGAAATCTCAATACATATGGATACGATAGAGGATATTTTCCATAATATATAAGATATGATAGATTGATAGATGACTTTTTTTCCTTTTTGGTTTCTAGGGAATAGGGATTTGTGTATAAAAGGCTAACCTAATCCTGTACATCATATACAATTTTGTTACAGGATTTATCCTTTCACAAGTTATATTTGCCTGTTCAAAAACTTAAGATGGTATCAGAGCAGTTCCTTCTTGGAGACTACTTTTGATTTTGCTACTATCTAATTATTTCCTGGCATTTCTCTTACTTGGACCAGCCTTAATTGCCCTTTTTTTTTCTTCTCTTCGTTTAATCAGCCTTCAATGCCGGTGACCACTTATTAATTATGTCAGATATAACCATTGCCCAGTCTGCTGGAAAAGAAATGGAGTCCAACAGGCTGGTGAACTCAAAGCATTCAACCTGCATATAGATTGAATGGAAAAAAATTACCTTAAATGGTCAGAGCTTGTCCAGGCGACCTTGAAAGGAAAAGGGACAAATTAGTCATCTCACGAGGGCAGGATCAAAGAAGGGAGATCCCCAAATTTGAATCATGGGTTGAAGAAGACTCTATGATCATGGCTTGGTTATGCAATTCTATGACCCCCAGAAATCAGTGACACTTGGAATGTTCTCAAAACACTGCCAAGGACGTTTGGGATGCCATCCAAGAGACTTATTCCAAGTCTAAAGATGCGGCTCGAGGTTTTACAAAGTCAAGATGAAGATGATGGCAGCAAAACAAGGGACAAAAACAGAGACCGAATATGCCAATCAATTCAAGTAACTGTGGCAGAACTTGACCATTATAGGGTGATAAACACAGTGCCCAGCCGATGCAAGCAGTTTTTAAAAGAATTTATTGAGAAAGGAGTCTAGGACTTCTTGTGTGGACTAAATACTGAGTTTTAAGTGAGAATCCAGGGGTCCTTTGTAGACAGGGAACCTCCCCAGCCTTAATGATGTAGAGCACTAATTCGTGGAGAAGAGGAGCAGGCAGACTGTGATGCTGGAACCACAAAGTGCTGATGGCTCGGCTATGGTGGCTACTGATGCCATAATTGCCTTAAACTCAGATAAAGCAGTTGCATTTGAAGCAAAGAGGAGTAATCAACATAGATCACAAAATCGGTGTGAGGTTTTTTTGTACTAATTGCAAAAAACCTCAACATACTGGAGAAATGTTCTTCATGGAAAGCCCATAAGCAGAGAGTGGAATCAAAAGGGAGACCAGTCAAGGAATAATAGACCTGTAAATCGTGCTGAACGAGGTCCTCATCGCTACCATAACACGACGTGAAGCAACAATCACAAGAACTCAGTAGTCTTAACCAGGAGGAAATAAA